>OZ012740.1:464591159-465798659 GCA_963859935.3 Lathyrus sativus
CCAAGAGTCAATAGAGAGACTTTCCTTTGGAATAGGAGAAAGATAAGGCAGCTAGATGAGAACTAAAAAGTTCCATCACTTGGGGAATAACTTAACAAAGTTAAAAAAAAACATAAGCATTCATTCAAGCATGATGAACATATAAAAGAGTATGGTAACAACCAAGGAAGATATGCAAGCATGTGACAACATCAAGCAAAGATTACAATTAAATCAAATGGTTACAACCAATAAAGCACAAAGATATTACAATATCTAGTGAGGGAACATTGTAGAGATAGAGGTTGTTACAAGACCAAAAATATAAGGCAAGATCAACTTTAAACATCTTAACAAAGATGAAGAGCAATGAGGTAATAACCATCAAGACAAAACAACAGAACATGTAATTCAAACAATTTTAAATGCAAGCAAGTTACAACTTGAGGCTAGCATGTATAGGGATAAAAAATGTCAAATATAACAAAATGAGACCAACAATCATGCATTGATGACAATCAAGTACAAGTAAGCAAACAAGAAGTGTTACAACAGTTCAAGTAAGAAGTTCAAGGTTTCATGGGGAAACATATATAAGTTTATGGTAACAACCAAAGAAAAGTAAGTCGTAGCATGTTATGGTTCTAACAAGACACCCAAACAAGTAGAGAAGACATAAGGAACACACTCAAGAAGTTACAACATCAAGAGATATAACATGGTTCACAAACACAATTCATAGTGTTGTTTTCAATTAGATGCATTCACAAAAGCAAGGATTGACCATGATAAGTCTTGAATCAAGCAAACTTTAATCATTCAAGCATGTTAACAAACATATGTGGATTAAACACAATCAATCTTACAAGATAGGTCAAGTGGTAATTGAGAAAAGTTTCAAAAGAAACAAGGTGAAAACCCTAAAAAAACAACATGATTTCCAAGTGAGTTAAAGTATTTCTAGGATAGAAATCCTTGAATTCTTTTCTCAATATTTAAAAATAGACATGATGAAGAACATTTTGCAAAATGAATGGGGCAAAAATGTTAAAAAAATGAGTAAGTTATGAAGATTTGAAGTTTGTGAAAAAATCATGAAAATTAAGTGATAAAAAAATAAGGAAATGCCTTTCTGAAGTGTTGAACTCACACCCTCTAGTTCATAGGTATAAAACCTCACCAAATTAGCCAAGGCACACGTGTGATCAAACAAGGAGAAAGAAAGAACAAATATTAAAACATGATAAAAATCACAAAATAGCAAAAAGAGTTGTCCTCTACAAGGATCGAACTCAGGCAAGCATGGCAAAGCAATGTAAAGCGCGCAAGTCATAACCATTGGGGTGGTGATACATCCAGTGTATCAAACCACCCCAGAAATACATAATCCTCAAAAGCCAAGATTTCTGGGCAAAATACATAAGCCAATCCAACAAAACCTATCAAAACGTGAAGCTTTTAAACTTGATCAAAACATCATGGATTTTAACAAAGTTTAGGTCTAAATCACTTAAAATTGAATGAAGAATCCAATGGTGCTTTTAGTTTTATTTAAAAGTGAACACAATTTAAAATTCGAAGGCAACTGCAGATTACATGTCAAAATACAATTTCAAAGCTAGAGTTCAATTCAAACATGTTTGAAACAAGTTGAAAGCTCACACACACTCTAAATACAACATATATGAAGTTCAAAAACAAATAGAACTCAAATTCAAGCTAGAATACAAAGTGACTTATGGAGTTGAAATTCTGACATGAGTTGCAATGAAAAGTGTCAAAATAGTTTGTAATAGCAGCAAATCATCATCCAAATATGTTTCAATAGACATAAAGACATACATATGAGGTTTCCAAATCAATCCAACAATGGTCTAAACAGAGACCAATAACTTTTCTCATTTGAAATGTCAAGCAATCTAAGTGTATCAAAACAACAACCAACACATACATTATATAGGGGTCTTACACATGAGTCATGACCTATAAATATGTTCAAACACAAAGACCACCTCAAACTTAAACAAAATTAGAACATAGTTCATCAAATGGAAAAAACAACAATACAAATCCATATCTAACCTTCATGACAGTTGCAAATTTGTAAGAACAAACACAAACCAAGTTCAAACATGACTTGTGGATTCTAGGCAACTCTAAACTAATGCACATCAAACATGATCATGGTGTAAAAAGAATGAGTATATTGAGTAGAGGTTACTTACCTTTTGAATACCTCAAATGCAATATTTAATGCCAAACTATCTTGTTGAATGAGAATGGCTTGAATGATTGCTCCACACCTCAAATGCACAGTCCAAACAGCTTCAACTCCTTCCAAGCAAGTCTTGATGCAAAAACAAATTTCTTAAACTTGAAGCAACAAATGGATCCTTTATGAGAGATCCACCAGATGATGATACAGTTGAACTATGGATGTTTAGACAATTAATACACTTTTTTTCAAGGTGTTTGAGGTGTCGTGAGGACTAGAGAAGGTCTGAGGGTTGACTTTTTGAAATACAAGGTTTCTGGTTGATTCAATGGTTGGAACACCTTCAAAACATCATTTATGGTTTGTGTGGGGTATTGATGGAAGG
Source organism: Lathyrus sativus (assembly GCA_963859935.3). Taxonomy (NCBI): domain Eukaryota; kingdom Viridiplantae; phylum Streptophyta; class Magnoliopsida; order Fabales; family Fabaceae; genus Lathyrus; species Lathyrus sativus. The sequence goes on from OZ012740.1 coordinate 464,593,739, forward strand.
TTTCAAAGGTTAGAAATGAATTTGGAGTGAAATCTGTTCAAGACAGATTTGGAGTTCTTTGTGAGTTTTCTTAGTTTGTAAGGAAGAGCAGAGCAAGAATGAGGCATTTTTTTATAGAATTGAGAGTTTCTCTGGTGTCCTTGATGCATGGAGGATTGCTCCATTTATAGAGGATACAAGGTTTTGGACAGATTTGAAGTCATAGCTTGAATCTTGTCTTTTGGAGGGAAAATCTCAACAAATCAACTTGTGATCTTTTTCTGCAGGCCAAACTTGTTTCCAATGCAAACCTACATTAAAAATAGGTTGTGATCAAGATGTATGAATTGAATATATGGATGTAAAGAGAAGAATCTTTATGCTGCAGCAGATTTTCCTCCTAAAGTTTCTCTTTCATCATGTACTTTTGTACTTTCTTGGATTTTAATAATGCTCCTTGACCAAACCCTTGGGTTTTCTCATGGATTCTTTTGGAATTTTCACTCATCACACCTCTATACATCAGATCAAAGGTTAGATAAATAGTTAAGAACCAATTGGCTGGTTTGTCTATTGGTTCATATCAAGTTGAAGTTGCTCATTTCAAGTTCTTGGATCCCAACTTCCCTCCTTCGAAACTCCTAGCTCACAAATTCCATGGAGGAGTTCTTTTACTTTTTGGAAAGCTCCCATCATGATCTACAACTTTCATATTTTAAACTTTTTCAAATTCCAAGAGGAACTAGGTTAAAAATCCTCTTGAAGTTGGCTGAAAACATGACTTGAAAGTGACAAAAACATGGAATTTCTCCAAGTGTTTTTCCCTCTTGACTTGTTTTTTATCATAACTCAAAATCTATTCATTTTTTTTCACATAGGTCACTTTTTCACTTTTTTAAGTCTTCTCAAGACCTTTCCAACAAGCTTTGAACCACTCCATTTGGATGTGTGGTTAGAAAGTTATGGTCTTTCCCCTTTTAAAACCCTAATTTCCCGACTTTTCAATTACTTCTCAATCCTTGATCCAATGATCACCAAAATTTTTGATTAGAAATGATATAACATTGGGAACATAATTGTATTCAATTTTGGGTCAAAACCCTGTTGGTCAATGAGTTGACTTTTCAGTTAGACGAACCGAACGATCGAAAACCTCTGAATTGACTGTTAGTGTTCTGGGTTCCCTAAGGTCTTGAAACTTCTTAAGGGGACTTTAATAAGTCATATAAAATTCATGGACCATGATTCCACCATTGGAATACTATTTAAATCAAAAGTCAAACCATAGTTGACTTTTCCTAATCAAAAACCCTAATCGGAGGTCTTGGACTGCACTTCTCTTTTCCTTGGGTGACAACCTCAAATTGGATTCATACTTGATAAAATTTAGTATTCTTGATGATTTATAAATTTTTTATATGGAGAATCAATCCAAACCCTTGCCTGATCCACCCATAGAAACCCTGATTCCTCACTGTGTGGAACCCTAATTCATCTGCATCTTGACAAAGACAAACTTGAAATAAGTTAAGGTTAGATAAACAATGATGATGCTCCTAGAATGATGATGGAATCTAGGGGTCAAAATTTGGGGTAAAATAGTTGCCCCTATTTAAATATCTTCACTAGATGGCAATGAGAGATGACAATCTCCATAGAATCGTGGTGAAAGGTACTTAAATATATCAAACCGGAAATTTTGTCCCTTAGATACAATGGTATGAAAAAGGATAAATGCTGACATGCAATGAATTCTAAATGATGCTTTATGATACCTAAATGCAAGCAAATGTTGAAACGCGAGCAAAGGAAAAGATCAACAAAGCAACAAGTAACCACTCACATGGGACCCGACACACTGGGGAAAGATCCAAGGCATAACAAGCAATAGTGTATACATGACTAATGATGGTACTTCAAGGTGATCCTCCATACAAGGGACATAAACTCCGACGGGGAATACAAATCTTCACTGAGGAAGCAAAAGACCAGAGACACGATCCTTACTGGGGACAAACCAAATGAGGAACTTTCTATAACGAAGAGTTCGAACGGGATCTTCAGGAAAAGACTAGAAACAAGACCAGACTCACCGGGAATACTAGTAACCACTAGATCTCCGAGACTCAATTGAGGATACTAGAGGCTTCGCTGGGGATACTGGTGACAATCATAACTTCTTACCAATAGCAATTGAATTTCAAGCAATGTAATAACTACTGGACTTCCTTGGGGCGCTAGTAACGACTATACTTTCAGGAGAATATGGTGACAACCATAGCAAGGATACCAATAACAATTGGGTTTTCAAGCACAGTGCCAATGACCACCAGACTTACAAGGATTAGAAAATATTGGTGAAAATAAAATTAGGGATACCAGTAATAATTAGATTTAAGCGATGCCAGTAACCACTGGATTTCAATGGTGAATCGATAGCAACAGAGCCGAATACCAATAACAATGGGATTTAAACAATGCCAGTAACTACTGGACTTAACTGGGGAATTTGGTAACAACCGAACTTCATACCAATAACAATTGGATTTTTAAGCAATGCCAGTAACCACTGGACTTCGACTGGGGGATTGGTGACAACCAAATTTCATGCCAATAACAATTGGTTTTAAATGATGCCAGTAACCACTGGACTTAGAATGATTGATGACAACCAAATTAAGGTACCAATAATAATTGGATTTTCAAACAATGTCAGTAACTACTGGACTTCATCGGAGGAAGTTGGTAACAACCGAACTTCATGCCAATAACAAATGATTTTAAGCAATGTCAGTAACCACTGAACTTTACAGGGGAATCAGTAACAACCGAGCTAAAGTACCAATAAAAATTGGATTTAAACGATGCTAGTAACCACTGGTCTTAGAAGATTGGTGACAACCAAATCAAGGGTACCAATAACAATTGGATTTAAGAGATGCCAGTAACCACTGGACTTACAGGGGAATTGGTAACAGCCAAGCTAAATTACCAATAACAATTGGATTTAAACGATGCCAGTAACCACTGGGTCTTAGAATATTGGTGACGACCAAATCAAGGGTACCAATAACAATTGGATTTAAGAGATGCCAGTAACCACTGAACATACTGAACAAGGCTAGTGGCGACCGGATACTCAATGATAAATATTAGTAACAAATAATCATCTGGTAGGCAAAGGCAAACATTGCTAGTTACAACTAGCCTCTCCAAAGGTATAAGCCTCTATCACAATAATACTTAATCCAAGTAACTTGACAAGTTGGGGTAACAACCGCAAAGCGAGCTCGTGGCAATAGGTCAGAGCAGGAAGATTTGGTAACGATCAAAGGATCCCAAAGACGAAGGCCAGATAGACAGAAACAGAAGTATGCAAACAAATGTGTATGCTAATGATATGATACGAATGCACGTGCAGACTGACTCACGGGGGAGAAGGAAAAAACAAAGCAAAAACACAGGGAGGAAACCCATTATACTGAGTTCTGATGTCACTATCCAGATAAAATAAACTTTCACAGGGGAGAGGAACAACTTTCTATAAGTGATTTGGTCATTACTCTTGCAAGCTTGCGGAAGAAGAGTCATGATTTAGCAGCGGGGCGACTGCTGGTCATAACCTTGGCCGAAGATGGTGTCAAACTTTTTCCTGTTTTGAGAGAAGTTTAATGTCGTCATGTCACCTTTTAGAGTTTCAATTTGTTTTGTTAAATTAGTTTTCTTAAACCAAAAATATAAATTTTTTAAAACACTTTGCTTTTCAAAAATCATTATTAACGAATAAGTGAAATTTGCATAACAAAAAAACATAGATCACAATAATGATTGGTCTGAAATCTGATTTCATTAATAGGTGAGAACTTTACAAATGGCAAAGTCTCGGGAACAAATACAATTTTTTTTTGGAAAAATGGCAAACAGAAAGGGTTACAAAATCCAACAATGATTCGGCCCTACTAACTAGTAGTCCATATGATTTACTGCTTCTGACGAGAATGACGAACAATGATATTCTTTAATACTTCTGATTGATTGAAGCTTTGCCCCTCTGAATTTGTCTGGGTTTTTCGTTCAGGCTTTCACCCTGCCGAGACGCTCCTTTTACTTGGGTCGCCTTTCTAGGTTTCCAGTTTAGGCGTAATACTTTCTCACTGCATCTGAGTTGATGGGGTACTTGAGTTGTTCACCATCCATCGTTTTAAGAATTAGAGATCCTCCAGAGAAGACAATTTTCACGACAAAAGGGCCATCATAGTTGGGCATCCACTTTCTGCACATATCCTACTGCGTTGGTAGGATTTTTCTGAGCATGAGCTCCCCTTCCTTATACTCTTTGAGATGAATTTTTTTATCAAAAGCTCTTTTCATTCTTTGTTGGTATATTTGGCTATGACACATGGCGGTCATCCTTTTTTCATCAATGTGGTTCAGCGAATCAAATATTTCTTTTATCCATTCGGCTTCCTCAGGCTCAACTTCCATTTGGATCCTTAACGAAGGTATCTTGACTTCGATGGAGTACTGCATCCATCCCGTAGACCAAGGAAAAGGGGGTTGCCCCTGTTGAAGTGCGCACTGAAGTTTTGTATCCATGTAAGGCAAATGGTAACATTTCGTGTCAGTCCTTATAGGTTACGACCATCTTTTGTACTATCTTCTTGATGTTTTTGTTTGCAGCTTCAACAACACCGTTCATTTTTTGCATGTATGGAGTGGAATTGTGATGTTTTATTTTGAAATTATCACAAAGTTCTTTCATCGTCTTGTTATTCAAATTCAACCCATTGTCAGTGATGATTTGGTCGGGAATGTCGTACCGGCAGATGATCTCTCTCTTTATGAAGCGAGCAACCACTTGTTTGGTTACGTTCGCATAAGATGTCGCTTCTACTCACTTGGTGAAGCAATCGATCGCAACAAGGATAAAGCGGTGGCCGTTGGATGCTTTGGGTTCTATCGCTCCAATCATGTTTATGCCCCACATTGCAAACGACCAAGGCGATGTTAACACATTAAGAGGATGTGGAGGAACATACACCTTGTCGGCATAAACTTGACATTTGTGGCATTTTCGAGCAAAAAGAATGTAGTCAGTCTCCAAAGTCAGCCAATAATATCCAACCCTCAAAATCTTTTTTGCCATGGCATGGCCACCGACATGAGTGTCGAACGTTCCTTCATGCACTTCTATCATTAATAGATCCGCTTCTTTCTCATCAACACATTTGAGTAGAACCATATCATGATTTCTCTTGTACAGAATGTCGTTGCTGATGAAAAATTTAGATGACAATCTCCGTATAACTCTCTTGTTGATTCTAGAGGCGTCCACCAGATACTCTTGATTTTGAAGAAATTTTTTGATGTCCTGAAACCAAGGCTTCTCGTCAAACTCTTCTTCTGTTATCATGATATATGCTGGTACAGTCCTTCTTTCAATGCAAATTAGAGGTGCCTCGTTGACAAACTGGACCTTCCACATTGATGCTAGCATGGCTTTAGCATCTGTAATGTGATTCTCGGCTCATGGGACATGTTTGAAGGTAATTTCGTCAAAATATTCAATCATCTCCAGAACGTAATTCTTGTAGGGAATTAATTTCTCGTCTCGAGTTTCCCATTCTTCTTTAAGTTGATAGATCACCAAGGCAGAGTCGCCAATTACTTCTAAGATTTTGATGCGGAGATCAATAGCAGCTTTTAATCCCAAGATGTAGGCCTCATACTTGGGCTATGTTGTTAGTACAACAGAAACAAAGTCTGGCGGTAATAGCACTATACCCTCCAGCTGGATTTTTCAAAACGGCTCCCACACCATGCCCATTTTTGTTAGATGCTTCATCAAACATCATCTTCCAGCGGGATCCGGGTTCGTGACCTTCTTCAAGACCGGGTTCTGGTTTCAGACGTTGAACATACATTACATCTTCCTCTGGGAAATCAAACTTGAGTGGTTGATAATCATCCACAGGATGCTCAACAAGGTGTTCTGACAAGACACTTCCTTTGACGTATTTTTAGGCGACATACTGAGTATCATACTCTGACAAGAGCATATGCCACCTGGCTAATCTCCCAGTTTGAGCCGGCTTTTCAAAGATGTACTTTATCGGGTCTATCTTGGAGATTAATAGCGTAGTATGGCAAATCATGTACTGTCTCAGACGTTTGGCTGCCCAGGCTAGAGCACAACAAACATTTTCTAAAGGTGAGTAACGACTCTTGCAATTGGTGAACTTCTTGCTCAGATAGTAGATTACATGCTCTTTCTTTCCTGATTCATTAGTTTGGCCTAGGACAAAACCCATTGAATCTTCCAACACTATCATGTACATGAATAATGGCTTTCTCGATACTAGAGGAATCAAGACAGGAGGCTATTGGAGATACTCCTTGATCTTCTCGAATGCTGATTGGCAGTTCTCATTCCATACAACCGTTTGATCTTTCCGTAATAACTTAAAGATTGGTATGCAGGTAGGCATCAAGTTAGAGATGAATCTATAGATGTAGTTTAGTCGTCCAAGGAAGCCTTTGACATGTTTTTCCGTTTGAGAAGTTGGCATTTCTTGAATTGCTTTAACTTTGTCGGGATCCACTTTGATTCCTTGTTGACTAACAATGAATCCGAGTAGCTTACCGGAATGAACCCCGAATGTGCACTTAGCCGGATTTAATCTCAAATGATACTTTTAAAGTCTCTCAAATAACTTTAGAAGATGACCCAGATGATCTTCTTTGTTTTAAGATTTTGAAATCATATCGTCCACGTATACCTCAATCTCTTAATGCATCATATCATGGAAAAGTGCAACCATGGCTCGTTGATATGTTGCTTCTGCATTTTTTTAACCTGAAAGGCATGACCTTATAATAATAGGTGCCCCAAGGTGTGATGAAGGTTATTTTTTCCATATCGGTCGGATCCATTTTTATCTGGTTGTAGCCGGAGAAACCATCCATGAACGAAAATACTACAAAGCTGGTCGTATTATCCACCAGAGTGTCGATATGTGGTAGAGGGAAATCATCCTTTGGATTGGCCTTGTTCAAATCCCTGTAGTCCACACACATCCTGACTTTACCGTCTTTCTTAAGGACAAGCACAATGTTGGCCACCCATTCTAGGTATTTTGATACTGCTAAAAAGCTCGCGTCAATTTGTTTTTTGACTTCGTCTCTGATTTTGAGAGCCATGTCAGGTCGGGATATTTGGAGCTTCTACTTGACCGGAGGACACTCAGGCTTCAAGGGGAGCTTGTGCATGACAATGTCGGTATCCAACCCTAACATATATTGATAAGACCAAGCGAATACGTCAACGTAATCTTTGAGAAGTACTATCAGCTTGTCTTTGACTTCTGACCCTAACGATGCCCCTATTTTGACCTCTTTTCTCTCTTCCTCAAAACCTAAGTTGATGACGTCAATATGCTCTTTATAGGGATGAAGATAGGCATCTTCATATTCAATCATCTTCATTAGTTCTTCAGGGATTTCGGGAACTTTATCACTCTCTTCTTCGGCTTGAAAAATAGACGGATCACTACCAGAAGAAACCGAATGATCATTGGATTTTGTGGGTGATGGAGGTTTTCTGCATGGTTTTACAGGTTTGAGAATGATCAGACACACACACAAACATGCAGATGATGGGTTGATTTTAAATTTTCAGAAATGTGCCATTTTTTCTTTTTACAAAAAGTGAAAATGATGGGGAGAAAATAAAATAAGAGTTTTAACAAAAACACTTCTCCATTCGTTGATATTTTCAAATTGCAAAGTGGCCCATACAAAATGATTCACTAGCTTTGGGCAAAACCAAGAATTTTTAAAGAAAAACAAAAGCTAAAGAAAAATGTATTACTTTAAAGGCAACATGACAGGGATTTCCACTGTCTCCCAATTGCATAAAGCTGCCCCGCCTCTGATCACCAGGTTGTCGAGGTCACCTTCTTCATGTTCATCAATAATGACATTCACTTGCACCCCAACACTTATGAATATTTCTTCCAAGGTTTTCCTTTTCATGGTATTTTCTTTAGGCACGTCTTCTAGAGTTGGTTTGTAACCCAACCCTCGTTTTTCGTTCTTGGCACGAGTATTGACTTTTATGACCTCTCTTCATCCCAATGGGAGCCCTGTTTCTAATTCAACCTTCATACTTCGGGCGGAGGCGAAAGATGGACCATGGGTTATAGCTGAATCATCAACGAATACAGCGTAAGCAATTTCCAAAGCTTGGAAAGTAGTTTCAAATGCATCCTCGTCGGCTTCGATGTATCAAAAGGAGGACAAATTGCTCACCATAAGATCTTTTTCTCCATGGATTATGACCAGCTGGTCATTGGCAACAAACTTCATTTTCTAATGCAAGGTAGACGTGACAGCGCCCGTTGTGTGTATCCATGGTCTCCTTAGTAGACAGTTGTAAGCAGGATTTATATTCATCACCTGGAAGGTGATCTCGAAGACCTGGGGTCCTACCATGATTAGCAAGTCGACCTTTCCTATCACAATTCTTCTTGATCCATCAAAAGCTTTTACGATTAACGAGGTTAGCCTCATCTCGGCTCCTTTGTAGGCCAATTTTGCCAAAGTTCTCTTGGGCATCACGTTGAGTGCGAACCCGGTATCAACAAGCACTCTGGAAATTGTGTCTTCTTCATACTTAACGGACACATGCAAAGCGCGGTTGTGCTTTCGTTTCTCAGTGGTCAGGTCACTGTCATCGAAGCTTAGTGTGTTACGAGTTGTGGTGTTTGCAACAACAGAGTCAAATTGCCCCACAGTAATATCTTTCGTTACGTGGGCTTGTGTCAATATCTTTATCAAAGCTTGTCGATGAGCAGGGGAACTTAGCAGCAATGACATAATTGAGATTTTTGATGGTGTTTGTTTGAGTTGGTCTACCATCCGATAATCACTTCGGCGTATTATTCTAAAAAACTCCTCCTCGTCATCTTTGGGGACCTCTTTTCCTTTACTGGTGGGTTATTTGGAAATCACCTCTTTTGGAGCAACTTCTTTGGGAACATTAACAATAGCTTTAGGATAGGGGCGGTTGATTGAAAAATAACAGGGTTTGCTAGGGGTTGATATATCTGACAACTTCTGGTCATTTTGCTTGCCCCAACGATGTTGGTTACATCTTCTTACTTCCTTCCTGCATTCATATCATACCAAGAATAGTCATACTTTGGTGTTATAGCTCTTAGGTGAGGACCGGTTCCTCTCCTTGGATCAAACCTTGGTTGGTCCTTTCCAAACTTAGGTGCATGATCATTGTGAAACACCGGTCTAAAAGCTTTGGGTCGGGTCGTTCTGTCGTTGTTATTTTTGAATATTGCTCTCTTATTAGATTCCTTGGGTATGTTAAACACTGACTCGATAACTTCCATGTCTTCTTTCTTCTTTTTGCTACTGATCTGTAGCATTCCCTTGCTAATTAACAACTGAATGTCTCCTTGCACAAGGTTGCACCCCTGGGGGTTTTGGCTGCACTCTTCATAGTCTTCATGGGCGCTTTTGAGTAACCATGATTGAGCTAGTCTTTTGTGTAATTCCACCAATGGTGTCTTTACTTCAGATACTGCCGTGGCTGTCTTCAACTCAGACTCTTCCCCCTCTTCAATTATGGCATTCACTCCACCATGATTTGGCAGAGGATTTTCCTTTATGTTGGGGTGGTTATCCTCGAACGATAGTATCTTTTTCTCTATCAACTCTTGGACAATATGTTAGAGTTCAAAGCATCATTCTAGATCATGTCCAACAACGTTCTCATGGAAAGGTCAACGTGAATTTAGATTTTAGTAAGGAGGCAAAGGATTAGGCGGAGCACCTAGTTTCCTCATTTGGATGAGCCCTCTTGCTACCAGCATAGGATACAACTCAGTATAGCTCATAGGTATTGGTTATATTCTTGGCTTCCCATTCTGGTAGTTTGACCTTGGAGCTTGAGTTCTGGACTGCTGCACCTGTTGGTTGTTATACGGCTGATGATTATATTGTTGATATTAATTAGGTGCCATTTGCTGAGGGTTTTGTTGATGTTGGAACACCGGTGTTGCTGCCACTATATATGGTGATCGTTGATACTGTTGTTTCAAGCCTCTTTGATTCTGCATTTTCCTTTCATGTGTCACAGTGCTGACTTCACCCTCCTTCTTGTGAAAGTTGTTTATGGATTTCTTGGTCGTACTTGTGCTGGAGCTAGTAGCTAAATTCAATACCTTGACGCTCTTTAACTTTGCTTCGACTTTCACGCCAACAGCCACAATGTCAGAAAAATTTGTCATAACACTGCTAATCAGTCTTTCATAGAATTCTGGCCTAATTGTATCTATAAACCAGTCTGCTAATTCTTTCTCGATCAAAGGAGGTTCTACTTGAGCAGCAGTTTCGCACCATCTTTGCGCATACTCTTTGAAGGACTCAGAACCTTTATGCGTCATGCTGAGAAGCTGACGACGATCCGGGGTTAGATCCATATTGTATTTATATTGTTATACGAATGCATTAGATAGGTCCTGGTAACCGTGTATTTTTGCCTGATCCAAACCTAAATACCACTTGGCGGAAGCACCTTTGAAACTATCTTGAAAGCAATGTATTAACAGCTTGTCATTCTCAATATGTGGAGCCATTCGTCGGCAGTACATGATCAGATGGACCTTTGGGCAGTTGGACCCTTCATTCTTGTCGAACATGGGCATTATAAACTTGGGAGGAAACACCAAGCCTGAAACTAGACACATGTCCTTGGCATCAAACCCAAAGACATTGTTTCCTTCGATGGCCCTCATTCTTCTGGCCATTATATCCATCTCAACTCTTAACTTTTCGTGCTTTTCATCTTCGATTTCAGAACCATCAAGTATATCGAATATCAGTTGATGGTCGTTGAAGATGGGTCGGGCATGTGCTTGACCTCTCGCTTGAGTGAAAAGAGGATCTGATGTCAATGGAACAACTTGTGGTTGGAAATTAAATGGTTAAGGATTACTGAGTGGTGGCAGAAAATCATTGGAGATACCAAACGGAAGCTCAGCTGCTGAAGCCGTTACTGGAGGAGGATTTACTGTTGACGTATTGATCTCAGAGATTACAGTAGCCTGTGTGTCCATCTTTGCTTTTATTCCCTGGAGGACTTCCATTATCTGGCTGACGTCACCTCTGATTCCTTCAAGATCGTTGTCAATCTGGTCGATTCTCTAGTCATGATCGGCCATCTTTCTTTGAACGCTGGTGTCGTTACTCGAAAAATGCAACGACGGAGAGGCGAAAAAGAAAGACAGAAGAGTCGCCACCGAACTTTATTTAGCCCATGAGTGGAAAGGAAAATATCGAGAAAACCTTAAGAAATGAACGAATAAGATGGTCTCGCAACCAAGAACAGGTTCAGAGGTCGGTTATGCAAAGGGAAAGTATTAGCACCCCTCGCATCCATCGTACTCGATAGGGACCATTTGTTTGTTAACGTATGAAGGTATTTGATTAAGGATATTGCTTTAAAGAGTGTTCCTAGGGGTAAAGAGAAGTTAGAAATAGGGGAAAGAGAGGTAAAGGCGAAAGAAGAGACTCGGTAGGACTTCGCGGTCCTAGGCCTACGTATTCTCAATAGATATGAGAAAGTCAGAGTCAACGTAGTTTAGGGAACTACAAATATAGAGGGGGATGTGCTCTGCAAGGATTGTGGCCCTTGTGCCTACGTATCTTTACTCAAAAGAAGTAAAGAATCAGAGCAGCCGTAGTTCGGCCTACGGTTTGCGGGGAGTTCTGGTAGACGATGCTATTATGCGTATTCTAGCAGTTTAAGTGTATTGTTGCTCGCTCGTTGGAGACTTAGGCGTTACATGTTTGCGGTAGAATGAACGTAGCATGTCTTTCTGGGAAAGGGTGGAAAAGAAATAAGAGTGCTCGCCAAGACATCGCCATCTTGTGCCTACGTATTCTCAACATGCATGAGAAATCAGAGCAACGTAGTTCGTGAAACTGTTAACCGGTGTTTTTTGTGGATGATGTTAACAAAGCGCATTCTAGCAGTTTAGGTGTATGGATGCTCGCTTGTTGGAGACTTAGGCGTTACCTGTTTGTGGTAGAACGGATGTAACATATCCTTTTTGAAAGATTAGTTTTCGCCATGCGAGACAAGATGTCACATTTGATTTGTGGGAGTTGTTTTTTAGGGGTGAAATAGGTCCTCGGATAGTAATCCCTTGCAGGTAGTACCCAATTCCTTATCTCAAACTTTTTTATGAAAGGTGTGTCAAATACAAGCGTCTTCGTATTGAAAGACGAGTATCGAGACCACACACACTACAATGAGTATCTTGACACTCGGAGAGGAAGAAGTCTACACTCAATCCTCCCTCTTTAATTCAATACAAAGTGATTTGTGACAGTGAACCCTACGGTAAATGTCAAGCACTCGGGATAGGAGAAGGCCTACGTCTAACCACTCCACGACCATTCAAGTTTTGTTGTGAAAAATAGTTTGAAAATGCACTCGGTACGGGACCGAAGTTTTTAGGAAGAAAGGTGTTGAAAAGAAGTTTGCAAAAAGAAGTACGTCTTTATACTGAAAGACGAGTATCGCGACCACCCACACTACAGTGAGCATCCTAACACTCGGAGAGAAAGAAGTCTACACTCAATCCTCTCTCTTTAATTCAATACAAATAGAACTTCATTCTCTTATCGAAGAGATTTTGAAAATGCACTCGGTATGGGACCGAGGTTTTTAGGAGAAAAAGGGTGACAAATACAAGTGTCTTCGTATTGAAAGACGAGTATCGAGACCACACACTCTATAGTGAGCATCCTGACACTCGAAGAGGAAGAAGTCTACACTTAATCCTCTCTCTTTAGTTTAATACAGAGAGAGCTTGATTCCTTTATTGAAGAGATTTTTGAGAAGATGCCAAAGAGATGAGAGACGAATACAAATATACAGGATACAGATAACCAACAGTCCACCAATTAGGATTTTATGGTTTCGATATTTATTAAGTGTTTTGAAAGAATGTACAAGTCAATTTGAATATTTACAAGATATGAACAATATATACAAGAATATTATGACTGAATTTAAAGTCGTTAATATTTGACAGAAAGTAAAACAGTTGTATATTGACAGAAAATAGAAGTTAGTCGTCAGTTTGTTAGTGGATTGAATCGGGACAAATGTAATGCTAAACTGTCGTAGCTCGACTTATGATGGAAGTCGAACTATAGGAGGTCGCGTGATTAATATCCGTGCTAAGGACAAGATAGAGAAATGATATTGAGGATCATTCTCCGATTTAATCGTCTCGCACGGACCAAAAGAGGTGGGATCTCGTCTTAATCGCAAAAATAATGTCGATTAATCAAAGATAGCCTACCGCGATCCCAAAGTAAAAAAAATGACCCAAATGGTCATTTTCCATAGATTTGAAATCGGAAAGGTTATCGACCTCGATAATCCGACGCTTACGAATACAAGACTTCATCGATCAAGGAAAGTCAAAATAAAATCGAAAAGAAGAAGAAATGAGGAGAGAAAGAAGGTGGTATCGGATCCAACATTACTTATCAATAATTTGAATAGTAACGATTTACGGAGGTCTCATCATCGACCAAAAAGCGACGGAAATAAATGAAGATGAATAAAAAGTCGAGAATGAAAATGAAGTCAAAATATCGAAAAATAAATGAGAAAACCAAGATCTATTCTTTAGAGAAATATATTAACTACTTCTTAAAAAAAATAATTAGAAAAATGATATTTACAATTTAAGAAAAAAACTATTTTAAAAAAATACTATAAAAAATCTTTAAAAACTAATTTAGAGAATTATTTACAAAGTTTCTAGAAACTAAATTATATTAACAACTCTTTATAAAAATTAATTAAAAAAATATTAACAATTTAAAAAGTTAGTTTATAAAATATATATTTACAAGAATATTAACAAACTAAAAACTATTAGAAAAAATGTTATATAAAAAAAATAAAAAATAAAACTATTTAAAAAGTTGTTATATAAAAAAACTATTTTGAAAGTTATTATAAAAAAAAACTATTTAAAAAGTTGTTATAAAAAAAAATATTTAAAAAATTGTTATAAAAAAAACTCTTAAAAACTAAATATAAAAAGATGTTAACAAATCTAAAAAAAAATATTTAAAAAAAATATTTTTTATTAAAAATAAAAGGGGGTCCAACCTCCTTTTCTCAAGTGAAAAAAAAGAAGAAAAAAAGAGGACATTGGCTTGATGACAGTAAAATGGATTTTGTGAAAGTTACTGTTACGGTTTACTTTGTGTTTTTTGAAAGTAAAATGGATTTTGGTTTTGAGACAAGGTTTTACGATTGAAACAATTGAAACAAGTTTGGAAGTTTTTGAAATGGGTTTGAAGCTGGGAAGTTTGAAGTTGGGAAATGATTTGCAGAAGAAAATTGATGGTTGAGGAAAATGACGAAGGTAATGAAGTTGGTTTCAGTGAGAGATGAACTTTTGATGGTGGTTCCGTTAATGGTTGAAAATTCAACAGTGGGTGCTGGAGGAAGGAGGTGAGGTGTGCGGTTGGGTTTCCGGCGGCGGAAAATGGATTGTAGGAGATGGAAAATATTGAAGAAGAACAGTGGATAGGGTTCTGTGATTTTTCAAAGCAAAAAGAACCTTCACATTCAGTGGATAGTAGCCTGATATATATTCTCTAAAAAAACTGACGTTTCTCCTTTTCTTTTCTTTTTTTCTTTTTTTTTTTTGTATTAATTAATTAGTTCTGATTAAATTAGATAACCATCCTATTTCTAACTAAAATAATCTAACTAATTCTAAACTAACTAAATACTATTTAAATCCTAAATGCTCATTAAAACTAATTAACTCTTAAACTAATTAAATTTTATTCTAACTTAATAATTAGAATTTCTAATCTAAATCTAATTAATTTAAATAAATGCTAATTCTAATTAATTACAATTCTATTCTAAACTATTTCTTAAATTAAAAATCTTAATTTAAAATCTATAAAAAAAGTATTCTAATTATTAGTACTATTAATAAAAACAAAATATGCACACAATATAAATATTTGAAAAGAAAAAAAGAGAAATTAAAAATAGAATCGGAAAAGAGAAAATATTTTAAACGGGAGGACAAATTTAGGGTGTGACAGATGCCCATATCTAATCGGCTTAAACCTAGTAAAACGAAATGCTATGGCATTCATTCTTTCGAAGTAGAAGATGATTAGATATAAAAGACCCTGGGTTTGTCCGAAAAGAAGGAAAAAGTTTGAGAAGTGAAATACTGGATATCTTGCAAAAGTCGTTATCACCAAAAGGATGATAACACTCACACACACTGCCCTAACATCAAAAGGATGCAGGGGATCCATTACCAAATAGATAATGGAGAACACTCGCATGTCATGACACCAAAAGAATGTCAAACCCAACGCCAAAAGGATGAAGGGGATAAGCTTCTCTGAAGAGATTGCCACTTATCGTTGAAGATGGATAAGCTTCTCTGAAGAGTTTACCACTTATCGGTGAATACAGATAAGCTTCTCTGAAGAGATTGCCACTTATCATTGAAGACGGATAAGCTTCTCTGAAGAGATTGCTACTTATCGTTGAAGACGGATAAACTTCTCCCAAGAGATTGCCACTTATCGTTGAAGACGGATAAGCTTCTCTGAAGAGATTTCCACTTATCATTGAAGACGGATAAGCTTCTCTAAAGAGATTGCCACTTATCATTGAATACGGATAAGCTTCTCCCAAGAGATTTCACTTATCGTTGAAGACGGATAAGCTTCTCCGAAGAGATTGCCACTTATCGTTGAAGACGGATAAGCTTTTCCCAAGAGATTGCCACTTATCGATGAAGACGGGTAAGCTTCTCCCAAGAGATTGCCACTTATCGTTGAAGACGGATAAGCTTCTCCCAAGAGATTGCCACTTATCGTTGAAGACAAATAAGCTTTTCTGAAGAGATTGCCACTTATCGTTGAAGACGGATAAACTTCTCTGAAGAGATTGCCACTTATCGTGGAAGACGGATAAGCTTCTCTGAAGAGATTTCCGCTTATCGTTGAATACGGATAAGCATCTCCCAAGAGATTACCACTTATGGCTGAAGATGGATAAGCTTCTCCCAAGAGATTGCCACTTATAGCTGAAGAAGGATAAACTTATCTGAAGATATTGTCACTTATCGTTGAAGAAGGATAAGCTTCTCTGAAGAGATTGCCACTTATCTTTGAAGACGGATAAGCTTCTCCCAAGAGATTGTCACTTATCATTGAAGACAGATAAGCTTCTCCCAAGAGATTGCCACTTATCGTTGAAGACAGATAAGCTTCTCCCAAGAGATTGCCACTTATCATTGAAGACGGATAAGCTTCTCCTAAGAGATTGCCAATTATCGTTGAAGAAGGATAAGCTTCTCTGAAGAGATTGCCACTTATTGTTGAAGACTAATAAGCTTCTCTAAAGATATTGCTACTTATTGTTAAAGACAGATAAGCTTCTCCCAAGAGATTGCCACTTATCGTTGAAGGAGGATAAGCTTCTCTAAAGATATTGCCACTTATCGTTGAAAACGAATAAGCTTCTCTAAAGAGATTGCCACTTATCATTGAAGACAGATAAGCTTTTCCCAAGAGATTGCCACTTATCGTTGAAGACGGGTAAGCTTCTCCCAAGAGATTGCCACTTATCATTGAAGACAGATAAGCTTCTCCAAGAGATTGCCACTTATCGTTGAAGACAAATAAGCTTCTCTGAAGAGATTGCCACTTATCATTGAAGACGGATAAACTTCTCTGAAGAGATTGTCACTTATCGTGGAAGACGGATAAGCTTCTCTGAAGAGATTGCCGCTTATCGTTGAATACAGATAAGCTTCTCCCAAGAGATTACCACTTATCGCTGAAGACGGATAAGCTTTTCCTAAGAGATTGCCACTTATAGCTGAAGAAGGATAAGCTTCTCTGAAGAGATTTCCACTTATCATTGAAGAAGGATAAGCTTCTCTGAAGAGATTGCCACTTATCATTGAAGACGGATAAGCTTCTCCCAAGAGATTGCCACTTATCATTGAAGACAGATAAGCTTCTCCCAAGAGATTACCACTTATCGTTGAAGACAGATAAGCTTCTCTGAAGAGATTGCCACTTATCATTGAAGACGGATAAGCTTCTCCTAAGAGATTTCCAATTATCGTTGAAGACGTATAAGCTTCTCTGAAGAGATTGCCACTTATCGTGGCAAAAGGGTCTAGTCTACTGGAGACAAATCACTAGGGATCGCCTAAGAGAAGGATTGGATTGAGATGAATCATCGGGGCACGCCCGCTGACTTGCTCGGGGATCAAAGCTTTGACAACAAAGGGTTGCAATAGACTCCATGAGGAATGCCCAAGGTGTTGAATGATATCCCCCTGTCTGGGTTGTATGTTGATTTGAAGATCTGATCAGCCACGAGGTTGAAATATGTCATGGGAAATACCCATGGTCTTGAAAAGATGCCCCCGAATGGGCTGAATTTTGCTTTGATATTCTTGAATTTCATGGGAAGACCCACGGTCTTCGCAGATAATGCCCCTGACCAGACTGATGGTTGCTTTGAAGCTCAAAAAGTTGCACAACTTCGTGGGGAACGCCCACGGTCTTGCGGAGAATGTCCCTGACTGGGCTGCATATGTTCTTGGAAATCTTTGTGATTGATCCTGAACCTGAGCTCGCGCAATACGAATGCTTGATGATAATGACGTTCCATAATGAATGGAAATGCAAATGCAAGTGCTAACACGTGGAGATGCAAGAGTTGGGGAGATATGATATAATTTTGGATGTGCATATGATGCAAGATGCTTATGATGTCGAATGCAATGCATATGATGCATATGATTGCAGATGGGTAATCAGAAATGCAGGTGCCGCTGTGGCAGACTTTGGTGGTTGCCAATGCATATTAGACTTTGGGTAGGAAGTACCAGACGAGGACTGGTATTCGAAGGGTAGACTACCAGACAATAATCGGCGGCGAAAGGTTAAGTTGTTAGACGAGAACTAACTTTGTGGTTTACCAGATGAGAGTTGGACATTTGAACGAGGTTTACCAGACAATAACTAGTTAAATGGTAGGCTAAAGGAAGGGTGAGCAGATGGGAACTAGTTTGAAAGCTGACATGTACCAGACGAGAATTGGTATTTAGTGAAGGGTTGACTAGACGAGGACTGGTTTGAAGGTTTGCCATACAAAAATTGGACTTTAGAAGTGATTTGGTTACAAAGTTCTGACAGGTAACGGGTTATGGGGGATGAAACCCAATGACAGAAAGGCCTTTTCAAAAGGTTAAGGTTATTTGGGTGAGGTGACGGTACGATTCCCTGACACTCGTTTTGAACTCAACAGCTGTTGATGAAAATGAACTTGCTCGAGTAGCTTGCCCCAGTATGATCTTTGGGAAAAGTTCATCTTGAAAAGACAGTAGCTTGTCAGGAGACGACCTCGAGATGGCTTGCCCCAAAATTTCTACAACGAAAGGATTCATCCTTGATTAACCCACTCTCATGGTGGTTAGCTTCAATATACTCTTGGAGTAGCTTGCTCCTAGGTGAGCGTTGAAGCGACTTAACTCATCCTGATTGAATATTGGAGGGATCTATCCTCCAATCAAAGAAACTCTGGGTGGCATGTCCCTGGTTGGTGGAGTCTCGAGATGATTCACTTTTGATCAACCGCTTCTTAAATGATTTGCACCATAATCTACCGATGTTTGGGGATTTGCCCCCAACCGACTGATTCCACATTCGTGGGATGACAATGCCCCAGATCCATAAGGCTACATGGTATAATTGATCCTGATCCAAACGGCTTAATGATCAAGTCCTGTTTGATTTCTCTCTGTTGGAATTTCCTTGATGCCAACTACTAACTTGCAATTAAAATTGTTTGTTCACGAATGGTAATTTTAGTGCGAAGTTCATGCAAGTTTTGAAAGAAATGTCATTTATTACGTGTCGTGATAATGAGACGAATGAACCATTAGTCCAAAAATTATGCTAACTTGATTGGTGCGAGAGATATATCAAAGATAATGACACCAATGCTAATGATTAGCCAATATGTGGGGAGTCAGTTTATGTAACCTTGCAATAGTATGCTTTCAGAATAAACCTCGCCTCAATTAGGTCTTTCGAGGGTTGTAACATGGTCTGGTTCACGATTATAAAATAAAGGATATTAGGCTCAAAGTATGATTTATACCCACCCCATCTTCTTGGTGATCTCCATACCTACGTTCAGTTAATTCTGCATTTACGGACTTGACGGTGTAAGCTTGATGACTCAAGGTTTACTCGACGTGGCAGTCACCTTATTTTGCTTTTGATGGATATCAGTGCCCCTTTTGGTTTGGGTGGCCACTGAATCTTTTTTTGTTATTGAGGGTTTGAGGACCTCTTTTGATTTTGTTTTCGATCCCTAACTTTTACATGGACTGATTTTGCTTATCAAATCCATCGGGATTGCCTTGATTTTTGCCTAAGTCCTTTTTGAGGTGCTTGACTTAGCAGGTTTTCAATTTTTTGGATTTTCTTGGAGGATAGTGACTGCCACGTCACGGGTCATTGATGAACAATCGTTTTCTGGATTTTTTGCTTTGTGTTTCGAGTGCATAGTTGGATTAACTGAACACTACCCTGCCCCCAGGTTGAGTGTTAAGGGTTTAAATATCCGAAGGAAACTACTACTTCTAGGCTCTAAGTGGTTGACTAGGGATTAACTCCTTATATCTCCGGTGTTTGGGGAATTGAAACAATACCATTACATCATTGACAAGATTCTGTCTGAAAGCATACGGTTTGCAATTATGGGTATTTTGTTTTCGTCATCCTCCCTCCAATCTTTGCTAAAACAAAAGCGATAAAATGGAGTGGATAAAAGGTGCATGCGTCTGTGATATGCAATAAATAAGAAAAAATGAGCGAATGCGACATGGTTGATTCAAAAAATGCATAATCGCTTCATTAATATTACCATTCAAAACAACAATGTTTAAAAACAAGTAGCAATTAACAGGAAAATAAAATGCAAATGGTAAAAGCGCCCAAGGACTGCCAATGTTGAGGGCATCTGCCTGTCTGGACCACTGTCTTTTGGAGATGACTATTAAAGTCTTCGAGGTTAGACAACTAAGAGGTTGACATGGACAACCAAAATTCCTTCTGGAAAAGATATATACCCTTTTCCAATCAACTGTTGAACTTTGGCTTGGAAGGCTTTGCAATCTTCAGTTGAATGCCCTATGGATCCTCCATGATATCCACACTGAACATTTGGATTGTACTCAGGAGGGTAAGGTTCTGGCACATGCTTAAGAGTTTTAGGCTCCACCAATGAGTTTTGAATCAGATGTGGAAGAAGCTGACTGTGCGACATAGGGACTAGATGAAGAGGAACAATCCTTCTTTCCAAGTTGTTGTTGGGCCTATTCTGATTCCGACGTTGATTCAGATAACCTCAGCCATGGGCTCGTTGATTTGCATGAAGAGCAGTCCATGGTTTATGGGGTGAATCTTTAAGCACAATTGGTTTCTCATAAGGATAACATGGCATTGGTAATGATGCCTATTGAGCAGACGAGGGACCACAGAGTTTTGCTGGTTCACCATGAGAATACTCAATGTTTTCTATGAATGCACTGGTTTCATCCTTATCTTCCTCATGAAATTTTTTGAAAGTTTCAGTCTCGCTGCCCTGGCTGCTTGAGGTGTCTTGGATTTGTCTGTTTTTAAGGTAGCTTTCGACGCGTTCTCCTGCTATCACAAGATCAGAGAAACTTGATAGCGCACAGCCAGTCATTCTTTCAAGATAAGAGCCATGCAAGCTATTTATGAACATGTCAATCAATTCCCTGTCCGAGAGTGGTGGTTGCACTCTTGCTGCGAATTCTCTCCACCGTTGTGCATATCCCTTAAAAGATTCATTTCCAATCTTAGATAGGCTTTGCAACTGCATGCGGATGGGATGAGTGTCCAAATTGAACTGGTAATGCTTTAGAAAAGTGCTAGCTAAGTCCCTCCATGATTGGATATAGATTCTTTCTAAATCCACGTACCAACTTAATGATGACCCACTCAAACTATCTTGAAAACAATGAATCAACAACTTATCGTTATGAGTGTAGGAGGTCATTTTTCGATAAAACATCACCAAATGACGCCTCGGGCAACTAAAGTCTGTGTACTTATCGAGGCTGGGTACCTTGAATTTCGGAGGAATCACCAGGTCTGGCACTAGACATATATCTGCAGCGTCGAGGCCGGGCATATCAGGCACTTCCATAGCTTGAAGTCTCTCCTCAAGGGCACAAAACTTTTCTTCCATGAGATCAGTCGGTGGCATCCTCTGGGGTCGAGTAGGAATGTTTACTTGCGGAGGATGGCCATCCGGAGGAAGATCATACAGTGGATTATTCGTCACAGTAAATCCTGGTGGGGAACCAACATTCTGGCGGTCGTTCTCTGGCATAGCTACCTCAGCTTGCTTTATCTGACTGACCTTTCAAGGCGTTTATATTCCTCTTGCTTCAAACACTTCACAGCTCTCACAAGTTCAACGGGAGTGCCGAGAAATCAACTGCGAATTACGAACAGAGGATGTGTAAGCTCTTGGTATCTAGGTTAGGGAAGAAAACGCAAAAAATGATGCAGAGATGCTTATGCAAAATGCAATGTTATGGATGCACACGAGAATAGGTCAACAACAAGGATTAAAGTCAAAGATCCTGCAAGGCAACATAACAAGATATCTCTCACCTCGGGTGGGCAATCTATTGGTTTATAAGAGGGTATCCCAAAGGCTTTTAAACAAATTCCCATGCACTAACCCTCAAAAGTTATCCATCATAACAACGATTCGTAAGACGGTAATCCCTTCAAAGGATGAACACAGAGTTATGTTTTAGTAACCTTCGGAATAAGGTTCTATAAAAGGTCCTCAGAGTCACGGACTCCCAGGTCAGAAATAAAGACGCCATTACGACTACTCATAAGACATAATCATCACAAAGGGGTCTCATTTGAGCGGTGGAATTCAAACCAACTCAACGAGTCCTAAGTCTCGCAAATCAGAAAGAAACCACCTCCTAATATTAATGTATACTAGAAAGCTCGGGTAGAAAGCTTTTATCCTTACACCATCCAATAAACCCAACCGGTAAGAGGAACAAAACACAATAAATAAATACAAGCAAATACATCAAACATGCGACAAACAAACTAGGCTTGGCTTGCTAGGTCTCCCCAGCAGAGTCGCCAGTTGTCGCTACTCGAAAAATGCAACGACGGGGAGGCGAAAAAGAAAAACAGAAGAGTCGCCACCGAACTTTATTTATCCCATGAGGGGAAAGGAAAATATCGAGAAAAACTTAAGAAATGAATGGATAAGATGGTCTCGCAACCAAGAACTGGTTCGGAAGCCGGTTATGCGAAGGGAAGGTATTAGCACCCCTCGCATCCATCGTACTCGATGGGAACCATTTGTTTGTCGATGTGTGAAGGTATTTGCTTAAGGATATTGCTTTAAAGAGTGTTCCTAGGGGTAAAGAGAATTTAGAAATAGGGGAGAGGGTTGATGAGCGGACGAAGAGGAGAGTTTTGACTTGTTTTGTTGACTGCTGTTGTTGTTGGGCCTTAGAGCCCATAGAATCCTAACCGTGTGAGCTGAACCCATCCCTCTGTTTTTATCATAAACCCACCATTTCTTTTAAAAATTGCAAAATTATTATTTTTATTATATGTAAAATACTATTTATAGATAATTAATATATTTATATTTTATTTTTTCAAACAGTTTTTTTTTAAAATTTAGATTTGTATATATATATCTTATATTTGTCTTTTTAGAATAATGTAAATATATTATATATTAGTTTTTTTAATATATTTCTTTTATAAGTTTATTATTTTCTTTTAGAGTTTATATATTATTTTCTAAGTTTTAGTTTATATTCAATTTCTTTTAGAATTTTAATTCATATCTTTTAGAGTTTAGATTTTATGTTTAATTTCTTATTGAGCATTTTATTCCACTTTTGCTCGTTTAGGTCGATGAAGAGATCTCTGTAAACCGTTATTAGTTAAATTATTGATAGATAATGTTGGATCTGAGACCACCTTCTATCTTCCCTCATTTCTACTCCATTTTCGATTTTATCATTTTTCCGTGATCTATGAAGTCTTTTATTTGTAAGCGTCGCGTATCGAAGTCGATAACCTTCCCGATTTCAAATTTATGGAAAATAACCATTTGGTTCATTTTCTTTACTTTGGGATCGTGATAGGCTATCTTCGATTAATCGACATAATGTTTGCGATTAAGACGAGATCCCACCTCTTTTGGTCTGTACGACACGATTTAATCGGAGAATGATCATCAATATCATTTCTCTATCTTGTCTTTTGCACGGATATCAATTACGCGAACTCCTATAGTTTGACTTCCATCATAAGTCGAGCTACGACGGTTTAGCATTACATTTGATGACTAACTTTTATTTTCACTGCTTTATTTTTCTGTCAAATATTAACTGTTTGAAATTCAGTCATTATATTCTTGTACATATTATTGTTATATTCTGTATATTATTCATATCCTGTAAATATTCAAACACTTGTACATTCCTTTAAAACACCTAATCAATATCAAAACCATAAAATTTAAATTGGTGGACTCTTGGTTATCTGTATCCTGTATATATTTGTGTCCATCTCCTATCTCTCCCGCATCATCTCAAAATCATCTTTAATAAGAGAATGAAGTTCTCTTTATATTGAATTAAAGAGAGAGGATTGAGTGTAGACTTCTTCCTCTCCGAGTGTCGCGATACTCATTGTAGAGTGTGTGGTCTTGATACTCGTCTTTCAATACGAAGACGCTTGTGTTCGCCACACCTTTTCTCCTAAAACCTCGATCCCGTACCGAGTGCATTTTCAAATTCTTTTCACAATAAAAGATAAAATTCTCTTGGTATTGAACTAAAGAGAGAGGATTGAGTGTAAACTTCTTCCTCTCCGAGTGTTAGGATACTCACTGTAGTGTGGGTGGTCTCAATACTCGTCTTTCAATACAAAGACGTATTTTTCTTTACAACTTCTTTCCGAAACTTTCTCCCCTAAAACCTCGCTCCCGTGCCGAGTGCATTTTTCAAACTTCTTTTCAATACAAAACTTGAATGGTCGTGGAGTGGTTAGGCGTAGGCCTTCTCTTATCCCGAGTGCTTGACATTTACCGTAGGGTTTACTGTCGCAAAACACTTACCATTTAAAACCAAAAATACTTTAATAAAAGAATGAAGTTCTCTTTCTGTTTAACCAAAAAGAGAGGATTGAGTGTAGACTTCTTCCTCTCCGAGTATCAGGATACTCACTGTAGTGTGTGTGGTCTTGATACTCGTCTTTCAATACGAAGACGCTACGTTCTCCACACCATTTTTATAACAAAAACTTTGAGATAAAGAATTGGGTACTACCCGCAAGGGGTTACTATTCGATGACATATTTCACTCCTAAAAAAAAACTCTCACAAACCAAACGTGACATCTTGCCTCGCATGGCGAAAACTAATCTTTCAAAAAGGATATGTTACGTTTGTTCTACCGCAAACAGGTAACACCTAAGTTTCCAAACGAGCGAGCATAAATACACCTAAACTGCTATAATTTGCATGATAACATGATCCATAAAACACCATTTCACCAACTACGTTGCTCTGATTTCTCTTGTATGTTGAGAATACGTAGGCACAAGACGACGATGTCTTGGTGATCACCCTTTTCTCTTTTCCACCCTTTCCCTAGAAAGGCATGCTACGTCCGTTCTACCGCAAACAGGTAACGCTTAATTCTCCAACGAGCGAGCAGCAATACACCTAAACTGCTAGAATGCGCACGATAGCATCGTCTACCAGAACTTCCCCGTAAACCATAGGCCAAACTACGGCTACTCTAATTCTTTACTCCTTTTGAGTAAAGATACGTAGGCACAAGGGCCACAATCCTTGCCGAGCACATCCCCCTCTATATTTGTAGTTTCCCGAACTACGTTGACTCTGACTTTCTCATATCTATTGAGAATACGTAGGCCTAGGACCGCGAAGTCCTACTGAGTCTCTTCTTCTGCCTTTACCTCTCTTTCCCCTATTTCTAACTTCTCTTTACCCCTAGGAACACTCTTTAAAGCAATATCCTTAAGCAAATACCTTCACACATCGACAAACAAATGGTTCCCATCGAGTACAATGGATGCGAGGGGTGCTAATACCTTCCCTTTGCATAAACGGCTTCCGAACCTGTTCTTGGTGGCGACTCTTCTGTCTTTCTTTTTCGCCTCCCCGTCGTTGCATTTTTCGAGTAGCGACAGCTGGCTCGAGTGTTGTAACGATGGGAACTCAATGTGACTTTCTTCCTCCCTAAGGTGGAAAAGAACAACAGATGAGCTGCAGAACCCATGCAAGACTATGCAAATGATATGCGAATACATATGTAAAACCAACCATTCAAGGAAAATAACAATCTTGTTTACAAACAAAATTAAACAAACACACGTAACAACATGTTCGTAAAGCAGATTTTCATTGATAAATTTAGGCCTATTACAATAGATGACTCTTGTTTACAAACAAGACCTTTCTTACAACAAGTAGCAAATAGATTCTAAGATTACAATCTTAAAGGAAAAGCAAGAAATTGGGAAGCTTGGATCATTCTAACAAGACGATCCTTCTCCTTCTTGAGGCTTGGGCTAGAGCTGATTCTGACGGATCAACTCCCATAACTCGGCATTTTCACGTTCCGCTTTGACTAAAGTGAACTTCAACTCACCCCTAGGCATAAGCACTTTAGGCTCCCTGCTGATTTCGTAGGTGTGAGTGAAGGTGAGAAAAACACTTAGAAGGGGGGGGGGGGGGGTTGAATAAGAGTTTTAAGAAATATGGCAATAAAAACAACTCACGATTTTTATCCTGGTTCGTTGAACTCAACTACTTCAGTCCACCTTATCAAAGATGATTTGCCTTTCTCCACAAGGACTTAATCCACTATTAATCAACTGATTACAATAGTAAGCACTAAGAACAACTATCTTAGTCTTCTCAAGAACTACTGACCACACCTTGGTCTTCTCAAGGAACTTCTTACAAATTAATGTAAACTAAACAAGTGTTTAAATGCTTCTAAAAAGCTGTATCACAACTGTGATATTTACACTTAAGATTAAGTACAAATAAAACTATACAGTTTTATGAAAGAACAAAAGTATATGAGCTTTGAGAGATTTCACTTTGATGCTTCAAACGTGTGTATGAATATTTCTTTCTGAATAAACTAGCTTGAGCAATAATGAGCAACAACTAAATGTTGTAGAAGTTCTCCTTTTATAGCTTTTTCCAGCTACTTTGAATAATGTGCAGCTGAGTATTATATTAGAAATATAAGACTTTTCATCACCAAAAGGTATGGGCAGAGACATGCTTTTTGTAGTAAAAGTATGGTTGTAGAAGCTTTGGGATTTACACCACGTCTCTTCATTGGACAAAATAGTCGTTGGTTACTTTGGAAGTAACACCACGTCCAATCAGGTTTACAGCTTCTTCAACAAGCTTCCTTCAGGATGAAGTCTTCATAATCTGCACTTCAGAACTTGTAACAAGCTTAAAAGGAATGAAATACTTTAGATGACCAGAGCTAAATGTTTGAGATTATCATAGCTTGATAGATGATCAGAACTTGATATATCAGAGTCTCAATCTTGATCAGAGTTTGCAGCAGTATATGCTTTGAGCGTGAATATAATTTAATAAGAGTCTGACTATCAGAGCCTCTGTTCTTGTAGATAAATGAACTTCAGAGTCTGATTTGATCAAAGCTTTCAACTCTTTATACACTTCTTTCAGCAACACTTCAGATTATTCTGCAGCTTCTGCTTCAGATTCTTCTGGCAGAGCTTCAGAGTCTTCTGATTGTCTTGCATCTGATGCTTCAGAGCCTTGTATAGTTGCTTGTACTTATGTATTTGCTTCTTTAAGAGTATTTAATTTAATACCTGAAACAATAATACTTGAACAAATTTTAGAGTATATATTTTCTTAATACAAAATTCCATAAGAGTTATCATCAAAACATAGAGATATAAGAAACACCAATCTGTGTTCTAACAATCTCCCCCTTTTTGATGATGACAAAACATAGGAAATTTTTTTCAATACAAAGAATAAAATATATGACTCCCCCTGAGATTAAGAATCTCCCCCTGAAATGAATACTCTAATAGAGGAGAACACTTCCCTTTTTGCTTGAGTATATTTCAGAACCTGGTAGGAATCCTTGTAAAAATAAAGAATTAGAGCTTGGATGCTTTCCAGAATCAGAGCCTGATGAATTCTTTCAAATAGAGAGTCTAGTTTTTCTTCCAGAATCAGAGTTAAATTTGCTTCAAGGATCAGAGCCTGGTTGGGTAATTCTCAGGGTAACTTCAAAGAATTTTTGTTAGATGAAACAATAAAATCTGAAAGTCTTAAACTTCAATGTTAGTTAATACTATGTCTGAATTTCATTTTAGTATTGCTTATGGATTGAACAATCAGATTCTTTTTCTCCCCCTTTTTGTCATAATAAAAAACAATTTAAAAGACAGAAAAGATAATAGAAGAAAAGAGAACACAACACATAGATGAAAAACAAAACAACCAAATTCATTTAGATTCAAACAGAACAAAAGATAAGATGTTCAGACAACAGATGATTGAAAACAAAAACAACAGAAAACAGAAAACAAACAACAGAAATCAATTGCAAACAAGAATGCAAAAACATGGAAAAGAAAAACTAGGGCTGGCGAGATGCAATCAGGGTCAGAAGATCAGTAATCTTTACAGTAGACTCTTCTTGCTTAGCCATCTAAGTTTTGATCTCTTTAGTAGTCTGTTCCTATTTTATCATCCATGATCTGATTTCCTTAACTTCTTGGACAACATCTAGAGTCTCAGTCTTCATCTCAGATGCATAGGGTGCAGAAGCAGATGCAGTTACCATAGGATGATCAATCTCCATGTCAGATGTATGAGTATCTTCTATCATTTGAGCAGTAACTTCAGCAGGAGCATCTTCCAGAAGTAGCACTGGTGTTGTGAGAATGCTCAACAGAGTCTGTCTGACCATTTCAACAAACTTTGCCTTTGCATCATCAGCACAAATTATTCTGAGATCAGAGGCAGCAGTGTTGAACTTTGAGATGAATCTGTTCCAAGAAGCTTCAGATTTTGCCAGGATCCATACTAGACAAACATTCTTTTTCTACAGAAGCAATCCCCATACACATTTCCTTCTTGAAATTCTTAAACAGAGTAGAAACATCTGATCTGGGTTTGGGGTTCATAAAGTCTTCTATGGTGACTTTTTGTGGAGGTTCAGAGCTTGTTTAGGTTTGTTCAGGAGGTGTTTGATCAGCTGGTGGTTGTTCAGATGGTGGTTGTTCAGATGGTTGTGGTTCAAATGGTTGTGGTATGGTGAGATGAGGAGTAGTGGTGTCAACATCAGATGGTGTTGATGTAACAACATCAGATGAAGATGGTAGAAAGTCTGTGAAGTTAAATTTGGAGCGAAGAGCAAGGTGATGAAGATTTTGTTCAGAAGCAGGTAGGTCAGATGGTAATGGTTTAAAAGGGTCAGGAATTTGTAAACAAGTTGGTGAGGGAACTTCAGATTCATCAGAATCAGATGATTCATTTGAATGACATGAAGTGGAAGATAAGACATGCATGGTTGCAATGGGTTGCACATCCAGAATGTCTTCAGATGTTTGTGGGATAGAGGGTTCAGGATTTGGGATGGTTGGTTCTTCTGGTGGTTGAGTAGAAGAGGGTGGTTCAGATTATGTTTGTTGAGGGGGTTGTTGTTCAGATGATTTTTATTGAGGGGGTTCAGATGGCTGTTGAACAGAAGATGGTTGAGAATGTGTATGAGGAGATGAAATGGGTTCAGATGTAGGAGGTCCAGATGGTTGAGGAGGAGATGGTGGAGGTGAAGGGACAGATGGTTTTGGATCAGATGTTAATACATGTTGAATTGTTTCTCTTATTTCTTCCAAGCTAGCTTCTGGAGGAGTTTCCTTCAGCTTCTTGTCCTTCTCAGGCTTGTCAACAGCATCAGAGGCTTTCCTCTTAGGTTGTGCAACAAATCCTTCCTCAGCTTTCCTTTTCTTGCGCCTTTCTCTCAGAAGATTTGGCAAGACTTCTCCTTCCTTCTATACTATGTTGGCAGGCAGAGGAATACCATCTCTCAAACATTCAGCAATGAATGACAGAATGATTCCCCTAGGTTCATCTGCACTGAACATGGGAAAATCTGCTATTGGAATCCTCCTTCTGCTGACTTCTTCAGAGTCAATATTCTTAGGTTTGCCAGCAAGTTCTGAGATGACCTTCATCCTTTTCAGAGTATTCCCATTAATGACAGATCCTACAATGTAAGTCAGATCCTCTGTTACACCAGCATCAGTCAGATGCTTTACAAGACCATTCTTTGTTAGAATGTCTGATATCAACCTTCCCATAGGTATCCAATTTCTGATCTTTCCAGCCTTAACTCTTACTTCTTCTCTTGTTTCCTTTATGTGGTTCAGAAGATGACTAAACAGAAGATAAGGCAGATCCACCTTCTTGCCTTTACTCAAACAGAACATGAAGTACAGTTGTTCTGAGTTAACATAATCTAGAGAGTTTGAATATTTTCTATGAAAAATAGAGCTCATGAAAATTTTAGCCTAAATTCTGTAAACAGGCTTCAGATCTCTGACTTTGTTGGATGATTCCCCAAAAACGCAAACTTCTTGAAACACATCAGCCAAGTCCACGTGAGCAGTTGCCATACTTGTGATTCCATCAGTTTCTTTGTACTCAATCAGCTGTCTGATTAACTTTTCAGTAATAACAATCTCCTTTCCAAGAACAGAAGAATGAATGAACTTAGGGCAAACTTGGGCGTGTATCCAGAACTCCTTCACCAATGTTGGATAAACAGGACCCATTAACCTGTCAAAGTACTTTGCCCAGTTTTAAGTCTTAATGGTTGGGTTGAGATCAAAACCATTTTCTTCAATGGAAGCAAAATCCACAAAGTTCTCACAAAGAACCTCAAGATCCTTGATTGGAGTGAGGAGAGTTCTCACTGGTTCCTTGTACACAACAGCAGTTGGAGATGATGCAGCAGCATTTGAAGATGATGCAGCAGCAGTGGAGGTTTGCATCTGAGCAGATGTTGAAGAAGATGATGCCATTGATGTTCTTGAGATACGTCTGGGTTTACGTGAGGTTTTGGGTTTTGAAATGAGATGGAATCAATAAAGAAGACAAAAATGCATATGAGAAAAGTGATGGATAATGGAAAGTGTGAAATGTGAAGTGTTGTGAGAATATATAGAAAAAATTTGGACAAGCAAAGGTCACACAGAATCTCACGCGTACACAAAACAATTAATGAAGTGAAAAATAATCATATCAAGCAATTAATGCAAAGAATAAAATCATTTCAAGCATTTAAGATTCTGACAGAAGGGGGGAAATCAAGAGATTTTAGATTTTCAAAGCAATACCTCAAACGTCAATTTTGTATGGTGCACTCTATCTTTCCAGATTCTGAGATACACGTGTTTGCTTGCATGTGCCTCTGAAACTTCTTGAGAAATGAAACGTTAGGCAATGTTCAGATCCTCTGAGCCTTGTTAGTTCAGATTTACACACAAAGAAATAAACACAGAATTGAAACGAAGAAATACTTCAGAGTTTAGACATTTATCATCTGAGTAAAAATTTCATCTGATGAATATCTTATTCTGGACAAAAGTCCATACTTATATTTTTCAGAATAAATTTAAATCTATCTTCAGCAAAGGGTTTTGTAAAGATATCAACCCACTGATGATCTGTATCCACAAAGTTTAAATTAATAATTCCCTTATGAACATAGTCTCTGATGAAATGATGTTTAATCTTTATATGCTTAGCTTTATAGTGTAAAATAGGGTTTTTAGATAAGCATGTAGCAGAAGTATTATCACATAAGATAGAAATGTTACTCTCAAAAATCTGATAATCTTCCAGCTGACTTTTCATCCAGAGCATCTGGGTGTTACAACTAGCAGCAGCAATGTATTCTGCCTCTGTTGTTGAAAGTGCAATTGTGGGTTGCTTCTTGCTGAACCATGAGATCATATGACTTCCAAGAAACTGACAGCTTCCAGAAGTACTTTTACGTTCAATTCTGTCTCCGCATAGTCAGCATCACAGAATCCAACTAATTTATAATCATCAGATCTTCTGTAACATAGACCCACGTTAGTAGTACCTTTCAGATACCTTAGAATCCTCTTAACAGCTGTTAAGTGAGATTCTCTAGGATCTGATTGGAATCTAGCACACAGACAAACACTGAATAAAATATCAGGTCTTGAAGCAGTCAAGTATAAGAGAGATCCAATCATACCTCTGTAAAGTTTTTAATCAACTTTCTTGCTTACCTCTTCCTTACCAAGTGTGCTTGTAGGATGCATTGAAGTCTTTGTCAATTTGCTTTCATTCAGATTGAACTTCTTCAGAAGCTCTTTGACATATTTGGTCTGGTGAATATATGTGCATTTTGGAGTCTGATTTACTTGGATTCCCAAAAAGAATCTAAGTTCTCTCATCATGCTCATTTCAAATTCAGCCTGCATAGACAAAGCAAACTCCATTCCCAGCATAATATTGGTAGATCCAAAAATAATATCATCCACATAAATTTGACAAATTAGTAAATCTTTCTTAACTGTTTTACAGAAAAGAGTTGTGCCCACTTTGCCTCTGATAAAATCCTTTTCCAGAAGAAAATTACTTAATCTTTCATACCAAGCTCTAGGAGCTTGTTTCAAACCATAAAGAGATTTTTTGAGTTTGAAAACATGATCTGGAAATTTATCACTTTCAAAACCAGGAGGTTGATGGACATAAACTTCTTCTTCTATAATACCATTTAAGAAGGCACTCTTAACATCCATCTGATATAGAGTGATGTTATGTTGTGCAACAAATGAAATAAGAAGGCATATAGATTCTAACCTTGCCACTGGAGCATAAGTTTCAGTGTAATCAATTCCTTCTTGTTGACTGTAACCTTGAGCTACTAACCTTGCTTTGTTCCTAACAACTTCTCCTTGCTCATTTAGTTTATTTCTGAAAATCCACTTTTTTCCAATAATGTTGAAACCTTTTGGTCTTGGAACCAGATCCCACACATCATTTCTTGTAAATTGATTCAGCTCATCTTGCATTACAAGTATCCAATCATTATCACTCAGAGCCTCATCCACAGATGTTGGTTCAATAATAGACACCAACCCAAGGAGTGATGTTCCAGATGATCTGATAAACGACCTTGTTCTTATAGGATCATCTTTCTTTCTAACAATCATTTCTTCTGGACGAGAAGCTTTGGTTCTGGATGATTCTTTAACTGTTGGTTCTTCAGAAATATTTATGTTATTCATCTGAGCAGTCAATGGAGTTGCATCTGACATAGCTTCTTCTTGAGCTTTCTCTACCTCTGGTTTCTCAGATTCTGTGAGAATAAATTCTCCATCTGCAGAGTTTTCAAGCTGTTCAGAATATCTAAGCATGAAACACTTTTGTGCTTTAGAATCAAACTTGTTAAGATTCTCTTTAGTATTCAGCATAAAACATATACATCCAAAAGGATGAAAATAAGAAATGTTTGGCTTTCTATTCCTCCACAATTCATAAGGAGTCTTTTCCAGAAGAGGTCTAATAGACACTCTGTTCTGAATGTAACATGCTGTGTTAATTGCTTCTGCCCAAAAATGTTTTGCCATGTTAGTCTCATTGATCATGGTTCTGGCCATCTCTTGCAATGTTCTATTTTTCCTCTCTACAACTTCATTCTGTTGTGGAGTTCTAGGACAGGAGAAATCATGAGCAATGTCATTTTCATTAAAATATTTTTCAAAATATTTGTTTTCAAATTCACCACCATGATCACTTCTTACTTTAAGAATTTTGAAATCTTTTTCAGTTTGGACTTGTTTGCAGAAGTCAAAGAACACAAAATGTGACTCATCCTTGTGCTTTAGGAATTTTACCCATGTCCATCTACTGTAGTCATCAACAATGACTATTCCATACTTCTTGTCTCTGATGGATGCAGTTTTCACTGGTCCAAACAGATCAATGTGAAGTAACTCTAATGGTTTTGAAGTTGAAACAACATTTTTGGATTTGAAAGATGATTTTGAAAATTTTCCTTTCTGACATGCTTCACAAAGAGCATCTGAGTTGAACTTCAAATTAGGAAGTTCTCTGAC
Source organism: Lathyrus sativus (assembly GCA_963859935.3). Lineage (NCBI taxonomy): Eukaryota > Viridiplantae > Streptophyta > Magnoliopsida > Fabales > Fabaceae > Lathyrus > Lathyrus sativus. The sequence goes on from OZ012740.1 coordinate 464,627,135, forward strand.
TAGATTAAGTTTATTAATCTAAGATATACGTCTCATATTTATATGACTCAATCTTCTGTGCCAGACCCATTGCTCATCATTAACAGACATAAGGCATTTAACATTCTGAACCTTAAGTTCTGAAAGACTGATTTTAGAAATGTTGTTTTTCCTTTTACCATTAAAGAATATTGAGCCATCCTTTTGACTCACAGATTTGCAACACTTTTGATTAAAAATTATGTCATAACCATTGTCACTTAATTGACTTATGGACAATAGATTATGAGCTAATCCTTCAACAAGCAAGACATTAGTTATGGAAGGAAGTTTACCATTGCCAATGGTTCCAGAGCCAATTATCTTGCCCTTCTGATTTCCTCCAAACTTGACATCTCCTCCAGATCTAAGCTCCAGACTTTGGAACATAGACCTTTTTCCCGTCATATGTCATGAGCATCCAGAGTCCAGGTACCATGGCTGGAGTCTTGACTTCGCTGCTAAGGATGTCTGCAACATAGATTATCTTATCCTTAGGTACCCATATTTTCTTGGGTCCTTTTTGGTTAGTTGCCTTAAAGCTTTTTCTGAACTTCTGTTTTTCAACATAAGACTTGTTCTGATTAGCTTTAGATTTATTAAACACAGGTTTGTTCTGATTAGAACTTGTGTGTTTAATATCATTTAAGTGACCAAATGTAAACGGAGAATATAAAAGAGGATACTTGATATCCAGTTTATCTACATATTTTGGATTTGAATCTTCATAAGAAAAGATTTATATCCAACACCTTTTCTATAGTTTCTGCTAATACCATAGATCATTGAATCCATCTTGCTTCTATCAAGGCTTTTAGTTAGAAACTTCCTGAAGCTATAGTCATACTCTTGTAAAATATTTTTAGAGCATGGTTCAGACTTTGGATTAGAGTTTAGTTGAGCAAATTCTAAATTATTTTTCAATTAAAGATTTCCAGCTTTTAGCTCAGCTATTTCTGATTCAAACTTGTTACTCTCAAATTCAATATGCTTTAGAAGCTTTTTGTATTTGAGTTTAACTTTGCTATAGTTTTCAAGAATATCAGATAGACTTTCGACAAGTTCTTGTCTAGAAAGTTCAGCAAAAACCTCCTCAGAATCAGATTCTGATTCTGATCCAGATGATTCAACATTGTCTTCTATGTCAGCCATGAATGCTACATTAGCACATTCTTCTTCTGACTCTGATGAAGAATCAGATGCATCTGAGTCATCCCAGGTAGCCATCAGAACTTTCTTTTTGTGATCTGACTTTCTTTTTGGCTTCTGCTTCTGAAGCTTTGGGCATTCACTCTTGTAGTGCCCAGGTTCTTTGCATTCATAGCAAACAACCTCTCTTTTTCCAGATCGTCTGTGTCCAGAGGATTCTTCAGATCTTCTGTATCCAGAGGGTTCTCCAGATCTTCCGTGTCCAGAAGATTCTTTGTGTTGATCTGGTTTCCTGAAGTTCTTGAACTTCCTTTGCTTATTCTTCCAGAGTTTGTTGATTCTTCTGGACAGCAAGGATAGTTCTTCTTCATCTTCAGAAGAAGACTCTTCAGAGCTTTCTTCTATTACCTGCAATGCTTTAAAAAATTTATTAGATTTTAAAGCAATTGACTTACCTTTCTTTAGAGGCTCATCTTCCTCTAGTTCAATCTCATGACTCCTCAGAGAACTGATTAGTTCCTCTAGCGTAATCTTGTTCAGATCATTTGCCAGCTTCAGAGCAGTGACCATGGGTCTCCATCTGATTGGCAAGCTTTTGATTATTTTCTTGACATGATCTGCTGTAGAGTAACCCTTGTCCAGAACCTTTAAGCTAGCAGTGAGAATCTGGAATTTGGAAAACATGGCTTCAATAGATTCAGATTCTTCCATTTTGAAAGCTTCATACTTCTGAGAGTTCCCTTCATGAGTCATCTTCAGGGATTCAAATATATCAAAGGCAGTTTCTCTGTTTGTTATTTTCTCATACTCAGTATGAGATATAGCATTTAGCAAGATAGTTCTAGCCTTGTGGTGATTTTTGAATTCCTTCTTTTGCGCCTTAGTCATTGATTTTATGTCAATTTTCTTGCCATTCCCACCAGTGGGGTGAACATATCCATCAATAACTAAGTCCCAAAGATCAACATCAAATCCTAGAAAGAAACTTTCTAGTCTATCTTTCCAATAGTCAAATTTCTCTCCATCAAACATGGGAGGTTTTGTGCTGACTCTTTCTTCATATTTGTTGTTGCTGGATGTTGAAGTTTCAGCAGCCATAAAGTATATCAACCAAGAATATCAAGAGTTTTTCCCACTGGATCTTTTCTGGTCACGGTTAAGTGATAACACAAACAGAACCGGAGCTCTGATGCCAACTGAAGGTGAGAAAAACACTTAGAAGGGGGGGGGGGGTTGAATAAGAGTTTTAAGAAATATGGCAATAAAAACAACTCATGATTTTTATCCTAGTTCGTTGAACTCAACTACTCCAGTCCATCTTATCAAAGATGATTTGCCTTTCTCCACAAGGACTTAATCCACTATTAATCAACTGATTACAATAGTAAGCACTAAGAATAACTGTCTTAGTCTTCTCAAGAACTACTGACCACACCTTGGTCTTCTCAAGGAACTTCTTACAAATTAATGTAAACTAAACAAGTGTTTAAATGCTTCTAAAAAGCTGTATCACAACTGTGATATTTACACTTAAGATTAAGTACAAATAAAACTATACAGTTTTATGAAAGAACAAAAGTATATGAGCTTTGAGAGATTTCACTTTGATGCTTCAAACGTGTGTATGAATATTTCTTTCTGAATAAACTAGCTTGAGCAATAATGAGCAACAACTAAATGTTGTAGAAGTTCTCCTTTTATAGATTTTTCCAGGTACTTTGAATAATATGCAGCTGAGTATTATATTAGAAATATAAGAATTTTCATCACCAAAAGGTATGGGCAGAGACATGCTTTTTGCAGTAAAAGTATGGTGTAGAAGCTTTGGGATTTGCACCACGTCTCTTCATTGGACAAAATAGTCGTTGATTACTTTGGAAGTAGCACCACGTCCAATCAGGTTTACAGCTTCTTCAACAAGCTTCCTTCAGGATAAAGTCTTCATAATCTGCACTTCAGAACTTGTAACAAGCTTAAAAGGAATGAAATACTTGAGATGATCAGAGCTAAATGTTTGAGATTATCATAGCTTGATAGATGATCAGAACTTGATATATCAGAGTCTTCATCAGAGTTTGCAGCAGTATGTGCTTTGAGCGTGAATATAATTTAATAAGAGTCTGATTATCAGAGCCTCTGTTATTGTATCTAAATGAACTTCAGAGTCTGATTTGATCAAAGCATTCAACTCTTTATACACTTCTTTCAGCAACACTTCAGATCATTCTGCAGCTTCTGCTTCAGATTCTTCTAGCAGAGCTTTAGAGTCTTCTGATTGTCTTGCATTTGATGCTTCAGAGCCTTGCATAGTTGCTTGTACTTATGTATTTTCTTCTTTAAGAGTATTTAATTTAATACCTGAAACAATAATACTTGAACAAATTTTAGAGTATATATTTTCTTAATACAAAATTCCATAAGAGTTATCATCAAAACAGTGAGTGTAGAACATTCTTAGAGCTATTTCCTTTGACCAAAGTAGATATGCTCTTGTGGCTAGACAACTCACATTCTCTTATGCAGTCATCCCTTGCATATGAGGATGATACCAAGCTAGACGAGCCTGGGTTTCAAAGTCTTCATCACTGCCTTTTTTCACAGAAGCAGGTTCTTAACAGGTATGGCTCTGGTTCTGGCCCAGTTTGATATCCCAACTAGCGGCGAGCAAGGATCGGGCTATAGCTGATAACTCCTTTAGTACCTATGAGAGGTATATTTGGGAGGTCTCCACACCTTTGAATCATAGCAACTCCACTATTTTTGACATCATAATGACTGAGTGATGTTAACTTTTCAATCCAAGCCTCTTTGTTAGGGAGATCCCAAAGGACTTGAGTTTTGGGCAAGTGTGAAATAAACCCCTTGTTGAGTAGCACCGTGCAACATGAGAATAGCCCGAGATCATACATCCTCAGGCGATGGATGACGAAATAGGTATTGTCGCACCTCGAAAATTCATTCGAAAACACGACCCTCGCGCAAAAGGCGCGGAAATGCGGTTTGAAAGAGTCACCACCAAACTTTATTTATCCCGAATGAACGGGAGAGGAAAATATCAAGAAAACCTCTTAAAAACGGAAGGAACATGGCCTTCGCAACCTAATGTTCCTGGGTTCTGGGGTCGGTTACGCGAGGGGAAGGTATTAGCACCCCTCACGTCCGTTGTACTCAATGGGAACCTCTTAATTCGAATTGTGGTGAAAGTTAACTAAGCATAATTCTTCTCTTCTCAATACTAAATACTAAAACGACACTATAAAAGGATAAAGACGCTAAGGGGAAAGGGGATGGTTAGAGGATAGGGTGCTCGCCAAGGATTGAGGTCCTTGTGCCTACGTATGCTCATTCGGACGAGAATGAGAAATTAGAGCTCTCATAGTTCGACTACGGGAAAGGATGGGGGAAACAAAAGATGAAGGGGATTATGGAGAAATGTAGAAGTGTGCTCGCCAAGATCATCCCAATCTTGTGCCTACGTATCTTACATTCAAATGAGAATGAAGAATTAGAGCAGTCGTAGTTCGTGGTAACGACCACGAAAAGGATACGGGGAAATGGGAGGATGGATAGAAGGTAGCTCGCCAAGATCATCGCAATCTTGTGCCTACGTATCTTACATTCGGACGAGAATAAAGAATCAGAGCAGTCGTAGTTTATGGTAACGACCACGAAAAGGATACAGGGAAATGGGAGGATGGATAGAAGGTAGCTCTCCAAGATCATCGCAATCTTATGCCTACGTATCTTACATTCGGACGAGAATGAAGAATTAGAGCAGTCGTAGTTCGTGGTAACAACCACGAAAAGGATACAGGAAAATGGGAGGATGGATAGAAGACAGCTCGCCAAGATCATAGCAATCTTGTGCCTACGTATCTTACATTCGAACGAGAGTGAAGAATCAGAGCAGTCGTAGTTTGTGGTAACAACCACGAAGGGAAATGGGATTGAATGGGTTTGAAGTAGGTACGGATACTGATTACTCGAAGCTTAAGAAAGACTTCTCGGACCCAAGTAATGGGGAGAGTGAACCAAAGACTTGGAACTCTCTCTTTTTCATCATAAAGATAAGGTTGTACTTGAAAGGGTGAGTTTGAAATGATGACGATTACTTGAAGCTTAAGAAAGACTTCTCAGACCCAAGTAATTGGGAGAGTGAACCAAAGACTTGGAACTCTCTCTTTTTCATCGCGAAAGAAGTGGTATTTGAATGGATAAGTGGTTGGACGATGGTTGAACGATGTCGAGTTGTTAATGTTATTTAGAGGCGTCAATTGCTCACACACAAATAAGATAACTCGCATCCAAACAATCGAAAGCAAGCTCAAAGACTTGAACCCACTCTTTACACCTTAAAAAGAATTAAATAATTTTTATTTGATTGATAGTTTGTTACGAAAATCCGCTTGACGTTGGATCAAGGGTTTGACTTATTATTGCGTGCAAAACGTGTGGGAATGGAAATGGTTTGAGAAGCGGAACCGACTTGACTTACGCATCAAGGGTCGAGTTGTGAGAAACGATACTAGTCCTTGAGGGTGCCCCCAATATCGAAACCACGGTGAAGTGTGTGTAATAGGTTGATGGCGAATGCGTATGAGAACTCGACTTACGAGGTTGTTTGAAAGTGGCTCGATGACGAATCGAGAATTAGTTTGAAAATAGTTTGATCTGCTTTAGTCCCTATGGGTGCTCCTAGGAGATAAACCGATAATCAAAGAAATACGAAACATACATCGGAATGAGAGAGGGGTACATGTAAGTTACACGGGATTGCATGAAATAAAGGGGTTTCATTATCAAGTAGCCTAAGAGAAAGTCGTGTCTGTGCATTGTGTCCTAAACTACGCCTTGAGCAAAGTCGGGCACGACTCCACGTTAGGGTTCTTGCAAATGACCAAAGATCCAACAGTCCACCAATTTTGGCTTTTAGAGTTTCGATAGTTTATTAGTGTTCTCGAATATGGGTGAATTAGAATGATGAATATGATATGACAATATGAATAATATACAATAATATCCACAATAATATTTGATTGAAAATAAAGCAATTGATATTTGGCAGAAATTAAAGTTAGTAGTTAGTTTGGTTAGGAATTAAATCGGGACAAATGTAACGCTAAACCGTCGTAGCTCGACATACGATGAAAGTCGGTCTATAGAAGGTCACGTGAGTTGATATCCGTGCTATGAATAAGGTATTGAAATGATATTGAGAATCATTCTCCAATTTAATCGTGTCGCACAGATAAAAAAGGGTGGGATCTCGTCTTAATCACAAACATTATGTCGATTAATCGAAGGTAGCCTATCACGACTCCAAAGTAAAGAAGATGACCCAAATGGTCATTTTCCATAGATTTGAAATCGAGAAGGTTATCGACTTCGATACGCGACGCTTACAAATAAAAGACTTCATAGATCGAGGAAGTTAAATAAAATGAAAATGAAGAAGAAAATAAAATAGAAAATAAAATGGTCTCGAATAAATTATCATCTATCAATAGTTTGACCGATAATAATTCTTAAAAATTCGTCATTGACTAAAAAATGATAAAAAGAAATAAAATGAATAAAAAATGTGTAAAAAATCGATAAAAATCGAAAATGAACATGTACAAGAAGTTGGTCTCGGGTTTATCATTTTTCATCAATAATTTGACAGAAAAACAATTTTGAGGTTTCGTCATCGACCCTAAAAGAATAAAATCGAAAATAAAATGGTAATTGAAAGTATAGTCCATATTATTTATCAAAGAATTTTCTCAATACTAAGTGGAGTTATTAACATCGTGAATAAAGAAAATATACCCATAAAATTGGCGAGATTTAGAATAAAAATTTAACAAAACAATTTATGAAATCTTTATTTTAGAGCTTTAAAATATTTTTTTTATAAAAAGAAGAATGGAGTATGAACTGAAAATGGGTGTGTGGGTGATAAAAAAATGGATGGGCTCAGCCCACCAGGAACAAGAGGTGACAGAAAAACTAAGGTGGGTGCACATAAAAAAAATCTACCAGTGGGCTTATGAGCCAGTCTAGAACAAAACATCACCAATAGGTTTACAAACAGATCCACCATGGAGGATATCGTGAGCACTTCATTTGAATAAGGTTGAGGATATTCGTTGAGGGTTCATAGGTCCCCCTGTTTTTGTTGCGGGTTCCCCCCCCTATATAGCTTGCGCATTTTAGTTTTTGTGGCCCATCAAAAGTTGTCCTGTTGTCTTTTTGATTTCTCCTATTTGTGCGTTTTTGCAGGTACGATGTGTTGTCGCGTTGCGTGACAAAAACTGTTGCGCTATGCATTTTGAATTCATGATTCTTTTTAATCCATTGCTGTCATTTTAAGGCCGTGGTGTAGTTTTTCCTTTTTGTAACATGTGCAGGGTCCAAGTGATATCTAGCTGAAACATTACGGTTTGTTGAGCTGCTTAGGATTAAAAGTTGTTGTATGATTGAGACATTTGTGTGGTTTGTTTGTGGTGTGTTGTACGACTCTTTTCTTCCTCTTGCTGTAGGTGTATTGCTCTGTCCGTATTTCGCAGGTTTATGAGCTGCTGTGAAAACCGCCAGCTGCTACGTGCTTGTGTAACGCAACAAGTTTTGGTTGGCTTAGTGTGTAGTGGTAATGTCTTGGTTGTACGGTTTTCATTCGCAAGTTGTACGTACATAACAATTTTGTGATGCTTGCGTATGGCGTGACAGTAGTGCTTTAATCTTGCTGCTATACTTCTTCCAAATTTTAAATGTGGACATGTAATGCTTGTTACATACAGGTCGGTAATTTGACTGTGGCTGGTGTGGGAGTAAATATTTTTACTGTAGCATTTTGTTTCACCACTGAGCTTTTGGTGTAATTTGGTCCACTCTTGCTCTTGCAGGTAAAAATACTGAGAATATTTTGGACGCGGAGTTGTGGAGATTTGGTAGTAGTGAAAAGAACTGGCAGCATGAGAGCATAATTTTAATGATACTTGCTATGTAGCCCACACATTGCCCTGCATCTTTAACCACCGAAATTTTGAAATTTGAGGAAACTAGTCTCTAATTCAAGTTTTTTCCGAACATAGCACCAAATTACTCACATCCTAATTAAATTGACTCTTTGATATTATGAACACTGATCTTAGCATAAGAACTGAAGTGTGGTCCATACCAATCTTGAGATCTATTTGGGATCATTTGAATGACATGAAATCATCCTTAGGACTTACCTTACCTTGCCTCTTAGCACATGAATTAATTGTTGATTTAAGCTTGAACATGATTTGAGAGAATTTTATTCAAGACCTAAAGTAATTTAATGAGCTGAACTTGACTTGAAGACTTAAACAAAACTCAAAGAACCAATTGACCACAACTTTACAAACTTAAACATGATTTGAAACAACATGGTGCAAACAATCTTGAACAATTCAATCTACGACTTTGAGACAATTCCAATATGGCTTGAAAATGATTTGAATGAGGTTTAAAAGTAATCCAAACACGGTACGAATTAGTGAGCCTAAAATATGGCTTGAATATTTTCCATGAACAACTTCGACATATGGATGGATAACCAGTAATCATATGATTTAAATCCCATCAATTTTGACTTCCTCATATTTCCTTGAACCATACTGGAATTCAACAAGGGAAACTTTGAACGAATTTGGCTTATCCGTGGATTAATGATAAACATGGGAACCACATGATCACACCTCATCTAAGATTTGCATTATGGACCTAGACGCACCGTCTAAACTTTAACGGGAAGGCGAATTGGCTCCATGATGATTACCCTTAACCATGAGCATTAACAACTAAATTCGCGCGTAACTGATATGAATTAACCCAGAACCCTTCAGCGACACCTCAGACGCATTTCACTTGAATTGCATAGCCTTGATCATGAAACAAAATCTTGCTTGACCGAGATTATATCAAACCTAGACGATTCTCAACCCGCATTGTACACTCTTGATTGGATATTCTCAAATGAAGCGTTTGACTTAGGCAGCCAAGAAACACCATATATTTTCTGAATTTTTTTGTTAATTTTCAATGGCTGGGCATATAGGTGGAGAACAATTTACAAGTAGGACAAATTTAGGGTATGAAAGATGCCCCTATCTAATTAACTTAGACAGAGTAAGACTAATTGCTATGACGTTCATTTTTCGAGGTATGAGGCAATTAGATATGAGGAAAACCCTGAATTTGTCTGAAAAGAAGCGAAATAGTGGATCAAGGCATACCCTCGAGTAGACAGTGAATAACTAGCAAGAGGTCACCATCACCAAAAGTATGATGGGACGAAACATACACGTGCTACTATCACCAAAAGGATAATAGAGCAAACACTCGCACAATCTAGCACCAACAAGATGACAGACCCACCACCAAAAGGATGACGGAGCGAAACTCACACCGACCACTACCACCAAAAGGATGATAGGACAAACACCATCGCACAATTTGACATCAACAAGATGACAGACCCCCCACCAAAAGGATGACAGGGCGAAACTCACACCGGTCACTACCACCTAAAGGATGATAGGACAAACACTATCACACAATCTGACATCATTCAAGATGACAGACCCCCCCCCCCCCCACCAAAAGGATGACAGAGCGAAACTCACACCGACCACTACCACCAAACGGATGATAAGAAAAACACTATCGCACAATCTGACATCAATAAGATGACATACCGCCCAACAATAGGATGATGAAGCAAAACTCACACCGGCCACTACCACCAAAAGGATGATAGGACAAACACTATCGCACAATCTAACATCAATAAGATGACAGAACCCCCACCAAAAGGATGACAAAGCGAAAATCACACCGACCACTACCACCAAAAGGATGATAGGACAAACACTATCGCATAATCTGACATCAATTATGATGACAAACCCCCCACCAAAAGGATGACAGAGCGAAACTCGCACTAGCCACTACCACTAAAAGGATGATAAGACAAACACTATCGCACAATCTGTCATCAATTACGATGACAGACCCCCCACCAAAAGGATGACGGAGCGAAACTCACACCGGCCACTACCACCAAAAGGATGATAGGACAAACACTATCGTACAATCTGACATCAATAAGATGACAGACCCCCCACCAAAAGGATGATGGAGCGAAACTCACATCAACCACTACCACCAAAAGGATCATAGGACAAACACCATTGCACAATCTGACATTAATAAGATGACGAAGCGAAACTCACACCGGCCACTTCCACCAAAAGGATGATAAGATAAACACTATCGCACAATCTGACATCAATTAAGATGACAGACCCCCCACCAAAAGGATGACGGAGCGAAACTCACACCAGCCACTACCATCAAAAGGATGATAGGACAAACACTATCGCACAATCTAACATCATCTAGATGACAGGCCCCCTAACCAAAAGGATGACAGAGTGAAACTCACACTGACCACTACCACCAAAAGGATGATAGGACAAACACTATCGCATAATCTGACATCAATTACAATGACAGACCCCTCACCAAAAGGATTACAGAGCGAAACTCACACCGACCACTACCACCAAAAGGATGATAGGACAAACACTATCGCATAATCTGACATCAATTACAATGACAGACCCCTCACCAAAAGGATTACAGAGCGAAACTCACACCGACCACTACCACCAAAAGGATGATAGGACAAACACTATCGCACAATCTGACATCAATCAAGATGACTGACCCCCCAACAAAAGGATGACAGAGAGAAACTCACACCGGAAACTACCAATAAAAGGATGATAGGACAAACACTATCACACAATCTGACATCATCTAGATGACAGACCCTCCACCAAAAGGATGACGGAGCAAAACTCACACCGACCACTACCACCAAAAGGATGATAGGAAAAAAACTATCGCACAATCTGACATCATCTAGATGACAGACCCCCCACCAAAAGGATGATGGAGCGAAACTCACACCGGCCACTACCACCAAAAGGATGATAGGACAAACACTATCGCATAATTTGACATCAACTACGATGATAGACCCCCCACCAAAAGGATGACGGAGTGAAACTCACACCGACCACTACCACCAAAAGGATGATAGGACAAACACCAATGCACAATCTGACATCAACAAGATGACAGACCCCCACTAAAAGGATGACAAAGCGAAACTCACACCGGCCACTACCACCTAAAGGATGATAGGATAAACACTATCGTATAATCTGACATCAACCAAGATGACAAACCCCCCACCAAAATGATGACGAAGCGAAACTCACACCGGCCAATACCACCAAAAGGATGATAGGACAAACATTATCTCACAATCTGACATCATCTAGATGACAACCCCCCCACCAAAAGGATGACAGAGCGAAACTCACACCGACCACTACCACCAAAAGGATGATAGGACTAACACTATCGCACAATCAGACATAAATTACAATGACAGACCCCCCACTAAAATGATGACAGAGCGAAACTCACATCGGCCACTACCACCAAAAGGATGATAGGACAAACACCAACGCACAATCTGACATCAATTACGATTACAGACCCCCCACCAAAAGGATGACGAAGTGAAACTCACACGCACACAGGTTTCTATCACCAAAAGGATGATAGAACGATACAAATTTAAGGGTTACCAACACCAAAAGAATGCAGGCTAGGTTGAACTGACGAGGTCCGGCTATCACCAAAAGGATGATAGTAAGGTAATTGACAATGGTCATGCTTGATGGATACAACTCAATGGGGAACACCCAAGAGGAAGATTGGATTGAAATGAATCAACGGGGTACGTCCATCGTCTTGCTTGAAGGTCACAGTTTTGTTGAAATGATTTCATGCGGAACACCCGTGAACTCTGAAGAGGATGCCCATGTATGGGTTGAATTTGTCTTGAAGTTTTATCCTTGTCAACAAAAGGTTGAACAACTTCGTGAGGAACGCTCACGGCTTTGCTGAAGATGCCCCTGTCTGGGCTAAATCTTGCACTAAACTTCTCTAAATTTTCCCAACAAAAGGTTGAACAACTTCATGGGAAATGCCCACGGTCTTGAATGATATGCCCCTGACTGGGCTGTATCTTGATTTGAAGATTTGATCAACCACGAGGTTGAAATACGTCATGGAAAACACCCATGGTCTTGAAAAAAATGCCCATGATTGGGTTGAATCTTGCTTTGACACTCTTGAATTTCACGGGGAAACCCATGGTTTTATAGGAGATGCCCCTAGACTGGGCTAATGATTACTTTGAAGCTCTTGCATTTGTCCAACAAAAGGTTTAACAACTTCGTGGGGAACGCCGACGGTCTTGCGGAGAATGCCCCTGACTGGGATGATGATGGTCTTGGAAATCTTCGAAATTGATCTTGGACCTTGACTTGCATATGCGAATGCTTGATGATAATGAGGTTCCATGGCGAATGGAAATACAAATGCTGACGCGCGAAGATGCAAGAGCTGGGGAAATATGATATGATTGGTGCTTATGATATCGAATGCAATGCGTACGATGCAGACAGGTAATTAGAAATGCAGGAGGAAGACGCCAGCTTGGTGGACTTTGGTAGTTGCCAATGTAGATTGGACTTCGAGTGGCGGGAGGGATTGACTTCCTCAATACGCAGTTTGCTAAAGATGCCATGATTGAAGCAGACGAAGATGCTCTGGATGCCTCAAGTCTAGGTACTTGGTGATTTGTTGTGAATTTGCTTTAGAGAAGGTCGAAACTCTGTTTGATGGCTGGACGACCTGGTCTTGCCCCAGTCTGAACATGTTAATGGCTTGCCCCTGATTAACCAGTTCTAAACATATGGAAGCTGAACTCGGATGACTTGCCCATGCTCGAGCTGTTGAATGATTTGCCCTAGCCTGTGGTTTTTAAAGTAACTCCGCTTTGTGTTAGCCACTGAAAGTCAAGTTCCTTCTTGATTGGCCTTTGTTGAAGCATCTCTGATGTTTAACACTGTTTTGCAATTAAAATTTTACATTCACAAATGGTAATATTAATGCAAAGCTCAATGCAAGTTTTGAAAAAAGTGTCGCTTTATTGAAGTGTCGTGAAAGTGTGAGACGAATGGACCGTTAGCCCAAATGTTTGTGACAATTTGATTGGTGTGAAAAGTATTCAGCAAGGATAATGACACCAATGTTGATGATTAGCAATCATGTGAGGAGTCAGGTTACGCAACCTTGTAGTAGTATGCTTTCAGAATAAACCTCGCCTCAATTAGATCTTTCGAGGGTTGTAACATGGTATGGTTCACGGTTTATCGAAACAAAGGAGATTAGGCTCAAAGTGTGATTTGTACCCACCCCTTCTTCTTGATGATCTCCAATCCTACGTTCAGTTACTTCTGCATATTTCTTGACGGTGTAAGCTTGATGGTTCAAGGTTTTGCTTGCAATGGAAGTCACCTTATTTTGTTGTGAAGGATATCAGTGACCCTTTTGATTTGGGTGGCCACTGAATCTTATTTTATTTTTATTGAAGGTTTGAGGACCTCTTTTGCTTTGGTTTTGATCCCTAACTTTTGCATGGATTGATTTTGCTTGTTAGATCCATTAGAATTGCCTTGATTTTTGCCTAAGTCCCCATTGAGGTGCTTGACTTAGCAGGCTTTTGATTTTTTTTGGATTTGGTTGTGACTGCCATGTCGTGGGTCATTGATGAACAATCGTCTTCTGGGTTTTGATTTATTGATTCGAGTGCGGGATTGGATTAACTGAACACTACCCTGCCCCAGGTTGAGTGTAAGGGTTTGAATATCCGAAGGAAACTGCTACTTCTAGGGTTGAAGTGGTTTACTAGGGATTAACTCCTTATATCTCCATTATTTAGGGAATTGAAGCAATGCATGTACATCATTGACGAGATTCTGTCTGAAAGCATACGGTTTGCAATTATGGGTATTTCGTTTTTATCATCCTCCCTCAAATCATGCTAAACAACAGTTGACAGAGTGAAGCGAATTAATGTGTCGGTGGTTGGTGATAAAAATGAGTGAATATGACATAACTAATTCAAAACATGCATAAACGATACATTAATGAAACCAAATACAAATGACAATTGTTCAAAGCATATAGTACTTAAACAAACAAAGACAAAATATAAGAAATGCAAAATATGAAATGGAAACATGACTGCCTTCTTCGAGGAAGAACTTGACTGGACTTGATCTGATGCTGGCACTAGCTGGCCGGTGGCATGATGTTGAGATACTTCCCATCAAAGGTGAGAGCTTCCTTGTCAACCAGGTCTTGAATTTTGTGTTTGAAAGCTCTGTAATCCTCAATGGTGTGACCTGGAGCACCCTTATGAAACTCACAATGAGCATTTACGTCATAGTCGGGAGGATGATAGTTGGAGGAGCTAGGTCTCTCAGAGTAATGGCCTCTTTCTCCAGAAATTGAGCAAAGATCTGAGTATAAGTCATTGGTATCCGATCAAAGACTCTACCTGGCTTTCTTGCCCTTTGTTGATTTCGCTGACGCGGTCGTTGAGCGGTTCGCTGTTCTGCTTCCTTTCTATTTATGACAAGGGCTTCAAAGATATGATGAATCTTTTCTTTGAGGGATTCCAACTCCTTTTTGATGGCAACTTGTTCTCACTGAATTTGCTCCATCTAGCACTAGCTTCCAGTTGCGTACTGGTGTCGAGGAATCAACTTGATTTACTGGAAAGGAAGGAAAGGAAACATGAGAAACCGCTGGAGGAAAGGATAATGCAAGATGCACAACAGATGAGATGCAATGCAAATGATATGCAAGATGCAAGATCCAGGATCGCTGGATCACAAACTTAAACAGTTCTAAAGTTACTCGGGTGAACGGATCAAGGACCACAGTCACTGCTCAAAGAAAACCCCATGGGTAGGATTCTAAAACGGGTAAGTGCCTAGAGTCATGGATATCTTTCAAAGATATCACAACCATGACAAAGCCTCATCACAATGATAATATCCTCAAAAGCATCTCCTCTAGGTGATGTTTTCGTATCTTCCACACGAGAAAGACTTCTCGGAAGCATCAACTACATAACCATCGACACACGGGTTCTAGAAAAGGTTCTCAGAGTCATAGATCGAGGTTGAAAATATTACTGTAAGGAAGTAATATGTTCAAGGGATCTCATCTGATTAGGGAATTCGTATTAATCTCAGAAGGAATCAACACTACCAACCACCATGGATAAAACTGGTTTATGGTCCTTGGGATCAAAGATTCGGGCTCGAAAACATTACTGCTATGGCAAAGACTCACCACAACAACAACATCTCCAAGGGAATCTACTCCAAGCGGGGTTTTCGCTTCAACTCGACGTGGAAGAACCCACACAAGTCTCCATTACACAACCACAATCTTACTCCTAGGGTTTTACTCGGACTCGGGTGTAGAGCCATCTCACAAAAGCCCAAAAGCAAAGTAACCCCACAATGTCACAAGCACAAGAAAAACAGATAAGGATACAAATAAATAAATGAACTAACATGAAGAGAAAAATTGGTAAGTAAAGCTAACAAGCTCACAACTCGAACTAAGATAGGCTCGAATCTCTCTTGCATGAAGCAATGTTTCCCCAGCAGATTCGTCAGCTGTCGCACCTCGAAAATTCATTCGAAAACACGACCCTCGCGCAAAAGGCGCATAAATGTGGTTTGACAAAGTCGCCACCAAACATTATTTATCCCGAATGAACGGGATAGGAAAATATCAAGGAAACCTCTTAAAAACGGAAGGAACACGACCTTCGCAACCTAATGTTCCTGGGTTCGGGAGTCGGTTATGCGAGGGGAAGGTATTAGCACCTCTCACGTCCGTTGTACTCAACGGGAACCTCTTAATTCAAATTGTGATGAAAGTTAGCTAAGCTTAATTCTTCTCTTCTCAATACTAAATACTAAAACGGTACTATAAAAGGATAAAGACATTAAGGGGAAAGGGGATGGTTAGAGGATAGGGTGCTCGCCAAGGATTGGGGCCATTATGCCTACGTATGCTCATTCAGACTTCTCGTATGCTCATTACCTAGAAGTGTGCTCGCCAAGATCATTGCAATCTTGTGCCTACGTATCTTAAATTCAAATGAGAATGAAGAATTAGAGCAGTCTTAGTTCGTGGTAACGACCACGAAAAGGATATGGGGAAATGGGAGGATGAATAGAAGGTAGCTCGCCAAGATCATCGCAATCTTGTGCCTACGTATCTTATATTTAGACGAGAATGAAGAATCAGAGCATTCGTAGTTCGTGGTAACGACCACGAAAAAAATACGGGGAAATAGGAGGATGGATAGAAGGTAGCTCACCAAGATCATCGCAATCATGTGCCTACATATCTTACATTCGGACGAGAATGAAGAATCAGAGCAGTCGTAGTTCGTGGTAAAGACCACGAAAAGAATACAGGGAAATGGGAGAATGGATAGAAGATAGCTCGCCAAGATCATCGCAATCTTGTGCATACGTATCTTACATTCAGACGAGAATGAAGAATCAGAGCAGTCGTAGTTCGTGGTAACAACCACAAAAGGAAATGGGATTGAATGGGTTTGAAGTAGGTACGGATGACGATTGCTCAAAGCTTAAGAAAGACTTCTCGGACCCAAGTGATTGGGAGAGTGAACCAAAGACTTGGAACTCTCTCTTTTTCATCATGAAGATAAGGTTGTACTTGAAAGGGTGAGTTTGAACTGATGACGATTACTTGAAGCTTAAGAAATACTTCTCGGACCCAAGTAATTGGGAGAGTGAACCAAAGAGTTGGAATTCTCTCTTTTTCATCGTGAAAGAAGTGGTATTTGAATGGATAAGTGGTTGAACGATGTCGAGTTGTTAATGTTATTTAGAGGCGTCAATTGCTCACACACGAATAAGATAACTCGCATCCAAACAACCGAAAGCAAGCTCAAAGACTTGAACCCACTCTTTACACCTTGAAAAGAATTAAATAATTGTTATTTGATTGATAGGTTGTTACAAAAATCCGCTTGACCTTGGATCAAGGGTTTGAATTATTATCGCGTGCAAAACGCGTGGGAATGGAAATGGTTTGAGAAGCGGAACCGACTTAACTTACGCATCAAGGGTCGAGTTGTGAGAAATGATACTAGTCCCTAAGGGTGCCCCCAATATCGAAACCACGGTGAAGTGCGTGCAATAGGTTGATGGCGAATGTGTATGAGTACTCGACTTATGAGGGTGTTTGAAAGTGGCTCAATGACGAATTAAGAATTAGTTTGAAAATAGTTTGATCTGCTCTAGTCCCTATGGGTGCTCCTAGGAGATAAATCGATAATCAAAGAAATACAAAACATACATCGGAATGGGAGAGGGGTAAATGTAAGTTACACTGGATTGCACGAAATAAAAGGGTTCTCATTGTCAGGTAGCCCAAGAGAAAGCCGTGTGTGTGCATTGTGTCCTAAACTACGCCTTGAGCAAAGTCGGGCATGACTCCACGTTAGGGTTCCTGCAAATGACCAAAGATCCAATAGTCCACCAATTTTGGCTTTTAGCGTTTCGATAGTTTATTAGTGTTCTCGAATATGGGTGAATTAGAATGATGAATATGATATGACAATATGAATAATATACAATAATATCCACAATAATATTTGATTGAAAATAAAGCAATTGATATTTGGCAGAAATTAAAGTTAGTAGTTAGTTTGGTTAGGAATTAAATCGGGACAAATGTAACGCTAAACCGTCGTAGCTCGACATACGATGAAAGTCGGTCTATAGAAGGTCACGTGAGTTGATATCCGTGCTATGAACAAGGTATTGAAATGATATTGAGAATCATTCTCCAATTTAATCGTGTCGCACGGATCAAAAAGGGTGGGATCTCGTCTTAATCGCAAACATTATGTCGATTAATCGAAGGTAGCCTATCACGATTCCAAAGTAAAGAAAATTACCCAAATGGTCATTTTCCATAGATTTGAAATCGAGAAGGCTATCGACTTCGATACACGACGCTTACGAATAAAAGACTTCATAGATCGAGAAAGTTAAATAAAATTAAAATGAAGAAGAAAATGAAATAGAAAATGAAATGGTCTCGAATAAATTATCATCTATAAATAGTTTGACCAATAATAATTCTTAAAAATTCGTCATTGACTAAAAAAAATGATAAAAAGATATAAAATGAATAAAAAATCGATAAAAATAAAAAATGAACATGTACAAGAAGTTGGTCTTCGGTTTATCATTTTTCATCAATAATTTGACAGAAAAACAATTTTGAGATCTCGTCATCGATCCTAAAAGAATAAAATCAAAAATGAAATGGTAATTGAAAATATAATCCATATTATTTATCAAAGAATTTCTCAATACTAAGTGGAGTTATTAACACCGTGAATAAAGAAAATATACCCATAAAATTGGCGAGATTTAGAATAAAAATTTAACAAAACAATTTATGAAATCTTTATTTTAGAGCTTTAATTTTTTTTTTTGAAAAAAGAAGAATGGAGTATGAACTGAAAATGGGCGTGTGGGTGATAAAAAAATGGATGGGCTCAGCCCACCAGGAACAAGAGGTGACGGAAAAACTAAGGTGGGTGCACATAAAAAAAATCTACCAGTTGGCTTATGAGCCCGTCCAGAACATAACCTCACCAGCAGGTTTACAAACAGATCCACCATGGAAATGGCTCACTTCTATAAGACTCTAATCATTCTTTGTTCACTCAATCTCTTTCGCCCCTAACCCCGCTGTGAATCCGTTGATTCCAACTTGTTTCAGTCTCATTCAAAAAGGTTTGCATTTCTATTTGGATATGGGTTTCGTTCTTAAATATCTTCCTCTACTCCTTTCTTTCTATTTGGAATAAGGGTGATGATTTTGTTGGATTTATGATTGAAATGGGTTTGGTGTTTTTCTGGTTTAAGGTTGTGATTTGAAGAAAGATGAAAGGGTTTCGGTTGAGTTTTTGATTTGAAGAAAGTTGAAGACATATTAGAGCGAAAAGGATTGAGGTTCTGAGATGGGTTATTGATGGGATAAAGGAGAGTTGAAGGAAATTAAAAGAGTTTTGTCTGGTTTTGGAATAAAACATTTATGGTTTTTAACGGAAGAAAATGAAAAGGAATTTTTGGGGCCCCTCTTTCCTCCCAGTCCAGTTTCTTTTACCAACCTCTGTAAGGATATCGTGAGCGCTTCATTTGAATGAGGTTGAGGATATTCGTTGAGGGTTCAGAGGTCCCCCCGTTTTTGTTGCGGGTTCCCCCCTACAGCTTGCGCGTTTTGGTTTTTGTGGCCCATCAAAAGTTGTCCTGTTGTCCTTTTGATTTCTCCTATTTGTGCGTGCAGGTACGATTTGTTGTCGCGTTGCGTGACAAAAATCGTTACGCTGTGCATTTTGAATTCATGATTCTTTTTAATCCGTTGCTGTCATTTTTAGGTTGTGGTGTAGTTTTTCCTTTTTGTACCATGTGCAAGGTCCGAGTGATATTTGGCTGAAACATTGCGGTTTGTTGAGCTGCTTAGGATTAAATGGTTGTTGTACGATTGAGGCATTTGTGTGGTTTTTTTGTGGTGTGTTGTACGGCTCTTTTCTTCCGCTTGCTGTAGGTGTATTGCTCTGTCCGTATTTCGCAGGTTCATAAGCTGCTGTGAAAACCGCCAGCTGCTACGTGCTTGTGTAACGCAACAAGTTTTGGTTGGCTTGGTGTGTAATGGCAATGTCTTGGTTGTACGGTTTTCAATTGCAAGTTGTACGTACATAACGGTTTTGTGATGCTTGCGTGTGGCGTGACTGTAGTGCTTTAATTTTGCCGCTATACTTCTTCCAAGTTTTGATTGTGGACATGTAATGCTTGTTACATACAGGTCGGTAATTTGACCGTGGTTGGTGTAGGAGTAAATATTTTTGCTGTAGTGTTTTGTGTCACCACTGAGCTTTTGGTGTAATTTGGTCCACTCTTGCTCTTGCGGGTAAAAATGCTGAGAATATTTTGGACGCGGAGTTGCAGAGATTTGGTAGTAGTGAAAAGAACTGGCAGCATGAAAGCATAATTTTGATGATACTTGCTATGTAGCCCACACATTGCCCTGCATCTTTAACCACTGAAATTTTGAAATTTGGGGAAACTAGTCTCTAATTCAAGTTTTTTCCGAACATAGCACCAAATTACTCACATCCTAATTAAATTGACTCTTTGACATTATGAACACCGACCTTAGCACAAGAACTGAAGTGTGGTCCATACCAATCTTGAGATCTATTTGGGATCATTTGAATGACATGAAATCATCCTTAGGACTCACCTTACCTTGGCTCTTAACACATGAATTAATTGTTGAATTAAGCTTGAACATGATTTGAGAGAATTTTATTCAAGACCTAAAGTAATTTAATGAGCTGAACTTGACTTGAAGACTTAAACGAAACTCAAAGAACCAATTGACCATAGCTTTACAAACTTAAACATGATTTGAAACAACATGGTGCAAACAATCTTGAACAATTCAATCTACGACTTTGAGACAATTCCAATATGGCTTGAAAATGATTTGAATGAGGTTTAAAAGTAATCCAAACACGGTACGAATTAGTGAGCCTAAAATATGGCTTGAACATTTTCCATGAACAACTTCGACATATGGATGGATAACCAGTAATCATATGATTTAAATCCCATCAATTTTGACTTCCTCATATTTCCTTGAACCATACTGGAATTCAACAAGGGAAACTTTGAACGAATTTGGCTTATCCTTGGATTAATGATAAACATGGGAACCACATGATCACGCCTCATCTAAGATTTGCATTATGGACTTAGACGCACCGTCTAAACTTTAACGGGAAGGAGAATTGGCTCCATGATGATTACCCTTAACCATGAGCATTAACAACTAAATCCACGCGTAACTGATATGAATTAACCCAGAACCCTTCAGCGACACCTCATAAGCATTTCACTTGAATTGCATAGCCTTGATCATGAAATAAAATCTCGCTTGGCCAATATTATATCAAACCTAGATGATTCTCAACCCACATTGTACTTTCTTGACTGGATATTCTCAAATGAAGCGTTTGACTTAGGCAGCCAAGAAACAGCATATATTTTCTGAATTTTTTGTTAATTTTCAATGGCTGGACATACAGGTGGAGAACAATTTACAAGTAGGACAAATTTAGGGTATGACAGGTATCAGCTGTAACACCCCCTTCTATACCCCAAATAATTGCATACAAAACAATTAAGCACATACAAATTATCAGAGTAAAAATTTTAGGATAAGGTATAAAAGAAGAATGCCACAATTTCACCAATAAAACACTTTCACATTTTGCTCCATAAAATATGTAACATTTTCAAAAGTAAGCGGAAGATCAAATCATTTAATCGTTTTCAAAATATTAATCCACGTACGCACAAGCTAATCCAAATTAATACATCATATCAGTTAGATTACAAAACCACATCAGCTGATACATCGCAATGTATCACAAAAGAATGACTATACTAGTCTAACTACCCGGTGTTACATATCAGAGCAGCCGACTCAAAAGAATGAAGACTAACTTCACAAAAGGACTCCAGCATCCTAATCTGCAATGCCTCATAGAGCATTATAAAACAGCAGAAGGGTGAGAAATATAACCATAATAATCAAAGCATAAGATTATATATATATAGGTAGTCATATAGCACATATTCACATTTCTCACCACACTTCATTCTCATAGTCATATATATTTACCACACATATATATATATACAAACATGGATATTCACAAAGCATTCCCACATTATGTATACACTTACAATTTCCACAATCTCATCATTCACACATAAGCATCACTTCATGCATATGTCATATATCAATGTGACTCAACAACTCAATGCAACTCATGCAATGCGGTACCGACTCTCGTTATCTTTTTTCGGTTTTTACATTAAACCGGGTCCACACTTCTAGACCGATAACCCGTTATCTTTTTTCGGTTTTTACATTAAACCGGGTCCACACTTCTAGACCGATAACCACAAAGGCCCGTCCTCTAAGCCTTCAAACCCACACTTCTAGGTTTGGGACAAGCCACTAGTTTCCACGAAACTAACAGACATTGCCTCTTGACTAAATGATGCATGTACAATCAACCACAACAAATGCACTTAAGACCGACATCTTAATCTCATGCATTCGAATAATTCACCCCTTCGAGAATATCATCATGATTGCACATACAACATACATCAAACATTTATCAATGTATTCATTTCACACATCATCATCATATTCAATAACAATGCACACATATCACATATGTTCCCATGCATTCACACAATCAATCGCATATAAATATGCACTTACAATTCATTAGACGATACACATACATTCCTCATTGTATTCCCATGTATCTCTAATTATCACAACAATCAAGGTATTCACATCGCAATACCAATCATACAATTATAAGTTATGCACACATATTCAAAATGTTCTCATGCATACTCATTACATAATTGTACACAACAATCAAACATTCACAACTCATCAATTAATACACACATAATCATCATTATGTTCTCATGTATTTTAACCGATTACAATTTATCATTCATATCACAACTCTAGGATTCACGCCCGAAGGCTACCCACAACACATGTTACCATAATAGATCATATCTATATCCTTATCATAAGGTATCCACCTATGTGAAACAACCAAACCATCTCCACATGATCAACACAGCAAAAGAAAAATGCTGTCAAACTCGCCCACATTCGCCTGGCGAGACCCCGCAGCGAACCTTCGCCTGACCTTCGCCTGGCGAACCCTCTCAGCGAACACTCGCTAGGCTTCGCCTGGCGAGACTTTCCAGCGAGCCCAAGTCAGTAGCTACTGACTTCATTCGCCACCATTCGCCAGCACCTTCGCTGGGCGAACCTTCGCTATCCAACTTCGCCTGGCGAACTCGCCAGCGAAGTCCACTGGGACTTAAATATAATTACTCGCCAACATTCGCTAGGCTTCGCCTGGCGAAGCTTCACCTTCGCTCGCCTGGCGAGAGCCAGCGAACCTGCGCAGAACAGAACCCTATTCTGTTCCTCCTTCACCAATCCATCATCAACCCTCTCTTACACATCTAAATCAGTATAAACAACGTCAATACATGTTACCCGACTATTCTACGGCATTATTACTCAGTTTCAACCGATTAAATCATCAATCTACCAATTATCCAACATTTTGCCCTAAATGGAGAGTGATGAAAACTCTACCAAAGCCCCAACCCAACATACATAACATCATACAATGATCAAATAGAAACATTTCTCACCCTTACCTCGATTAATCGGAGCTTTGATGTTGGTTCTTGATGAATTCCACTTTTCCTCTTCTTCTCTTCTCTTTCTCTCCTTTCTTCTTCTTTCCTCTTTCTTTCCAAATGTTTTTCTAACTTTCTTTTCTTTTCTTCCTCACTTATATATTTCTTTCATTTTTCCTTCCTCTCCAATTCCTTCTTAATTTTCTATCCATACTAATTAATAAAAATTAATTTCCAACATTAACATAAAATCCCACTAAATCAATTAATTACTATAATTAATTATTTAATGAAATTTTGGGCTGTTACATCAGCCAACAATGTAGGCACAAGATTTTTGATTATGAAGAGCCTAATGGCCTCTTCACTGATGAATTCATCATAGCAGGGGAAAAGATACAGCCCATAGATTAGGAAAGCCAAAATTGCTTCAAAGATTCCCAGGTCCATGTTATCATAATGAAACTCTGCCATTTCCACGAACGAACTTGCTTCCATCCTGGAGAAACCACTCCTATTTACCAGTTGAGTAGGCAACTCTGTTGGTTTGAGATGCAGTGCTTTAGCAAGGTCTTTTCTTCTTGGTTTTCCATAAGGAGATGTGAAGGTCAGAGGAATCTTCAAGTAAGCACAGTATTCTTCTAGAGCCGGGAGCAACTAGAAGTCTGGGAAGATGAAACAATGGTATACTGGGTCATAGAACTCAACAAGTGCTTGCAGCATGTCCTTGTTAACTCTTGTGTTCAGTAGCGGGAGAAGATATTCGTACTTGGCGATAAATGCAGTTGGGTTCCTGACAATGCCTCCCAAAATTCTGAGATTGTCCAATCTTAGGCTCAGAAACGAAAACCTGCTTCGGCGTTCCATAACAATGTCTGCAAAAGAATTTTTTTTGAATTTCTTGAATGGTTAGTAAAATGTGAGAATGCAATTGCAAAATGCAACTGGTTTTATAAAACTCAGAAGATTAATCACGCCAAATCCTTATTTCATTAATTATTGGAAAAAGTTACAACTTTTGAAATACAATACAAGAAGCCTAAGTTTACATAAGGAAACTTATGGTCTAAATCGAGAACTTCAATTGTGAGGCCTCTTCAATTTCTTCAGTATTACATTTTCCATTACCAACTTGTCCACTATCCCTTTCCAGACTCTAGAGGTTGGAGGGACATTTGAGTACTCATGAATGCTTTGAGTGGGCTTGACACTAGAGAAAAAATAAATTCTCCTTTGTTGCTTCCCCATTAATTATTTGTTGTTTGAGCCAATTTATCAGTTCGTCTTTTTCTTGCACTTCTCTTATGAGTTTGGTCATTTAGGAAAATAGTGCATGATACTTCCCTTCCCACGTGTCTCTCTCAAGTTGGGCTCTTTCAAGCAACTCTCGGTATTCGTCCATCTTTTTAATTAGAATGGTAGAAGATGATGACGCGATAACAATCTGCGTATTCTTTTCTAGGAGATATGACATCTTTAAATCTCTTGCTCTGGATTGGACCCACTGAGTGAACGGCTCAAAAGTTACACAATTCCTCTTCTCAAGGTCACCCTTTGTCTTTTTCTGAATGTTCTCCCAAGCATCAGTGTATTATTTCTCACACTCTCTAATGCTTCGGTGTTGAGATAAAAGAAACCTGATAAGAGCATATTAGTAGGTTTGTCTTTCATCGGAAAACCAAATTGACGTCTGGCCAAGGAAGGGTTGTAGCTGATTCCCCCTCTTACTCCAATGAGTGGTATATTTGAGAAGTTTCCACATCGATCAAAGTAGACTCCTCTGTCATTGGCAGGATTGTACCAATGAATGTCAGCTAGTGTTAAGGATATTATCCTTTGAGACCATCTCCATCCATTGGGATTTTCTTTAAAAGTGTCAGTTCTTGGTAAATGGTTGACGAACCATTTTTACAGTAGAGGTGCACAACAAAGAATAATTCCTTTTCCTTGAAGCGTCTGATGATGAATAGAGTGATAAGCATCTCTTAACAAGGTAGGCACAGGGTTGCCACTTAAAAATATGGTAATAGAAGAAAAATTGACAAATTCTTCAACTTCTAGAAACAATACTAATCCATAGATCAAGAGAGCCAATATTGCTTCAAATGCATCCATGCTACCCTCTTTGGCAAGATAACCAGCTTCTTGACTAAGAAATCTGAATGGAAACCTTTGACTCCGCCTTTGGTGGCGCGGGTAGCTTTGATTTCTGATACTTCAAGGTGAAGAATGTCTACTATTTCCTTTGGTAAAGGTAAGCTTTCCAATCCACTATAGGGTTTCTGATCTTTTACAGGGACTCCCACATAGTAAGCATACTCTTCCAAGGTTGACATTAATTGATAGTGGGGAAAAACAGTGATACAACAGATCATAAAATTGAACCAAAGTGTTAAGGATTCCTTCTTCCGTCCCTGTCCTGACTATGCTCAATATCTTCCCATATCTTTTCCCAAAGTCTTCTGACACCATGGTCCCTAGTTTTCTTAACTCGGAGGTATCAGGCTTCTTGGAATTGTAATTCTTGGTGTTTCTTGTTCCAACATTCATGATATATCTAGGATTTTTCACAAAGAAATCAACTGAGCTTTACAAAACTAGTTGCAACATGAGATGGCATGATGAGATGATGAGATGATACACACATAACATAACGGTAAATATTCACAAATATAATGCACATGCACACACAAGGCTTTCCTAAGCTCAAGGTCAAAGCATGGAGTTACAAGGTCTACCCATCCCCAAGGATTTGTACTATGAGTTAATTGTACCTGCCGAACGGGTTCTATCAAAGTTCCCAGAGTCATACTAAATCCTCCGGATATTATCAACCAACACAACTACTTATGTGAGTCGATAATATTTTCAAGATAAATTTGTCTGAGTGTAGCATCACATAGCAACTATTTTGGGACTACTCCATAATAATTTCCGTACTACATCCTAAAAATGCTTAGTGGGGTAAAAGTGTTACTAAGGATCCTCAGCTTCGCAGACTCTCAAGTTGAAGCGATTAATGAATGCATGACTAATCATACACCACTAATCATCTCAAGGAGGTCTCCATTGAGCGTGGTTACATCATATGTTAAACTTGCTAGGACTACTCCCAATAGTAAACTATTGATCATATCACATCCTATCATATGTGTCATTAAAGTTCGGGTTAGGACTTATCTCACCACTCATGATACCCCATACAAACAGATATATTAACAAATATACATGTAAGCAAATATTCACAAATATAGCATATAAATAAACAAAATAGGCTAAACCCTCAAGTTTTAAGCAATTCTCCAGTGAAGTCGCCATTTCTATTACGGTGAGAATCGTGATGCCAAACTATTAATTAGCTTGAATCTTAATTCATTAAATTCACCACCGGACTTTGATTTATCCAAAGGAAATGTTAATGAAATAAAGACATTTTGTGCGATGTGACAACAACGCTAAGAGATTTGTGGATCGGGGGTTGGTTATGCCTAGGGTAGATATTTCACGTCCTAAACATCTGTAGTACTCTACAGGAACTTTTTGTATGTTTATATGCTAAGTTGTTAAATGTTTGCTATGGTTTGGGATAGGGATACAAGGTAAAGTTGTAGGTAAAGACCTAAGGATAGTTTCTAAATTTATTCGCAAAGATATCGGATCCTCTGCCTACGTATCCTAGCTAGGATAGAATCAGAGCAACTGTAGTTCACCTTACTAGGGATCAAAAAGTACTTGACTATGGTCAAGACTCTAGAGGAACAAACATAACAATGCTTGTATGGAGCTTAACAAAACTCCTTAATCTAAGTTGTACACTCAAAGGAAGTTGACTTTGATAAAAGCCAAGGGGAAAGGTAAGCAATCATCACCATGATTCTTACATAGAGTTAACAAACTCTATCTTAAGGTTCTAGTTGAGGGATACTCCTAACAAGGGGTAGGTCTTCTAGACTTAAAGCAAAGTCTAAATGGGTATAGGTTCTAATTTAACTAAGTTAGGGTTTAAGGTGACTTAACAAAGTCAGAGGGCAGGTAATGGGATGTCTATAACCCAAGGGTCAATAGAGAGACTTTCCTTTAGAATAGGATAAAGATGAGGCAACTGGATGAGAACTAAAAGGTTCCATCACTTGGGGAATAACTTAACAAAGTTAAAAAACAAACATAAGCATTCATTCAAGCATGATGAACATATAAAAGAGTATGGTAACAACCAAGGAAGATATGCAAGCATGTGACAACATCAAGCAAAAATTACAATCAAATCAAATGTTTACAACCAATAAAGCACAAACATATTACAATATCTAGAGAGGGAACATGGTAGAGATAGAGGTTCTTACAAGACAAAAATTATAAGGTAAGATCAACTTTAATCATCTTAACAAAGATGAAGAGCAATGAGGTAATAACCATCAAGATAAAACAACAGAACATGTAATTCAAACAAGTTTAAATGCAAGCAAGTTACAACTTGAGGCTAGCATGTATAGGGATCAAAAATGTCAAATGTAATAAAATGAGACCAACAATCATGCATTGATGACAATCAAGTACAAGTAAGCAAACAAGAAGTGTTACAATAGTTCAAGTAAGAAGTTCAAGGTTTCATGGGGAAACACATATAAGTGACGTTAGGATTTATCTCACCACTCAAAAGGTCACAACCTTACACACAGAAAAATCCAAGCAAAACAAATATATACAAATATACAAATATACAAGTATACAAGCAATAACAAACAATAATATAAACACAAATATAATAAGTTAGGCTCAACCCACTGAACACATCCCCAGTGAAGTCGTCATTTATGTCGCGGTGAGAATCGGATATCAAGCTATTGTATTAACTTGAATCACAAATCATAAAATATCACCAACGATCTTTAATTTATCTTAGGGATGGGGAAAAGAAAGAATAACCCATAAATAAAATGCAAAGCAAAAAGCTAGGCATAAAGCTAAGCAAAGAGAAATCAAAGGTACGGGGGTTGGTTATACTAAGGGAATGTACTAACACCTAAATCATATGTAGTACTCTACAAGAACCTCTTGAAATATTTGTGTTTTAGCTAAAATTGTTTGCTAACGATAAAGATGGGCAAAGTAAAAGAAAAGGTGGAAAACAAAAAGGTAGCTCGCTAGGATCTCGCAATTCTATGCCTACATATCCTTAATAGGAAGTCAGAGCAATCGTAGTTCGGAACTATGATAAAAAATGGTGTAAAAGGAGAAATGAGAAAAAAAGAAAAGTGTGCTTGCCAAGGATCGGGGCCTTGTGTCTATGTATTCTCAAGCGGAACTTGAGAAATCAGAGCGTTCGTAGTTCATGGAACTAAGAGTAAAACAAACGAGGGACATTCAAAATGACAATAAGTCAACATACAATCCCTCCCCTTGGATTAGGTCAACAAGGAACAGAAAGCAACAGATACATGGAAGAACATCATGTAAATGGCAAGCAGATAAGGCACAAACACAGTACACGGAAAAACATCATGTATGGTCAGAAAGATAAGACACAGACATGCATGGAAAAAACATCATGTATAAACAGACAAAGATGCGCGGTAAAGCATCGCGAGTAACAAATAACAGGTACGTGGAAGAGCATCACATAGTAAATAAACAGACACACACGACAAAGCATTGCGGTAAAATTCACAAACAATCACGACAAAGCATTGTGTAATAAATTAAACAGAAAGATAAAACATTCACGGCAAAACATCGTGAATAAAACCAAAGACATAGAACACATACACGGCAAAACATCGTTTAGACAACAAACAAAGCTCAAAGCAAATCATTCACAAATAGAATCGGGCAACAAGAATTATTAATTCACTTAAATATAAATATTTAATAAAATTAATTAATAATTTAATTAATCAAATTAAATAAAAATATTTAAATTAATTAATAATTGTATCACAAATTATTTTTGTTATTTATATATATTATCGTAAGCGATTTACAAACTAATTAGTTAAAATATTGACAATTTTAAAATAAAAAAAATATTTTTGATTATTTTTGAATGTTATGAAAAGAAAATTATATACAAAATCAAAAGGTCAATAAATAAATAGATCTAAAAATTATATATTTAAAACAAAACAAATTATTTATAATTAAATTAAATTAAACAAATTAATCAAAATAGACTAGCAACATCAAGACAAACTAGCAGCATCAAAACTTATTTAATGACATGACACCCATAGTGTAATGAAAGCAAATTAACAGCATTAAAACCAAACATATACTACAATACATATTCAATACATAACAAACCACAATCTCTATTTTTTCTCAAATGGCAAATATGAATTTCATCTTTCTCACAAAAATAGTAACATTGTAACTAAATAAATAAATAATATTATAACTAAACAAATAAATATAAGTATATATTATAATTAGTAAAATAAAGATATATATTAATTAAAAATATAAAAGTATATTATTAAAAAAGAATGATAGCAGTATAAATTGAAATGTGTAAATTACATTAAAGTTTTAAAAAAATAGTAACATATACATTTATCTTTTAACTAATATAAATGCCTTTTCTGTACCAAAAAAACTAACATGAAGATTGACATATCAAATGAAACGGGACTAGTATGTATAAATATTTAAATATAAAGTAAATATGTAAAAGTTAAAACAAAATGTAATGTATATATGAAAAGAAAACAAGAAGTAACAGTAACATGTAAATGAAAATATATCACTAATGTAAACCAAAAAGAATTTATCAGTAACCTATATATATTAACCTATAATATGACTGAAAACCTATATATATTAATCTATAATAAAACAAACCAAGTTATACTATAAAAACTGAAACTATATATATTGGTTAACATGCAGTAGAGAAATAACTTGAATCATTAACCACTACCCACATTCAAGAAGACAAGTTAACAACCATAATATATATATATATATATAAAATAAAGTAAATAGCAAAAATATAGTTAAAAAAATCTGCAAAAACCTGGAGCTCGAGGAGATGTTAGCAGTGTGTGTTTCAAAAGTGTAGTGAGCCACCTATTGTTATGGTTCTATGAAGTGTATGAGAGAGAGGATCAGTATGAGGTGAGGAAGTCCATCAAATATGCATAAAAGTGAAGGGTCTTGTTTTTATTATGAAGAGAAATCCAGGTGGGTCTTGTGGTCCCGCGCTTCTGTAGCACGAGGAGGGATTATGATAGTCTATATCTTTTTATGTAGGTTTTGTTCTATTACATTTTAATGCTATATGCTATTATCTGATGTACTATTCTACTCCTTTTCACACAAAAAATAATACAAATAAAACAACTTCTGTAAACTTGTATATTAAGTGTTACTCAAAATAGTTAAAATAAAATAACATAAATAACAATAAAATAAAATATTAAATAAACTAGATCAAAAATTTTAATTAATAAAATAATTATTTAATTAAAAATTAAAATAAAAAATGATAAAAACGAATAATTGGACCGGTATCGAAGTGTTTGAAAAAAATAAAAAGAATACGTCAAAGTGATCAGCAAAAAATATACAATTAAAAAAAAAATTACAGCGTTTGGTCAAATTTTGAAATAAATTTTATCCGCTAAAATGACTTCAATTGTCCAAATATGCGACCGAAAAGTAGTCGAAAAATTTAAATGAGCACGTAATGTTAAACTACGCGAAATGCAGATTAATACCACTGACGTTTGCAGGCTCGATTTTAAAAATTTTCGTCCACTGATTTTTCGCACAGTTGACTTTTGATTTGACTGATTCGACTGTAATTTCGACCAGTTTATTTCAGCTGATAAATTGGGTATTATGAAAAATGTAAGAGATGATAAACTATACAGGTGATGCAAAAAAACGTGAGATCTTAGAGTCAAAATTAGGGCATGACAGTAATCGATTACCCATATTGTGGTAATTGATTACCACTGAGACAGTGGCATAATTTCAACTTTCCAAAAGCACTTTCAGCAGCAAATGACTTATCCAATCATCCAAATGAACAAGCAATCAATTGTGCACGAAAATCATGTTAAATCACAGCAATCAAACATCAATTGGATCCAATAAACACCAAAATCAATAATTAAAACAAGCAATGGATCAAATATCACCAATAAACCAAGGATCTACATTGTGAAATTCAAGATTAAGTAAAATAACAGTTAGATCTAGAATTTATCAACCTATAAAGCTGAGATTTGCTTTGGTGAGTGTTGTTAAGCTGTAATTAAGAGATCCAAGCAAGAAATCTAAGGATCTATGAAGCTCTAGCAAGAAAGCTTGAAGATTCAAGCAATAATCCATAAATAAGCTAAATCTCTTCCAAAAGTGATTCCAACAACTTAATTCAAGATCCAAATGAACTACAAAACCACAATTGAACCAAGGATGATGATGCATTTAAGGCTTAGCTCATGAATTCATAAATTGAAATGTATAATTTGTGAAGCTTTTGGCTATGGAGCTTTTGTGAGGGTTTTGGAATGAGAGAAAAGTTGAGAGAATTGAAGTGAGATGTGTAGAAAATTTAGAAAATGAGTGAGAGTTATGAGAAGTTTGGAGTGAATTCATTTAAGTATGGTTTAGGTTTGAAATTAAATGAGGTTTGGAGTGTGGGTTAGTGAAAGGAATAGAAATTAGGAGTAGAATTAGGAATGAAAATATTTGAAATTTGGAGGAAATTTGAATTAATTTGTGAAAATAAACCAAGTTTTGAACCAATTCTAGATCCTTATACTGATACACATGGGAAATCACATGACCAAAATGCAATCCAAATGCTGCAGCGCTGAAAAATAAACAATCTGGGAAAATTTCGTCTAGGGTAATCGATTACCCATATTATGGTAATCGATTACCCATATTATGGTAATCGATTACCACATTCAAAATTTCAAAAATTGGCGCCACAAGCAGAGAAACTTGGAGAATCGCCTATTGCCACCTGTTCTGAGCATAGTTTGCCCTCTGAAACTTGTCTTTTGATATTGTGCTTGTATAATGCTTGAAATAAACTGTGAACTGCCTCCTGCACTTAAAATAACCTAATGAAAAATACAATCTGGTACCCGATCGCTGAGCAAAATAAATGTCGAAACTTCTGATGTTTGTTGCTTAAAAACTTGAAATAAAAGGAAGCCTTGAGCCATAGAAAAAACTTGATCCCATGTCCCAAGAACCAATGTCATGATATGCACAATGATAATGAAAATGAACGAAACATAAGTCAGTTACGGTTAAAAATGAAAAGGAAAATTTTGGGGTGCTACACTTGGCTGCCCAAGCGAGTGCACAACATGTTTTTTTCCAACATTGAGTACCTCGACTCATAATCAGTAAATTTCTTACTCAGGTAGTAGATGGCATGCTCTTTTCTACCTGTCTCATAGTGTTGACCCCGCCCCATTGAATTCTCAAGAACCGTCAAATATATTATCAGTGATCTTCGTGCTACTAGAGGCATTAGGATCGGAGGTTCCTGCAAATATTCTTTTATCCTTTCGGAAGCTCTTTGACAATTTTCATTCCATCTAACCGCTTGATTTTTTCTTAATAACTTAAATATCGGTTCACACGTGGCCGTAAGATGAGAGATGAATCTAGCTATGTAGTTCAACCTCCCTAAGAAACCACGAACCTCTTTTTCTGTTTTCGGCTCAGGCATTTCTTGTATTGATCTTATTTTAGTAGGATCAAAATCAATACCTTGTTCATTGACAATAAAACTCAGTAGCTTAGCAGACCTCACCCCGAAGGTGCACTTGTTCGGAGTCAGCCTCAACTTGAACTTCCTCAACCTTTCAAACAACTTCTGCAAATTAACCAGATGTTCTTCCTCCGTATAGGACTTCGCAATCATGTCATCAACATAGACCTCGATCTCTTTGTGAATCATATCACGAAAGAAAGTCATCATCGCCCGCTGATAAGTTACCCCAGCATTTTTCAATCCAAATGGAATCACTTTGTAATAGAATGTTCCCTACAGTGTTATGAAAGTTGTTTTCTCCATGTCTTCTAGGGCCATCTTGATTTGGTTATACCCAGAGAAGCCATCCATGAAGGAAAACACTCAATCTTGGGCACTATTGTCAACTAACACGTCAACGTGAGGGAGCGGAAAGTCGTCCTTTGGGCTTGCTTTATTCAAATCGCGGTAATCAACACACGTCCTGACCTTACCATCTTTCTTAGGTACATGAACAGTATTAGCAACCCACAGAGGATAACGGGTTATAGCAAAGAACCCAACGTCTAACTGTTTCTGAACCCCTTCCTTGCTTTGAGGAAACAAACTGAAGTCACTCTTGTCAACCATTATTCACAAGGTTCCACTACTCACAAGGTTCCAAGATGTTCACATATCTTCAGCCTAAGGGTGAGAATGGAAAGAACATTTTTTTATACCTTCTGGTACTTGATATTCACAACGAGCTTTCCATTGCATAACAAGTACCAAGTTGTCCATTACACAAGGAGCCTTCCATTGGTACAAGGCTTGCTTCTTGCTTCCTTCATGAGTTAAGAGGTATCCATATGTTACTCCCCTGAATATTATCTCTACCATATTAACCAAGTCTTGAAAAGAATTCATCCATTGGTGTGACCTGCAGTATTAGATGTTAATAGAGCCAACATCAACCAATGTCATAGTTGCGAATTTGGACAATCTCTTTAGCAATTATGTCTCTTAAAGCTCTTATGTTTGGTCAATTGATATTGTCTTGTGTTTTAACATTGTTAGGGAGCAACAAATGCAATTGGAAACCTGAAGAATCAGAATTTGTCAGGTAACAAAGGGGAAAGAGAGAGCACGATGATCTTTATGGAGTAACGAGGGCAGCACCACCTCGGCAGATGGCCTTTTAAGTTTATACAAATCCCAGGTCTTGTTCAAATCATTTCTTCATTAACGACTCTGTTTAGAGTTTTGGCATTTCTTCACTGTTATTCACCTAGCAGGATGATAACAATGAATGTGGTGTTAAGTAAGAATTGTTTGTTTAGTTCATTTGAATATGTGTGTTTCTTTGTAAAGACTTGACATATCTTTACATATCTTTTTAAAGTGGGTGAGATTGGTTTGTGATCTTGTAATTTATATGGTTTGGTGTAGGTAAGATTCATCATGACTATGATTTTTGTTTACATAGCACATGATTTCACTTTGTATGCTGCCATTAATTGCCCATGCTAACTAACCTTCATCTTTTCCTTTTCATGTGTATGTTGTGAGCTCGGTAGAACAATAAGGCATCATGGCCTAAGTCAAAGTTTTAAGCTTGCATTGAGAAAGAGTTTGGAAGCGATGGTGGGATAGATAGTTAATTTTAGGTGAGTCATGACAAGAATTGGCTTGATGAATATTTCGAAAAACTTGGCAAGAAATCTTAAGATATTTCTAAGTCTAGGTCCAAGTGTTGTATTGTGCATCCTTGAGTATTGTCACTCATGCTATGTAATCGTAAATTTGATGAGGTTTCAAGTTTGATTTAGGACAGAACATTCTTGAAAGAGTTTGAATTCCTTTAGACTTTTGTGACATTGTGCAGGAATGAGTGGTTTATCCTTTGAAATTTTAACCTATTTAAGTTCTTTGTATATTTGACATGTATTTTAGAACAAATGAAGCTGGTTTGTACAATGGGAAAAAGTTTGTATGCTTTGTCACCTTTGACTTGTAAAAATAAAATTGTGTATGCCTTGGTCCATTCTTGTAACATAATATGACAATGAGTGCAGCGAAAAGCTATTTTGAGTTTATCCTTGAGTATGGTTTGTCAACTTGAAACAAGATTTTATTTAAAGTGAATCAATATCACCTTTTCTTATCATGTGGAGTAATTTTTTAGAAGAATAACTTCTTGCATGGTCAGATTTTCTAACATGAATTGATGATGATATCCTTGGGCACATTCTTATGTATGAAACCATCTTAATAATCATCTTAGTACCCATCTCCAAGTGTGGCTCATGAACATCTTAGACATGGCTTGTCTTGCGTTAATCTTGCAACATAATGTAAGAAAAACACTCCTCACGCTTGAAGCAAATTAGTCATGACGCTTGATACTACCCTTGCAAACAACTTGTGTCTTGAATGGCTTATAAACTCAAATGATCTACTAGAATGGTTGATTACCTTGGCAAAGCATAGTAGTATTAACAAGTGTGAACTAATTATCCATAATTCTTGATACATTTTTCATGATTGATGTCATGGCTTCGTGTGGACGAGAAGCCAAACTTGTATCAAGTCGGCGCATTAGATGAATTGTAGCTGAATCCATACTTGAGGCATGTCGTCCTTGAATTAACTCCATGAATCATTCTTAAACCAATTCCAAATCTTTCTTTGAAATGAATTAATGTTAATCATGAGTTCATCTGGATCATTGAACGTGTTATGGCCTTGAATCAAATTCTCGACAAATGACATCAACCAGAGAAATCACCCTTGAGATTTGCCAAATTGAATCAATTTTGAACTTTCATCTTGGACCTTTATGAACAAGAAAACACCTTGACATCAAAGGACTACAAACTGGGATATGGACCTTAGCACATTGCCCAAACCCTAATTTGTAAATTGCCTGATTTCTGATGATAATTAAGTGCTTGATTTGGTGTAGCCTGACGACTTGGTAATGGAACACCCTTCTTGTTTGATATGAATTAGATCAAACTTGATTGAATCTTAATCATCACCTCTCATACATTAGGACTGATATCCTTGCCTAAACCTTTGTATCCATCTTGCACAACCTGGGCTTAATCACCCAGCAACAAGCACATATATACTTTTGGGATTTTGAATAATGGTTAGTGTCAATGAAGGCAAATAAGGATAACATTGTATGGGCAGGAAAATTTTGGGGTATGACAGGTGGACAACCCTATTTGAGAGGTAGATGATGCACAACAATGTTTGTATCTAGCCCAAACATATCCTGATAAGACCCGACGAAGATGTCAACATACTCTTGCAGCATTTCAATAAGTCTTCTCTTAACGTTGTCTTCTAAGGCGACCCTAATTCTGATATCTTTCTTGGTGTCCTCGGTACCCAGATTAACAATCTAAATATCCTCCTGATGAGACTGAATGGCCCTTTTCTCATGTTTCAATAGTCTGGCCAGTTCTTCAGGAAGTTCACAGTCTTCATCAACCTCTTCTTCGAATTGGTAGATTGGATTGTCAAAATCATACTGAGCCATAGCAGAATCATTATTGATGGAATCTGAGATGATTAATCTGCATGATTGATGTTGCATGCTTTATTAAGAATGAGAAAACAAACAAAACAAAAACACATTGCCACTTAAAATGTAAAAGCAAAAATGAAAGACAGGGAGCGAAATATTTGAATGTAAAAAACGCCCTTTTATTTATGATAAATATTGGAAATAACAACATGAGGCCCTACAAAAGAGTCATTACGTCTTGGGAAGATCGTAGGACTTGACATATGTAGAAAACAAAGAAAATTACTCTTCTTGAAGAGTGACATGAATGATTTCTTCAGAAGACCAGTTGGAAAGCTCTTGTCCTGGAATGCAGGGGCAGATCCATCTATCTATATCACAGTCGCTGTCGA
This sequence comes from Lathyrus sativus, assembly GCA_963859935.3. Lineage (NCBI taxonomy): Eukaryota > Viridiplantae > Streptophyta > Magnoliopsida > Fabales > Fabaceae > Lathyrus > Lathyrus sativus. Next base: position 464,664,272 of record OZ012740.1, read on the forward strand.
CTTTGTCTTCCTCTATGGCATTAACTTGGTCAAAGATGACCCCAACACTTGAAAATATGATATGGCATTTGAACCTAGGATGAGCTTGTGAAGGTTTGTACCCTAAATCGAACATGTCCTACTTTACTGGTACATCAAGAACTTGGCGCCAACCCTGGGAACTACTAGCTTCAACCATGGCACGAGCCTCCTTCAATGAAGTCATAGAAACTTCAGGTTTTTTCTCCTTCACCCGGGGCTCTTCCTTAATTTGAACCGCTTCAAACGCTTGACATAGAGTTTCATGAATCTCACCATCTACCTCCACATACTTGACTAACGAAAAATGACTGACCATAATATCCTTTTCTCCATAAATGGTAACTACCTTCCTTTCAATCACATACTTGAGTTTATGATGCAAAGTCAAGGTTACTGCCCCTGCAGCGTGAATCCATGGACGGCCCAGAAGACAACTATATGATGGCTGGATATCCATGATAAATAATGTTGTACCAAAAACCTCAGGACCAACCTTAATTGACAATTCCACCTCTCTAAATACAAACCTCTTCGACCCATCAAAAGCTCGAACAACCATATCACTGGGCCTATAGATCACCCCTTGTATTTCCAACTTCATAAGCACTTTCTTTGGCAATACATTCAAAGAAGACCCAGTGTCTACAAAAACATGAGATAACAAAGAACCCCTACATTCAATGGAAATGTGTAAGGCATTGTTATGATTTCTCCCAACTGGAGTCAAGTTAAAGTCGGTGAACCCTAAACCATTACTTGCATTAACGTGTGTCATAACCCCTTCCAACTGATTCACAGAAATCTCTTGCGGTACATAACGCAACATTCAGGATTCTCAGTAAAGCATTTCTATGGGCCTCCGAACACAATAACAAAGGAAAGATGGAGATTTTAGAGGGAGTCTGGTTCAATTGATTTATAATTTTGTAATCACTATTTTTAATTATCCTCATAAGTTCCTCGACATCCTTTGAAAAAGAAGCTTCAGTAGATTGTTTATGCGCAAAATCTTCAACAACCTGCTTTCCTTTGTCTTTGGCAGAATTATCAACATTACCATCCTGAGATACTAATGGAGTGACAACCCAGCCACTGCGAGTGATGCCTCCATCCCCGATGATATTATCAATATTGGACTCAGCACTTGAAGAACCCACAAGTTTCTGCTTTTGACCATTATAAAACACCTCAGCTCCTTAATTCCACGGAATAACTTTGGTGCTTTCATATGGCACAGACCCCGACGTGGTAATAACAACAGTCGCTTGCCGCACTAGTGCCGATATACAAATAGTATTATATGGAATGGAAATGGTTGCAACATCTTCATCATCATCATTAATAATGGAAGTTCTATCAAATTAAGGTTGATCGCCATCGATCAACTTTTGAACACCCTTCTTTAATAAATCACAGCCTTTTGGCCGTACTACACACTCTTTACAATCAGACAAACACCCTGGGAATACATCCCCTATTAGCAGACGTTCTTTTACAAACAACTGTGGATTCTTCAACATATTGACACCGGTCACCAGATTCAACCCCTATACTCTTTCAATAGCATTTACCCTTGCACCGCCATGGGGTGGCATAGGGTTCTATATCACATTGGGTCCATTATTGGTGAATTCAATGGATTTTGAATCAAGAAGGTCCTAAACCTTGTGCTTGAATGCTTTATAATTGTCGATGTGATTCCCCGACGCTCCAGAATGGAATTCACAGTCGGCGTTGGCGTCATAGCCAGGTGGAGGATTACCGATAAGCGGAGCTAAAGTTCTCTTCTGGACCATTTACAGTTGAAGTAGATGTTGTAATAACTTAGTGTACGACATAGGCGGAGTGTCAAAGTGCCTATCAGCCATCTTTAGTCTTCTTTGAAACTGACGGGGAGCATAAGGTTGCTGTTGAGGTGCAACTGGGATGGCTACAACAGCTACCTGTTGTGAAGAGTTTTGACTTGCTTTGCCTTTACCTCTGTAGGATGAAATAACATTGGTCTCCTCCTCCCTATTCTTGGGGGCCCTGACATATGGTTTCTTTCCTCCTCCAAATGAGGAGCCATTACCACTCTGAATCTTACCCATTTTTATCCCACTTTCAACTCGTTCACCTGCCATAACCAAATATGACAATCCTGCAGAAGTACAACCAACCAGTATGTCATAATACGGACCCTGAAGTGTGCCCATAAACATGTCCACTAACTCCCTCTTGAACTTGTGCAGCCAGCTCACGCCACCTCTGGGTGTACTCTTTAAAGCTCTTATTCTCCTTCTGAGTAAGATTTTACAGTTATGTTCAGTTAGGATCCATATCACTATTATATTGGTAGTTCTTGACAAAAGCCTCATCCAAGTCCTTCAAAATCCTAATATAGGTCCTCTCCAGCCCCATGTACCATTCTAGGGACACCCTATCTAGGTTGTCCTAGAAGAAGTGCATGAGAAGCTTTTCATCGTCTGAATACGCTGACATCTTTCGATAGTACACCCTGATATGTGTCTTAAGACATGTGGCACTCATGTATTTATCAAATTCAGGGACCTTGAACTTAGGTGGAATTCTCACGCCTGGTACCAGACCTAAATCAGTCATGTTCAAACCAAGTGCATTTTGACTTTCATAGGCATTCATTATGTCTTCCAATAACTTGAACTTCTTTTCTACCTCCGTTGGGAGACCAGTTTCCAAATCACTCATAGAAAATGTGCCCTCCTATTGATCAACATCCCAATGATGATTATGACCTACACCGCCTTAATGAATAACATATACACTACCTCCGCCAACACCACCTCTTCCTGGAGGATTAACACCGACAAAAGCACCTCTGCTAGGAGGAATACTAACACCAGCACCTCCGTCAAGAGGGATAACAACACCAGCACCACCTCTGCCTAGAGGGTTGGCACCACCAGCAATGTGTCCGCCAGGAGGAATAACACCACCGTCTTCAACTATGAGTGGATCAATAAGGGTGTCGCAACTGTGGAAAATTTTTTTGGCGGAAACAAACAAAAGAGTCACTACCAAACGTTATTTATCCCAAAAGAGGGAAAGGAAATGATCGAAGGAAGCCTAAAAGAAAGGAAAAGACAAGGTCATCGCAACCACATCTTGTGTTCGGGAGTCGGTTACACAAGGGGAAGGTATTAGCACCCCCTCACGTCCGTTGTATTCAACGGGATCTATGCTTGTTATCTAATCAAAAGGTGAATTATCTAAAAGGCTACTACTAAACAAAAACAGGAAAGGGAAAAGAAAAAGGAGAAAAAAGGCGACTCGATAGGATATCACCGCCCTATGCCTATGTATTTCTTCATGTAAAGGGAAAGTCAGAGTCAACGTAGTTTAGAAAACTACGGGTGATGGAGGGAAGGTTGCTCGCCAAGACATCACCATCTTATGCCTACGTGTCCTTATCTGGTATGAGAAATCAGAGAAAACATAGTTCGGGTAACTAAACCACAGGTTGGTTAAGTATTTTTTATGAGCGACATTAAGCTCCCATTTCAACAGTTAGGGTCGATGCCTGTTTACGGTAAAACGGAAAAGTAACGTACTCTTTTTTGAAAATGATTTTGAAGAACAATCCCGAAGGATAAAAAGGTTTGAATTTTGTTTATGATTTTTAAAGAATTGAATTGAATTTGTTTGAAATTTGCGTTGCACTAAAGACTATGATATAGGAACGAATGCGTCGCATATCGCCCCAAGACGGGACGCACACTAAACACTCTAGACTCAAAGGGGGAAAAGAAAACGCTAAAGGAAACTGAAACCCTAATGTTATCATACAAAATGGTCCTAAAGTTAGGATAAAAGGAAAGTCTACCTAATATTATCATACAAACGACGGACCTAAATTGCTTACACTTTGCTTGTGTTGGCAAAACAAAGTGCATACACACATTCAAATGACTTAAACATCTTACAAGAAGCATTATCAATCACAAAGAAAAGTAAAATGAAGTCAAATGAGATGAGAAACAAGGTCGGGCAGTAGCAACACCACATCATATCCAATTAATGTTAATGATCAAAGAAGAAGCACAAAGAGCCAAGTCATACACCACATTCATAAAGAAATCAATTGCTATACAATACAAGCATGCAAGACATAACCTCAAAGGAATATACATGAGACTAGGTCATGAAACCAAGTGTGGGCAGCAACATCAACATGAATGTGAAGTCAAAGATTCGCTCATAAACACACAAGAGAGAACAACAAAAATGAATCCAAGGACATGCATCAAGAAGTAATCATACATCAAAAGCTTTCTCAAAAGAAAAGAGTCACTCAAACAAGCAAATATATCTCAAATGAGACTAAAAGAACAGAATACAACCAAAATGATTTTAGAAACAAGTTTAAGCAAATTTTGAAACTTAAAAGTATTTAAAAAAAACTATCTAAAAAATAACTAAAAGCTATAAAAAGGATAAAAAAAGTTAAACTAAAAATAAAAACCAAAGGAAATCACCATAGGTCAGAGATCATCATAGGATCATATGTTATTTTCTCATAATTTAAAAATGCCCAAAACAATTTTAAACAAATTAAAATTAAGCAAATAAACAAAAAAAACATGAAAAATAGTAAATTCAGAAATAAAAATCAAATAAAATCACCATAGGTCAGAGACCATCGTTGGATCATTGTCGCACCTCGAAAATCCATTTCGAAAACGCGACCCTCGCGCAAAAGGCGCGGAAATGAGGTTCGGCAGAGTCGCCACCGAACTTTATTATCCCGAATAAACGGGAGAGGAAAATATCGAGAAAACCTCTTAAAAAAACGGAAGGAACACGATCGTTGCAACCTGATGTTCCTGGGTTTGGGAGTCGATTACGCGAGGGGAAGGTATTAGCACCCCTCACATCCGTTGTACTCAACAGGAACCTCTTAATTCGAGTTGTGATGGATGTTAGCTAAGCTTAGTTCTTCTCTTATCAATAATAAATACTAAAATGGTACTATAAAGGGATAAAGACGCTAAGGGGAAAGGGGATGGTTTAGAGGATAGGATGCTCGCCAAGGATTGGGGCCCTTGTGCCTACGTATGCTCATTCAGACGAGAATGAGAAATCAAAGCTCTCGTAGTTCAACTATGGGAAAGGATGGGGGAACGGAAGATGGAGGGAATTGTGCTCGCCAAGATCATCACAATCTTGTGCCTACGTATCTTACATTCGGACGAGAATGAAGAATCAGAGCAATCGTAGTTCGTGGTAACAACCATGAAGAGAAACAAGATTAAATTGGTTTGAAGTGGGTACGGATGACGATTACTTGAAGCTTAAGAAAGACTTCTCGGATCCAAGTAATCGGGAGAGTGAACCAAAGACTTGGAGCTCTATCTTTTTCATCTTGAAGATAAGGTTGTGTTTGAAAGGGTGAGTTTGAACTGATGATGATTACTTGAAGCTTAAGAAAGACTTCTCAGACCCAAGTAATCGGGAGAGCGAACCAAAGACTTGGAACTCTCTCTTTTTCATCGCAAAAGAAGGATGTTTGAATGGGTGAGGTTGATCGGATGACTACTACTTGAAGCTTAAGAAAGACTTCTCGGACCCAAGTAGTTGGGAGAGCGAACCAAAGACTTGGAACCCTCTATTTTTTATCGTGAAAAGAAAGTTGTTTGAGTGGTATCCAAAAGGATGAGTAGTTGGACGATGGTCGAACGTTGTCGGGTTGTTAATGTTATTTAAAGGCGTCAATTGCTCACACACGAATAAGATAACTCACATCCAAACAACCAAAAGCAAGATCAAAGGCTTGAACCTACTCTTTACACCTTGAAAAGAATTAAATAGTTGTTAATTGATTGATGGTTTATTACGAAAATTCGCTTGACGTTGGATCAAGGGTTTGACTTATTATCGCGTGCAAAGCGTGTAATGGACATGGTTTGAGAAAACGGGACCGACTTGACTTATGCATCAAGGGTCGAGTTGTGTGCAATAGGTTGATGGAGAATGCGTATGAGCACTCGACTTACAAGGGTTTGAAAATGACTCGATGACGAATCGAGAATTAGTTTGATTCGCTCTAGTCCCTATGGGTGCTCCTAGGAGATAAACCGATAATTAAAGAAATGCGAAACATACATCGGAATGGGAGAGGGGTACATGTAAGTTACATGGGATTGCACGAAATAAAGAGGTCTCATTGTCAGGTAGCCCAAGAGAAAGTCGTGTGTGTGCATTGTGTCCTAAACTACGCCTTAAGCAAAGTCGGACACAACTCAAAATTAGGGTTCCTACAAATAACCAATGATACGACAGTCCACCAATTCGGATTTTAAGATTTCGATAATTATTAATGTTTTCAAATATGGGTGAATAAGAATGAATAATGAGTATGACAATATGAATATATCAAGATAATATAACAATAATATCCACAATAACATTTGACGGAAATTAAAGTTAGTGGTTAGTCGGGTTAAGAATTAAATCGGGACAAATGTAACGCTAAACCATTGTAGGTCGACTTATAATGAAAGTCGGTCTATAGGAGGTCGTGTGAGTTGATTTCCTTGCTAAAAAATAAGATGGAGAAATGATATTGAGAATTATTCACCAATTTAATCGTGTCACACGGATGAAAGGTGGGATCTTGTAACCCCCCGATTCTGAATTTCCCATTTTTGTTGAGTCTTTTAATTTATTTTAATTGATTAATCTTTAATTGTGGAATTTGAACATTAATATGTTATGTGTGCTTATTATGTTATTTTATTATTCGGAGAGTTTTGGAAATTAATTAGAGGGTGTTTTAGATAATCCTTGATTAATAAATGTTTGAGAGAGATAGAATAGAAAGAGTATAAGTGGAAACAGAGAGAAAAGAAAAGAGATAGAAAGAAATAGAAAGGAAAGAAGAGAAAGAGAAGAGAAAGAGAAGAGAAAAAAATAGGAGGAAGAGGAGAAAACCTAGAATCGTCAAGAATCAAACTTCTAAGCTTCGATTAATCGGGTAAGGGTGTGAAACCTTATTATTCTTTCGATGTATATGATTATGTATGTTTCTATTGGTTTGTTTTTGGATTGGGGAGAGTTTTGCTCATTTTTCGTTCTAGATCGAATTTGAGTAAATCGTTAGAAACCGAGTTTTCACGGTTAAAAATAAGGATAAGTGGTAGAGTTTAGTTGAGGGACGTTGGACTAAAGCTGATAGAACAAGTTGGGATTGAATAGGGTAGATTTCGATGAGTTTCAGAGTTTTGGACAGTGGCGAAATTCTGAGTTCGCAGACCCTCGCTAGCACGTTCGCTAGGCGAGCAAGTCGCGAGCATTCGTTGTGGCGAGCCAGTAGCGAATGGTCCCAGACTTGGGCAGAATGGTTTGTGGTGTTCTTCGCTGGTAGCGAAAGGGGTAGCGAGCGACTCGCTAGGCCTTCGTTGAGCGAGTGTGGTAGCGAAGCAAGTCAGAGGCTTCTGTTTGCTGTCGCTAGCTTGTTCGCTAGGCGAACAGGTAGCGAGCACTCGATAGGAGTTCGCTAGGCGAACAAGGTAGTGAGCGTAGCAGGGTGTTATTTTATTGTGTTTTCACTTCCATGATTGATTCTCCGATTCAAGTGTGATTAGTTCTTCTTATTATGCATGGTTGTGTGTGTGATATGGAATGTTGTGGGTAGCCGTATGGTGTGAATCCTAGATTGTGAATCGTGACGTGTGATATGTGGCCGTTTGGCAATTTTGTGCAATTGTTTGAATTGAGTGAAAATGCATGATTATATATTCGTGTATATGTATGCATTTCAAGAATGTATGGAGTCGTTTTGTTTGTGAAGCATCATGATTGCATTTCGTGTGTCTGATCCCGCGTAGGATCTACAGAAACCTCGTGTTCCCTTGTGGGGTGTGAGCGATGGTTTGTCTTTGATCCCTAGGAGGATCTGCAGAAATGATCGTGTGCCCATGTGGGGTGTGAGCGATAGTTTATATTGATTCCATGGAGAATCTGCAGAACGATTGTGTGCCCTTGTGGAGTGTGAGCAATCCTGAAACATTGTATGCCCATGTGGGGTGTGAGCGATGGGCGAACATCGTAGGCCCGACAGGGAGTTACTTCGGTAACGAGCGATGGTTCCTTTGGTTCTTCAATTGAACCTGCTGAATGAGTCGGTACCGCACTTGCATCTGCATAGAGTCATGAGTCAGTCTCTATGAGTGCATCATTATCTTCATGTGATGAATTGGTGTAATGAACATAATTGTGTATGTTATGTGAAATATGTGAACGATTGGTGAAATATATATGTGTTGCAATATGTATATGATTGAATTGTGATGTATTGTGGTGAGAAATGTAGTATGTGTATTCTATGTTGGTGTATGTATATACATATATATTATATGCATTGTTTGTTATGATAATGTTTCTCACCCTTCTGCTGTTTTGTGATGCTCTATGAGGCATTGCAGAGTAGTTTTGCTAGAGGTCTTTTGCAAAGCGGGGCTTCGTTCTTTTTGGTCGGTTGGCTCTGATATGTAGCACTGGGTAGATAGGAATTCTTTTGGTTCTTTTGTGATACATCTGTGAATGTATTTGCCAGAATGTTTTGTAAATATGTATTATGACTTGAATTGAACTCTTTATGTATACAATGTTTATATGAATGAAGTGAATCAATGTTTAGATGTTTCCAATTTTATTCTAAATATTGATGTATGGGTTTTGAAGACTGAGTTCATTTGTGTTGGTTTACCCTTTGTTGCATATCTTTATGAGCAGGTGTTGTATGTGTTTTGAATTTTCCTGGATATTATGACGTACCTCTTTTATACCATGCGATAAGTTATACTCTGATGAAATTTTATTAAAGTGCTTAAATGATTTAATTGTTTATTTGGGGGTATAGAAATGGGGTGTTACAATAAGTGGTATCAGAGCCAGTGTTGAATCAGTTGTGTCTGTCTTGTTGTTGTGTTGGTTGAACGGTTGTTTAACCTTGTTGTTATTTTTGGGAATCATCAGAATATGGCTGGTCGTAATGACACTGCTATGGCTGCGGCGTTGGAGGCTATGGCTAGGGCGGTGCAAGGTTCACCGAATTCGAACGCTAATGATGAGTTTAGGAAGAATCAGCCGCCGGTATTCAAGGGGAGGTTTGATCCGGATGGTGCTCAGATCTGGTTGAAGGAGGTTGAGAGAATCTTTAGAATTATGGGGTGTGCTGAAGGAAACAAGGTGAGACTTGGAACTCACATGTTGATGGAAGAGGCCGATGGCTGGTGGGTCGGTATGAGACAAGTTCTTGAGGTAGATGATGAGGAAATAACCTGGGATTTATTTCGCACCGAATTCTTGAGAAAGTATTATCCTGAGAGTGTAAAAGGGAAAAAGGAAATGGAATTTCTTGAGCTGAAGCAAGGCAATATGTCGGTGGTGGACTACACGGCTAAGTTTGTGGAATTAGTTCAGTTTCATCCACATTATGCGGCAGTTACGGCAGATTTCTCTAAGTGCATTAAGTATGAGAATGGCTTGCGTCCTGACATAAAGCAAGCGGTGGGATACCAAAGGATACGAAGATTTTCGGACTTGACCGAATAATGTAGGATTTTTGAAGAGGACAGTAGGGCTCGATCTACTTATTATAAGAGTTTGAGTGAGAAGAAAGGTAAGCAGCAAGTAAGGAGTGGACCTTATATGACGCCTGTTGATAAAGACAAGTATAAGGGAAACTTTGATAGGAGACTCGGAGGAGGAAGTTCTGGTGCAGTCAAATGTTACAAGTGTGGCGTGATGGGCCACAAATCTTTTGAATGTGGGAAGTCTGTGGATAAGTGTGCTAATTGTGGAAGTCTTGGACATGCCACTTCTGGTTGTAGAAGGAATATGGTAAAATGTTTTACTTGCGGGGAAGTTGGTCATATTAGCACCAAGTGTACCAAACCAAAGCAAGCTCAGTCGGATGGAAAAGTATTTGCATTAGCAGGTTCAGACACTACTAATGCGAATCACTTGATTAAAGGTACATGATTTATTAATAATATGCCTTTAGTTGCTATTATTGATACCGGAGCGATTCATTCGTTCATTTCTCTTGAGTGTGCTAAGCGTTTGGGTTTGTGCATGGTTTCTATGAGTGGAGACATGGTTATTGAGACTCCCGCTTCGGGGTCGGTAACTACTTCCTTGGTGTGTGTAAGTTGTTCTTTGACCATGTATGGTAAAGACTTCATTATGGATTTGGTGTGTTTGCCATTGGAAGGTTTAGACGTGATCTTGGGTATGAACTGGTTACAATTTAATAGAGTTCATTTAAATTGCTATCACAAGTTGGTAAGGTTTCCTTCTCTGGAAGATGATGAAGGTGACAGTTTTCTATCCACTAAAGAGTTGAAGAAGCTTTTAGTGGATGAAGCTCAGTTGTTCGGCTTGTTTAAATCGTTGTCTGTGGAGCTTGATGTGTTTCTAGTGGTATGTGATTTTCCATAAGTATTTCCGGAGGAGATTATGGATGTACCGCCGGAAAGGGAAGTTGAGTTTTCTATTGATCTAGTTCCTGGTACTAGACCGATTTCGATGGCACCATATCGTATGTCAGCATCAGAATTGGTAAAACTGAAGGAGGACTTTGGAATAAGCCCTAGATGGGCCCATAACCCATACTACTCTCAACAAAAAAAAGCAAACAGAAAAGTGGAAGTAAGGTACTGATTCAAAACATGAAGGTGGAAGTTCAATGTCTATCATTCACCAAAACAGCATCAGAGATTTCATATTTGAAAGAAGGACGACCGCACAAAGCATGGTTCAGTGCCAATCGAAGCCAGATTTTCCTCCTCAAAATAGGAAGCAAACACGCAACACAACCCCCAAATGAAAATGACGCCTACCCGTTAAAACCCTTTGAAATCTCAACTCGATTTGTCCTTCAGCTTCAACTTATTTCTATTCATGATTAGATCTCGGTGGATTTGGGTTTATTATTTGAAGATATTGAAGAAGTTTATTGTTGTTGGGGTTGAGGATTTTGTGTGGGTAGGTTCGATGAAGAAGGTTAGTGAGTTAAAGATTTGAAGAGAGACAAATCAATGGAGGTTGATGAGTTCGTCCGAGAAAATTCAGAGAAGTAAGATAGAAGATTTGAAGGTTGATTTTGTGTTAGTTAGATATGGAAGAAGAGTATTAGAGGAATGGGTTTTGAGTTTTTGGGTTGCGGTGGTTAGTAAGGAAAAAGATTGAAAAGGTCTTGAGGAAGAAGAGGGTAGAGGGAGATTTTGAAAGAGATGGCGGCTATGGTTTTTTCAATGGAAGCTGGGTATGAAATTTTATAGGTAGAAGCAGAGAGAAGGGTTTTGTGGTTGATGTTATGAATGTGTTGTGCTGGAAATTGGTATAATACTGTTGTGGAATCGTATGACTTAGAGGTCTTGTTGTGGGCCCAAATTTGAGGTACGGTGTTGCTGCTACGTTTTGTGACAGGGGTACGTACGGATTGCGTTTTTTCTTTTTTTTGCTCATGAAATGGTATGAATTGTATATGACATTTGAAGATGTATCATACATGGTTCATGATGTTATGTTCTCATTTTTTCTGGCGTATATGCGTTGCAGATGTCGGTCATTTTGGGTGTAATGATCTTCACCTCTCATGCTGCCAAGTCTTTCATCTTTCTTTAAATCAAAAGCATGAGATTTAATGTGAGGAATTTGTGAGGTCTTGCAGCAATTGATGCAGGCTCCACAAATACAGCTGCAAATTTGTGAGTTAATTGAGGTATGCGGACGATCAGGCGCAAGTCACAGCTGCGTGACCATTATTTGATACACTTTTGGTGCGTATTTATTATGTGTAAGGTTGTGAAGCGGTAATTGATGGTGTGTAGTGACTGTACCAGTGTTTATAATTCACGAAATTACGGTGACGGTAGCTGGTATCATCACTTTTTCTTTCCTTTTTTTCTTCAAATTTCTTCTTTATCTCGGCTGATTTTTATTTGGGGTTTGAAATAGGTTTGAGCTTTTTGGAGTCCTTGATTTGAAGGTCATGCCGTTGTTGTGGGCTGAAGCATGGATTTGAGCTTGTTCGAAAGAAATTGGGCGAGACTCAAAGAAAGTTTGAGGAATCCATTCTGCAGGTTTTCGTTTCCTCCCTGTTTCAAAACCACTTCTTTGTGAATCTCTCAAATCTCACTTAGGCATGTTGACTCATGTATTTCTCTTATTCTCTAGTGTATGATTATGGTATCCTGTTGTTTTAACCTTTAACTGCATTTTTTATTCTTGCTAAGGTTGCAGGTATATGTTTGCTCAAAACGCTAATGTTGAACACAGAACAGAAGGTTGGAGGTTTGTGCAAAAATTCTTCGTATGAATTTCGTTGCAATCAAATGAGATTAATGCCTTCCGTGCTAGTTTCTGGTTGAACTAGTTTTGTGCATCTATCTCTGGTTTTGCAGGTAATGGCTGGTGTATTCGGTTCAAAATTTGGCATTACGTTGGAACTGAGGCTTTATTCCAAGAACTACCATTTCACCTTCTTCTTAACAGGTCACGGGTGAAGGGATAACCTTCCTCACATGGTTGACCCCTCCTCTTTTAATAATAAGCGGACATCTTTGGGGATGAGATCGAAATTCTATTGTACCTTGTATATATTTGTAGAAACTCGGTTCATACAGGCTAGCACAACATAAATAAAGAATTTGCAGTTAATGATACCAAAATTCTTTCCACTGTATGGCTTAGTCTTATGCACATATCTTACCAACCCATGAATAAACTTGTGCACCTCTTAATGTGAACATTGGAAAATTGGAATTTATGTTTTCTGACACGTAATAGAGCTAATCCCATGAGTCAACTAGTTTAATTATAGGGTTTAGGAACCGACTTGAAACACAATCCGCCATTAAGATATAATAACACTTTATTTGAATCAACGTCGAAACGCTCCTAAAGAAGATCCAACATATCTTGCGACATAATTAATCCTCCCCTTTGAATAAATAATCCAATAAACTTACCCTTGAAATGACAAAGCTAACTTCCAACAAGTGATCAAGTATGATCAATCCTTCATACAATTTGCATTTGAATTCTCTCTACAATTAACCATGTGAAGAAATTGAACAAATATTGAAAGCCTTCTCCGAAAATAGATAAATTTTGATTGAATTCAAAAATGCATTGAAACTGAATGACTTAACTTTTGGGGGTTCTTACAGCTTGACTTCATCAAATAAACTTGAACTTTGCACAACACCTTAATCTGATTTATCCTTTAAAATTGAAATCTTCACCTTGACCCCACGCTCGCCCAGAATTTGGATGACATAAAGACCTTAGTACCATATGGGAACCTGATCCCTCCGGAACATGCCAAATTTGCCAGAATCACTTTGGATCCAATCTTGAACAGCAAGCAGAAACAACATTTTTTTGTATTTTTCTTGAATTATGGTTAGTGGGTGAATGTACAGAATGAAACTTATATATACAGGTAGGACAAATTTAGGGTATGACAATCATATGCTATTTTTCTCATAATTTAAAAATGGCTAAAAACAATTTTAAACTAATTAAAATCAAGCAAATAAACAAAAATTCATGAAAATAGCAAGATCAAAAATAAAAATGAACTAAAATAAAAATCATAAAGAGAAAAAAGAAAGAAAATTTTAGAAATTATTTTGGTAGTTTTATGATGAAAAATGAAATTTCTATGAATTTTTTAAGATAAAATGAATTTAAAATAAAATTTGTAAAATAAAATAAAAAAAGGAAAAATTGTGGCGCGTTGGATCTCAGCTCATTAAATGACGTGGCTGATCTGATGATTCAGGAGCGCGCATCCATGGTGGATCGAAGACAACCTCACCACATAAAGCCATTAAAAGTCAAACACACTGGATTAAAACAACTGGCAGGCATGGACGGTCAGATGATGACAGTTCATCATCTTCAACCTTCAGCCATTTGAAATTGAAAGGAAATTCAGAAATTCTTGACTCTAACAAACCATAACAATAGACGCTCATAGTGGTATCATCATATGCGTCTCTTCAAGACGATCTCAACCATGTCATTGCGCCAAATTTCTTTTAACCATAACTCACTCGATTTGAAAAAAACCAAACACCATTCAGAAAATGGATTTGAAAACATACATATCAAACTCAACATCAACTAAAAACTAATAATACTAACAGCATCAGTGAACCAAGGACTATATTATAGCAACAACTTTGAAGCAAAATGGTAAAGAAATCTACCTATTGAAGCTCAACTCTGAAGCTCTGAAAATGGAGTCTGCAAGCTTGATTCAGGACATGATTTCTTAGGTTCTTGAGTTGGTTAGCTTCACTGAATGTAGATGAAGCTATCTGAGTGGAGATTTTAGGTGATTAGGGTGTGGAAATGAAGAAATGAAATTCAATCTTAAGAGTTCGAATAGAATCTCAACAGAGTGGTTTTGGATATCAAAGCTTGTGGAAATGGGTGGAATGGGGTCCTTATTTAATAAAGAAGAGTTTATAATGCTGAGGGAGGGTGAATGATGCAATTTGGAAGGAATTCGTGCACACCTATGTCATGGAGAAAGTTTGACCTGCAACTTATTAAAACTCATCAAAACCCCGCGTTTTAAAGCTCTAATCAACCCAGACAAGTTTGTTAATCATGTTTAAATGGAATTTGTGCTTTAATTTGGTGATTAGAGGTCACATTAATCAAATTAACTTCTAACCTCAAAGGAAATCTCAGTTTTAAACATCCAACTTTGCAACCATGGTTCTCACAATGTAGGAAGCTTTATGAATTTATTCTTCTTGCATTGGGTAGAGGAAATGGAAAGCTTTACAATGTGAAAAGAAAGTATTGATTTGGAAAAATGAGCTGAGAGATATGGATCTTCAAAGTAGCTTGCATCAAGAGATTCAAACTTATGAAACACTTAGAAATTTTTTGAGTCTTTTTAAAGACTAAAAATGACCTATAATATTTTGATAAAATCCAAGGCCTTCCATGGGTTTTTAGAACTTTAGTCTTGAATAAAAGTTGTTGAGGACATCCTCAAGTTCATTTTAGAAAAAGAATGGGTTTTAAATGGTGAAAATTGACCAAGTTAAAATCTTTGGAAGTTGGTAAGAAAGTCTCTTTAAATCTCAAAATAACCTTTAATGTTTTCATACTTTTGATGATTTTCCAAGCATAATTGGATCTTGCCATGCAAATAGAGTTTGTTGGGGATGATGAGAAGAGTTCTTTGAAAAAAATAAACACCTCTAAATGTTGAAAATTGAAAGAGTTATACCTTTTTGACCATATCATCAACAACTTGCTAAATTAGGTCAAACTAACTTGAACCAACTTTGAATCTATTGAACATTCCTTCTACATTAGGACAAGATGCATATCATATGAACTTGAAATGATGTTACCTTAAAGCACACTTGATGATGAGGGGACCTTGGGGCTTGAGAATGCCACAAAATTGTGAAGAAAACCTTGCTTGAGATTTAAGAATCATGTTCTTCTTCCTGAGAATCAAACTGTGATACCTTGATCCCCTACCTAGAAACTATGCTATGCATAAATGATGATGTAAATGAAATGAAACAGAATCCCGGAGATTAAGAAAAAGGGTGGGTAAATTTTGGGGTGTTATAAAGGGGTTGAACCAATGTTCTCAACTGCTCTTGGCCCTGAGCCATATTCTACATCAGCTCCATAAATTGATTCATACGGGTTTTCACCTTAAGTAACTCAGCCTGAATTTGTTCCATTGCTAGTTTCAGATTTCCCCTTGTACCGTACCTGTGAATACCATAGTTCATTATCCTTCTAAAGAAAACCAGGTAGAGATAAGAAACCAACTAAGAATACCTGTTACGTAAATGATTATGAAAATGCAATGCAAATGGCATGCTTGATCATTTCCAGGGTGGTCTATACCTTGATTCAAGTTTCTAACAACAATAAAACATACGAGATGGATAGAACACTAGAAAAAATAGTTCATACATTAACTGAAGAAGGTTCAATAAAGAGTTAATACAATAGGCCCATACATAAGAGATATAATCAAATACAACATCCATTGATCCCGGTCAACAAATCTGACGGTGATCAGACACAAAAGAAGAAAAAAGAAACTAAGGCATATCATCAATATCCACTAGAGACAATCCACCCCATCCTTCATGCTCTCTGTTCCAAGCTTGAACCTCTTTGAACAACTTTTTGGTATCAGGATACTTTGGCCTCTGGATCAGCTATTGAATCAGAACATCTCGCTTGTGCATGATCCCCTCTAAATAACAAAAACATAGTTCCCAAGCATCCTCTCCAAAAGCATCTTCAATCTTGGGCTTCTTCACCTCTGCTTGAACTTTAAGCTCCTCCAGGCTGACAAGGTTTCCCTAAGTTGCTGATCACTTTTGAGCCTATGAAATAATTCTTCTCTGGTCTTCCTCTCTTTATCCTCAAGCTGTTGCTTCAGCTTTTCAACTTGGACTCCGAGGTCATCTTCTTTTTTCTTGTAAGAAGCTATGGTGGCATTCCACTGGCTATTGAACATGGAAATCTCCAAATAGGGCATGTCTAGCTCCTTATTCTTCTATTGGAGTAGCCTATTGGCACTTCTCATATATTTACCAATCTGTTTTCTGCTCTTAACTTCTTCTTCCAGCTCTTGTTATCTCTTGGTTAGAATGTCTATCTTCACTCTGGCTACATGTGATGATTCACCCTTAGCATGCTTGAGTTGGTAGACTTCACACTTCAGCTCTTCATTTTCTTTGTGAAGCTCCTCCCTCTTAGCCCACAACTTATTTTATCTCTCTACATCCATGGTAGTAGGTTACTCAATCATCAATGGATACAAAGGCTCCTCCATAGAGAAAGGAAAAAGCACATCTTCAAACCTCTTCTAAATGCACTCCAAGTATGAAGAATAAGCTCTGCAACCACCCTTGCCTAAGGAAGTCTTCCCTATTCTATGAATCTTCCCCCAAGCATCCACAGCCCTCTTGAGCAATTCCTGATCTTCTGTACTATGAAAGAAAAAAGACTCTTCGACATTTTGATCCTTTAGTGGCCCTTTTAAAGCATACCCGAACCGTCTGATAGCAAGGGAAAAGTTATAGTTAATACCCTATTTTCTCCCTACTAGAGGTACATTTGGGAAATCTTCGCAGCTAAATATAATCTCCTTACCAAGCAAGCTTTGATTGAACCAGAAAATATCCTTTGCAGTAAGACCCATCAATCTCTTGGACCGTTCTGATGATTTCCGGGTATCCACAAAAGCTCCAGAGCGAGGGAGGTGATCCACAAACCACTTGTGAAGGAGTGATGCACAACAAGAAACAAGCATCCTTTTCCTCTTCTCATTCTTGTGATGCACTGAGTCGTACAGGTCACCCAAGACTGTAGGCACAAGGTTTTTCATGATAAAGATACGGACAATGTTCATCTTAACAAAGTTACCCACATTAGGGAATAAGACGATCCCATAGACACATAGAGCCAAAATAGCATTGAAAACCGCCCAATTTCCAGCTTCAGCGTACCTTTGATCTTCACTTACCAAGAAACACAAATGAAATCCAGGAAATCCTCCCTTGCTAGCAACATTATCTACCAATACAGACTTGCTCAAATAAATTGCAGTAGCAACATCACCAAGATGAAGATTCTCCTTGGAACAGTAGAAATGCGCCCTATCTTTGATGGGAACTCCTAAAATAAAGGCATACTCTTCCAATGTTGGCACCAACTGATAATCTAGAAAAGTGAAGCACCATAAAGGAGGGTCATAGAATTGTAGAAGAGTATGAATGACCTTGTACTCATATTTAGTAACGGTATATGTCGCAGTGAGAATTGGATGTCAAATTATAAATTAATTTGAATCTTAATTCATTTAGTTCACCACCGGTCTTTAATTTTTCCAAAGGAAGGGGAAAAGATCGAATTACCCACAATGCAATGCAAATGCAAAAGCTAGAGAGTTTAGGTACGGGGGTTGGTTAAACTTAGGGAAGGTGCTAGCATCCTAAGTTTCTATAGTACTCTACAGGAACCTCTTGTTTTAAGTTATTTATTGCTAAGGGTTATCTGCTTAAGGATGAAAGACCTAATGGTTTATTTCTAAGTATACTCGCCACGATGTCACATCTTGTGCCTACATATCCTGACGGGAATGGAATCAGAGTATTTGTAGTTCCCCTAAAGGGTTTGAGGAAGCATTGACTGTTGGTCAAAGTTCCAAAGGGATAAGGTTTGTTGATTGATTGATTCTAGGAGAAAAGACGAGTCGTCATCTTAAGGGAGAATACTCGACTTAACCACCACAACTTGTAGGAGATGGTCTTTGCATCATCTTGAGAGAAGGTTTCAGAAACTCGGATTTCATCGACGAGTATGCCACTATCACTCTCAAGCGGAAAAGATCTTATATCTCGATTGTATTGTTATGGGGCAGGAGATTTATATCTCGACTGTCAAGATGACTAACGTCTAATTCTCTTATGGGGAGAATAGTTTGATTGAGATGTATAGAATGGTTTATCTATGTTGTAAAAGAAAAAGGTCTTCCTTAAGGGGTAGGAATTAAACGTAAGTGATCAACTTGAAAAGGATCAAGGATCAAGTGGGGAAAGATGATGCATATGAGAAATGCAATACGTACAAATTATTATGTCATGCGTAGGTTCTTCCTTTGGACATAATGCAATGTGATAAAATAAATGACGATGAAATAAACAACGATAATTAAATCCATACAACAGATAAAGGTTCTGAAATAAGGCAAGCACTGAGTCGTGGAGAATCGAAATAAGTCGGGGCGAAGCGATGGAAAGAGATCGGGAGCGCGGAATGATTAACTTAGCGAGGTTGATTTTATGAGAAACTAAATTGATTTAGTTTTAGTGCAAAGTTAATGAATTAATTCGTAAGAAAAATGTTATTAGATTTTGTTTTAGTAAAAAGTTTTTTATATTATTCTAGTATAATTAAATTAGATTATGAAATTAAAAGATTTCTAGATTTTAAAGGAATAACTATTTATTATTAAATAAGTACACAATTTGGTTGTTATTAAATAAAAGTAAATTAAGAATTATTAAATAAAGGATTATATTAAAAAGTGAGAAAATGGTTTAAATAGATGATTATATAAATAAAAGTTATGAGATGAATAAATTAATAATTTAGTTATTTAGAAATAAATAAGATAAGCTAATAAAAAGATTAATTAAATAAATGAGTGAAATTAATTAAAAGAGGTGATTAAATAAAATAAATATTAATGAGTTATTAATTAGAGGATGATTTTTAAAAACAATTATTAGTTAAATAATGAAATAAAACAATTATGATTATTTTTAAATAAAACAGATTAATTAAGGTTTATTGGTTAATTAAAAGTTAAATGGGAAGATTAACGGTTAATGAGGGGTTAAGGGTAGGCGCGCATGATCGTGTGCGGTAGGGAGGCGAGGGTGCATGGTGGGGTGTCAGTGTGGTGCGTGTGATTGTGATCAGCAGGGATCATGTGGTTGCATGGTGATGGCTCACGGTCACTACCGTGGGCGTGCACGCAGGTAAATATTAATACAAATAAATAAAAAAAGAAAACCTAATTCCCCCCCTTCCCACACATTTGTCCGTCGTTTATCTCTTTTCCTACTCTCTCTCTCTTCATTCTTTATCTTCTTTCGCTCATTCTTTTCCTTTATCCTTCTTCATCGCACCTTGCATGCCCTTTCATTTCTTCTCCGCATTGGTTGTTCCTCTCTTCCTCTTTCTTCATCCTGTCAAAAAAACGAACAGAGAAAAAAAGATGTTAGTACAAGTCCTCACCCCAAGATGGAAGACGGCGGTGGTGTTGACGTGTGGGTCGACAGAAGGTTGATACGATTTGCGTCGGAGGGTTCTGGGGTCCTTTGTGAACGACTTGTGGCATTTGGGTTCGCGATGGTTTCCGGCGATGGTTCCGGTTTTGAAACAGTGGTTGTTCTCGTGGGTTTGATCTTCGTTTTGCGATGATGATTTGAAAACAATCTGAGCTTTTTGCTATGATGATGTTTTTGATCTAAGCTTTGGGCTATGATGGTGCTTTTTTGTTTTGAGCTTTGGTTACGATGGGTGATTTTTTGTCCGTCCCCAAATATGTGATTCTTCTTCTCATTTTATACACGGATTTAGAGAACATGCATTGAAGTTCTTCTTTAAATACCTTCCTCTTCTGTTGATGGTGTCCGGAATATTTTGGAATGATTTTAACTCTTTTCCCTTTTCGATTCATGGTTTGTTTTGACGATTTAAATTTGTCCAATTTGATGATGTTTATCATTATTCTTCTTTAAAACTTGCTCTTATCGTTGGATTTGTTGTTACGGTTTCGAAACAGATTTGGAAAGTTTTTTTCAGAAGTTAATCTTTCTTTTGATTTGCTGGATCTGGGGATTCAAATATTTGTTGTTTTTCTTAATGATGATAAATGGCCGAAAATTTGATATGAAAGGTGGATTTTCAATATTATCTGTTGCTGCTGAAAACTCGTCACATGAGAGTGCCACCACGGACTTGCTGTTGGGCTTGTCCATTTTGGTCAATATTCTTTTTAGATTCGTTGACTTTGGATGGTGCCTAATTTGGAAATTGGACTTTGACCCATAGAGTTGACTTTACCATTTTATTCTCCTAGTTGCGAAAAAGACTTTAAAACTATTAAGAACAAATGCTGCCTTGATGTTGCTGAGCCATAAAAATAATTGTCCTTGATTTTTTGGAAGCTGGCGGCGACTCCGGTTGTTGCCCTTCCGTCCCGACCCGACGATGACATTTTTCTGAGGGCTGAGGAAAAACAAATAAAAAAACCTTTACTCCTAAAAAACTTGTATTAACCGCTTTTCACTGTGCAGGTTCGGTATGCGACGAAGACGAAGACTAAAGCTTGAAGATCCATGAAGTTAGAAGTCCTAGGATTTAGTCTTAGAAATTCATATAATCCAACAATCTTGTATCCAAAAAGTAGCTTGTAGTTTAATATTGTAATAAAATGCGACCCACTTTAATTAATGAATAAAATGTTTATGATCCAAAAAATCTCGATTACAAACTTTTACTTCTCGCCTTCGAACATTTAAATAAACCGAAAACGTCTAGTCGAATTTGAGAAATATCCCTCAATACACTTAAAGCATCATAACTTCGCCTTGATCTTGGTTTGCGAATTAAAACGTTTTGCAGATGATAGTCGGAACGCTTCAACCAAATAGGACTTAACCATCATCATATGAGTCATAATATCATTGTAAAATCTTGGAGGATCATAAAATCCAAAGTACAGTCAATTCGCCTCTCTTTTAAAAAAACAGAGTTTTGTGACCTGTTGGCACTCTTGATAAAGACACTGTGCCTTTTTAGAAGTGACCCAGAGATAGCTTGAAGCGCTTAAGTTGGGAGAAGCAATATTACCTATTTGACACTCCTGTGCAAACTCGTTAGTCGCAATAAACATAAATAGAGTCAAATAACACAAGAAAACGCAGAAAAGAGGTAGGATCTCGAGGTTAAAAAATTAGGGTGCTACAAATGCCCCTATTTAAGTTTCTTCTATCTGGAGATACGAAGATTGAAATCATCGTCTCGACGTGATAGGAGGGACTTAAATACAAACATTGCACAAATTTTTGGCCCTGAGATGCCACCGAATGCTTATGATATGCCATGATATGAAAATGCAAGGCAGACGGTCCTGTGAGGAATGTCACAGGAGGAAAACCAGACGCAACACGCGAGAAACACAGGAGCAACGAAGGAACACAGACCCGACGGAGCAGTACTCCACTAGGGCAAGACAAACAAATCACTTCCGGTGAGTCTCCAACAAAAATAACACATACCACCAAGAATATGGTGATTTAGATAGCAGGCGTGAAACTTGAAATAGAAGGATAATTTACTACCAAAATGTGGTTGCCCAAGCAAAGGTAATAACCATAATGGATTTTCTTGATCGAAACAATAGTTCAGTGTTTTCTTCAGTTGAGTAATCCACTTGAAAATAGTAAAAATATAAACCTCCTCATGCTTCAAGGTTTGTGTGTCGTTGAATGGGTATCAGTTTCTTCTTTGAACTTGAAAAGAGTACAAATAACCTCCCCATGCTTCAAGGTTTGTATGTCGTTAAACGAGTCTCAGTTTCTTAAATTAAACCTCGCCATGCCTCAAGGTTGTCTACCACGAACGGGTCTCAGTTTCTTAAAATAAACCTCTTCAAGCCTCAAGGTTGTCTACCATGAACGGGTGTCAGTTTCCTAAAATAGACCTCCCCACGCCTCAAGGTTGTCCATCATGAACGGGTCTCAGTTTCTTAAGATAAACCTCCCCACGCCTCAAGGTTGTCCTCCATGAACGGGTCTCAGTTTCTTAAAATAAACCTCCTCACACCTCAAGGTTGTCCACCATGAACGGGTCTCAGTTTCTTAAAATAAACCTCCCCATGCCTCAAGGTTGTCCACCATGAACGGGTCTCAGTTTCTTAAAATGAACCTCTCTACGCCTCAAGGTTGTCCGCCATGAACGGGTCTCAGTTTCTTAAAATAAACCTCCCCACGCCTCATGGTTGTCCACCGTGAACGAGTCTCAGTTTCTTAAAATAAACCTCCCCACGCCTCAAGGTTGTCCACCATGAATGGGTCTCAGTTTCTTAAAATAAACCTCCCCACGCCTCAAGGTTGTCCACCATGAACGGGTCTCAGTTTATTCTTGAAATGACGAATACTCAGGAGAGTATCTTCACTAGGAAATTGGAATTTTGCTGGAGATAAACGACTTCAGTGGTAATCCATAATATACTGGAGATTGTAAAACTTTGCCGGGGATCTTCAGAAGAGATGTAGGATGGTTGATTAGCAAAATATGTCTTCTCAAAATAAAGAGAAATCAATTGTAATAAACTTCACCAAACTTCTCGGGAGAGATGCCATTTGATGGAATTTAGACTTGTGTAACGGGTACACTGGAGAATACATTCATGAGGAGTGTTGTAGCTGTAAAATGTATAAATCCTTTGAAGTGAAAATTCTCAAATAAAGAGAAAATATCTGTAAATTCTTTGACAAACTTCTCTGACGAATTTCCGAAAAGATGTCATTTGACGAGTTGATAATCTTGATAAAATCATTGGGGAAAGACACATTGTCTTGAGGAGACTGTCATTTGTCATCTTAATAGAAAACCTGATCGAAACGGGTTGCTCAAATAACGAGGTCGCTTGTGATCCGAATATAAATTGTTGAGAAAATTTGGCAATGTTGCTGGAGAGTATCTTGTCTTCAATGGTGATCTTCAATAAATTCTTCTTGGGGAGTCAAAAGTGAAAAATAAATGAACGCCCAATCCAAATTGAAAAGCCTGGAGATACCCAAAGTGTGATTGTCAGGGACCGAAGTTCAATTCAGGAAATAACTTAAGAGAAATTGTCAAGCAAGACTCAACCATTGAGGTATGAGCTCCAATGAGATTCAACTGAAACAACCGTCTTCCACGAGGATCTAACTCCATGGGGAAATAGAAATATTGCGCTCTTTCTGCCTAGGGTCGACAACTCTACTTGGAAGGAGAAGACACACCCAGTCCCTTGGGGATAAACACGGCCAAAGCGACAGAACAAACAAACACAAAGATGCAAAATGCATATGCCATGCTATCTATTTATATGATATACGTATGTTTATGCTGACAAAACAAAAGAAGCAATCGGAGATGAAATAAACATCTCAAAACAAACATCTGACCAATCTTCGAAGATAGAAGCACCACTGGGGATAGACGGAGAACTAAACATATGGGATCACAGTCCTGCTTCAAGGCTTCAAAAACTTCTCTCGGGAATAGAATACATTCCACTTGGGGATATAACATCTTGATCTAATTTGAAGGACTGTCAAGATGAATCTCAGTTATCCTGTCGAAAATGAGAATACAGATCTACTAGGAGTGGATCAAATTCATAACTGGAGAAACTTCATGGATAAAATAAATATCCATTCCACTGGAGAAATTCATACTGGAGTTGTAGATGGAGACACCCGAACTGAGGTTTCATAGGGGATAAAATAAATATCTGCTTCAATGGGGAATCCTGGGCTAACAAGGCTGTTGAATATGTTGGAGTCGAAACTTCACGGGGATGAAATAAACATCCGCTCTGCCGGGGAAGATCGGCATTGTAAACATATCTACTGGGAAGTGAAATAGTGTCCACTTCTTCGGGAAGGTGAAGTTTGAGAAGATTCACAGAGGATTAACAAAATACACTCCACATCATTGGGGATTCTCAGGTCACCGACTGAAGATTTCTTGCATGGAAAAAAATTCGTCGCAAAATTGTCACGAACACCTTTGATTCTCAAATTCCCCAAATCAGACGGTTCATGAGAAAAAGTCATCTTGCAAGGATTTTACAGAAAATATGGCATCCAAATGCCCCACTGTTTTCAAACTCTCGGAGAGATTCGTCGAATCACAACGTAACTGCCCCTGATTGACGGTATAACTGAGTCTTCAAACTTGTGCTTTAGGTGAAGCCAAACTTGTACATAATAAACCACTTGGAAATAACTTGCCCTTGTTCAACGGAATCTTCAAGTTCAAAGGATCGAACTTATCGTCGATACTTATATGTAATCTTCTATGACATCGAGCAAAGTTAGCAGGTTAGAAATGTTAATTCCGAAACTGTTAGTGCAACATATACGTTTATCTTGAAGTTTTTTTTGAAAGAGATATCACAATAACTTGTGACCGAAATCACTAGTTAGGATATGAATTAAAATTTTTTATAAGGCCAATACCAGATTTGAGCATAGCTCATAGGAGTTAGGAAACGTTATCTCATCGAGTATGCTTTTGAAATAAACTTCACCTCAATTAGGACTTTCGAGGGTTGTATCTGAGCTTAGTTTACGATTCGTAAAACAAAGGATATTTGTGCCCACCCAATTTTTGAAATATGCTCATTCTCTTTTTTGATACCCTGCCCCAGGTTTAAAATGAGGTTTTGATTTTGGGAGGAAGAAATAGATCCTTCAACAAGACTTAAAGAGGGATTAACTTCCTTATATTTCTGGTGTTTAGGAGGTTTTGAAAAAAATGCCTTACATCATCATTAGGGTTTTATTCAAAGGCATACCACAATAGACCTGGTGTTTTACTTCGTCATCCTCCTTTCCAATTATTCATCAAAGTGAAAAAATTGGGTACAGTCGGCATTATGAAAAACATTTTACGAGTGAAAACAAATGAATTTCTTCAAGACAAACATTTTATTACATTAATTATTCAAAATAACAAGTTTTTACAAGCCAAACATGCTTTTATGAATCATAGCAGTGAATGCACATAAGCAAATAAAGTGAAAACCCAGACAAGCCTTTCTCTTGGATTTTATTAAGTCTTCGTATTCATAAGTGCAACGGTGTTCAGCTCACACGTGGGTCCCTGCCTTTGAAGGTCAACACTTTATTGTCCATCATCTCTTGAACCTTCTCTTGGAATACCATGCATTCTTCAATTGAATGCCTCATTGCTCCATCGTGAAATTCACAGCTGGTGTTTGGGTTGAACCAAGGTGGTCGAGATTTCATGATTCTAGTCCTTCTGGGTGTCATTACCGATTTTTTTTATCAAAATAGGACCACAGTTGACGGTAAGTCACCGGGATGGGATCAAACCAATGAGTTTCTTCTTTCAGAATTCTCAGAGGTATCCTCCGATTACGGAACCGTCTTTGAACTCGTCGATTTTAAAGTTGATCTGGAGAGGCTAACCTCTGCTTATGTGGTAGTTGCTGTCTGCACTAAGCAGGTGTTGCATTTCGATGTTAAGGATAAGATACCAGAGCTTTAATTTTGGAGGACTCTAATGGCACACCGCCTACCATCTTATCATAATACGAGTCTGGCTTTTAAGGTGGTGGATGAACTTGGGCTGCCAATTCTTTCCATCACTGTGCATATTCCTCGAAAGATTCATTGTCATTCTTACTTATGCCCATCAGTTGATTACTGTCTAGAGCCTTATCCAAATTGTAACTATATTGTTTCATAAAAGCAACTACTAAGTCTTCCCAATACTGAACATGGTTACTTTGTAGCTTCATATACCATATCAAGGATGCCCCACATAAACTTTCTTGAAAGCAGTGAATTATCAATTTGTTATTGTCAATGTAAGCAGTCATCTTTCGACAAAACATCGTCAAATGGTATCTTGGACAACTAACACCCTTGTACATTTCGAAGATAGACATCTTGAACTCTGGAGTAATAACCACTCCTGGAACTAGACATAGGTTGTGAGCCTTGAGACCAGATGTATCATCCCTTTTCACCATCTTCAATTGTTCTTCGAGATCACGAAATCCTTTCTCAATTGCTATAATTCTGGGATCATCCACCTTCATCTCAGTATGAGGATTCTGAATATCTGGTATACACTGGAAACTGGGAAACTCTTTCATCAACTTGAACAACTAGTTTGTCTTACACAGGCTGAGATTGCGTAGGAACATCCACTTGCTGAACATTGTTATCAGAAGGAAGTTCAAACATCATATTAATCCTCAATCAAAAGCCATTCCTGGAATCCATGTCCTTTATTCTCTTTGTTATCCTTTGGTAATACTTTGAACTTAGTCAGATGGTCAGGATGTCAGCCGACAGACAAAGACAAAAGACCGAATGAGCTACAACGGAGAAGAGACACATGCATATGCAAAATGCTACATGAAAAATGTAGGATGTAGATGCAAGAATTTCATGGAATTCCAATATTTATGAACATTGTGGTAGAAAGAAAACATTTATTATTTTAATAACGGATTACAAATAAATATTCCTTAAAGAGTCTCAAATAAATAGCTAAATTAAAGCTAATAAAGTCCTAAGGAAGCTTCATATTCTGCTGATTGATTTGCTCTTCCAGTTGGGTCTTCTCGAGGATGAGCTTATCCAAAATCAACTTCCAAGGGGTAGATTGAGGGTTGGAGGAAAATAAATCCTCTTGAGCTTTCCTCTTCTTGTAAGAAAGTGATTCTTCATTCTTCGACTGAAGTTGCTTCTGAAGTTCAGCATTCTCTTCGATAACCACTTGATACTTGTTCTTCCATGCTTCTGACTCATGTTGTGCTTTTCTCAAAGCGATCTTCAACTCTTCAGCTTCAGACATAAAAACCAGAACATGTTCTCTTCTTGGAGGTATAGGATCTTGACGAGGATAAGACATCTTCAGCTTGATTTCTCTTTCTCTGACCCAATGAAGATATGGTTCCAAAGACACACAATTAGGTTTTCCCAGACTTTCCTTTCCTTTTTTATACAAGTGATGCCAAGCAGCCACAATCTTATCTTGAAGTTATTTGTCATCCTTGAAGAAAATACTTTCCACATGAATACTTTCCAACTAAGGGTACATTAGCAAAGTCTCCACATCTATCAATAATCAAGATCCCATCATACACACGGCTATACCAATCAATGTTCGAGTGTGTTAGCGCCATAATCCTTGGTGACCAAAGTCCTTTGTCAAGATCCGAAAAAGAAGCAGACTTGGGCAAGTGCGAAATAAACCACTTGTATAATAAAGGTACACAGCAGGTGATCATTCCTCCACTTGTATAATAAACCACTTGTATAATAAAGGTACGCTTAAAGCATCATAACTTCGCCTTGATCTTGGTTTGTGAATTAAAACGTTTTGCAGATGATAGTCAGAACGCTTCAACCAAATAACACTTAACCATCATCGTATGAGCCACAATATCACTGTAAAGTCTTGGAGGATCATAAAATCTAAAGTACAGTCAATTCGCCTCTCTTTTAAAAAAACAGAGTTCTGTGACCCGGTGGTACTCTTGATAAAGACACTGTGCCTTTTTAGAAATGACCCAGAGATAGCTTGAAGCGCTTAAGTTGGGAGAAGCAATATTACCTGTTTGACACTTCTGCGCAAACTCGTTAGTCGCAATAAACATAAATAGAGTCAAATAACGCTAGAAAACGCACAAAAGAGGTGGGATCTCGAGGTTAAAATTAGGGTGCTACAGTATACAGAAAACTCAAGATCCTTCCATAGTCTTTTTGAAGTATTCTAGAACACCAAGATTTGCTAGAGCAACCAACTTATGAAGTAAACTCAGGACTAGAGTTGAAAACTTGAACACAATGATCTTCTTCCAACCAGTGTCCATCTCTGTAGACCTTTGACAACTAGAATCAAGGATAAGATGCAAACCCTATAAATAAGCAAACATGAATGATAGGATGCAATTATGATGTTATGCAAATGCAAATACATGGGATCAAGGTTCCCATATATTCTGAATAACTGTTGTGTTGCTGATGGCATAAGTTCAAAGGTCTGCTCTGACGAGAATATCAAAATACCAGAATACTAGAATCATACGTCCACACTGATAAGAAACCCAGAAAACCAGGTAGGTTGAAGGTCAAGGTTTCCTGCAAAACTATCCCCTCTCAAATGTGGGTTCTAGTTTTAGACAAGGCATTCTAACAAGTCCTCGGTATCACGGGCTCTCAGGTCGAGAAATGATAATAAGTTTACTATTTATGGTTTGGAATCATCACCCCTTAAGGAGTCCTCAACGGATTTCCCATGAACAGACTCCAGAGTCATAAGCTCTCTAAGCCAATACCCTATCATCTGCACCTGACGCGCAAGATAGAATATCTCTAAAGAAAACCTCGTCTGAATGTAGGTCTCGTGTCAACTAAACATGGCCAGACGCCAAGCAAGCCGCATGACTATCCACTCTAATCCTATGTATGTACTTAAGTCTGGGTAGTGGGCTTGTCTCTCATGAAACCATCTCACCCAACAGCACAACAACAATGGAATAATATAACAACAATAATCAAATGCAACAAATGCAATAAAATGCAATAATATACAACAAATAAAGCAAATAAGTACACAAAGATAAACAACCCAATGAACAGGAACAAACAAGCATTAGGATTGAATCACATAGGGAACCAGAGTCGCCAGGTGTCGCAACTGCAAAAAATAACCAGCAGAAAAAATAGAGTCGCCACCGAACGTCATTTATCCCGACGGGGGAAAGGGAGCGATCGAAGAAACCTCAAAAAGGGAAAGGAACATGGTCTCGCAACCAAGTCTTGGGTTCAGGAGTCGATTACACGAGAGGAAGGTATTAGCACCCCCTCGCGTCCATTGTACTCAACGAGATCCACTCTTGTTATTCTAATTAAAGGGTGTGTATATCTAAAGCCTACTAGCTAGCGGAAATGAAAACGAAAAGGGAAAACAAAAAGGAGACTCGATAGGACTTCGTCGTCCAATGCCTACGTATTCCATCATGCAATGGGAAAGTCAGAGTCAACATAGTTTGAATGACTATGAGTGAAAGGGGGAAGGTTTCTCACCAAGACTTCGTCGTCTTGTGCCTACGTATCCTCATTCGAAAAAGAATGAGGAAATCAAAGAATTCGTAGTTTGGCCTACACATTGTTAAGTGTTTTTTATGAGCAATGCTAAGTTCGCGTTCCAGCAGTTAGGGTCGATGCATGTTTGCAGTAGGACAAAGATAACAAGCCCTTCTCTGAAAAGGTTTAAAGGAAAATCCCGAAAGACAAAATGATTTGCAGTTTGTTTAAGAGTTTTAGGAGAAGTGAATTGACTTTGTTTGAGATTCGTATTGCACTAAAGTCTATGACATAGGAGCGAATGTTTCACAAGATCACCCCCAAACGGGACGTATGCTAAACACTCTAGAAGAAGTAAGGAGAGACTCCCCACTCATCATTTCTCATATACTTAAGGTTTGTGGTGCATAATACTCATCGTATTTATTACGTGTTTTGATTTTGCTTATGAGAGAGAGGAGAAAGACTCAAAGGGGCAAAGAAAAATATAAGGGAAACTCACCTAGATGTTATCATGCAATATGACCCTATAGTTGAAGATGAGAAAGGGAATTCTACCTAATGTTATCATACAAAAGATAGACCTAATATTGAGGTTGAAAGGGACAACCATAATGTTGTCATGTAAAGGATTGAGAGCCTAATGTCTATCCTACTCCAAACTTAATCAGAAATTAAGTTGGACTAGGAGCCTTAAAGGAGAATGTGATCAAACACAAGTAAGCCTTATATAACTCAATATCAAACAACAAATAGGAATCCAAAGCTCAAAGAAACACAAGGTAAGAAGAATCAACCATTAATTCTCAAGTGCCAAACATCAAGGGTAAAGTCAAAACATGCTTATCATATGAATCAAAACATCAAATATGGATAAAGCATACAAAAACATGCATATTCCCAATCATCACAAACCATGATCAAAGTATTCACACATTGGAGTTCAAGAGGATAGGTAAAGACAATCATAGAAGTGCGCAAGCAAGCATGTCTTAAAACCATATCAAACATTACTAAACAAAATGTCAAGCCAAAAGGGATCAAGTAAAGTATGAATCAAGGAAGGTCAAAACCTATAACATATCATGATCAACTCATTTAAAGATGAAAGAAGAAGCACAAGAGCATTCAACATGAATCACACCAAAGGCTGACCAATTGCCAACAATTATTTCATAAGAAACAAAGCACAAAAGATCAAAAATTGAAATTAGGGAATGGAATCAAGATGAGGCAATAGCATATCCAAACATTCCAATTCAAAATCAACCCCAAGATATCAAACAAGTTCAAGAAGAATCACATCCAAAACATGCATCA
The DNA here is from genome assembly GCA_963859935.3 of Lathyrus sativus. NCBI lineage: Eukaryota > Viridiplantae > Streptophyta > Magnoliopsida > Fabales > Fabaceae > Lathyrus > Lathyrus sativus. Next base: position 464,695,066 of record OZ012740.1, read on the forward strand.
ACAACTATATAAGCATCATTCATTATTATCTTCAAAGGAAATAAATGATCATGTGAGGCAAGCAAAGAAAAATAATAATACCATGGAAATCCAAACATGAAGGTTAGAACCTAAAATAAGTCATTTTAATCACACAAGAGCACCAAGCATCACTGGATCATTCACAAGAACAAAATCAAAAGATTAGGTCAAGAATACACAAGCATCATGTTCATCACACCATCAAATTGAATCATCAATTAAAAATAGATAAGTGGCCAAATAAATATGGATTCAAAGCCCTAATTCAATTCAAGGCAATAAATATTAATCATGAAAAAGATCCCAAAAGTATTGCACAAATGCATCACCCAAATGAATCAAACAATCTCATGTAGGAGGCTAACCGAGCATGCATCGGGGATCAACTAAAATCAATTAAGAACCAATCAAAAATTCATCATCAAAGCATCAAAATATCCCTTAAAAATTCATCAATGATATTTCAAAATAAGGCCAAGAGATTGAGTCAAAAGGATAAGCATAAAGCAACAAAAGCACAAACCCTAGCTAAAGGTTAAAATGGTAAAACACCTCCATAATTTAATTCAAATAAAATAGTAAAATTAATTGAAAAATAAAATAAAATAAATGAAAAAAATTCTTAAGTCATAAAAATTTATATAATATATTTTTAACAATTTTTTAAATGGAGGGAAAGTAAAAAATAAAATCAAAAATGAAAATGAAACAAAATAGAACAAACAAATAAAAAAAGGAAAGAGAGGGTGCAAAGTAAAAAATTCCAAATGAACTGAAACTAGTATTACACGCGCGTTGGGCTCAAAAGGTAGGAGTGTGGAAAGAGAAATGTACAAAGCCCAACCCAAATGAACACATGTTCAGAAAAAAAAAAGCCACGCGTGTAGATCCACTAATACAAGCAGGTTCCACCTTACTGCCACATGCGCAACACCTCAGCAGGTCAACATGTCAACACAAACAACACATCAAACAACGGAGCCCTAGCTCCAGTCATCTTCTCCAGCAAGATGCCACCGGATCAACATGCAACCTCACCAAAACACCAAAACAAAGACACGAATCCAAAGTACTTTTCACGTAAATCGTGAATTCGGCCTTACTTTTCATTTTAAACATCTCTAAAGTGATGAAATCAAAGCACGAATTTCACATACACATGATGCAACAAGCTCAAAGAAGCACAAAAAGGATCCAAACATGGCCTACACATGTTAGTGTTTCAGATGCAACCAACATGAGTCCTAAATATGGCCTAAAATGGAATATCTAAGTTGAAGAAAATTTACCTAACGGAGGAGCTATGTTAGATCTTGAGTCTCTACACAATATTCAAAAAAATGCTTCAAATAACTCCCTTATGCCTCAGTGATGATGGATTAAGCAAGAAGTTGCAAGGATCTTGAGAGAAATATGCAATTTGAAGAGAGATATTTTTGAGATGAAATGAGAGAACTCTGACCTGATTCTTGTAGCAATGAAGTAGTGAGGTGATTTAGGGTTTAATGAGGTTTATATAGGGTGTATGGCACGTGAGGGAGAGGGGAGAGTTTGCTAGAAAATTGTTATGCAAAATTTGAAATTTGAGGACAAAATGGGAGTGCACACGGGTAACCTTGCACATGAGTGGTTATCATATCATTTTTTAGAATGGAAATGAGGCATGAGGTGAATGTGAGGCCTTAGCACGTTGGAAAGAATAAATGAGGTCATTTGGTTGTGATTTCTTTCTTTCCAAGTTTGGCAAAAATAATGAAATGAAAAGTGCATGGGATGTGCATGTGGTGCTTAGCTCATTTTGGCAACATTTATGATGTATGAGTGCGGAAATATACCATACTGCAAGAGTATTAATCAAGCTATGTAAAAATGACATCTTTAATGCACCAAAACAAAATGTTCATATGTCTTACTTTCCTTGTATGTAACTTGGTGAATTCTTGCCAAAATGAAGAGTTCTTAAACTCAAAAGAAATTTTGAAACATGATCTTCAACTTTCATATTGATTGTGAAGTGAATTGAAGCCTAAAAACAAGTGGAAATTAACCTTGAAGTTGGTTCCAAAAATCTGCCTAGTGACACTTAGAGAAAATTCACTAAGTTACTAACTTTAGCCTCTTGATGACCCTAACCTTAGGACCTCATAACTTGAGATATATGGCTCCAAATGATAAATTATTTACATAAATGGAAAGCTTTAAACAATATCTACAACTTTCATGTTGATGGAAAATTTAGATGAATCTTGGATCATGATGGAAATTGCACTTGACATTAGCTTCAAAATCTGCCTAAAGACTTGCTAAGTTTGGCAACTTTGGGGTCGTGACTTTGCAGCACCATAACTTGAGCTCTAGGGAACCAAATGATGAGTTCTTGGCATCATTAGAAAGCTTAAAGGATTCTTAACAACTTTGATATTTGAAGAAAAATGATATGAAACTTGGTTCCCTACATTTTCCAAACTTTACCTCTTTATAACTTTTGATCTAGACATCTTTTGGACTTGATTCCTTCTACAAACTTGTAGTTCATGTCGTCCTCTTCAATTTGATCTTCGGTTTACACCAATTGGCTCAAGGATGAGTGAGATATGACCTTTGAAATTGCAATAATGAGGAGAAGTTGCAATATTAGGGTTTTAGTGAAATTTCCACAAAACCCTAATATTGCAACTTCTCCTGATTTTATGATTCTCCTTAACTTCTCTTGATCAAATCTCATAATAACATGGATAATGACTTAAAATGACCAAACCCAAGAGCTCAAGAGTTAACTTTATGGGGCACTAGTTGACTTTTTGATCAGATGAATTCAATGCTTCCTCTATGCACTTAGGAACCTTCTGGAACAAATTATGTTGAGCCATGGGACATGTAGAGATTATTTAAGGTGTATATTAAGCCATGGAACCTTGATTATCTCAAGAAAACAAACACAAGTAGTCCTTGCATAAAACCCTAGTTCATAGCCACTAGGAGCTTGATCAGATGAATATTTTGAAATCCTTAAAACCCTAATCCTCATATGATTGGGTGAGATTGCTAAGAGTTCCTTAATGAATATGAAACCCTTGAAGCTTGAGAATACCATAAGGTTGAGTACATCCTCTTGCTTATTGCTATGAGAACTAATCCTCCATCTTGAAGAAATTAAAAACCCTTGATCCCATGCCTTAGGAACAATGTAATGCATAAATGAAGATGCAAATGAAATGAAGCATAATCCAAAAAGGTTAACAAAAGGGAGAGAAAATCTTGGGGTGTTACACCGTGGCCTGAGGCTCCACAATCTTCCTGTAATCGCAGTTTTTAATCCTTAAGATTCATGAACTTCTCTGCTCTATTTGGTTGATAGCGTAGGAATTCGTCTCAAACTTGCCACGACGCATACTTTAGAGTGTTTTGTTTACATATTGTGAATCCACCGCCGCAGGAGGCAATTCCCAAAGCGGCGGAGGTTGAAAGTTACCGGTGATGAGGGAAGAGAATAAGGAAATTCTTTGCTCGCTTTTCGTTTTTTCTTTTTTCTGAAACATTGCACCCTGGCTATGACACCTTGGGCCTGACTTCAAAGACCAGTTAAGTTGTTAATTACACCCTTGATTTGTGTATACAACCCTTCTTTGACTATTATTTTGTGTGGAATTCTTTGCTAGAACTTTACAATATTATTTGTTAGGATTTTGCAATATTATTAGAATTTTGCAATATACTTTATTGAATTTTTGTGATACATTGATGAAGATTTGGTGATAGTGTGATATTGAAACTTTTCAATATTATTTTGGTAGAATTTTTAATACCATTTTATGGAATTTTGGTCATTACTTTGATTGAGACTTGTGGCTATTTTAGAAGGGTAATGTTACTTTGTATAATTTTGCCTATTTTGTTAAGTGAATTTTAGGGCTTAGCATGTTGAATTCTATGATCATTTGTAATTCAATTTTGAGCCTTTATTTCCATTTCATCATTACATCTCATACTAACTCTTTTGGTTTATTTTGTGAGGTGATACCTGAAGAAGTTACCACACATAGACACTTGGACTTTAATTGTTTTATTGTACTTTTATGGTTTATCCCACTTATTCTTTTATGCCTTAGATTAGGTTTATCCCCCCCCCCCCCCCCCCCCCCCCCAATTGTGGGAAAAATGTCCCCCCTCCCATTCAAATGTAATAGCGTAGAAACTTTCATTTTCCGCTTTATGTTTGTATGCTTGTATGCGTGCATGCTAATAGGTTAAGAAAGACAAAACAAATGAGTTTAGAAGACATTTTCAAAAGAAAATATAAAAATAAGTTAGATCCAACATCCCACCCTTTTCAAAAACAAATAACTTTCACTCCTTAAATTACCTTCGCCTTAGGGCATTCCAATTTTTTTCCATAAAAAGACATGTTACTTCCGTTCTACCGTAATACAAACAACGTTTAAGCCTCCAATGCATGAGCAAGCAAGCTATATTTAACTTCTAGAATGCGATCCAAGCGCATCATTTCTACCGCAAACAAACAAATACTTAAGTCTTTCATGTGCGAACATACAAGCAACATTTAACTTCTAGGACGCGAACATTAACATTGTCCGCTAAAATCAATCAACAAATACACCTTTAGTTCCACGAATTACTTATGCTCTGATTCCTCATTCCATAATAAGCATACATAGCCACAAGGATCCCTATCCTTGGCGAGCTCACTAACAACTAACCAAGCCTTTTCTTTCGTCAATGAAGATACGTAGGCATAAGGTTGCGAGATTTTTCTGAGAAACCTCCTACCAATTCACCCGTAGTCCTCTAAACTATGATGACTCTAACTTTCCCATTGCACGAGAGAATACGTAGGTATAGGATTGTGAGGTCCTATCGAGTCCCCTTTTAGTTTCAACTCGTCTCGTTCTTTTTTGGCAAGTAAACCTTAGATAATGACACCCATTCACGCATAGACTACCTAGATGGTTCCCATCAAGTACGACAGATGTGAAGGGGTGTTAATACCTTCCCCTTGCATAACCGACTTCCGGACCCATATCTTAATTGCGATACCATATTTCTTCCTTAGGTTTTCTTGATGTTTTCCTATCCTCCCGTTGGGACAAATAATGTTCGATGGCGAATTCTATGATTTTTTGCATAGCGACAACTGGCGTCTTCACTAGGGACTTATTCCCGAAGCAAGTCAAGCCTAATTTAGGTTGTCTTCTTCACATGTTTGGGTGTTTATTTCTATTGCCTTACTTGCTTTATTTATCATTATTATATCTTGAACATATATGTTATATTGCTCTTGTGGGAATGGGTTACATGACCATGATGTGTAATAAGCCCAACACACAGGCTTGGAGAGTTCACCTAAGATAGTTAGGGAGATTTTTACTAACTCATCAAGGTATAGTTATTTTGGTGGGAAGGTACGAAGACCCGCCTATGGTAGATTTCTTTTGGAAGTTTGGTTGGCACGTGAGTCATTTTGCGTTGACGACCTTTCTTTTAAAGGAAGTTCATGGCTCTAGAGACCTTTAGAAAACCTTGGCTTCTCTAAGTTGAGGGAAACCTCACTTAGAGGAGATTCCATTGGGAGTATCATTGGCTTTGCATGTTATTTTTGCACTGATGAGGGTATTCTCAAGACAGATCCGTTACTCTGAGAATCTTCATGAAGGCCTTAGCACCCATCGGTGAGGGCACATGGGTTTTATGCAGGTAACCAATCCTTTACATACCTCAATACGTCGGACCTTTGAACCTATGTTGAGAAGTATGTTCAGATTATCCAGAATACTTCAAACCTTTAAATTTGTGATACTATATCTCATTTCATCTCATCGCATCATCCATAAAAACAATGTAGCATAACATTCACCTAGGGGATATAGTTTTTTTGAATACCTTCATGCATCATTTCACATTTCATTAAAAAAACAAAAAAAAAATCTCATACCATCTTTTGTTCCCAGCAGATAGCTGAATTCCCGACATACACTTAGAATTAGAAACATGTCTCAGATCACTCTGGAAGAACTTCAAAAAGGCCAAGAACTGTTGAAGGAGGAGGTTAAGCAACTGAAAACTCAAATGAACCTGGTTATGGAGATCCTGCAAAAATTGATGAGGAACGAAGGTAACTCCACACCAACTTCTGCACAAAGATGCTCGCTCATGTGCAAAGGCCTAAGTCCCCCTCAAGTCAGAAGATGCCTTGTGAACATAACCCACCACTTAGACTTCCAAAGCATCCATATCAACGACCATTACCTGTTCCTCAGCCAAGTTAGAGGAACCTAGCATGGAGTCAGAATCAGTATCAAAAATCAATGACGAAACTTTACCCAACGAGGCCAGAGAAGCACTTTGACCCCATTACCATGTCATATAGTAAACTTCTTCCTATGTTGCTCAATAGCTCACTGTTTTAGTTAAGGGAGCTTGGTCCTTATCCAACACCTTTTTCTCTAGGCTATGATGCAAATGTCAGGTGCGTATTCAACTCTGGAGCACACGGGTACATGATCGAGGATTGTAAAACCTTGAAGTACCAAGTATAATACTTGATTGGTGCAAAAGCCATCTCATTCATAATAAGTGGTTTGAGCATACTCAACAATCCCACACCTATGCAGGCAAGCACATTTGCAAGCCCATAACCAATGCAAAAGTAGATCGGAGGAGAGCCTCCAGAGGGACTGTCATCAACTTCTGTTAGTAGAATAACCCTAATTTGTGGTGGATAATAAGGCCAATCACACCATCAATTGTTTTGTCATTCAATCATTTTCATGTGTAATCTTCTTTCTGTTAAGTGAAAATTCATTTGTAAAGACTCGTCTAATTTTAGATGATAATGATAATGAAATAAATATGCATGTTTTGATTAAATACATTTGTGTTCACTCGTTTTTTCATTAATATCAAACGCTTATTTAAGCAAAATCCAAGGGAGGATGATGAAATCGAAAACGCAAAATTTCTGGTTGTATGCTTTTGAATAAAACCCCATTGATGATGTACATGCATTATTTTAAATCCCTAAACACCAGAGATATATGGAAGATAATCTCTTGCCAATCCGGTTGAGCCTAGAAGTATGAGTTTCTTTTTAAAATGAAAAACCCCTCAATCTTAACTTGTGGAAGGGCAGTCTTCAGTTAATTTGACCATGCGTTCAAATTTCAAAAAAGGGAAAAAAGAAGAGTGTCCCATTCGAGGATCAACCAAACCTTATCCCTCACAAGAGGTCGTACCTCACAAATTACCATGGTTGTCCCTCACCATCAAAAGGAACTAGGTAGTCATAACCCCTTCAAAAAAAATCAAGCGAACAAATGTCACACGATTTTGTTCCAAAAAGAAACAAGAATCAAAAAGCAAAAAAAGAGAAAAGCTCGCTAAGTCGAAAAATTAAAAGCAAGTGACTTAGGTAAAAATTAAGGGCATCCCGGTATACTGCAAACTGAAATATAAGTCTAGGTGTAAAGTAGGGAAAACAAAAAATAAAAAGAAAGGATCAAAAGAAAAATCCTCAACAAGAACAAAGTCATGTGACTACGAACAAAGCGTGAAAAGCGAGTGATTATCCCTCTAAAAAACCTCGTTGGTTCCTTTACCATCACTTCCATCATTTAATAACCTCTTAAAAGGTGAGCGCCTATGTAGAATTAGCTGAACGTAGAGCTGGAGAACATCAAGGAGAATGGGTGGGTTAAAACAAAATTTTGAGCCATAAATCCTTTTTTTTCAAATTATGAACCAGACCATGTTACAACCCTTAAAAGATCTGAATGGATATAATAAATGGATCCATGTGTTCTTTCTTTACCTTTGTTAAACTTTACCCTACAGGATTTACCAAATACACAAGTGTAATACCCCAAATTTTACCTTTAGATTAGTCGATTCATGTCACATTACATTTTATTTTTTGCATTACATATTAACTAACCACTAACAGGTTACGTAGTTTATTATTGTTACAGGAGAATCGCATCAGGCACACTTTAACTATTGAGGGGCGAAATGGTCATTTATAGGAAGCAAGGTTGTTGTTAGGAATCCATCGAGCAACTAGGGTTCCCGTTTCCAAGCTCATGGTTTTGGTTGAGGATGAATTGAATTTTTAGGGTAAGGATTTAAAGCCATATGTGTTGGAATGACAAGGTTGATTCGGATGATTTCTTTGGATTTATTCGTACGAATTTATTTGGTGAAGTTAGTCCATTTGTTTAAGTTTAATCGGTTAAATTGCAATCGGTTGTATTTATTCAGAGGCACTTAATTGTTGGAATTTAATCGGACATTCTTTAATTATGAGAGTCATTCGGTTTGTGATGAAATTATGGAATGGAAAGAAGAATCAGACAAGTTTGGATAAAAGTATTGTGAATTTTATTCATATTATTTTTAGTACAAATTACAAAGAAAAATTAAAATACATTTGATTTTCATTCCTAAGTCCTATTGTCTTCATGTCGATTCTTCATGTTTCTTCACCCGACTTTTTTTTCTTCGTACCTGCACAGAAACAGACAAAAGCAGAGAAAAAACGTTAATGTTAGAATAATAGAAAAGTGGTTTTAGATTGATCCTGATACCCTCAGTTATTCATCATCGGGTACGTCGGAAGGGCAACGACGAGGGTCGAAGTCGGCTCCCGACTCATATTCCCGACCTCGGACTAAAACCGAAAGATTTTGTTCTTAATTTTCGGGACGGCCAGAGGAAGAGAAAAAGAAGTGATTTTTACAAAAGTATTTATTCGGATAAGTGCTTATTCTGAAAATGAGAAATCCGAAATCAACCAACAATGGTTCAATATCCATGTGCTATCAAGTAAATCCACGGATATTCAATCAAACAAATCAAATCTGGATTTATTTGTGAGATCAGAAGAAATAAATTATCCAGCAAACCAACACCATCAGATCCGAAATCAATCCAAGTCCAAACTGTTCTCATCTGCATAAATAAGAATAAAATCCAATCAGAAAAGTAACGTAAGAACAAATTATCCAAGCCCAGTAAGAGGAAAAGAGAAAGATATAAAACGAGAATCAGAAGACGAAACCCTGGGGAACACACCAAAACGGCGGAAACCCTAACGGAAAAATCACCAACCATCTGCAGCCGACTTCAACGGATGTCATCACCAAGGATCATCATCCTCCGAACCCAGAAAACACGCAGGACATCATCTGAAAAACTCCATCAGTGAAAATTACGAACTCGCGGCCTCAACAACCACGTTTGCCTCAGAAACTAACCATCATCGCCACCCTACCGAAATAACTATCACCGAAATCACGACATCCATTATCGACCCAACAGTAACATCACAAATCTGTCACCCAAAACCGTAAGACATTGATAACGTGTTTTCTCTGTCTTCCATGTGTTTTTTTAGGTTATACGAGGAAAGGGAAAAGAGAACCAGAGAGACAAAATGAAAGACGACCGTGAAAGAGGAAGAAAATTTTGCAAACAAAACTCCAAATGGAGTCCGCCGCGGCTGTACCAGGATTTAGGGTTCAAACCCTAAAATCCTCCCCCAATCTCTTTTGTATGTATTGGGTCGGGTCTGGGGCTTGACCACCCAGCCCGACCCGCTTTGGTTTAATTTATGTTTTTACTGTTTTATTTAATAATTGTTTTGCAACTTTTTTTTATTTAATTAAGATGTAAGTTAACCATAATTAAAAAACCTTTTCTAATCAAAATTTTTACAAACTATTTAATCCAAATTCTTTCTTTTCAAAACAAAAAAAATAATAAATTTAATTTTTTTTAATTAAACTGAACTTAACTTTTTTATATATAATTTAAAATTCCCTTTAAAAATTTAACTCTTTTTTCTTTAATTTTAAAACCAACACTCTTTTTTTCTTAAAACAAATCTAACCTCTTTAAAATTAATTATTGACTTTTTCTTGTTTAAATCTAACTTCTTTTTTTTATTAACAATTAACTTTTCTTAATTTAAAATTCTAATGTAAATTTTCTAAAAGTTTTAGTCAAAAACTTCAACCCCTCTTAACTTTAAGTTTTTCTAAACACTTTTGTCTTCAATTTATAATTTCTAATGTAAACTCTAACTTCTTCCCAGTTTAATTTCACCGTCTAATTTTTACTGTGAATGTGCTTACTAATCCTTTATTCTTGCATTTATATTCATTCTTGTAAATTATTTAAACGATATTGTTGCTTCTTATCTCGTTATCATTCACACTTGTACATTATCCCCATATACCACATTCATTAATCTTTCACTGTTATTATTTTTCATTTTTCATTATGTTACCCTAACCATCCTCCGAAGGATTAGGTCTAGCCGTTTGACCGCCGAGTCAATAGCCTCTCCTTTGACCATTTCAAACCCTAATAGCCTAGGTGTCCCACCGAGGACAATTTTACCCTTTACCCTAACTTTAGGATTAGGAGTCGCCGCACTCCATATTAGGTTTCCCGCCGTGGAATACCTATTTTACCCTAATTTCAATTCAATATTTCAACATAGATTCGGAGTTGCCGCACTCCACGTAAGTGTTTTCCTATGAACGCTTATTCCCCATTGAAACCTTGACCACAGTCAAGACGTTTCTGACCTCCCTTTCAAGGGGAACTACAATTACTCTGATTCCATTCCCGTCAGGATATGTAGGCACAAGATGCGATGTTTTGCCGAGTAAACTTAGGACTAACCCTTAGATCTTTTTGTCACTCTCTAACCCTTTGTATATACCTTAAAGCAAATAATAAAGCAAAAATAGTAAATTTAAACAAAAGACTCCTGTAGAGTACTACAGAGGTTTAGGGTGTTAGTACCTTCCCTAAGCTTAACCAACCCCTTACCTAGATCTCTCCCCGCATTGTCTTTACGATGCAAAATTAGGTTTTTCCTCTTTTGACCTTTTCCTTCGGATAAATCAAAGAGCGGTTGTGATTTGAATTGTGATTCAAACTAATTAATAGTTTGATATCATATTTCTACCATAAAAGAAAATGGCGACTTCACTGGGGAATGTCCTATCTTTTAAGAGTTACCCCTATCTTGTTTATTGCTTACTATTTTTGTTATGCTATGCTATTTGCTTTATTATTATTTATTTTCTTGTATATATATATATATATATATATATATATATATATATATATATATATATATATATATATATATATATATATATATATATATATATATATATATATATATATATATATATATATATATATATATATATATATATATATATATATATATATATATATATATATATATATATATTTGCTTTATTATTATTTATTTTCTTGTATGTATATATATATATACATATATATATATATATATATATATATATATATATATATATATATATATATATATATATATATATATATATATATATATATATATATATATATATATATATATATATATATATATATATATATATATATATATATATATATATATATATATATATATATATATATATATATATATATATATATATATATATATATATGTTGTACCTTACTTGGGGTACCATTGTTGTGAGATAAGTCCTACACCCGGATTTGAGTGACATTATTATAGGATGGTGAGATACTCGACGAGGCTTGTAGGGAGTGAATCCGGACCAAGTTGACTCGAGAACCACCGCTCAATTGAGACCTTTTTGAAAATGGTTCGGTTGAACGAGTTAGTCGTGAAAACTTTTACTATTTTCGATTGGAGTCTGTGATACTGGGGACCGTAGTACCTTAACACCACCTTGGCCTTATATAGGACGTAGTGCGGGAACTATGTGGGAGTAGTCCTACAATAGTTGCTACGTGATGCTACACTCAAAAGAGGTTCTCTTGAGAATATTATCGACCCCCGAGTCAGTCGGAAAGTTGATAATATCCGAAGGATGGACTGATGACTTTGGGCACTACTTTAGAACCTTGTTCTGTAGGTACAACTACCCTATAGTACATACCTTTTGGGAAGGGTGGACCTTAACTCCATTCATTGTTCCTCTAACCTAGGACTTTGTTTTCTTATGTATATTTGTGCATTGCATCCATAAAACATCATTCCTAGTTTCAAGGAATTCAACAGTCCTTCGCAAATTTAAAAAGTCCTACATTTTAAAGTCTAAAAACTTTTCCAGCTTTCCTAAAAAAGGAATATTTACAATCGAACGTTGAAATTCTTGAAACCATTGCATGGAATTAGCATCACATTTTTGCATTGAATTTTCCCCTGGTTTCTCATCCTCGTTTCTCTCATCTTCAAGTGTCTCTTTGAGTCGTCAAGCTGATTCCTCGACACAGATATCAGACCAGAGCTAACTATAGACGCAAGATGTCAAAACAAGAAGCATATAATGCAGAAATCCGAATGGAGATCGATGAGTTGAAATCAGGCATGACCAAGGTCATTTAGGAAATTTCAAGTGCTGATTGCCAGAGGAGAGCCACCTCAGAGGATTGTCATTCAGGAAATTTCAAGTGTTGATCCACTTCCTGTTCTGATGCCATCATCTACTTGGCCATAGTTTGGTTTACCTTCTAACTACTCTCCACCTCTTGCATCTACTGTTGTGATTGGTCAGACTGTCGGACCAATTTTTCAAGCTCCCGTCCTTACCGAGCCTAGACCTGTGGTCCACACTGTTAGCCAGACTGTCCGAGCTCCCTTTGAGAATCCTCTATATGAGCACAATGCTGCCAGTGTTCAAGGGGAAGACCATGAAGATTTTGTTGAGCCGGAGATAACCCGTGAACAGTTCCAAATCATAGATAAGAGACTCAAGGCAGTCGAGGGTACTGACTTCTTCAACGTTGATGCAGATAATATGTGCCTAGTTTCTAGTCTTGTTATGCCTGCCAAGTTCAAGACTCCCGAGCTCATGAAATATAAGGGTCACTCATGTCCAAGAGCTTATTTAGTCATGTACTTCCGAAAGATGGCAGCTTACACCAACAATCAGAAGTTGCTCATCCATTGCTTTCAGGCTAGTTTGAGTGGTGCTTCTCTAAAATGGTATATGAACTTAGAGCATAACAGTGTCCACTGCTTCCAGGATCTTGCCAATGCTTTTATGAAGTAGTACAAATACAATTTGGACATGGCTCCCGATCACCGTCAACTTCAAAGTATGTCACAGAAGGAAAAGGAGTCGTTCAAGGAGTATGCTCAGTGTTGGAGGGAGTTAGCTTCCTAAGTTGAACCCCCTATAGCAGAGAAGGAACTAACAGGAATGTTCATGGATACTTTGTCTCCTTTATATTGGGAAAAGATGATTGGAAACGTCTCTTCAAGCTTTACAGATCTGGTAACTATTGGCCAAAGGTTAGAAGAAGGTTTGAAAAATGGTAAGGTATCCAAAGCTGCCAAATCTTCTAATGGGGCAAAGAAATCCTATGGGAATTTCCATAAGAAGAAAGAGGAGCAAACCAATGTTGTTATGTCTGAATCAAGAAAGCCTCGCCAGGGATCTCAACCTGTCGTTGCTCCACAACCGGCTCAGACTCCTCAACGTCCAGTTATTAGACAAGACGAGTCTCGAATAAGGAACCAATTTGATCATATTCCCATGACTTACACTGAACTTTATCCTGACCTGGTTCAACAAGGCTTGATCACTACAAAGGCCTTGCCACCTCCTCCTAATCCTCCTCCAGCTGGATTTAGGGCTGATCTCCATTGTGCTTTTCATGAGGGTGCCCCGGGCCACGACTTGGAGCATTGTTTTGCACTAAAAGCTAGAGTACGCGAGTTGATCAGGGAAGGAATACTTGATTTCGCAGATAATCCTCCAAAAGTCCAAAAGAATCCTTTGCCAGTGCATCAAAAGTGAAGTTTCAGTCTGACCCCAGTGGATTGTTCGTGTTTCAGACAGGATGGCTCACTGATATAGTCATTAGGCTTTTGTTTCTCGTTGTTTGTACTTTCCTTTATTTTATTAGTTGTTTGCTTTCGAATTATGTTTGTACTTTTACATTAATGAACTGGGCATTGCAACTTTTGATTTAATTCATTTTATCTATTATTTGCATCTTTACGCTTAGTCTTTCAAATATTTACTCCTTGTTCAAATTTTTGATATGCAAAGATTGGAGGGAGGATGACGAAAACGTTATACCCATAACTGCTGTCAGTATGCTTTCAATAAAACTTTGTTGACGATGTAAGGCATTGTTTCAACTCCTAAACACTGGAGAAATAAGGAAGGTATTCCCTTGTCACCCCTTTGAGTCTAGAAATTGGAGTTTTCTTTCTTTACAAACGAAAAACCCGTAATCTTAACCTGGAGCATGGGTAGTTCTCAATTAACTTGGTTGTGTGTTCCTGCAATACGCCTTTCATATAAAGGTCGCTTTCACAAATTTTCCTACGTACACAGCAAGTAATTTTTGAAGATGTTTTTAAGCCAAAAGTCGATGATAGTTCACCGTGATCATTAAGCCAGGAAACCACTTTCTTTCAAAAAAAAATCAAAAGAAAAAACCCGTTAAGTCAAAACCTATAAAGGAGACTTAGGAAAAACTGGGGCATCCCGCTGACTGTGTACTTTAAAAGAAACAGTTCAGGCAAAATTTAGGGATAATAAAAAGAGGAGATCTTTAAATCCTTACCTTGAAAATCCTCAGAACAACCAAATGTTATAGGGAAGTAATGACTGCCTCTTCATAGGTCCCTTGACTTCTGAACCATCATTGCTACCATCAATGCAATTCCTAACCTATAGGAACCTGAATGCATAATATGAGTTAATTGAGCGTAGGACTGAAGATCATCACGTAGAATGGGTGGGTACAAATAAATTTTGAGCCTTTATCCTTTGTTTCATAAACCGTGAATCAGGCCACGTTACAACCCTCAAAAGACCTAACTGAAACAAGGTTATTTTGAAAGCATACTATAGCAAGGTTGCGTAAGCTGACTTCTAAAGATCCTTGTGAATCATTTATCTTGGCAGTACACTTTTGTTTTAAACTTTGAGCGTCTAGAACCGTCGTGTTCTGTCCAACGACTCATTTTTATCTTTCAAAAAATAATTTTGATTTCAAAAGTTCCATGAACTTTGCATTACCATGTTTGTATGAATATTTTTGTTTGCAAACTGGCTTTCCTCTAAGGAATTTTCAAACAATTGAGAAACTTTGTCAAGTGATCCTATCAGGGGCAAGTTCCTTTTACATCCCGTCTAAGATTTAGTTCAAGATTTGTTCAAGGCAGGTTTTCTCAGAGTTGGTTTATCCAAAAGGTTTTTCAAGACTCAGACTGGGGCAAACCTTCCGATGGTACAACAAAGTAGTCATTTTCAAGTAAGACAAGCTGAAGCAATTATCAGTTCATCTATAACAGACAATTTAATCTGGGGCAGTTTACTTATTAGAATCCCCAGACAGCTCTTCATCCTTCCTACAGGGACTATCAGCTTGATATAGTTTAGCATAAGGACAGTGATCTCCATGTTGAGGAATCAATTTTCCAGTCTTGTCATCTTACCAGAAGAGTCGAGCCTCGTCATAGGCATCTGCATTTGCATTTGATCATATATCATAGCATTACTCTTATACATATGCATATCATGAGTGTTTCATCCTCATTTGCATTTTGCCCGAGGTCGTGTTTTATCCATTGTCTTACCTTGTGGTCAAAGTCCAACTTATTTGGAACCTACCAAACAATTTTGTGTCGTGTCTATGTGACGTTCTTCCAAGATAAGACCTTTCTTATCTGATGGTCTTCCGGATAAGTATGTTCTTATCTTATATCCAATACCATTCTCGTATATTGTGTTTATACCTTTCATTCAAAGCCATTATTGGATGTCTAGTGTCCTTTTTATCCAATGCCATTCTTGGAGGTCTCATTTTGTTTATCTCTCTGATGTTCTTCCCGGATGAGTTTATGTTCTGATGTTCTTCCAGAACTTCTTTATTTCTCTTTCTGATGGTTTTCCAGATTGAGTCTTTATCTGATGGTTTTCCAGATAATTCCTTTTGATTCTGACGGTTTTCCAGAATCTTATCCGATGTTTTTCTGGATACATTCCTCCTTCTGATGGTTTTCCAGATCGAGTCTTTATTCTGATGTTCTTCCAGAACTCTATCTGAAGGTTTTCCAGATACCCCTGTGATTCTAATGGTTTTCCAGAATCTCATCCGATGTTTTTCTGGATCTGTCTCTTTCTGATGTTTTCCCAGACTGAGTTTTTGTTCTGACGTTCTTCAAGAACTCCTTTGTTGCTTATCTGATGTTGTTCCAGATATGTCTTCAACTAGTCCCTTACATTTATTGTTTTCCTAAATGTTTCGGATTTACCTTCAGAGACTTGTCTTCATCTCATGCTCCTATAGATGTTGTTCTTTTGTTTCTGGATGCAGCCCAAAGTTATTCGATGGTTTTCCGAGTATCTCTGGTGTGTTTTAGAGTTCATTTGATGTTCTTTCGAATGTCCATGAAATGTGTTTCTTTGTCCCCAAGTTTATTCGATGTTTTTCTGAATATCTCTGGTGTGTTTCAGAGTTTATTCAATGTTCTTCCGGATGTTTCTGATGTTTGTTTCTCCTTGTATGTTTTCCGACCATCAATAAAGATCCCGCTCGATCTCTTCGTTTAAAGGAATGTTCCAAAAACTCCAGCACTTGTCGTTTACCTGATCCTACCGCCATGTGGATCATGTGTTATTGTTTCATCCTAAAGTGGCAGTTGGTCGTGCCTGCACCGGTTGATCCATCACTCTAGAATTCCCCAATTGTCGCGTTGTTCCACCAGTGCGTCGTATTCCCCAGTGCAGTTACTCGTCGCTTCTGTCCCCTGTGTCGTTGTGTCGTCTGTAACACCCCATTCTAACCCACCGGATAAATAAGAAAAACAACAATCAGAGTGCATAAAAACAGATATCATGACGGTCGTAAGGAATTGTCACGACCGTGGTGGTCATGATGACCGTCAGGGATGTCACGACCGTGACGGTCATGACGAGCGTCATGGAGTGGTGACGACTGTCACACTCACAAATTCTGGGACGCATCAGAGGTGTCACATTTTCACCTTAACAAATAACATACACCTGCAGCAAAACATTTTGTAACATACATAGCACAAATCCGGATGAACAAATGACGACAACTTATTTAACATCTCAATTACAAGACAACCTGTTATTTTGCAGTGGAATTTAATACACTTCCAACATTTATAATAACCAAAGCAAGACCAGAAAAGTCTGTAACTAAATTCCATTAAAATTCAACAAGTAATTATCTTGCATCAATTCACAAAAACAACCAGTGCTCGACTACGAAATCAGTTCTACCGATCCATCGATCTAGTGCACACAACCAACATTTGGCACTATCATAAGTAATCAATTTAAAGAAAAGTACTTAATAAAATTCAGCAACAAAGAAACAATTGAAAGCAATAACATTAATCGTTCATCCCCCCAAGAGTGCTACGTATCAGAGCGACCAACGACCTTAAACGAAAAGCGACACTTTATTCTGGGTTACCTGCAAATTACCACCAACGGAGGTAACATACAATGTAAAGGGTGAGATATCAAAATAATAACATAAGGCATGATAAAATTCATGTCAGGATCATATCACAGCATTATAATTCTCACAGTTCTCCAAATATTATCACAACGAACTACCAGGAAATTCATCATTTATATTCGCAACAATTAGCAAGAAAAATTCAGCAACTCATCATTACTTGCAAACACGTATTGACGCGACACTATCGACTCAACTATGCATATGCATGTGTACCAATTTGGACCAGCACTCCACAACCAATTTATTTGCCATTATAGGCCGCCAATACAGGCACAACCAACGCCAATACATGCCAACCAAGATGATATGTTATGAGATGCAACTATTATACACTACAACACAACCACAACAACCACATAACAAGGCATTAAGCGTACAACTAAATTGTCCATAACCGAAGCATCACAATTTCATACGGGTCACATAACCACAGTTTTCAATATAATATAATCAAATAAGGACACCATAACAACCCTCTCAACAAATGGGAAATTAGCGCGTGTCGGCGCTATTTTCCAATATTATTACATAAAATTAATGACATAAAACACTAATTCAGGCACAGACAAACATTAACCCTTAATATTTCTCAACCTACGATAACTAACCCCATGATTCAATTCCCTGCATGAAATTGATCATACCCATAGTTATAGAATTGAACCTCACCCTTACCTTTGGATTGAGGGCAACTCTAAACTCCCGGTTCCGGTTTGCTCTTCGGTGACTCTTCTGCAACTACCTTGAATTCTCTCCGGTGTTTAATTCCTCTGTTCTCAGTTTCCCCCAGCCACATTCCTTTTTCCTCTTCTCCTCAACCTTTTTCCTTAATTTTGGTTCTGAGCAGTTTATCGTATTTTTCCTCTTTTCCCTCACCACTTCTCTAATAACTCCCTTCTTTCACTTATTCCATCCACTAATAATAATAATATTACTACTAATTATTAAATTATCATCATTATTAATTATATTATATTATTATTAAACTCTATATTTTATTAAATGATTTCCTATACTTTAAGGACACCCACCAACGCTCTCAGACACACTCCTGCATAAAGGCGCACCAACAATTCATAAATAATTTAATTTAAAATGAACGGGCGTTACAACTCCCCCAAACTTAAAAGAATTTCCTCCTCGAAATTACCTCGATCAAACAGCTCGGGGTAAGACTCTCGCATTTTGCTTTCCAGTTCCCACTCAAGCTTTCGCCAGCAGCTCCCAACCAGACCACTTTCACCAGAGCAATCTTTTTTCCTCTTAACGTCTTCACCTCCCTGTTAGCTCCTAAATTCGACGCCTCAGCTAGAAAGAAGGTATCCAAGACAAAAGGATGGAGAATAACTTCAATGCAAGAAAATGGTCGAAAGAAGAAAAAGCTAAGTCGAAGGACTCATCCGGAGGCCAAGGGTTCGACCGCCTGCTGATACGAATGGTGTGTCGAAGTATTTGAAATTTGAATGTTGGAGGGAACGGTTTTGCTTGTGGAAATTGAGGGAGACACATGTCACCTTATGAATAATGGTTCCATGCATTTGAGACAAGTGACGGAAGGAGCTTATGGTGGAAGTTATGAGAGGTTATTTTTTGTTACTATAAATAGAGTGTCTTAGACATATCCAAGTGTGATGTAATTTACTATTGTACAAATTACTCTTGAAACTACTCCAAGCATCCGAGTGTAGAGAAAGCGAGTATTGTAAGAGAATGTACGTGATGTAAACACACCATCTTTTAACTTAATGCAATTTACTTGTTTTTACTCTAAGTTTTTACAAAGTCTTTTATTGCCTTTATCATCTTTACCCCTTTTTCCTCCTTGCCTTATTTCTCTTCTCCCTATGCAGTTCTTTTCTCTTCGTCCTCAATCTAAATTCACCTTTACCAACAAACTTTCTTCTCTTTTATTAGAAGCCTTACTTTCCCTTTAAAATTAATCCTTAGTCGAATAGATGTTCTTTTAGGATTCTTTTATCCCAATATTGTTCGAGTGTGGAACTTGAATAAATCCTTAAAACCAAAAAATAATTCTTTTAGCACATGTCCTATTACGAACTTTCCTATGACGCAGGCTATGAAAAAACTACCTGGGTCTTTTAATTTAGGAGGCATGCGGTTTTGAATAATGGCGCTACACTCTGCAGTAAGTGTAACTGTTTCATTATCCTCGATCTTTCTCTTATTCGACGGGATTTCTTTGAGAAATTTAGCGTATGACGGCATTTGAGTTATCGCTTCTGTAAAAGGGATAGTAATATTCAGCTGTTTAAGGAGCTCTACAAATTTCCTAAACTGTCCTGAAGTTTTGGAGTTTATTAGTCTTTGAGGATAAGGAATAGGTGGTTTATATAGCGCTGGAGGTGCTTGAGTTTTTTCACTTGCGGTATCCTCCTTCTCGTTGTCTTCCTTCTTCTCTAACTCGGATTCCTTTTCTGCTTGTTCAGTTGGTTTTTGTTGCATGGCTGAGTTTTCGGTCCTCGGATCGATCGGTTCGTCCAATTCTTTTCCACTTCTTAGTATCACAGCATTTACTTGGCCTTTTGGATTCTGTTCGGGTTGTCCAGGAAATGTGCCAGCAGGTGCGGCAGCAGAGGCTTGTTGTTGAGCCACTTGTGATATCTGAGTTTCTAACATTTTGTTGTGAATGGCTAAAGCGTCTACTTTTCCTGTCAACTGTTTAATTTGCTCGCTAGTGTGTATGTTTTGATTCAAGAATTCTTTGTTTGTTTGAGCTTGAGTTGCTATGAACTTTTCCATCATCAATTCGAGGTTCGATTTCCTAGGTGCATTCTGAGCAGCTGGTTTTTGATATCCTTGCGGAGCAGTAGGCATTTGCAATGCATTTTCACTTTTGTAAGAAAAGTTTGGATGATTTCGCCAACCTGAGTTGTAGGTATTTGCGTAGGGATTTCCTTGAGCATAATTTACCTGGTCTGGTGGGATTCCGGCTAGCAATGGGCATTCGGGTGCATTATGAGTGGTGCTTCCGCATAACTCGCAATTTGGAGTTACTGCAGCGACAGTTGCAGTGGGGTTAACGGTCAGACTATCGATTTTCTGTGCTAGAGCATCTACTTTAGCATTGAACTTTTCAAGGCTGCTGATTTCGTACATCCCACCTTTCGCTGTGGTTTTCTCAGTTGGAGTGCGTTCACCTCCCCATTGGCAATGGTTTTGTGACATGTTTTCTATCAGTTGATAGGCTTCATCGTATGGCTTATCCATAAGTGCACCGCCCGCGGCAGCGTCTATTGTCAATCTAGTATTGTATAGAAGCCCATTATAGAAAGTATGGATTGTCACCCAGTCTTCTAGACCGTGGTGAGGACATGTTCTCATCATATCTTTGAATCGTTCCCATGCTTCGTAAAGAGATTCAGTATCTTTCTGTCGAAATCCGTTGATTTGAGCTCTAAGCATAGCAGTTTTGCTTGGCGGAAAATATCTCGCTAAGAAGACGTTCTTTAATTGCTCCCACGTCGTAACGGAGTTGGATGGTAACGATTGTAACCATGTCCACGCTCTGTCTCTAAGAGAGAATGGGAAAAGACGAAGTCTTATCGCGTCTGGAGTTACTCCATTTGCTTTCACTGTGTCCGCGTATTGTACAAACTTTGTTAGATGTTCGTTCGGATCCTCAGTTGCGTTTCCTGAGAATTGGTTTTGTTGTACAGCCGACAACAATGATGGTTTCAGCTCAAAATCGTTTCGGGTAATAGTTGGGGCAGCAATGCTACTTCTAGGCTCCATCTGAGATGGTGTAGCGTATGCCTTCAGCGGTTTGTTTGGAGGTCCTTCAGCCATCTCTGGTTCTTCTTCTTCTGATTTGGGAATGGGAGTGAGAGGTTCGGGAGTGTTATGTTTGAGTTGTTTGAGTTGGTACTCAATGATTCTACTTCTTAAATGTAAGAAGCGTTCTAGTTCTGCGACTGAAGGTTTTACGATATCGCTTTGCGGGCGATTTCTTCGCATACAATCGACAGAACTAGTAAAGGAAAAAATGAAAATTGTTAACCTAGTCTATACGGCGTAACAGAAGGTTACACTATTGACTAAACGGGTCCCCGGCAGCGGCGCCAAAAACTTGATCGCGACTTTCTATGTCTAATACAACCTAACTGCAAGTGCACAGTCTATCGCGTAGTAATAATAGATATCGATCCCACAGGGACTCGTAATCAGCCTAGTGTTCTCGGGAGTTACTATGTTTAGCTAGGTAGAATATGTTTAAGGGAATAAGATTGTCACTAAAAGGGAACTAAGAATACTATTTAGATTATAAATGATTGAATCGATACGTAGTAATTGTGTTCTTCAGGGATTTGATAAGTTACTGGTGTATGAAATAATTTTCAAAGTTTATTTAAGCAGAAAATGGAGATTTGAAGACTCTCGCCTCACGATGGTTATTGACGCTAATCATAATCCTAAGGGCCAAACGTACACTTTCGTATCCCGTTCGGGGTTAAAATTATTTTTTGGAAATCTCTAAGTTCTAATTCATTTTAAAGTGCTTTCGCTGTTATTAAAACAAATGCCTAGTGTTTACTATCTGACCTTACCGCAGCTTTCGCTTGTTGGTTCGTATCTTAATTAATTTCCCACTTTCGTGGCAAAACTACTTTTAAATAAGTTCTCGCTTTCGCGACGAAGTTTATTCAGTGAATCAATTTTAAACACTCAGACCATAGATTACTTTTATGAAAAGAAAGTTTTTCAACCAGTTGTTATCAAATCCCATTCGAATTATTACTACATATTGATTACCTAAGTTTAGCTAGACATGGATTTGGGAAAGATAAAACATAAATAAAAATAATAAATAATGATTTGCATTATAATAAAACTGAAATCGATCAAAATGAAAACCTGTAAATATTCCAATTGGCCTTTGGGCAGATCCTCCACAGATGTTGGCAGGATTCTGGTCTTTAATGCCAATTTGATCGTACAATAAAATAGAAATTATAGAAGAATGGAAAAAGCAATACAGGAAAGGTAAAGAGAAACAAATAAGAATAAAACTGGAAAATAATGCTCTGGAAAGTAAATTCGGCAGCACTTCGTGGTATGAATGCAGCACACTTTCTGAAGTCCCCTGCTTCCCTTTTTATAGAAGTGGAATCCCAACGGTTATCACTGAAGATGATGGACCTTGAGGCAGATAATTTAGGGAGTAGTGGTCCACTCTGTGGGAATTGGAACTGATCCTTTGACGTGTAATCTGAGTGGGGCGTTTTTGCCTGCATGACGGTCGTCACAAGGTGTGACGGTCGTCACCCGTGTGACGGTCGTCATGAAGCTGTGACGGTCGTCACATCAGCAAAAACAACTTGTTGCGCTTTTCATTGTGTTTTCACTCCTTTTTCGTCCATATTTCATCTGAGATTGCTTCTTTTCTTCATGTTGCCTTGTTTAGACGTGATCGTTGAATACCTGCAAAACATCAGACAAATACACGGAAATAACCCGAAATCGGATCGAAAATGGTTAGACTTTAGTTGAATTATGCAGGAAAATATCTATATGATTTCGTGTTATCAAGTCCCTCCGGTAGTCGAAGAGCTTAGGGAAGAGCCTGTGCAAAACCAACCCCATGTCTTGGGAGAAAGAAATCCAGGAGTGGTGGTGGTGAATCAAAACCAAGACGCAGATAATGTAGTCCAGCTTGTTCGTCGAAACAATATAGTTATAGACAATAATCTAGCGGCCATGGTCGAGAGAATTATGGCAAGAAATGGGTTAAACACCGGTTTTACTAGGCCAAATTACACTTCACCTATAGTAGATTATATCCTTCAGGCGGAGTTACCTCCTAGGACGAAAGTACCTAAATTCACTAAGTTTTCAAGAGATACGACAGAATCCACCGTCGAACATGTGGCTCGTTACTTAATTGAGGCTGGGGAGATAGAGAATGATGAAAGCCTTAGGATAAAATACTTCCCAAGCTCTCTTACTAAGAACGCCTTCACCTGGTTCACGACGCTTCCCCCTAACACGATATGTAACTGGACCCAGTTAGAGCGTTTGTTTCATGAACAGTTTTATATGGGTCAGACTAAAATTAGCTTGAAGGAACTAGCTAGTGTAAAGCGTAAGTTCTCTGAACTAATAGAGGAGTATCTTAATAGGTTCTGTTTGCTCAAGGCCAGATGCTTCACGCAGGTCCCTGAACATGAGTTGGTCGAAATGGCCGCTGGTGGTCTCGACTACTCTATTAGGAAAAAGTTGGACACCCGGTACCTAAGGGACATGGCCCAATTAGCCGACCGGGTTCGGCAACTCGAAAGACTCAAAGACGAAAAGGCTAAGTTTAATAAAAATAAAAAGATAGCTTTTGTAGAATTTAATGATAACGTCGAAGGTCTGTGTGACGAGTCTATGAGTTTCGACGATGGTGAAGTGGATCTGGCTGAACTCAAGCAAGGACCACCCTACTTATGCAAAGTATTAGCTCCCCACAAGGGAAGAGTTATGTCGAATCTGAAAAGAATGATAGGTTTCCAAAGAAAACATATACCTTCGACATTACAAAGTGTGATGAAATCTTCAATTTTTTAGTTAAGGATGGGCAAATGATAATGCCTCCTGGCGCCAAAATGCCGTCCCTAGAGCCAAGGAAGAAAAAAGGGTTTTGTAAATATCATAACTTCTTGGTTCATAAAACATCTCAATGTTTTCTTTTCAGGGACCTCGTTCAGAATGCGATCCAAGAAGGACGTCTAAAGTTCAGAGAGAAAGTCGGTGGCCAAATGAAGGTCGACTCAGATCCTCTGCAAACGGCGGACGCAAATTACACAGAGCCAGTCGAGGTGAATATGATCGAAGTTGTCAGCGGTTACGACTTCTAAATCGAAGTAACAGAGGCTGCTGGCAATCCCATAGACGAAGCTATAATGGCGAAAGTTACCATCAATTTCGGACAGGAGAGCTGTGTCGAAATGGAAGTTGATAGTTGTGACCAGAGGGGTGAAACCAAAGGCCCAAGCAACAAGAACAATCTGGGTTGGGAGATAGTGACTAAGGAAACAACTGATGACTTCGTTAAGATCGATGAAGCCACCAAAGGCGTGGAGTTAAGTTTGAAGAAGCTTAAACTGGCCAAAGAAATTGAGATTAACATGGTTCAAATCACTCAACATGAGGAGGTAGCGGATAGTGAGTCAAACTACCAGGAAACACACACAAGGGAAGCCTACCTAGAGCAGGAGGAATCCATCGTTTCTTTCCTTCACCGCTGCCAGGAGAGGGGTTCTAGTGTGATGCTCTGTCCCCGATGCAGCGCCATATTCGACAAGAAGGTTGCATAAAAGTTGGAAGGGACACAAAGGTTGAAGCAAGAGAGTGAAAGGCCAAGATTCGACCCTCGAAGAGGCCTTCAGCAGAGATCTGACCCTCGCATAAGGCCTCTGATGAACAAGCCCATTTGCTTTAAGCCCAATGCTGAGGCCACTGATGGAAAATGGACGAAGCCCAATGAGAACAAGCAGCAAGGGCAGAAGAGGTGGAAAAATTTCAAAGTACAAAGGGGATCTTCGTTAAGCCATCGAAAAGAATTTCAGTCTTCGAAGGCTTCTCATGTGTCAGAAAATTACAAAGGGAAAAATTTCATGTCTCGATCCCAATGGAGACGTGAGCAGAGAAGAAGGAAAGCACATAGAGAAGGTGCACAGAAAGACCAACCACAATCCAACACCAATATTCCCATAAAACAGGAGGGTCGAACAGAGGCTTTTGGGAAGTCACCTGTAGGAAGAAAGTTGTTTCTAACACGGATTGAAGAACAAATAAAGTCGGTCGACAATGAACTGACCGATAACTTTGATGAAGATTCTGATGACACGTTGGATATTCTGGTCAACATAGTATCAGTAATGCCCAGGGAATTCGACAGGGTTTCAGTAGTCGAGAACTCAGACGCATATACGGACTGGGAAATAACGGCTCATAAGCAGGTATGTTATTATATAATGAACAACGGCTGCGTCGAGGAGCAAAATGCTTTCTTTGAACGGCCAACGGAGGCGATGAAAAACCATCTGAAGCCTCTTTATATTACATCACAAATAGAGAAGGTCCCAATTAACAAAATACTGGTGGACTGCGGCGCTACGGTAAATTTAATGCCGCATTTTCTGCTTAACAAAATTGGGAAAAGTGAGACGGACACCAAGCCACACAACATGGTGTTATCAAACTATGAAGGGGAGGTGGGTTCGACTATGGGGGTCATTTAGGTGAATGTCACGGTCGGAACCATCACCTGTCCGACTGTCTTCATGGTGGTGGAGACCACTGCCAATTATAATCTATTACTTGGAAGAGAATAGATCCATGGAGTGGGGGCAGTACCATCGTCGATGCATCAGAGGATATCCATCTGGAGACCAGATGGTATTGTTGAAAACATCGAAGCGGATCAGGGATACTTTAAAGCACCTATAAATCAAATTGATAGAGGACAGTTTGACAAACATTTGGCCAGTATAGGGCCATGTGAACCTGCAGACTTCGAATTTACACCTAATGACAAAGTGTATTGTTCGTTATACCTGCATCCCGTCGAGGGTTTCCTATGGGACAAGGAAGTTCCAGGCGAAAGGTTACCATACCTTGGCGAACTTCCCGTAGACCCCACTGGCTGGGGAAGTGAGTTTGATGATGATGACTGAAGTCGCAGTGCTTCAAAGGATTTTGGCCTACATGGCCGAGACTAAACTACAAACGGCCCTAGAGGCCGCTAATAATGAAATGGCTGAAGGAGCCAATGAAAAATCCAAACAAGCAGGTTCAGTTAGGTATTTCGACCCTAAGATTCAATACGAGGGGCAGAGACTCGATGCCATATATGACGATGAGCCTTTGGGTTTTGAAAAGGATCCTTTGGCCAGTGATGTCAAAATGTTGGCGCAAGATCCACTAGAGGAAGTTGACCTGGGAGATGGAGCAATCAAAAGACCAACTTATATAAGCGCCAGCCTCGACCCCTAACTTAGGGTCGAAATCGTTCAGTTGCTACGAGAGTACAGGGATTGTTTTGCTTGGGACTATGACGAAATTCCAGGTCTAAAGAGAGATCTAGTCGAGCATAGGCTACCAATCAAGCCTGGAAAAAAAATAGTCAAGCAGAATCCAAGGCACTTCGCCCCTAAGATCCTCTCAAAAATAAAGGAGGAAATCGAAAGACTCCTCCGATGCAAATTCATCCGTACGACCAGGTATCTCGAATGGCTAGCAAATATTGTACCAGTCATAAAGAAAAATGGATCATTAAGGGTCTGTATAGACTTTAGGGATCTAAATTCAGCAACCCCTAAAGATGAGTATTCGATGCCAGTGGCAAAAATGTTAGTCGATTCAGCTGCTGGCCACAAATACCTTAGCATGCTGGATGGATATTCTGGTTATAATCAGATTTTCATTGCTGAGGATGACGTTCCTAAAACAACGTTCCGTTGCCCAGGGGCCTTAGGCACTTACAAATGGGTAGTGATGCCTTTTGGCCTAAAGAATGCTGGGGCAACGTACCAGCAGGCGATGAATTCGATTTTTCATGACTACATTGAGTCCTTTATGCAAATTTACATTGATGACATTGTGATAAAATCTGTGTCAGGAAAGGCTCATGTGAAACACCTGCGCAAATCCTTCATGAGAATGAGGAAATTTGGACTCAAGATGAATCCCCTCAAGTGTGCATTCTGTGTGCAAGCAGGAGATTTTTTGGGTTTCGTAGTCCACAAGAAGGGGATCAAAATCAACCAAAACAAAACGAAGGCCATCATGGAAGCGAAAGCGCCATCCAACAAGAAGGAACTTCAGTCCTTGCTGGGCAAAATAAATTTCCTAAGAAGGTTCATATCGAATCTCAGCGAAAAAACACAAGCCTTTTTGCCATTGCTTCGAGCCACTAAGGAGAAGTTTGAATGGACGAAAGATCAGCAAGAGGCCTTTGACAAGATCAAAGGCTACTTGACTCATCCTCCAGTCCTTGCACCTCCATGTCGAACCAAAAACATGAGATTGTACATAGCAGCATCAGACAAAACTCTAGGGAGCATGCTTGCTCAAGAGGATGAGAGTGGCGTCGAAAGAGCCATTTACTACCTTAGTAGAGTTTTAAATGATGCAGAAACTAGGTATAGTGAAATAGAGAAATTGTGCTTATGTTTGTATTTCTCATGTATGAAGTTGAAGCAATATATAAAACCAGTTGATGTTTACGTGTCTTCACATTTTGATGTTATTAAGCACATGATGTCCAAACCTATTTTGCATAGTCGAATCGGTAAATGGGCATTAGCATTAACTGAGTATTCATTGACTTATAGACCGTTGAAAGCGGTCAAAGAGCAAATAGTGGCAGACTTTATTGTCGACCACTCCATAAATGAAAATACCCTGAACTTTGTTGAACTAGAGCCTTGGAAGCTATACTTTGATGGGTCTAGTCACAAGAACGGGACAAGCATAGGTCTATTGATCATTTCGCCTGACAAAATTCCAACAAAATTCAAGTATAGGGTCGAGGGCCTATGTTCTAATAATGAGGCTGAATACGAAGCTTTGATTGCCGAACTTGAAATTTTGTTAGAATTGGGGGCAACCCGAGTCGAAATAATGGGAGATTCAGAGTTGGTTGTAAAACAGCTAATAAAGGAATACAAATGCGTTAAAGAAAATATCATCATGTATTTCGTAATAGCTAACAAACTGCTCAAAAAATTTGAATTCTATACCATTCGACATATACCACGAATACACAATCAGATAGCCAATGACCTGGCACAAGTTGCCTCAGGATATAGGGTCTCGAAGGAGAACTTACAAGAGGCAATTTAGGTGCCACATCCAATTTAGGTGTCTTCCCGTCCATCTTTGGACGATGTGAGTATATTTCTCTTCCTGCCTGTCAGTAGGCAATGTGAAAGAATCACGTGTTTTGTTGCAACCCTCAGGGTTTGTTATATGGGGTATCACAAGCGACGGGTATTCAAATCAGGAGTTCTTTATCAGATGATTGATCAGTTTGGTGCCGTAATGACTGGACTCGGTTGTCTGGACTTTATTCCACAAGCAGTTTACAGTATATGCTCGCGGTTGGCAAATTTTCGGGTTTTATTTGTATTCAACCGTCTCGTACCTCTGAATGTTTGAAGGCTGAGCGCTCTTCAAACTCTTCAGGTCCAAGTCGCTTGAATAGGGGCAGCTGTTGCACCCTAAAATTTGACCAACTGATTCTCCTATCTGACTCATGGTTTAAATTCATATTCGCAAATCAGATAGATGATATTTGTGCACAAACGGAGGATATCAGAGTTTACAGCTTGATTTTCGTCTATCAGATATGGCAGATCTAGTCCAGATCACCAGGGTTTTATTTTCGGGAAATTGCGCGCTCCTCGGTGATTTTTAGCTTGCACAGTGATTTTGAGGATATTCGGATGCCCGGGGATCTCTGTTCGATTCGATCTGGTCTCGTGCGCTCTTTTATGGGGGGTCATTTGCATTCATCTGCATTTTTAGGATTTTAATAGACTTTTGTGAATTTTTAATAGGCTTTACAGATTTTTCTGGAATTTAAATAGGGTTTTTGTATTTTTTTAATAGTTTAATTCTCTTTTTAGGATTTTATAGAATTTTTAAATAGATTTTTAGAATAAATAAGATTTTAAATAGTTTTTAGAATAATAAAGAAAAAGGGGAATATAGTTTTTCTTTTATTACTAATAGATGTTAATAGTTTAGAATTTTTCTATAGATTTTAAAATAGGTTTAATTGTTTTTTAGATAATATAGAAAATAATATAGTTTTCTTTTATTAATAATAGATTTTAATAGATATTAAATAGTGGTAGAACTTTAATAGAAATTAGGTTGATTTAGAGTTAATTAGGTTCTTAATCATTTTTAGATTTAATTAGGTTGATATAGAATTAATTAGAGTTTTAATCCTTCTTTTTAGAGTTAATTAGGTTTTAATCATTTTTAGGCTTAATTAGGATAATTAGGATTTAAATCTTTTGTTTAGGATTTAATTGAATTTGTTAGATTTTATTAGGATTAATCATTAGTTAATTAGGTGTTAATTGTTTTGATTAGATAATTAGGTTTAATATTTTTTAATTAGTTTTCAGTTTTTAACAGGTTTTTGTCCAGATTTTCGTGGGCCCAGAGATCATTTTTTGGAGGCCCACTTCACTAGTCAGTCCAATGCTTTTTTTGTGCAGATTTTTGGCCAAGGAGGGACACTTGTCAGCGTATAAAAATCCCCACGCGTCCCACTCAGGAGGACCCACCACAACTCAGA
This sequence comes from Lathyrus sativus, assembly GCA_963859935.3. Classification (NCBI taxonomy): domain Eukaryota; kingdom Viridiplantae; phylum Streptophyta; class Magnoliopsida; order Fabales; family Fabaceae; genus Lathyrus; species Lathyrus sativus. The sequence continues at coordinate 464,724,971 of OZ012740.1, forward strand.
GACTCTCTCAGAATCACGCCACGCGTCCCCCAGCTGTCCCCCACTCTCTCTCTCTCTGTGCATGCGAGACACTTGGCGCCACCACAGCCATCGCCTGAGCTTCACCAGAAAACTCACCGGCGGCCATGCATCCGCCGTAACCTCCCACCGCCGGTGACCCCCAACGTCTTCCGGCCACCGCAACGGCTCGCCGGAGTTCGTTTCACACCCAGAATCTCCAGAAACCATCCTTTCTTCATCTTCTTCCTCCGATCTCCTCTGTCCACCTTCATCTTCTCCTCACCGGAAAATCTAACCCTCGCCGAAAACTTCAACCACTTCCCCAGAACCTTCAAACCCCCTTCGTTCTACAAGAGCTATTTTTCCAGAAACCAACCTTCATCCTCCATCGAAGAAAAACCCAGAAAATCCTCAGACATTCATCCTTCTCCAGCAACATTTCCAGAAACTTCAACTGCGTTCAATCTTCAAGGAGATTTCCAGAAACTTCAACTGCGTTCAATCTTCAAGGAGATTTCCAGAAACTCTCCAGCAATATCTCAACGCGAGAACTTCAACGGAACGTCTTCAAGATTCTCAATAAGCCTCAAGAACTCCATCGCCTTCAAGAGACGTTCTCCAGAAACCTTCGTCTTCGGCTTCGCTCCAGGTAACCCTTTTTCACCTCATAGTGGCTTGTTCAATTGAGTTAAGATGTTAGTCTGAGATTTGCATGTTAGATGGGCGAAGATGATAGTTTAGGGTGGATTGAACAAGCGTGATGTTTAGGTTAGATTCTGGGTTGGGTGAAGGGTTGTGTGAGTTTGTTGTGAGAGGCTTTCTCAGAGAGTTAGGTGCAGGGAGAGAGGAGGAAGACGAGCGAAGCGGCTGGTTTGGGGTGAACAGTGTTAGGGTTTGGGAGAAGAATTGAGTTTTGTTCACTGAGTATTGGGTCTAGGGTTAGGGTATTGGGCTAAGCCCAAACGCGTTTACTGATGCATACCCCCCGTTTGCTCAATTCCCCCCCCTGGCGTGTGTGAGATCAGAGTGATTGATATGGGCCTTATGCCCAAATTGCTTTTCGCACCCCCCTGGGCGTAGGCCCAATGAAATAGTAACTGGAAAATCTGCTAGCTGCACCCCCATACGTTTTTTTTTCTGATTGTTTAGGCTGGGCCCTGCGCCCTAATGCTGTTAGCACCCCCACCTTTAGGGCCCAATGCATTAATAACTCATAAACCTTGCTGTTTGAACCCCCCATTTCATTTTCTTTTATTTTGATTTTCTTTTATATTTTCATGTTTGTAAATAATTCATAATAAAATGGAAATAAGTGATTTTTTAATTCTTCTTTTTTCTACCATTACATCATAATTCCTAGAAAATTAAATAAAAATAAAAATGTCATTTTATTTTTGTTTGTTATTTTTTGTATATTTTCCATTTTAATTGATGTTTTTAATATTTTCAATGCATGCATGTCATTAGAAAATTCATGAAAAATAGTAGATTTAGTCAAATAATTCCGTTCTTTTTTCTGTAGACTCGTGATTCAGTGTAGAATTTTATAGTGCAAAGACATTAGCTTAATCATGCATTTTCATTTTAATTGCATTTTTTCACTGCTATTGATGTTGAATAAATGGGTTTGTGGACATGTCTGTGTTGCTGATTTTAGTTCTGTCATCAGGTGTTGAATTTTGTTCTGATTTTTCAGTATGTTATCCTAGAGCCATATAGGTCTCCCATTAGATTTTTGATAGATTTTTGTAGGATGTTCTGATATGATTTGTCTGAGCCTGAGGATAGGAGAAGTCTTGATGACTTCTGACTTTGAAGTTCAACTGTGGTTGAACTTCAGAGATAGTTCCTTGAGGTTTGTTGGCCTGTGGGTTCTTCTTGAAGGTGGGAGCTGATGGAGGTCCTGCTGGAGCTTGCAAGGATGCAGTGGATTGAGGCCTAGTCTAGGAGCTTGTTGTCTGTTTGTGAGGTTCGAGATCCTGAAGTTTGAAGGGAGTTTATGGTACTTTCCTGAGGAAGGCACTATGAATGACTTTCATTCTTTCTTCTCACCTCTTTCGTAAGTATCCAATGATGTCGGAGCCGACTTGTGAGTTTAATTCCTCCTGAGGAGGGATGTAAACTGATCACATGTTGTTGAGCCACATGGGATACGATTCCTAAGTGGAAGTCCCCTAGTACTTTCCTGAGGAAGGTCCTATGGGTCTATTCACTTAGTTCCAGTAGTTTGTCTAGGATTTCTCAAGTATCCAGTGATGTTGGAGCCAACTTGTGAGTTTAATTTCTCCTGAGGAGAAATGTAAACTGATCACAGTTGTTGAGCCACGTAGGGTACAATTCCTAAGTGTCAGCCTCCTAGTACTTTCCTGAGGAAGGTCCTATGAGCCTGCTCACTTAGTTCCCTTAGTGCATATAGGTTTTTCTCAAATATCCAGTGATGCCGGAGCCTTCATGTGAGTTTAATTTCTCCTGAGGAGGAATGTAAACTGATCACAGTTGTCGAGCCGCATAGGATATGACTCCTGAGTAGTAACCTCCTGGTACTTTCCTGAGGAAGGCACTATGAGCTCGCCTGCTTAGCTCCCTTTCTTTGGTAAGCTTATTCTGAAGCTTGGAGACTAGGATTGATTCCTCTTGCTTAGGGTTTTGATTAGAATTTTTGCTTAGATCCCTGCTTGGGGTGTTGCATAGAGTTTTGTTTAGAGATAGATTAGGAGCTTGTTTCAGGTTTGTTAGAGGCCTTGCCCAGGAGTAGCTTCTTGTTTTGTAGATAGAGGCTTGTCAGGTTAGCTAGCCTTCTCTTTGGATTGTTTGACTTGTATGATGTTATGTTGCATTAGACTTAGGTATTCATCTAGATAGTTCTGAACAGGTGCATCTTAGAAGTAGACTTTGTGTGCATGAGAAGTTGAGGTGGTCCTCCTTCTGCTTGTTTGTTATTGCGTGGCTTTGCTTGTTGGTATTTGGTAGAGCTGAGCTCCCTTGCCTTTGTGGTTTGCGGCCTTTGCGCCTTGTTTGTCTAGTTGTTGCATTCATGCATATTCTCAGTATTTCTTTACTTTGCAGTTTCTTGTTTGTGGTTTAGTCCTGTTGCCATGATCCCTTAGGAGCTCTGACTTCTCCGCTGCGGAGTTGTTATGATAGACATTAGGATGGTCAACCATGTGTGATAGCAGTAGGTAGATTCCCCTGTTTCTCAGCTATAGTTCTAGGGTTCCCTTTCCTTTCTGTAGGAGCTTTTGAGTAGCTTGATCCGTAGTTAGCTGAACTACAGCTGCTCTGATTCTTCGTACCAGACGAAGATATGTAGGCATAGGATGCGATATCCTAGCGAGCACACTAACGATTAACTTTAGTCCTCTCGCGGCTGTGCGATCGAGACTTTCCCGCTAACGACTAATTGTTACCCCTTTCTCTTGCCCGAGTGCATTTGAGACCAGATCGTAGTTGTAGGTTCCCGAGCCTTAGAGACCAGTTTGTTTTCTCACTGCTGTGTGAGAGCCCCCCTGTTTACCCGTAGTTAGCCGAACTACGTTTGCTCTGATCTTTCATACTAGATGGAAGTACGTAGGCACAGGACGCGATGTCCTGGCGAGCAACCTTTTCCCCGTTTAGACGTAGGAAGTCGAACTACGTTGACTCTGACTTTCCCATTGCACGAGGGAATACGTAGGCCCAGAACACTGTATGTTCTGTCGAGTCCTGTCCTTTTATTTCCCTTTCAGACCAGCCGTTAGCGTAGATAGATAATACACCCTTTTACCTATAAACACCAAGCGTGGATCCCATCGAGTACGATGGACGTGAGGGGTGCTAATACCTTCCCTTTGCGTAACCGACTCCCGAATCCAGGTTTTGGTTGCGATGACCATACCTTTTCCCGTCTTTGCGAGGTTTACTTCGAGCGTTTCCTTTCCCGCTCTGAGGGATAAATAACGCACGGTGGCGACTCTCCTGTCAAGCCGGCGCCGATTTTCGCAGTAGCGACAAATTGCAACACTATATGTCAATCCATATTTTTCTTTAGATTAGCAATCATATACATAATCCTCAGTTTTTAAGTTTCCCATAAGCCAATGCTGCACAAGCATGCCTACATGAAATCCCAACTAAATCCCAAAACCCACAAGAACATGTTCTTTCTCCCACATCAACAACAAATTGTTGAGAATTATATACATGTTTGACCTCTCATTGGTCATTCATACACCAAGATGGATTCCATTGCCCACTCATGAATACCTCTTTATCTAGTCTCTTCATAGGAATAAGCATAATCCTATGTTCCCATCTTTCAAAGTTAGTTACAGTAGATAAAATTATGTTCATGAGATAATTTCTAATCCATTCGCACATTGTTAAAATTGGTTTATCTCTAGCACCTAGTATTGTTGCATTAAATGATTATGAAATTTTATTCATTAACCCATCACATTAAAGGTATATGTTAAAAGCATACTTACACCATGTTTTGGTAGGGACCTTCATCAACATTCACAAGCATTTGGATCTAGTTTCTTTAGTTCAGCCATCTTCTCCTCCCAAGCTTGATAATAGGTTGCCTTAGCTTCTTCCATCATTAGGTCTCTAATCAAAGTGCCTCCACCAAATTTCTTCTTGAAATTTGCATACAGATGTCTAAGGCACAATTTATGTTCAATTATTTCAAACATGTTTTCAAAAACACTTACCAAACCCTGTAATATTAACAACTCAAAAATCAGATTATAAGGTAATTTTTTTTCCATAAGTAGTGATAAAGAAAAACTTACAAATACCTTCATAAACTTATCATACCTTGGCATTTTTTCATCTTCAGATACATCTAGATCAGAGTTACCTAACTCATCACTTACATATTGGTCTTCATCCATCTCTACAAGTTCTTTTTTCTTTTTGTCATCTTTTTCTTTTTCTTTGATGTTATCTTTTTCTTTTCCTTTGGTGTCATCTTCTTCTGTTTCTTTGATGTCATCTTCTTCTTTTCCTTTAGTGTCATCTTCTATTTTTTCTTTGGTGTCATCTTCTTCATGGATGATTTACTGGAACACCTCTTATAACTATAGGACTTCCCATCAACTTCAATTTGACGTGAAGAAAGTTTGGTTTTCTCTACTTCAAAACATTCAAAACCATCATACACTGCAGTTGTCCTCTCATCCTGCGTGTCATCAAACCTAACATTTGCTGCTTCATCAACATTTTCTGTATCACTTGAATCGGTTCCCACCCTCATCTCAATATATTTAGGCTCAACAACCTTATCTTTTATGTCCTTCACATTATGTTCAACATAAATGTGCCCTTCCGTGTTATTATGTAAAGCATAATTAGCAACATCTGATGCACGATGATCACTGTTAATTTCAACAAAATTTTCATCTATACCTTCTATTTTACTCCAAACCCTAAATTCATCTCTAATGTATCCTCATCCAAGTACCAGTTCCATCACTTCATCTATACCTCATTCTTCGATATCTTGATTAGACGCAGTAGATTGAACTTCACCCTTATAAAACATATTCTTCTCCTTAACAAACTCTCCTCCATGATGAATAACAACACTGAACTTACCCATAATCTGTAACGAAAACCCTAACATCAGACTAAACCTAACGCACGAAACCACAAAATGGAAAAAAGGGGATGAAATGGTCATACCTTTGGATGCGAATCCATTTCGAAGCGATGAATGACGAGATGCTCAGTTGATTCCTTGAGTGATTTTGGGCACGAAATGCTTCAATGAGGTTGCATGCATAACTTCAATGGTGGTTCTCACTTAGGTCAAATAGGGAAGACTAAAACGAACATTGCAAATGTAACATTATATATGACAATTACTGATGTGGCAAAAATAAGTTTAGGTATCATTTAAAAAAATGAAAAATAAGTTTACACATATGCATTTGATATGTGTGAGATCTCTTAAGGGTGTGTTTGGTTCGGGGTAGATGGAAGGGAGGGGAGGGAAAATTTTTAATTAAATATGTTTGGTTCAAATCTTAGGAGGGGAGGAGAGGGGAGAGGAGCAAAATCCCTCCAAAACACATTTTTTGGTTCCATTCGAATGGGGGGATTTTGAGGGGAGGGGAGGAAATATGAGTTTTGATATTTAAAAATTTATATTTACTAAAATATACTCAGTTTAATTTCAGTATTTTAAAAATATTCGTTTTCTTTCGTGTTATTGTTTTTTCTCGATTGTTTCCATCAATTTATTATAATTGTTCTCCACCTTCAAATTATTTTATAATTTCTATACTTAATATAAATCATAATCATTGTCTTTTTTTTAATAAAAAAAATTATGTTTAGTTATATTCGTTTTTTTCTTTTAATTTTGTTATGTATCCTATCATATTTTCTTTTATATCAAATTGTAAACCATTCATTTTATTTATTTTTGTTTATTCATTTTATTAAATAATTTGAATCATTAATATTTAATAATAAGTTAGTTTATATATTTGTTTTGTTATATGATTCATTACAATTTAAATGATGTTATTGACATATACTTTAATTTATGTTGGAAAGTTATAAGTTGAATCAATTGTACTCAATTTTTTAACTTTATGTGACAAATAAATACTTTTTTAATCACTCAATATTAGAAATTTTATTACAACAAAAATACGCATGAGCTTTTCACATTTTAATATCATATGACTTATATAAAATCATAAGAATAAAAATGTAAATTATTAATAAAATCCCTCCCCTCCCCTTCTAAACCAAACACATTTTTAATTAAAATCTCTTTTTTCCCCTCCCTTCCTCTCTTTTAAATCAAACACTTATCTGATTAAAAAAACCATTCACCTCACCTCCCCTCCCCTTCCCTTCATTAAAATTCCTCTTCTTTCCCTCATTTGAACCAAACAAACTCTAAAGATATATATTGATGGAATCTTAAAATGACAAGGGAACATTTAAAATTTTTTTTACTAAGGGTAAACCAAAAATCACTTAGAGATAAAATGATATTAATCCAAAATAAACTTAATAGATTGAGTTTAATCGCGATACATATTGTACAAATGCTAGTCTCATGATAAAAAGCATAAAAGAAATTCCAAAATTGATGTTTTCCTATAGTTCATAAAAAGGAATATCATCATCTGTATCAATCAGTAACATGTAATATTCTAATAGATAGCCAAAAGTTAAGAGTTTGGAGATTTTGTCTTTTTTCCATGGCAAACAGTGTCATACAAATAATAATTGAATCCAACTGGCCCCAGCACATGAATAATGGTTAAAATGAAGCGATTGTTTTGATGTTATTATAAAGCCAAACTCACTAAGAGATGACGAAGCTTTTTCATTTTCTATTTTGGTACAAATAAGTTTTCTATGGAAACATAAGAAGAGAATTTGGTCCCTACCACTGAACATAACGTAACCACCACCTACTTATTTTGCTCTTGACCTTTTCTGATTCATCAGCCGAAAGTGCTCATTTCTTTCAGCGCATGCTGCAATGGAAACGCAGAGTTTCTCCTTCTCACACGTAACTGTCACTAAACATAGTCATGAACAAGAATAATTTAGATATTTTATAAAATACTATTATTTTAGATATTTTATTATTTTCACTTTTTTAGACATATTATTAAATATCTATTCATTAAAATATTATTTTGTCTGAAAATATCTATTCATCATTTTTCCACAATTTTTTTTTAAGTATTTCATTAAATATTAAAATTTATTTCATCATTTTGTCTATGGGTTTTTTAATAATTTTAAAAATCAATTTGATGTTATTTTGAGTATCTGTTCATAAATATCACTTTCAAAATATATATTTTTAATAATTATGAAATTACCTCAATATGTGTTAGGAGGAGCCCAAATTACCTCCATAACTATATTGGGGATATGAGGCTTGGTGTTGAATTTGAAGGCTTTGAGAAGCACAAAATCATATATACCAACCTTAGCCTCCTTCTTGACCATTCTACCAACCAAAGAAACCTTAGAAAGGACTGACACAATACAGGGCTTCCAAGGGGTAATGAGGTTGTTGAATATAACATTGTTTCTAGCTCTCCATATTTCATCTATGATGTTGGCACAAGTAGACATGATGATCAATTGCGCATGTCTAGAAATACGACCATGTCATATTACAATTTTGTCCGCGTATTTTAGATTTTTTATTTATCTGACTTTATTTTTATTTTGCATAACATAACATGCATTTTATCTCGCATAGTATCTAAAATGTCACTCGAAATAATTTCTCGGATTTACAGACAAACCGGTCAAATTAAATCTCAATTGTGCGTAAAATCAGTGGACGAAAAATTTTGAAATCGAGCTTGCAGACGTCAATTATATTAATCTACGTTTCGTGTAGTTTAACCTGACGTGTTCGTTTTAATTTTTCAACTATTTTTTATCGCATTTTGATCAGTTTGAGCATTTTAACGGGTCCAAATTTATTTTAAAATTTGATCGAACGTTGTATTTTTCTGAGTCATTTAGTTCACGCTGATTATTTTAGTATGCTCGATTTATTTTTTTGAATATTCAGGCGCCCGACTTTTATTTATCTAGATTTCATATATAGTTTACATTTTTTATCTAAATTTTTAAAATAAATAAATAAAATTTTTTTTTCACAATTGAAAGTTAACTCTAATTTATATATATATATATATATATATATATATATATATATATATATATATATATATATATATATATATATATATATATATATATATATATATATATATATATATATATATATATATATATATATATATATATATATATATATATATATATATATATATATATATATATATATATATATATATATATATATATATATATATATATATATATATATATATATATATATATATATATATATATATATATATTATTGATACTGCTGGAGAGGGAAAAAAAAACTTAGACCGCCAATACGGTATATTACACGTTGAAACTTCATATGTTACATTATAAAATAATATGTTTTGTTTTATAAGAGATATATATATATATATATATATATATATATATATATATATATATATATATATATATATATATATATATATATATATATATATATATATATATATATATATATATATATATATATATATATATATATATATATATATATATATATATATATATATATATATATATATATATATATATATATATATATATATATATATATATATATATATATATATATATATATATATATATATATATATATATATATATATATATATATATATATATATATATATATATATATATATATATATATATATGGACATATCAAGTGAGAGGGATTTTAAAATGAGAGATGAGAGAAACAAATAACAATCATTAGATCAAATGAGAGATGAAAGTAACAAACAACAACAATTAGATCAAATTAATATGCTCCCTATATATATAATTGGTGAAAATTTGTTATCATATGATGCGCTGTGTGCATCTTTTCTGAATTTTTTTTATCTTCTTCTTTTTATTATATATAATATATATCGTATACAGATTTATATATTGTAATTTTTTTTATAAAAGTGAATATTTTATTAATATAATTTTTAGTTTTGATTTGATTATGTTGTGAATTTGATATCTTTAAACAAAGTAAGACTTATGTTGACTTTTACCTTTCTTCTTGTCGAACTTACCGTCCTTTCGCAAGAATTTTTCGCCAAACCTTCGCCCACCGTCGAAGGTTTATGCTCCTTTCGCTCGTTCAAGTCCTTATAATACAAGGCTGATTGAACTTCTTCAAAGGTCAGAGACTCCCTTCCATACAAGAGAGTTTCTTTGAAGTGAGCATGTGTTACAGGAAAAGCACACAACAACAACAGTGTTTGATCTTCATCATCGATCTTCACATCAATATTTTCAAGATCAAGAATCAACTTGTTGAACATATCCAACTGCTCAGCCAACACTTTGTCTTCACTCATCTTAAATGAATACAAAGCTTGCTTCAGGTAGAGTCGATTCACCAGAGATTTGGTCATGTACAAACTTTCAAGTTTCACCCATAATCCTGATGTTGTAGTCTCCTTTGATACCTGTCGAAGAACCTTATCACCAAGGCTCAACAATATTACGCTGTGGGATTTCTCGATCATGCCCGTCTTTTCTTTTTCCGTTAACGTATCGTCCATGGTTGCCTCACCCTTCAACGCTTCCAAACAACCCTACTGAACCAGTAGTGTTTTCATCTTCAAGCACCACAGACCAAAGTCATTCACTCCAGTGAACTTTTCAATCTCATACTTTGTTGAAGGCATCTTCTCCATGCTCACCGTACCAATTTGTTGTGAATCAGATACCTTTAAACAAAGTATAAACAGTTTCTTAATGATCAAGAAACATACAAGGGTTAGGGTTAACAAAGAAAACAAAAAGGAATAACAATGATTGGTTATAAACCGTTATTCTTTCCTTACTCTTGGAATAAGATTACAAGTATAAAAGAATAATAAAATAACCTCTCTATCTTAATACTAGGATTTTATCTTTCTATTTTTCCTTATGCCAAGATTGAGAAACTAGCATCCTATTTATAAGAAAAATAACACACTAACCTAATGAGATTTTTAACAATTACCCATTACAAGCTAATTTAAAAAATTGGACTTACAAGCAAGACCCAATTCAACATGCTAACAACCCTAGCAATATCGACTAATGCATGTTAGAACAAACTTCGACTACAACATGCATTACTCTGAAAGCAGCATGCGAAAATACTTCGACCTCATGCTTAATTCCTGTCGAACCAGAAGCTATCCTTCGACCATACTAGAGTTCGATCCAATATCTCACAGATCCGATTGCGATGATCGCATTTTTGCATTAGTAACATTGTTGATTTTTTATTTTATTAGCACTTTTAAAGTTCCGTTTGTTTTACTTTTTCTTTTGGTTAAATTCAGATCCGCATAACTTTGATCCTTATTGCGAGAATCACATCAAGAGTAGCAGGCTAGGGGCAGATTTTATCGGTTTATGTGCAATGTTCTATATTTATCCTTTTGTATTCTGATTTTACACTCGCCTGACAGTTTAACGTAGTGACAATCCACTTTTTGCGCTTACCAATTTGTGTTTCGACTTGCAACTTTGTGTCTTAATTTGATTTTTATTATGTTGTTGCTTATTGATTCGACTTGCGATGACGGCAAATGCAGTAGAAATTTTCTATTTCAATTTATATTATTTTTCAATGATTCAATGTTGTTATCTTTAGATCAAATCTAATTTTTGTGGTAGCCTTTGCAAGCTTTCGCGCGCGACCTTGATTCACGTATTTGCGTCATAATTTTAATCCGTGCAATTTTCTTCTCAATTTACGTTTTGATTCATTTAATAAATGACGTTAATATTGTGTATGCATCTTATTTTCGTTCACACCTAAATTGTTTTAAAACTAATTCTTGATATAATCAAGCCATTTTTAAACCCTGTAAGTCGATTGCCTTTTATAGTATCACCATCAACCTCATGAGCATACTAAGAGCTTTTTCTTTGGTTATGGTTTCATTTACTAGGAGCACCCTTAGGGACTAGGAATCGACCAAACTTTTTCTCAAACCCTTGATCCAACGTCAAGTGGTATCTTCCCTCATAAGTCGATTGCCTTTACAATCGCCATCACGCAAATTCAAACCTCGATCGTACATCGAGTATTTTTTTAAAACAAAAATCTCTTTTCTCAAAAAATCTAAAAGATACTTTAACTCATCTCTAATCTCTTTTCAAAATTTAAAAAACATTTCACAAATCTCAAATCATTTTTGCCTTTGGGCTTTTCCGCTTAAAACATTTTCAAAAAGGACATGTTTCCTAGTATCGTCCATAAAAAACACACAACAAACCAAAAACATTTTCAACACGAACTACAGAGTTCTGATTTCCTCTGGGATACATAAGCACTGGATCGTAGATTCAGACGAACTCAATAATAAAAATCTCTTTTTTTCCTTCAAGTAATCACCCATCTTCCCTTAGCAAGCAATAAGGTATCAAATACATTTCATGCCTAAACAACTTAGATGGTTCCCATCGAGTACGATGGATGTAGGGAATGCTAGTACCTTCTTCTTACATAACCGACTTCTGAATTCAACATGGTTGCTATAACCATACCCTATTCTTTCCCCGTGGGTTTTCTCGATATTTTTCCTTTCCTTTCACGAGAATAAACAAAGTTCGGTGGCGACTCTCTGTTAGTCCATCCGCGAACATTCTTTGCAAGGTTGTATTTTTCGAGGTGCGACAGACCAATAATAATATTCCAAATATCTTGCCTTGAAGAAACAACTGTAATATAGTTAGATATAATGGCCAAACAAATCCAAATCTTTTGTGCAAAACTGCAGTTAAAGAAAAGATTATCAATAGTTTAAACATTCAACCTACATAAAATGCACATGAAAGTCAAATGTATACCTCTTTTGTAGAGCATGTCATCACTTGGGAGTTTATCATGATGCAATCTCCATAAAAGAAGAGAGATGGAAGAAGGTATGCATTTGTTCCACAAAATTTTGCCCCAAGAATTAATTTGAGGAATACCCACCAAATGAAGGTAAACTTCTTTAAGAGATAGTTGACCATCCTCAATGGAACTCCAAACCAAGAAAACATCTCCATCCATGTCAATGATGATATCTTTAATCAAGCCTAAAATGCTGGGAAAGTCAGGATATTCAGAGGAATGACCAAAGACTTATCCTAGATGAAAAATATCAGTCTAGCCTTCAGTTTTATGAAAGAATTCATTAGAAAACTCAAGTGTTCAACAAGAACAAGGCCACACCAATTGTCTAACCAAAAATTGATCTTGTCCCCCTTTCCAATAAGTCATTTGGTGCTCTCCTTGAGCTCAGGTATAAAGTGCTTCAAATCTGTCCATATAGAGGAATGTATATGGTTCCTGATATGATCTCTAGCTCTTAGAACTCTAGTTTTGATGATTGTATCTCCATGGTCATTAAAATTAAACATCTACCAGCACTGGTGTAAATTAGAGGCCTCGTTATTAGTTAAAGAGTACAGACCAAGGCCTCCAACCTCAAGAGGTTGACAACACTTAGTCAATGACATTGTAATAGTTTCCCCCTTGAATGTGTCTCCACTCTAAATGAAGTTCCTACACCACTTCTCAATCTTTATCAAAAGGGACACATGCATGTCATAAATTAAAAGAGTGTGCAGAAACATTCATTAAAAGCAGCCTCCCTACAATGGAAAGGAGGGAAATTTTCCAATTATGCAATTTAAGATTGATTATATCTGCCATTGCTTAAAAGTTCATTGATTTGGGCATGACTTTAAAAATTGGGGCTCCAAGATAGAGAAAAGACAAGTTGCTAATGCAGGATTTCACATTGTCAACAATTGATTGGTGTTTGTGGTTTGACATTGATCCTGCATATATAATAGACTTTGAAGGATTAATGTACTTCCTAGAGCAAGAAGCATATATGAAAAAAAGATTATAAATAACTTCAATAGAAGGCATGTTACCTTTAGAGAATATAATGATATCCTCGACATAAAGGGTATGTGAAGAAATGCTTTGATTTCTAATTACTTTTATCAATTTGATCTTGAGAGAAGCAGCAAACACAAAAAGTCCATTACTTAAGAGATTATATTAATTATTACTACTTTGTCTATATTGACAAAAAAATATTTAAATTATCGAATGTCAACATTAATCTTTTAATTTATAAAAAATAAATTTGAAATAACTTCAATTATTTTAAAAAAAGTTCTCATAAAAACATTTAAAAAAAACACTTTATTCTTAATCTCTATGTGAAAAAATATCATCACATCCAATAAAAACATTTTCAGTGAAAAAAATTAAAAAAAAAACATATCACCAAATAATCGGATTAAATACATTTATAAAAAAAAACTTTACACAATCTTTATATACGAAGATATTAATATTTGAAAATAACTTAAAAAGTAGTTTCACAACCAATTGATTTGATTAGATCCATAAAGTTGTTCTTACATAGAATGTACTATTATATAAGATAGGATAGACGAAGAAGAAAACTCTCTCTCTCTCTCTCATTGTTTTTCCATTTTACACGCTTCCCATACTCACCACACCATCATCGTTGTTGAGAAAGAGGTGAACCATTGATAACAACCTTACTTCGAAAATCTCCCCAACAACTAATTTAGTAGGAGTAATCAGCATCTCGTTTATTCGATTTGATTTATATTCCATATTCTGTAATGCTCATTAATGGCTATACCTCATTCTCTCCATAAAACCCCTACTTTATTAGTAACTTCTTATTCAGGATCATCGCTTCTCGGATTATCCGTATTAGAACTTGCTGCTATATGTGTGAATCTGACTCTTGTTTTATTGTTTCTCTTTGTTGTCTCGGTTAGAAAGATTCTCGTGAATAAGAGGAATCGAATAGGTAAAGACAACACTACTAGGAGCGGTAGTGTTGTTATTGATAGAGAAACAACAAGTGATGTTTCAAATATAAGTGTTTGGTTCAAGTTATCAGTGTTGTCTTGTTTCTATGTTCTGTTTGTGCAGTTTTTGGTATTGGGATTTGACTTGTGTGTTTCGATATGGGGTGAGGCTCTACAGTGGTCAGTTCTTTCTGTGTCCGCTTCACAGGTTTTGTCTTGGTCTGTTTTGAGCTTCTCGGCCTTGAATAGCAAGTTTAAGGGGTTAGAGAAGTTTCCATTTTTGTTAAGAGTTTGGTGGCTTTTATCATTTGTGATTTGCTTGTGTGGTTTATATGTTGATGGAAGAGGGTTTTGGGTGGAGGGTTTTGAGTACTTTTCTTCTCATGCTGTTGCGAATTACGCTGTTACTCCAGCACTTGCTTTTTTGGGTGTGGTTGCAGTTAGGGGTGTTACTGGTATACAAGTTTGTAAAAACTCTGATCTTGGAGAGCCATTACTTGTTGTTCAAGAAGAAGAAGAACTAGGGTGTCTCAAAGTTACTCCGTATTGGGACGCGGGACTTTTTAGCTTAGCGACGCTTTCTTGGCTGAATCCGCTTCTTTCCCTTGGTGCAAAGAGACCGCTTGAGCTTAAGGATATTCCACTTGTTGCACCGAGTGAAAGAGCTAAGACGAGTTACAAGGTTGTGAATTCTAACTGGGAGAAGTTGAAGGCTGAAAATCAAAATCAAAATCTATCTAAGCAGCCTTCATTAGCTTGGGCACTGCTCAAGTCATTTTGGAAGGAAGCAGCTTTGAATGCTGTATTTGCTGGCATCACTACTTTGGTTTCGTACGTAGGTCCATACATGATAAGTTACTTTGTTGATTTCTTGGGTGGTAAAGAGACTTTTGCTCACGAGGGTTATATCCTTGCTGGTATATTCTTCACGGCGAAGCTCGTAGAGACGCTGACGACTAGGCAGTGGTATCTAGGAGTGGACATATTAGGTATGCATGTTAGGTCTGCTCTGACGGCGTTGGTGTATAAGAAGGGTCTCAGACTCTCGAGCTCGGCAAAGCAAAGTCATACAAGTGGGGAGATTGTTAACTACATGGCTGTTGATGTTCAGAGGGTAGGGGATTTTGCTTGGTACCTTCATGACATGTGGATGCTACCTCTGCAAATTGCTCTTGCTCTTGCAATTTTGTATAAGAATGTTGGATTTGCTTTTGTTGCAACGTTGATTGCTACAATTGTTTCCATTGTTGTCACTATTCCTGTGGCTAGGATACAAGAAGAATATCAAGACAAGTTGATGTCTGCTAAGGATGAAAGGATGAGAAAAACATCAGAGTGTCTAAGAAATATGAGAATTCTTAAGCTGCAAGCTTGGGAGGATCGATATAGAATAAGATTGGAGGAAATGCGTGGAGTAGAGTTCAAGTGGCTAAGAAAAGCACTTTACTCTCAGGCTTTCATAACGTTCATATTTTGGAGCTCCCCTATATTTGTTTCCGTAGTCACATTTGCTACTACTATATTTTTAGGGACTCAGTTGACCGCAGGTGGTGTTCTCTCTGCTTTAGCTACTTTCAGGATTCTCCAAGAACCACTCAGAAATTTTCCTGATTTGGTATCAACCATGGCTCAGACAAAGGTTTCGCTTGACCGCATATCCAATTTCCTGCAGGATGAAGAATTGCGGGAAGATGCAACTACTATCTTGCCGTGCGGGACTTCTAACATTGCCATAGAAATTATGGATGGTGTCTTCTGCTGGGACACTTCTTCCTCTAGGCCTACTCTATCAGGAATACATGTGAAAGTGGAGAGAGGAATGAGTGTAGCTGTTTGTGGCTCCGTTGGTTCAGGGAAATCAAGTTTTCTTTCTTGCATCCTTGGAGAGATTCCCAAGCTTTCTGGTGAAGTACGTTGTTGTTGTTCACGATGATAGAATTCCATCTATACCATTTTTTATATTTTCTTTGCCATTTGAAATAGAATACTGTTATTTTTTATATAAGTTTTGACAAGTTGAAGCTGATTTATTTTGCAGGTAAGATTGTGTGGTTCTGCCGCATATGTCTCACAATCAGCATGGATACAGTCAGGAAATATAGAAGAAAATATTCTGTTTGGAAATCCAATGGATAAAGCAAAGTACAAGAATGTAATTCACGCATGTTCACTGAAAAAGGACCTAGAGCTTTTCTCACATGGAGACCAAACAATTATTGGTGAAAGAGGTATAAATATGAGCGGTGGCCAGAAGCAACGGATTCAGCTTGCACGAGCACTCTACCAAGATGCTGATATTTATCTCCTTGATGACCCCTTTAGTGCGCTTGATGCCCATACTGGATCAGAACTATTCAGAGTTAGTTTTTCTTAAGAACAAAAGATAGTGTTTAAGTTAATTGAATCTGATTGTTTTTCTTACTCTATAACATCTAATGTAACTGCAGGAGTATGTATTGACAGAACTAGTAGATAAAACTGTCATTTTTGTGACCCATCAAGTTGAATTTCTTCCAGCTGCTGATATGATACTGGTTCTTAAAGAAGGCCAGATCATACAGGCAGGAAAGTATGATGATCTTCTACAGGCAGGAACAGATTTTAGAACTCTAGTTTCAGCTCACCATGAAGCAATAGAGGCTATGGACATTCCTACTCACTCTTCCTCTGAAGATTCAGATGAAGACGAGTCCTTGGATACATCTATTATGACCATGAAGAAATCTATTTGTTCTGTTAATGACATTAACAGTTTGGCGAAGGAAGTTCCCGAGGGATCTTCAGATTCTAAAGAAATTAAGGAAAAGAAGAAGAAGGCAAAACGCTCAAGAAAAAAACAGCTTGTCCAGGAAGAGGAGAGGGTTAGAGGTAGAATCAACATGAAAATGTACCTGTCTTACATGTCTGCTGCATATAAAGGTTTATTGATTCCCCTCATCATCATTGCACAAACACTATTCCAGTTCCTTCAGATTGCCAGCAATTGGTGGATGGCTTGGGCAAATCCTCAGACAGAGGGAGACGATCCTAAGGTTACTCCCATGAATCTTCTTCTTGTTTACATGGCCCTTGCCTTTGGAAGCTCATGCTTCATATTTGTAAGGGCCGTTCTTGTTGCTACATTTGGTCTAGCAGCAGCGCAGAAGCTATTTTTCAACATGCTTAGAAGTATCTTCCATGCACCAATGTCTTTCTTTGATTCTACACCAGCTGGAAGGATCCTGAATCGTGTAAGTTTTCTTGTTCTTCCCCTCTTTTGTTTCTGTCTCTCTCTACATCATATAATGGATTATCTTTATTCCCTCAGGTTTCAATTGATCAAAGTGTTGTGGACCTTGACATTCCTTTTAGACTTGGAGGGTTTGCTTCATCGACAATACAGCTTATTGGTATTGTTGCTGTAATGTCCCAGGTTACATGGCAAGTTTTGCTCCTAGTTGTCCCAATGGCAATTGGTTGTTTGTCGATGCAGGTGATTATAAAATTTCCAGCATAAATTTTCGTGATATAGAAAAGATTGAAGCTAACTAGAGAGAATACGTTTCTGGAAACACTGAAAACAATGTTTTGAATTTTTGTAGGATTTTCATATATATTCATTCTTGTTTTTTAAAATGCATTTTCAAAGACTTCTATGATGCCTTCTCCAATCTTTATTTTATCAGTGAAAATGAAAACGAGAAACATCAGAAGTAAACAGGCCCTACATATTTCAATATTCTTTTCAAAAAGATTTATTTCTTTATCTAAAAATCAAGACATGAAGGATAAAATAAGCCCCCTTTATTATGAAGTATCTATTCATCATTTTTTCCTATTTAGGAAAAAAATTATTCAAATGGGGGAAAAAGAAGATGCATTAATTAAGGACTAGAAATCTTCCATTAATATGTTCCATCTTATGTTTTCATAACCCCCAATGAGTTGTCTTTATATTTTGACCATCAACAAATTCAATGCAGAAATACTACATTGCTTCCTCAAGGGAACTGGTACGTATTGTAAGCATCCAGAAATCTCCAATTATACAACTTTTTGGTGAATCAATTGCTGGAGCAGCCACCATCAGAGGTTTTGGACAAGAAAAAAGGTTCTTGAAGAGGAACCTCTATCTTCTGGATAGTTTTGCGCGACCATTCTTCTGCAGTCTTGCTGCTATTGAGTGGCTTTGCCTGCGCATGGAATTACTTTCAACTTGTGTCTTTGCTTTCTGCATGTTCTCACTCGTGACCTTTCCCCGTGGAAGTATTGACCCCAGTAAGTATTTTCTTCTGACTAATTTCACATAGTTGTTTCACACTACATAACTCGATTCTTTACTATTGGATTTGTTTATCACATGGAATAGTCCACCAATAGCACATAGTTAGTGTATGATTACTCTAGCATTTTATTTCTACTTAAAGAAGGTGTATACAGTATTAGATTGTGTTAATATGGGAAAGGGCTTAAGTGATGGTTTGGAACCAAGCAGCGTGCAATATGAAACAATGTTCTGTTGCTAATAGCAGTTACTTTTCTGCTTAGGCATGGCTGGACTTGCTGTGACGTATGGCCTGAATTTAAATGGACGTTTATCTCGTTGGATACTTAGCTTTTGTAAACTTGAAAACAAAATTATATCTATTGAAAGAATCTATCAGTACAGTCAAATTCCTAATGAAGCACCACCAGTTATTGAAGAATCTCGCCCTCCATCCTCATGGCCCGAGAATGGGACAATCCAACTAATTGATCTGAAGGTATCATCTCAGTTTCACATTAAATCTTATGTTTTAATACTGATGCACAACAGTCTAATCCAAACTCTTAGCGACGTGTCTTGCATCGAAGTATTTATTATGATTTTTCTACTACAATTAGCTCTTTCTCGTGATGATCCGCCTCATTTTCCCTCTACTGTCTTTCTTGAAGGTTCGTTACAAGGAAAATCTTCCCTTGGTGCTTCATGGAGTATCCTGCATATTTCCTGGAGGGAAGAAGATTGGAATAGTTGGACGAACTGGCAGTGGCAAATCTACTCTGATTCAGGCATTATTTCGATTGGTTGAACCAGCAACCGGGAGTATCCTTATAGACAACATTGATATCTCAGGAATTGGCCTTCATGACCTTCGGACCCATTTGAGTATCATACCACAAGATCCGACCTTATTTGAGGGCACCATTCGAGGAAATCTGGATCCTCTTGAAGAGCATTCTGATAAAGAGATTTGGGAGGTTAGTATAATAATATTATTTAGATAGTCTAATTTAAATAATTGTGCGGAATTTGTGTAATTGTTAACCGGGTAATGTTGCTTTATTGTTAAAGGGTTGCTTACTCTCCAAATCCATTATATATTTTCAGTTGTCTATATCTTATAGTAAAAGAGAGTAACTGAATAGGCCTTGTATTTGAAAATTAGGGTTCTCTTTTTGATTCCTTTGAATTTGACATTCTCTCAGGCACTAGATAAGTCTCAACTTGGAGAGATCATCCGTGCAAAAGGACAAAAGCTCGATACACCAGGTAAGAAGCCCCCCAAAACTGGAATTTTCCCTAAATCCTTTCTTCACCAACCAAAAAAAGAAATAGGGAAGGTAAAGAAATAACTTATGATTTGTTTCAAATATGCAGTGTTAGAAAATGGTGATAATTGGAGTGTAGGACAACGGCAACTTGTTTCTCTTGGCCGAGCTCTGCTGAAGCAGTCAAAGATACTTGTACTTGATGAAGCAACCGCGTCTGTTGATAGTGCTACTGATAATCTTATCCAGAAGGTTATCCGAGAAGAGTTCAAAGACTGCACTGTTTGCACTATTGCACATCGTATTCCTACTGTTATTGACAGTGATCTTGTCCTGGTACTCAGCGATGGTACGTATTGTTGTATGCTATTCTCATATATCTAATGAATTATAATTCTTTTCTCTATCTCCCTATTTGACGCACATCATGAAAAGGAAATAGAGTTCAAATGTGTTTTTAAATTGAGTAATTGAGACTACTATATGCTCGCCATGCTAACATTTGACATATTTTTCAGGTCTAGTTGCAGAGTTTGACACTCCATCGCGGCTATTAGAAGACAAGTCATCCATGTTTTTGAAGTTGGTGACAGAATATTCATCGCGATCAAATGGCATGCCGGAGCTTTAAGTAAGTTGAAAACATTTCAAAACCTAAGTTGAGAAGTGATGATGCTTGAGTTGCTGCCAGTGTTGTCGGCACTTGAAAAGACATAAAATGAGCTGACGAGCGTCGACCAATCACTCCAGTGAGAGTTTCTTGTTTGAAAGAAATATCGAGGAGTTCATGATTGGCTGACATGATTTACTAAAAGAAAGAAGAAAAGAAAAAGAAAGAGGAAGGTTAACATTGGGGTGGTGTATGAATTTTGTTCAATCATTTGTAATAAATTAGCTTTGACATTGAGATAGTTAGATCTTTGCTCAGAGAAGTGTAGAGTAGGGTCTTGTTGTATTCCACAGTTTTCTTTTCTTTTTCCAAACTTTTGGACCATCTAGTCTTTACTACTCTTTAGACCATCTCTAATAGAGTTGTTGTTGTTATATGTGTGTAATAATATTTTCTTATATTTTCTTCATTAGAGAGAGATGACATGTTGTGTTGTTCATATGTAGTAATAACATTCTTCAATAAAATTGTTGGGTTCAATTGTAGCATCTACTTAAAAGTAAGTTAAGAGCCTAATTTTTTTTAAAAAAATAGAGTTAAGAAACTAAGCTTATTTATAACATCAAAAAGAAAAGTAGTGATGACTGTTAAATCAAATATTCTATGTTTGAGTCACAAATGGGAGTTAAAAAGAAATTCTTAATTAGACTCTTAGGGTATGTTTGGTTGATAAGAGAAGTT
The DNA here is from genome assembly GCA_963859935.3 of Lathyrus sativus. Lineage (NCBI taxonomy): Eukaryota > Viridiplantae > Streptophyta > Magnoliopsida > Fabales > Fabaceae > Lathyrus > Lathyrus sativus. Next base: position 464,746,305 of record OZ012740.1, read on the forward strand.
GTAAAGAGAGAAGTATGTAAGAGAGAGTGTAAGAAGAGAGAAATATGTAAGAAGTTAAATATATTTGAGGTATTGATTGTTATGGAAGAAAGATAAAAGAAATATGAGAGAAAGAAGTATTGATTAAATATGAAAGTACCAAATTGTTTTTTATTTAAATTGTATTTATAAAAAATTAAATCATTTATATATTAGCTAAGGTTATGTCAAATAATTAATCAAAATATTATATAAAATAAATAGATTAATAATTAATTATTTTGATTTAATTAATTAATAATTAAATCTCATAACACAACAATTAGAAACTCAAATTCCTTAAAAAAATAAAACAAGTAAAAAGTATACAAAACAAAGGCTATTAATGGAATAGCAATGCATTTTTTACTTTCTTGGCACTTATGAGGAGAATGAAAAAGCATGTTAATCTTAATTTAAAAAATAAAATCTTTATTATTAAATATTAAAATTTTTTTCATCTCAATTTTTATTTATTTATATTTTAATACAATTGAATTTATATAATTATTTTTTACTTTATAATTAATAGTTAATTTTAAATTTATATATATATATATATATATATATATATATATATATATATATATATATATATATATATATATATATATATATATATATATATATATATATATATATATATATATATATATTTTATAACATTTCAAATATATATTAAAATATATTTTATACCGTATCAAATAATTTTATCAGTACGGATATGGTCCCAGTACTTCATAAAAAGTTCATGGAAAAAGACATTCTTAATCAAAATCATATGGTTGAAAGTGTAGATATTCATAGAATAGTTAGATATATAATTAACTCTCAACCGTGCTCAATGTAATATCATAGTTGGAAATGATCTTAAACCTAAACCCTAATAGACTTCAGCTAATTAACATGTATAATATGATTAGAAACTGATTGTATTTTATATTTTTTTGATATATTTATTTATGTTATAATTGATTTTAATTCAAAGAAAAAGGGAGTATACTTTAGAATAAAAGAGGTGTTAATAGATCTGGTCCATATGCAGCATCGAGCCCAATATATCAAGTGTTGTCGTGCACCCTCCAAGCCTTCATAGCGTAATAGTCTCTCTCTCTCTCTCTCTCTCTCTCTCATACTGCTTCGATTGTTCTGCGTTTTCTGGGAACGCTAAGATGCAAGCCATTACAAGACGCTTAGGCTCCCAATCCTCAACTTCGCTCAAATCCATCTATCCAATTTCCCATCACTGTGTGTAACGAATTTATCTTCCATTTCGGAATTTAATGCATCCTTATCCCTATATTCCCCTTTTATTTAACCATTGTAATTGTTATCATTGCAATTGCAGATTATGGCGTGGATCACGAACGTTACGTTTCGACCATAGCTACCAAGGGTGTTGGCCACCTCGTCCGCAAGGGTACTGGTGGACGCTCATCTGTTAGGTTAATCTCATTTTCCCTTTTCTTTCTCATTCAATTTTCATTCATTCATAGTGTTTCATACTTTTCTTTTTAAATGTAAAATTTTATAATAAGATTGGTAACAAAAGTATTCATTTTTGTAACCAAGCACTTGGGCTCGAGTCCTGGAGTGGTAAAGGATCTCCTGCTCAGGAACCAAGGTTCGGGGATACCGAGTTCAATTTCGGGTGGGAACAATATTTGTCCAGTGTCAGTAGCGTTCTGGATTACTAGCGCCCCTTTCCCCGGGAACAGAGTGCGAAAAGCAAAAAAAGAATTTTAGGTCTTACATTTTTTTCCTAGGTCCTTTTAGTTTAGATTGCTGTTCTGTATGAGTTCCGAGCTAAAACCGGTTAGGATACATGTTAAATGCTTCTTGGACTCATGCCAGAAACTAAGCTGACACCCGCTCTTGGCTAGACACTTCTCGAACTATCCTAAGCTTACATTAGATCTTTTATTTTTTGAGACAAATATCAAAATGACATCTCTTATCATTTTTTAAGACTCATTATTACAGGATTAATTAGTTGTTATTAAATACACGAGTCATCTTCTTATTAGGGATTATTTGTGTAAAGATTGAATTATATATGATCCCTCTTAATTTTACTATTCTACTTTGTGAGGGCCTTAGTCTTAATCCTCAACTTATATTTTTTGTTATTTAATTACACACACGAGTTAATTTGTCTGTGGCGTCTCGGTGTCCTATATTTTGGACATTAGCAGTGGCCAAGATTCGTGCTCCATTGTTGGGAAGTGAAACTAAACTGCTAATGATATCACCATTATCTGTTAACCTTGGGCTCTATATTTGTGTGATCTAGAAGACAATTATATAGCTGATATTTTCATTTCTTAACTTATCCATAGAAGATTGGATAAAGTTTCGCAGTTGGATGTAGTTTCTGCCCTTGAGAAAATCCCAAATAAAATTTTCTAGAAATAAAGTTGCATTGCTTAGTATAAACTGATGTTCATCAGTACATATTGTAAAATTGGTTGGATGTAGCTTTAGGTTGATTTTGCATGTTTAAGAAGGACTATGCACTGTAAATAATCTTTTGTATTATCACTAGTTCATTATTTAGCATGATACATTATGTTCAATATTATCTCTTCTTGAAATTGCATCACGGATGTTTCTTGTTTATTGATATAGGTCTGCAGTTTTAAGGCTAGGGTTGGTTTTTCGTCAGGAGTGTTCAATTTTGTTCTTTTGCATTTTGATTGAATAGAAAGGGTTATTTGAAAATTCTTCTTGTAGTATGAATTATAACTTATTCACCTCATTAACCTAAAGAATAAGATCGTGCTGAGGATCAAAATCTTCTTTTGACATTTTTACTTTTCTTGCCTCTAAAATTCTTATTTCTCCATTGTTTTTGAGTAATTATAGGATTTAGAGGTTTTTTGTCTGTGTTAAATGGTCTTTTGAATGGCTGGTAGATAGTTAACGTAATGCTTGAATGCAATTCCTTGTGCAGTGGTATTGTTGCTACAGTATTTGGGGCAACTGGATTCCTTGGTCGTTATGTTGTCCAACAACTTGGTAAGTTTGTGGGTTATATAAATGTTTCAAAGATTTTTTTCCCTGGAATATTGTTAACAAAGCTTAAATATTATATTTCTTAATTTTGGGGATGCCATTCCCCTCTTCCAGCTAAAATGGGATCTCAAGTCTTAGTTCCATTTAGAGGCTCTGAAGATTCTCCTCGTCATCTCAAACTAATGGGAGATTTAGGACAGGTATCATTTGATAATGTTTTAACACTTGTAAAGAGTCCACTTTTGCCTTTTCTTCCTGATCTGAATGGAAAGTAAGTAGTGCAATGTTCTTGGGCTATTTCCATTCACTATTTGTGTTAATCTTCCTGTGACTAATCTGCCCAGATTGTACCCATGAAATTCAATCCAAGAGATGAAAGTTCAGTTAAGGCTGTAATGGCTAGGGCCAATGTTGTCATCAATCTTATTGGTATACATCTCACGTAATTCTGCAACTTGAATATTTATGAGTGTCAGTATGTGATTTTGTCCTGTAATCACATACTCATTTTGGCTTATTTGTATGTTGGCAGGAAGAGATTATGAGACAAGAAACTACAGCTTTGAGGAAGTGCACTATCACATGGCCGAGAAACTTGCAAAGGCATGTTCTTTCACATTTGTTAATTTTGTTCTCATCCTATATCATCATGTTTATGTTTTAAAATATGAATAGCTCAATACTCTATAAGAATTTTTTTTTTGCTTACATGTTTGTACATTGACGTTTATTTTATTAAATAATAACAGAATCTAAATCTTAAAAGAGAATGAATTTAAATGTAGCCTCTAATGTTTATAGATACGTTGTGAACTGTGAAATTTAGAATTTTCACGTGTTGTGAGATAAACAGGCAAAAGAAAGTCAACTTGGCATGGTTACCAACTTACCATAATGTGATCTTCAGAATTTATTGTGTATTTTTGGATCTGGTCAACTAAAAATGATACAAATCATCAAATATGTAACACATCCAAACTGTTCAGTATGACTTAAACTGCGTACTGAAAGTCTTCCAAAATGAGTATTAAATAATCAAATAAAAATTGTATGATTCACTAGGTTAAGTTACAAGCTTATCTAGGGAAAGTTTTCAGTTTAGAGATTCAAAGAAGTTTCAATGGGCTCAGAAACCTCTTGCAATCTTTGGTTGATATCTCCAACAGTGTTATCAAATATCGGTCACGGTGGATATCGGTGGTGGTTATTAGCTATCCACCATAGCCAAATTTGTGAAGGATGGCGGCACCACAGTGCCAAATGTCAGGTTCTTGGTTGCCATCAATAACACTGATCTTTGATGGATTTGAGTATAGGTTTTGAGTCGACCGATAATGTAAAGTGAGTTAATATGAAGCTTTGCAAAGCTTGGCTTATTTTGAATATTTTTTATTATTCTAATATCTGTAATTTCCTAATTTGATCTGATGTTCAATATTTCTCTTAGTAAATAATCTAAGTCTTTGCAGATTTCCAAAGAGCATGGTGGTATCATGAGATTCATTCAAGTTTCTTGTTTAGGCGCATCTCCTTCATCTTCTTCCAGGATGCTTAGATGTAAAGCAGCCGCCGAAGAAGCGGTTTTAAGAGAATTACCCGAGGTACATTTAGTTTCTCACTCTCTACGCCAGTAATTCATTTCTAGTTCCGTTATCAAATGTAGAAGGGCAACTATTCTTTCTAATATTTACATTTGAAGCTTAATAAAGAAAGGCTTTATTTTTTGTCTCTGGGTTTTATAGGCTTTTGGGTGGAAACGGAAATGATAATGGAATTTGAAATAAATAATCGTGAATGATAGAGATAAATGTCATAGACCAGTTACTAATACTTTTACCACCACAGTATTGGCTCTTCATTGTCTTAGTCTTGGCTCTTACTATTCTATGAACAAGCAGTAAATTAGAAAAATTTTATTCTTGCTTAAAAGGCCAGTTGGATAGCATTCTAGCTTCTTTTTCAAATTGTCTCCAGGAAGTATGTTTTGTCCTGTTTAAGCACCAATGCATTGTATTTATCTAATAACAAAATAGACATACCTTTTTTTTTTGGTGATAGGTGAAAAAAACCATTTGCATTCGTACAGTTGAAATATTGTCATTGTCATGTTTTGCCATCTTGCAAGAGCATTAATTTGAGAATTCATAATATCACCCTTAACAGGCCACGATCTTCAAACCTGCTGCTATGATTGGTACAGAGGACCGAATTTTAAACAGATGGGCTCAATTTGCAAAGAAATACGGTTTTCTTCCATTGATGGGGAATGGGAACACAAAGTATGTGTAAATCTGTCAAGCAACTACTCTAAACTTCAATGATTTTTACCAAAGTGAATTGTATTGTTAGTGATTCTTCCTCTTGGCATTGAAATTCATGTTTCTTATTTATTTTTCTTCGTACAATTTTTGCAGACTCCAACCTGTATATGTTGTTGATGTTGCCTCTGCACTTACTACAGCCTTGAAGGATGATGGAACTAGCATGGGAAAAATTTATGAGTTGGGTGGACCTGAGATCTTTACCGTGCACGAATTGGTACTAACTGACTTTATCCCTGCATTTGTGCATATCTTGTCAAAACAAGAAATATTGCTTTTAGGAAAAAATTTCGAAGATACCAGTGAAATGATAAGAAAGTGGACCGAAAGTGAGGAAAACTGAGAAAATCATATTTGTATGTGTAATCTTTTTGTTTCTGAACCTACAGTGATTAGAGTATTTATTGAGAAGGCTATCTAACTGAATTAGTTAGAGCACTAACTGTTTAACCAGAAGACATAAGATTCTAGAACAAGCTACACATGCTTAACATCTCAGTAATTCACAAAGCTAATAGTATTTCCTTGACAATGTAAAATTTGTTTATGTTAAAAATGCAGGCAGAGATTATGTATGATGTGATTCGAGAATGGCCTCGATATGTAAACGTGCCTCTTCCCATTGCTAAGGTGTGTTCATCACATACTCATTAGTTGATTACTTTTCTACTTATATGAAGTGCCACCAGGGGACATATTTTTTGCCCGGTGAGGATATTATAATGCTTTCAATATTTATATGCAATGCAATTCTAGAAGTCTCACATTTATAGTTTCATGCAGCTAAGTTCATTTTCATAATGTATCCAGTAATTCAATATTAAATATGTAATTGGGCTGGAATATCATTTCTGATAAAGCTATCTTGTATGAATGTGTTAATTTGCTTTACACGCTAATTGAGAATATCTGAGTTAGTAGCTCAAGATCTCATGTGTGGATTGGAAGACTTCTATTATTAGTTGGTCCTTTGTTGTTTTGTTTATAATTTGGTATAAGGTCCCTTTTTCTTTTAGCTAGGCCTTATTAACTGCTCATGGAAGGTGAATACTCAGCTTCCTATTAAGAGTAAATTGTGTCACTCTGAGAGTCTGATGTCATCTTATGCTAACATTGTGTCGGGCATGGTTGACTTCAGGCATTGGCAACACCAAGGGAATTATTATTAAACAAGGTCCCCTTTCCACTACCCAAGCCTGAGACATTCAATCTGGATCAAATCCATGCTTTTGCTACAGATAATGTTGTTTCAGAAAATGGTGAGTTCCTTACTTTATCACAAGGTCTTTGATTCTTTGTTCCAAGCCATCATTATAAAATTCCCTTTCATTGTCTTGTGTCCAAACATTTTCTATTTGATGAAATTCGCAGCTTTGACATTTAATGATCTTGGAGTTGTTCCTCATAAGCTGAAGGGATACCCCATTGAGTATCTTATTCAATATAGGAAAGGAGGACCACAATTCGGCTCTACAATCAGTGAAAAAGTCTCTCCAGATGCTTGGCCGTAAGATTCTTTGGATATTTGGTCCTAAATCATTTTTCTCTGTTTTGCCTGTACTATCACCATTTCATTTAACTATTTAAAAAATGATGGGAAAAGCTCAACTTTTTGTATCTTCCTTTCATAATGTAGAGTGAGTAACCATGTTTGTTGATGATGAAAATAAAATCCAGATACCTGATTTCTAAAAATGCCTTTGAATCAAAATCAAAGTCATATATTTCTAATTGTAATCTTGGATTCTCTTATGTTAATGCAATTGTTTAGGTCCTGAATCAGTTTCAAACTTTAAATCCACCTCCCCTGCTTAATATTGTCTTCAACCTCTCCGGAAAAAAAATTGTACAATTAAAGAGAAAGAACTGATAATGAATCAATAAATTTAAATATCAAAACAGGGAGAGCCAGAAAGAGAAAAAGCTTGGCACTGTGCTTCTAATAATAATAGTATCCATTTGAACCCGGCTTGGTTTCTCTAGAGCGTTTAATCATAATACATAGATCATTACAAGTTGTGTAAGTGTTGAGTATCTGTTAATTTTCTGCAGTTCTTTTTAAAACCCATAAATACTTTTTTCTATTTCAATTACATAATGAATAGATTTTTGGATTGTATTAAAAAACTCCTATCCTTGAAGTTTTATTCCTTACGATGATGGCCAGAGCAAATTTGAGCAGTAGAGAAATTAAGGAAACTGGTATAAGATGTAGCAGAAGTCTTGTGCAACTTTACGCGGACTCCCCTTATTCATTCATTCAAATAAGTAGTTGGTGGCATCAATTATCATTTTCAGATTCCTTACAAATAAGGGAATTACTAATTCCACCGTAAATGGTGGAAAAGTATTCTATGTGATAGTAATCCTTAACGTGTTTTTAATAATCCCCTACAAATAATAAGACTTTTCCCCTCAACCCCGAATGCAAAATAGGAAATGTGGACAGTATTATTTCATAAAAACGAGCAGATTTGCTTTATTGCATTATTGGCCTCACGACATGCAACATGCTTGCAGTGAGAATATAATTTTATTAATTAATAGCGTTTCTTACATTGGTTCTTAATAATTTAATTCAATCGTGGTGGATGGGATGATTGATATGTAATAATGATGATCATACACGCACTAACGTTAAGAAAGACTTGAGACAGCGTTGTTGTATTGTATGTGTGTCGGCTGCACTTTCACAACTAGACGACGACGCCAATATTTTGTTTTTTTCTTAAGCTGAAAACGTATGCTATAAATTGAAAATAAATAGTCTACTAGATTTAGACAATTTTTTGTGTGATATACTTTGAGGTGACTAACGCAAATTAAATAAGTGATTAATTACATTTACTAAAGATTAATATAGTTTATTAGCAGAGACAATTCGATTTACATAATCATTCATCCGTCCAATCCATTTATTAAATCATTTATCTAATACATCAATTAAATAAAAAATTAGTTAATAAATTGAACCTAATACATTCATCATATTTTGTAAAAGAATTTTAAAAAAATATATCAGCATATTCTATAAGTTTTTGTTATGATAAAATAATGACTATATGCAACTTTTCTTTAAAAAGAAATTGGTGTCAAAATAATTTATTGATGAGAGATTTTAAAAAAAATATTATTTTTCCTTCGTAAAATATTTAAAAAATGGTTTAAATAGTCAAATTTTATTTTCAACCTTTTTTTAATGAAATTTTAAATGTTAAAATCCTTTTGCTTTTTGTATCGTTCGGAACCAAAAATATGTAGAGTTGTAGAAGCTATGACGGAAGAGAGCTTCTGATGCGATGTAATAGGGATGTACCTACAAGGTTAACATTCTGACGCTCAAGTCAGTATGTAAACGATGATAAAGTATTCAAATTACATTTGAAACTTGTTACTTGAAATGACACCATCTCGCATATATATAGGAGAGATGAAAAACCATTTTGCTATCTTTCCGGTGTGGAATGTAGAGGACCGTTGGATGCGTTGGAGGTACAAATCTCCTGCTTTCTGGTCTCTAAGGATCCAACAACGGACAAAAGAATATTCTACAAGCTTAGTTTATACTTGATTGGGATCCGAGACGTCACGTCTTGTGGTGGTCGGACTAAAAAGGTATATGACCGACATGGAACAGTTGCCCCTAAGATTTATCGGGGTCTTAGGAACTAGGAGGTCTTTAACAATCTTGGTCGGTTATATCGAATGCGTACCTCAGATGCATAGAGAATTGAAACGTTTGGAATACTTTGTAGAAGTAATGAACACATTTATTGTTTCCTTGTCTCTGATTTGCTATCTCCCCATTGTTTGATCTGAATCATTGATCTTCAGATTGCTTTCCTTACAAGAGTTAAGGCTTTACTTTTTAATTTTTTTTTGGTGAAGTTGTTTCATACTTGTCTATTTTTTTCTGTATCGTTATGTCATATTCCCCAAATCCTTGAAACTCACCTGGCTCATCAGCTCCGATGGCAGCGATCATAGTAAAAGATTATTCTTGGGTCGAACCTTCATACTTAGTATATGAGTCTGCTTTTGTTCTAGAAAAGGAAACATTGTTTGGTCCTTTAGAAATAGGGGTTTTTCCCGATTGGGAAATCTCACCAGTTCCGACCGGAAAAAAAGATATTTCATCGAAGGGTGCTATGTCCCTTTTCATGCCTGTATTTCCAGGACTTCGTTGTTCGCCTTCCACTAAACCCTTTTGAGAAACAGGTTCTTAATCACATTCGAATTCCCCTTTCACAACCCTATCCTTGTGTCTGGGGCTTCGTACGAGTATTTAAATACGGGTACGAATACCCGGGGAAAATGAATTTGGCTTCTCGAGACTTCAATTTTTTGAAATGTGTCCTGCTTTGAAGGGTACCGTTAGCTGTGATATTGTTTCTCTCTATCATGTCCAAAACTATGTCTTCAAGGTCTACATTAATAGTTGGAAACAATTTAAGCCTAATTACTTTTTGGCTAAACCTCTTTATCCTCTCGCTCATGAGAAGTTTTGCGTTGTTTCATATAAGTACAAGAAGAACCCGATTTCATCAAAGTTCGCAGTTATCCCGATTGTCCCGACCATTTTTTAGGGTTGACTTGAGAAGACGCGTGTCAGGATTAAATAAATTACCTCTAGTAAAGATCGGGTAAAGAGGAAAAAATGAGAAAAGGTTGATCCTATGAATGGTATTTTCGAAGGGTTAGAAGGCGCTTCTTCTCGTTTGCTTCCCTATTGAGTTTTCGTTTTAAGCACTTTTTAAATGTATTTGGGTCCTTTTGTTTAAAAATCGTTGTAAACGCTCCCCGAATAAGGACCATAAATTTTTTCTTGTGAATACTGTAATGTGTGAAGTAGTCAGGAAAGTATATAAAGTTTGAGGGAAGAGGAGTTGAAACTAGAGAATTTAGGAAAGTTTGAAAATTGAGGTATAACCTGAACACCCTAGATTCCCCGAAGTAAGGTAACGAGTCCAACGTGTAGATTTGTGTCATAGTACTTGGATTTGAGAAGTATTTCCCGATTAGTTCATAGTGATGGTCCGACACGATTAAAAAGAATCGCTTGTATAAAGTTGATTGAAAGAACGACTTATGGCACCCAAAAAAATGATGAATAATGACGGTAAAGACAACCGATCCTTCTAAGTTGGGTAACCCTTACCCGGTTATTTAGCCTAACGGCGGTTGAATCTCTATAGTCATCCCAAAGTGGACTAATGAACGCCAATGCGCGAGAAAAAAAAGAATAAAGGTGCCTTAAAAAAATCTCGATCCAATCTTATACATGTGAGGGAAAGCGATTAAAAATGCCTTAATCTGATTATCCGAATGAAAGGGGTAGAAAATCGAATAAAAGACTTAAGCCCAAAGTATAGTTGGAGAGGTGACCGAAAGGGAGATTTAGGCATGTGGTTTTACCGCGGTATGTGTTTGTGTAATATCTTTGTTAACAGACGATCACCAAGAGAACTAGTTTTAACCGATCGAAATAAAGACTCATGTATGAGTATCGACACACCTTACCATTACAAGTCTTTTATTTGATATATACCGGTTGATCTGAAAAATGTTTATCCAAGCTTGTTGCTTGAGGTCAAGCAACAATTTAAGTTTGGGGGAATTTGATCAGTGATTTTTATACGTTATTTTACCATGAGTTTTAGTTAATTTTCTTATACATTTAGTTGCATTTTATGTACTTTTATCGCATTTTATGCGTTGGTTTGGTATTTCCATTGTTTTTAGGTTCAAGTACGCAATCAAGAAAAATCAGAGCAAAAACCGGGAAAAACAGCAGTAATTCGGAAGAGTTTTAAAAGTGAAATAGGGGCATGACACGACCACCCGTGTCACCTGACACAACCCGTGTCAGGATGGTACCAAGAAAGTGAAAGTTGAGGGTTGGGCAGTGGTCTGACACGGGTGCCCGTGTCAGGAGGTCTAGAGCAGATAACTTTTTGCAGCAGATATCCAGGGGGCTAACACGGCCGCCATGTCAGCTGACACGGTCCGTGTTGGCTGATGCGCTTCATCTTCCAATTTTCTTATTTTTTGGGCCTTTGTGATCCCTATGGGTATTGTGGGTATTTTACTATTACTATGTTGGACCTGGGAGTATTTAAGATAGATTTTGAGAAGGGAAAAAAAGACTTTTTTGGCCAGAGAAGAATTGTACTATCAAGATTGGAGAGATCAAGATGATTGGAAAACTGAAGATTTTCATGAGCGGAAGCCATTGAAGATCAAAGAACCCTATTATCTTGTAATGTCTAGTTTTTACTTTGTATTTTCTTCCAATATTATGAGTATCTAAACCCTCTAATGCTAGGGTGGTGTCCCTGATTTGAATCTGTAGTGACTATAATATTAGTATTGCAATGACATTTCCTTTGTTTTCATAACTGATTTGATCTCTAGTTGTTCTTAATGCTTGCCCTGTCAGACTAACAGGGTTTGATTCATGATTAACGATTAGGCTGGACCGCCGTTGTTAAGGTTTTGCTTTTGATCATGTTGTAGTAGATATCACTTAGGACTAGGGATACCCTATAGGAACCAGAATATTCTTGATAATTGATTGCTTAATCTCATTTATAATTCTCTATGGATATAGGAATTAGGGTAGATGATTAAAGGTTTTCTCACTAAGGACTTAGGAATAAACATTATAAAGAATCGGTAATTAGTTAGTTATAATAAGTTGCTGCAGTGTTAATTCAGAGTTGTCACTTAGTCAAATCATACACTTCCCCTAGCATGTTACTCATATCTATTTAAACCACTTAGTTAATTTCTCTCTTTTATTTGCAACTCAACAAAACAATTTCAAAACCCCAAGTTCTTTTGTTCAACTGAATTATTTTAGAGCTTTTATTTCCTATGCAGTCCTCGAGATCGATATTTGGGAAAATCCCCTTTATTACTACGCTGACAAAATAGTACACTTGATATTTTACCGATCAGAGGGTGTAATGTCAGACAAGATGTCGTGACATTGTGTTACTGGTGGACTTGACAGTCTAGACTTGGTTCTATCGTTGGGGTATTACTGGTTTGAATTAACATTGTACAAGCTTCTTGGGTGTGTTCCAAGAATCTTTGTTCTTATCTGGGAGAATTTATTTTTCTCTGCAGAATGAGATAAAGCTCATGGGAGTCTTTGTTGTTAACTGGGAGATGTTTGAAGATATGTTTTAGCATCTTAGTCAGTTGCTTTTACTTCTGGATGGAAGGAGTATTATTTAGGCTCAGTGAAAGGCTTTGTGAATATGCTTCAAAGTTTACCAGATGGAATGGACAAAGTCTGACAAAGTGTCTAGACTTTGATTAGGACTTGTGGTTGCTTTAAGTTATTTTCTTTGGACGTGTTTCTTGGACGGTAGAGCATGTGCCTAAGAGAAGGCGTGTTAAATATATGTCTTGATTCATGTGCTTTCTTTGGACGGTTTTACCCAAATGTTGAAATAGTCAAATCCTAGTTGGACGGTGCACAACCATTAATTGAGAAGTTACCTACCTAAATTTATTTCTCCATTGATTTGTTCATCGGTAACTTCTATGAACCGTTAATTCCTAGAGAAACAACTTGGTTATTTAAAGAGGGTCGTTGTTTCTGGATTCTCAGGTTTTGTTTCTTGTGCTGGGTTGTGTCTTTATGGATTTTGTCCAAGTTTGGGTAAGTACCATGTGGGTATGGAACTGTGTTGGCTTCTTTTGCAAATTCTTGGCTAAAAAGGGGGAGAATGTGTGTATTCATCTCGGTTAACATCCTGCAATTGTTTTGCAAAGATGTTGGATGGGATGTTCTAACATTCTGTCTAAGTCTCAAGCTCTTCCCTTGTGCCTTGTGATCTGAGTTATGAAGCAGGTTGTGTCTTGTAACCTGAGTTACATCCTTTATGTACTCTGTGTTACGTATACTGCATTTGCGTCTTCTTAAGCTCTTTCTGGATCTCCTTAAGGGTTCTCTTATGCCCCTTAAGAGGAAGATTTATCTCTCTGTGGCAAATATAGGTTTGAGGGGGAGTATGTTACATCCTCTTCCTCATGTACAAGAAAGGGGGAGCCTCATAAATGTGTCAATTATAAACTCCACTCCCTGGTTGAAATTGAATGACTTTCGGACTTTGTTTTTCTACCTAAGGAGTTTTATCCAAAATTTGTCAAAAGGGGGAAATTGAAGGTTCTGCAGATTTAAGCAAATTTTGGTAAAACTGGATGTTACACAAGATGTTCCAACAAGAAGAATTCTGCTGAAAAAAGACATATTGGACAAGATGTCCCAACACGATGTTAGGACGATGTGTCTGTTACTGATGTACATGATTCTATTTGAGCAGAATATTTGCAGATTGTTCCAAGATTTAAGGCATGGATCAAGGAACAATAAAACCGATATTTTGAAGCCCATGAACTAATGAATATTATAAAAGGAAGACCTAGACCTAGGGGGAAAAAACTAATCCTGGTGTAATACTTGTGTTCTGGACCGGGCCGACGCTTAGCCCACGACTAACAGGCCCAAGCCCCAATGAGGTTGGGCCCCAGATTACCATGCTAATGAGCATGATCCCCCCCGAGCACAACATCTCCCCGTCGGGCATAGACCAACATCTGTCGAGCAGGACCATCGCTTCCGACCAGCCGGCCTCCCTCTTCTCCATCGTCGGGCAGGACCCTCGCATCCGACCAACCACCTTTGTCTGCTCGGGGGGACTCCTCAAGTCTTTCCCCACGTTCTCCACGTGCCCCTCACGCAGGGACACGTCATAAAGTAACTACCCATGTCCTAGAGATTCGGTATTCCTCCTCTCGGATAGTGCAAGACAGTTATCCTAGGGAGAAAACCACATGCTGGTCTTCACGATGCCACATCAGCCCTAGCAGTTACTAACATTGGGCTTGGCAGCCCAGCCCAGTGCTAGTTAACTGTTGGCCATGCGCTGGGGGCTCACTATAAATACCCTCTTCACTAGAGGGTCAGGTAACTTAACTTCTTACTCTTTCTCTGTGCTTACTTCCAATCTGCCCGTCACTTACTTTGGCATCAGAGTGTGTTTCAGGTACACCCCCTTCCTCTTCAATACTTTCAGTGAGCAGCTAGTAGATCAAGGACGCGTGCCAGTTCATAGCTCCCCTTCTGGTCAGGTACGATCAGTGGCGCCGTCTGTGGGAACCTAAGCTTCCTGGTTCCTCCGAGCAGAGAACCAAAGCTTCCTCCTTTCAAATTTCAAGAGCATGACTAGCCCACGCCACGACGACGCTGTTCTCGGCTCCGCCTTCACCCCGGTCACCAACGGCGACAATCAGCCGAGGACGTCTCAACCCCATGAGAGCGACCACAGGGATAGCCAGACTGCCTCCCCCTCATCCGAGGACGCGGAACATCACGTCGTCCCTCGAGCGAGAAGCCTGGCAGTTTTCCAGTCCATCTCACACCGGCCGGAGCTGACCCGATGATGGTTGCCCTCTTCGCAGCCATCATGCAGATGAACCAGATGTTGTTCCAGCAGAATGAACGCATTGGCACGCTGGAACACGACACCTCGTTCCGCTCCTTTCCGCAGGGAGATCAGCGCGGGAACTCTCAGAGCCCCTCTCCCTAACCACTGGGGCACCGACAACAACTGGAGAGGCCCTAACCCATGGTCTCCAAGAAGCGAGCAAGGTCTCTGACCCAGAAGGACCGACGCTCTTAGGAGCCGAGGACGGGGAGACCCGAGGCCCTGGTCAGGCAACCGAGGGTACGGAACCAACCTCCTCCTCGACACGGGCCCTCGCCCCCTCCATTCCCGATCCTCAGCGACAAGGACGACTACAGGACCCCGTTGTCCCAGGAGATCATGGCGGCCCCCATCCCCCACGGGATGGAGAAATCGCCCGTGCTCTCAACGTACGACGACACCTCGGATCCGGACGACCATCTGGAAGACATCGAGACAATGCTCGACTACCGGAACGTCCGGGGAGCCATCAAGTGCAGGCTTTTTCCGACGACCCTGAGGAAAGGCGCTATGACGTGGTACAAGATCCTGGAACCGGAGTCCGTCACGTTGTGGATGGTCCTAAAGGACCTATTTTCGCGGTACTTCACGGCGTCCAGACGCCATCCGAAGACGGAAACCGCGCTGGGAGCAATCATCCAGGCCCCCGATGATCCCCTCAGAAACTACATCGAGAGGTTATGAGGGAGGCGGTCTAGGTAACAACTTCAAACGAGATGAAGCGTTACCTGATGGAGCAGGGCCTACGCCGAGACTCCAAATTTTACGAGGTTGTGGCCATCCTCCGGCCAAACTCCCTCCAAGACTTCCTCGACAGGGCTCGCCATTATATCCGGTTCGAGGAGACGCAGGTCGCCAACACCTCCCGTGACACACGGAACAAAGAAGCCCCCCAGGGGTCCCGAGAGGAAGGGACCTCGGGCCAACGCCGCGGGGGGGACCGACGACGGGAGGACCGCCCCCGAGAACCCCGCGAGCAATGGGGCCCCACCGGCTGTTTCACCGAATACACGACACTAGTTGCTTCCCGCGAGCGCATATTGGCGGAGTGCGCCAACTCAGAATTTGTTCGGGAAGGTGTCCGTTTATCGAAACCGGCACCCACCAAAGCCAACGTGGACAAATCTAAATATTGTCGCTTCCACCAAAGCCACGGTCACGTGACAGAGAACTGCATCCGTCTGAAGGATGAAATCGAAATCTTGATCAAAGACGGACATCTGAAGAGGTACACTCAGAGAGGAGACCCGCCAAGGCATGAGGCCTCCGAGGCTAAAAATGTCGAGGACCTCCCTCCTCTCCACGACGACTCCGGCCTACAGGTAGCTCTCAAAGTTGGCCGACCAGAGGACTGGTTCGCCCTAAGAGAGTTCAACCTTCCCGCCGAACTTCAGCTACCCAAGGAGCCGGTACACCCCACCAACCGGTGGGAATACTTCCTGAGGGCAATGGTCATTTCCGGAGGGACCCCGAGCAAACTCTTGGTGGAATTAGTTAAGCGGAAGTTCGACGAGCTTATAAGCAACAACTCCGGCAAGATGAGCACGCTTGACAAAGTCTGAGGTCGATCCAACCCAATCACCTTCTATCTCGAGGAGCTCCCAAGGGAGCCCCAACCTCGAACATTCCCCTTCTGATCCGGGCAAAGATGGCCAACTTCGACGTCCGACGCATTCTGGTCGACGGGGGGAGCTCGGTGGACATCATGTACACTCACCTGTTCGCGAAGGTTCAGCTCGACGAATCCAACTTGTCCCCCTACCTAGGCTTCGATCTACAGGGCTTCAACGGGACGACGACAAGACCATGGGGATACGTGGAGCTCAAGGTCACCTTCGGGGAGAAGGAAATGGCCAAAGAAATCAACGTCCAGTTTCTGGTCGTCGAGTGCCCATCACTGTACAACTGCATCCTAGGCAGAACGACGATGGCCGAGCTTACCGCAGTACCATCGATCGTCGACTTGAAGATGAAGTACTACACCAGGTTGGGAGCCGTCGTCACCATCAACGGAGATATCGAAGCTGCTCGTTGGTGCTTCGACGCAGCAATGAAGGGCCTTAGTACAATCGGTCCCACAACCAAAGCAACTAAGCCCCCCCCCCCCCCCCCCCCCCCCCCGTTCGGGAGGTCAAACCGAAGGATCACGTCGACACCGTAGACCTCGACTGTCGTTTCATCGAGGAGCCCGACCACGAAGACAAAGCCAACGACACCCCTCCCACCACCAACAGGCAGCCTTTCCACCCAATGCGCCCCATCCCAGACAGAGACTTCGAGATCGTGACCCTCGAGGCCGATGCAACAAAGACCGTGAAGATTGGGGCGGAGCTGCCCGACTTGGCGAGGAATCAGTTGATGGTCTGCCTCCGTGAGAACGCCGACCTCTTCGCATGGAGCGCCGCAGAGATGCCCGGACTCGACCCTGAGGTCACCTGCCACTAGCTCCCCGTCAACCTAGCCGCTAGGGCCGTAGTGCAACGTAGGCGTAGGCAGTTCCCCAAAAATTTGGCAGCGACTGAAAAAGCTGTAAAAGACCTCCTAGAGGAAAATTTCATTTCGGAAGCCTGGTATTCAACCTGGTTGTTCAACGTTGTACTAGTTAAGAAAAATAATGGAAAGTGGAGGAATTGTGTTGACTACACAGATCTCAACCGGGCATGTCCTAAGGACACCTACCCCCTTCCCAACATCGACAAGCTCGTTGACAACTCGACAGGCTTCAAACTACTGTCCTTCATGGACGCGTACTCGGGGTACAACTAGATACCTATGGCCGAGGCCGACAAACAGAGCACGATGTATATGACCGAGTCAGGCAACTACTACTACAACGTAATGCCCTTCGGCCTAAAAAACGTTGGCGCCACCTACCAACGGATGATGAACAAAGTCTTCAGAGGAGAGATCAGCGACATGCTCGAGGTCTACATGGACGACATGATCGTCAAGTCCTGCACGGAGGTAGATCATACGGCGCACCTCAAGAAAGTCTTTGAGACGGCAAGGAAGTGCAGAATGCGGTTCAACCCGAAGAAATGTACCTTCGGAGTACGAGCAGGGAAGTTCCTCGGATTCTATCTGACCGAACAAGGGATTGAGGCAAACCCGGACAAGTGTCAGGCCTTCTCCGAGCTCGCGACACCGAGCACAAAGAAATCAATACAGTCCCTCAACGAGATGCTCGTGTCATTATCCCGCTTCGTCACCAAATCCGCACAGCACGCCCTCCCGTTTTTCAAGTTACTAAGAAAGGAAGCCGCATTCGAATGGACGGAGGAGTGCGAACAAGCCCTCCTCCACCTCAAGCGTGTCCTCTCGGAACCGCCCGTCTTGGCGAGGCCAGAAGTTGGGGAAACCCTCTACTTATACTTAGCAGTGTCAAACGAGACCGTAAGCGTCATTCTGATCCGAGAAACCCCTGACGGAAAGAAGCCGGTCTACTTAACGAGCAAGGCCCTCCACGGCCTGGAAGTAAGATATCAACTGATCGATAAAGTCGCCCTGGCCCTCATCAACGCGGCCAGACGACTCCGACACTACTTCCTAGCCCACACCATCGTATTCAGAACCGAGCAGCCTATCAAGCAGCTGCTCGCCCGGCCCGACATGGCCGGGCGCATGCTGAAGTGGTCACTAGAACTCTCCGAGTTCGATATCGTCTACGAAGGCAATAAGGCCCAAGTCCTGGATGACTTCGTCGCCGAAATGACCCCCGCAAAAAAATCAACCCTGGAAGCTCACAAGTGGACCATCTTCGTCGATGGCGCCTCAAGCCCCTCGGGAAGCGACTTGGGCATCATCCTCGAAAACGAGGAGGGCACTATCGTGGAAGTCTCCCTGACACTAGCCTTCTCGACGACCAACAATCAGGCAGAATAAGAAGCCTTCTTGGCCGAGCTCCGCCTAGCAGGTGACCTCGAAGCCAAGGAAATCACAATCTTCACGGACTCCCAGCTCGTCGCCTCGCAACTCTAAGGGGAATACCAGGCGAAGAACGACAATCTGGATGAGTACTTAACCCTCATAAGGGAACAAATGAAAATTTTCGACTCCGCAGAAGTACAACACGTACCTCGCGAGCAGAACACTCGAGCAGACATCCTCTCAAAGTTGGCGAGCACCAAAAAGAAAGGTGGACACAAGTTCGTTATTCAAGAGATCCTCACGCAACCGAGCACAGAAAGGGCAAAAATGTTGCTCGACATCAATACCATCGGGGATGTCAACTGTTGGATGACGCCCATACATGCCTACCTCAGTGCGGGGCGTCTGCCCGACGACGCTAAGGAGGCTGGTACGGTCAAACGGCGGTCCTGCTCGTACATCCTTCTCGACAAAAAACTCTATCGAAGGGGCTTCTCAATCCCCCTCCTCAAATGCGTCGACAAAACACAAGCCTCGACCATCCTGCAAGAGGTGCACGAAGGCATCAAGGCGCAACACCTCAGAGGACGGTCCTTGGCGAGGAAAGCCTTACGGGCTGGATACTACTGGCCGACGATGCAGGAGGACGCAAAGGAACACGTCAGGAAGTGTGACAAGTGCCAGCGCCACGATAACATGCACCTCGCCCCTTCGAGCTAGCTCAAATCCCTTTCCTCTCTATGGCCCTTCGCCTGGTAGGGGATGGATATCATCGGCCCATTCACCCTGGGCTCATATCAGAACAAATATCTGATAGTGGAAGTCGACTACTTCACCAAGTGGATCGAGGCCGAAGCCCTCGCCAAGATCACGACTCACAACATACTCCGTTTCTACAAGAGAAACATCCTTTCCAGGTTCGGCGTTCCGCTCGCCATAGTCACCGACAACGGGACACAATTTACGGACAAAAACTTCCGAGACTTTGTCACTAAACTCAGGACGAAGCACCACTTCACCTCGGTCGAGCATCCACAAACGAACGGCCAAGCCGAGGCCGCGAGCAGTGTGATCCTCCGGGGACTGAAGCGAAGACTCGGCGACGCCAAGAAAGGATGGGTCGAGGAACTCCACAACATGATCTGGGCATACTGAACAACGCCTCATTCGACCACCAGGGAAACCCCATTCCGCCTTACGTACGGAACCGAGGCGGTGATCCTGGTGGAGATAAGAGAGCCGTCCAGAAGGACCGGAGCCCCCCTCGAGGAGGAGACCAACAACGAGGCTCTTCGGGAGGAGCTTGACCTAGTCGAGGAGATCTAATCAGGAGCAGCTCTCCGCGAGGCTACGCTAAAGCAAAAGATCGCCCTTCGCTACAATAGTAAAGTCCTAAAACGCGAGTTCCAGGTCGGCGACCTGATCCTACGAAGAAACCAAAAGGACTCACATGAGGGAAAACTCGTCGTGAATTGGGAAGGCCCATATCATGTTCGGGACAAGACGGAACACGGGGCCTACTACCTCGAAAACCTACACGGGGATCAGATAGCTCGACCATGGAACGCTGAAAAGCTAAAAAAAATACTACAGTTAAACACTGCCCGCGAGAACCTTCCTCGCGGCCACGGGGTTGCGGCATGGTACGACCGCGTCTCCCCGAGATCAACGAGATAGCAACCACCTACCCTTTGTGTGTGTGTGCAGGCAGAAGCTCTGATCGACAGCAACCACTCGACCAAGAATCGTCGCTGCAGTACGAAGTCCAGCAGAACCCCAGCTCGCGATGGGACGTTCACGCTGCGGGGGCTGGTCCACGATCGTGGTCCACCCCCGTAACCAACCAGGTAACCACCCCAGTCAACCGACCAGTTCCCTACACTCCCGGGCACAACGAATGTCGAGCTATGACTCCCAACTTAGCAAAAACATACATTAAGCATAAACAAATGCACGAGCGAGCATAACAATGCAAACAGAAATATAAACCATGCAAATATAATCGAGCACACACACATACTTAGAAAATAAAACAAGAAATCCATAAACGGACACTAACCTAGAAGTCAAGTCGTTAGAATATACGAGCACAAGCCCTGAATCAAATAAAACATGGCGCGCAGGCCGAAAACTACCAGGCACGCATGCCAAAATGAAAAATAAAGGGGCACGCAGGCCACCATCCCTATTCTACAGGTTCCTCCTCCTCACGGAAAACCTGGTTGTCTTCCTCGCCATCCGAGCCCTCGGGCGCCACTATTCCCCCGTCTTGGATCCGATGAAAGGGACCAATCCCGTCGGTCACCAGGTCAGAATTGACGAGCTTGAGTTGGTCGACAACATGCTTAAATCCCACTACGATGGCCCCCAAGCAGTCCTCCTCGAGCTGACGAACCTTAGCCACAAACCCTTTTCTAGACAAAACCAACCGCTTTTCTTAGGTTTCATCCTCGGCAGGGGCGACCTGATCCTCGAGCTCAGCGATACGACCGTTGGCCCCCTTTAGCTCTTCATCCCTTTCCTTCAGAGCCTTCTCCAGCTCCTCAATGCGTCCCCGGTGGAGCATGTCCTGCCTTTGATACTCCTTTTGGTCGGCCGCCAGCTTGGCCCTAACCTCATCGGACACCGCGAGGTCGCTCTTAACAGCAGCTAAGTCCTCCGAGGAGCACCCCGCCTCATTCAACACATGGGCCGTCTCGAAGACCCTCACCATCGCCGCCAGATTTGCGGACATCATCTTCCTCCGAGCCTCTTTGCCCACAGACAATATGCTCTTGGCTTCCTCGGGCACCACAGCAGGATTGTTCTGCCCTGAAAAGAAATTTAGCCGAAGACAACAAGGGGGCATGATGAACCTGCTCTCCGGGGACCCGTCCGTCAGATCAATCCGAGGCACCTCGTCCTCCCGTTGCCGTTTGTGAACCAAGGGCTACGTCGGGGACCCACTTCCCCAAGGAGATGATGTCGTTCCCGAAGAGCCACCAGCCAACTCCCTCTGCACAGCAGGGGCCCGACCTTGAGCATGACGGTTTCCCCTGTTCATCAGCTTCGTCACCCTTTCCTCTATGAAACCCATTGAGCCTGCAAAACAAACACGAGAGAAACAGTTAGAAGCGAAATCTAGACAAGTATCAAAAGCAGCCTGGAGGCACTCAAACTACCTAGGAACCGATGAGCCTTAGCTTTCGTCCTGCATTCGAGCAGAGCCTTTACATTAATATGTCGGGCCTCCGTCAGTATTTGACCATCTTCATCGCGGATATACTCCCTGTCAGAAGACACACACTTCCGAGGAGGAAGGCGACCGACGAAGTCTACCAACCTCCGGAAGGCCAGGCTATCCTCCTCGCCCAGCCGACCAGGCCTGAAGATGAAGTTGTCGGTGGCCGAACGGAAATGATGATCCCCCCAGTCCAAAGGGAAATAGGACTCATAGCTGTCCTCGGAACGCCCCTCCACGACCACCACTTCCTTGAGAAAAATCGTCTCGTACGCGTCGTCTGTGGCCGACATGACCACGAACTAACGATCTTTAAAGCCCCGAACAGAGTCAGTATACGGGCGAAGAGCCTAGTCGCCTGCTTCATCGAAACCTAGCTATGTCGACCAACCATCGTTTGACGTTGCAAATGGAAGACGCTGAAGAATAGGGGAATGGTGGCTCCGAGCTTTAAATAGTTACACACGATCTCGAACGCACGGAGGAAAGCCAGTGAGTTCGGGTGAAGTTGGGAAGGCGCCAGCATAAGGTGGTCGAAAATCCCTTGCTGAAAGATGGTGAAGGGCAGTCGCATGCCCACCTCTTTGAAGGCGAACTCATACATGGGGAACCGGCCACCCTCATAATGCGAGCAGATACGATCGACCTCTTGAGGCCGACAAGCGCGGAATTGACGGGGACTCCCGACCACCCTATCTTCTATTAGAGCGAATGCTTCCGGATCATCGAGGACGAACCTCGACATATAATTTAGGGGTTCCTCCCCGGTCCATTCTTCCAAAGGCCTCTCCGGAGGATCCAGGTCGACCTCCTCCTCACGAACTTCCTCGTCCGCTAACAAGTACCACTCCACGTCTTCCTCATCGTGACCAGCCATTATAGCTGAAAAGTAGAGGAACTCGGTGAATTTGACAGCCAAATCAAATCCACCCTTCCATCGCAGTTCAAGTGAAAGGGCGCGGTCGCCTGACCGCCCGTGTGACAAGCGGGGGAGCGACTTTATCCCCCGAGGAGAACCGGTGGGTACACCCTCTGTCCTCGGCATACACATCCACCCGTGCCCAGGGAATTCATCCCATTGTCCTTGAGGCATTCATAGTTCTTCCAATCCTCCCCGGGGCACTCATCGCAAGAGCCGGGGACAGTCGTTTTCTACCCTAATTTTGAAGGATCCTCCGGCGTATTTGCCGGAAAAACCCACAACATTCCCAGCGCCCCTAGCGGAGCCGCCAGAAACACCACCACGAACAGCAAAAAACACCAAGAAAGGTACAGAAACATACGTGATAAGAGTGCAGAAAAGTTGTTGTTGGGCAGAAAAATCCCAGATGTCTAGCAGAAGCGATAGAAGATTTCAGGCAAAAAATTTCGGGCGTTGAGCAGCTGCAAAAAGCGAATGAGCGAAAAGACGAGCCAGGTCTATGCATATGTACCCCTAGCATGGGAAACGAAGCGTCGTTATGCATTCAAGTGCCTAGGGTGTAGCCGTCACAGGGAGACATGTGGCGACCCTCCATCTTCCCTGCGCCCTTTTAACTTCTCCCCTTTATCGCGGACACCTCCTCGACGTAAGCTCACCTGGCCACCACGATCACAACCTGCTCGACTGATACCTGGTCGAAAGAGCACGCGCTCGACACTATTCCCTGCTCAAGTCATAGCTTGCACGACCATGAACAACGACTTGGGGGGCTACTGTTCTGGACTGGGCCGACGCTTAACCCACGACTAACAGGCCCAAGCCCCAATGAGGTTGGGCCCTAGAATACCACACTAACGGGCAGGATCTTCGTCGAGCACAACATCTCCCCGTCGGGCATAAACCAACATCTGTCGAGCAGGACCATCGCTTCCGACCAGCTAGCCTCCCTCTTCTGCATCGTCAGGCAAAACCCTCGCATCCGACCAACCACCTCTGTCTGCCCGGGAGACTCCTCAAGTCTTTCCCCATGTTCTCCATGTACCCCTCTGTCGCTACTCGAAAAATACGCGCAACGGCGGGGAGGGCGAAAAAGAAAGGACAGAAGAGTCGCCACCGAATTTTATTTATCCCACGAGGGGAAAGGAAAATATCGAGAAAACCTCAAGAAAAGAACGGATAAGATGGTCTCGCAACCAAGAACAGGTTCGGAAGCCGGTTATGCGAAGGGAAGTTATTAGCACCCCTCGCATCCATCGTACTCGATGGGAACCATTTGTTTGTTGTGTGTGATTTATTTGCTTAAAAAATATTATGCTATAAAAGTGTGTTCCAAAGGGAGAGAGATAAAGGGTTAGAAACAGGGAAAGGGAGGTAACGGGGAAGAAGAGAGAAAGAACAGACTCGGTAGGACTTCGCGGTCCTAGGCCTACGTATTCTCAATAGACATGAGAAAGTCAGAGTCTACGTAGTTCGGGGAACTACAGATATGGGGTGAATGTGCTCGGCAAGGATTGTGGCCCTTGTGCCTACGTATCTTTACTCAAAAGAAGTAAAGAATCAGAACAGCCGTAGTTCGGCCTACGATTTATTGATGTTTCTATGGATGATGCTATCGTACGCATTCTAGTAGTTAGGTGTATTGTTGCTCGCTCGTTGGAGACTTAGGCATTACCTGTTTGCGATAGAACGGACGTATCATATCCTTTTTGAAAGATAAGTTTTCGCCATGCGAGGCAAAATGTCACATTTGATTTGTTGGATTGTTTTTTAGGGGCGAGATAGATCCTTGGATAGTAACCCCTACGGGTAGTACCTAGCTCTTTATCTAAAAGTTTTTTGTTATGAAAGGGTGCGGCGAACATAGCGTCTTCGTTTTGAAAGACGAGTATCAAAACCACACACACTACAGTGAGCATTTCGACACTCGGAGAGGAGGAAGTCTACACTTAATCCTCTCTCTTTAGTTCAATACAAAGAGAACTTCATTCTCTTTTTAAAGTGTTTTTGGTTTTGAATGGTAAGTGCTTTTGTGACAGAGAACCCTACGGTAAACGTCAGCACTCGGGATAGGAGAAAGCCTACGCCTAACCACTCCACGACCATTCAAGTTTTGTTATGAAAAGAGTTTAAAAATGCGCTCGGTACGGGACCGAGGTTTTTAGGTGACAAAGGTGGCGGAAAGAAGTTGTAGAGGGAGATAGGTGGCGGATAAAGTCACGTCTTCGTATTGAAATACGAGTATCAAGACCACCCACACTACAGTGAGTATCCAAACACTCGGAGAGGAAGAAGTCTACACTCAATCCTCTCTCTTTAGTTCAATACAAAGAGAATCGGTTTATTTACTGTAAGTGTTTTGAAAATGCACTCGGTACGGGGCCGAGGTTTTTTAGGAGAAAAAGGGTACAAAAAGAAAACATCTTCGTATTGAAAG
Source organism: Lathyrus sativus (assembly GCA_963859935.3). Lineage (NCBI taxonomy): Eukaryota > Viridiplantae > Streptophyta > Magnoliopsida > Fabales > Fabaceae > Lathyrus > Lathyrus sativus. The sequence continues at coordinate 464,771,602 of OZ012740.1, forward strand.
ACGAGTGTCAAAACCACCCACACTACAGTGAGCATCTCAACACTCGGAGAGGAAGAAGTCTACACTCAATCCCCTCTCTTTAGTTCAATACAAAGTGAACTTTATCGCTTTGTTAAATATGGTGAGTTGGCTTAACCATTATTTGAGAAAATTCGCTTGACGTTGGGTCAAGGATTTAATTGTTTAAAAAAGTTTGAGGTGAAGCGAGCAAGGTCGATGGCGGGCGCACAAGGCGGCCGACTTACAAGGGTTAAAAATGGCTCGATAAAATCGAGAGTTTGCTTTTGAAAATGGTTTTTGGAATCAAAAGTCACCAAGGACAATAGCAACATTCCTACCAAGAGTTGTTTCCCTCCTTGCAAAGCCTCCACTGATTTCGGCTAGGTGTTCACTTCTCTTCACTCTATGCTTTGATGGCTCTCCTCAATGGCTCCCTTGTGTTTCTCTTTTACTCTCTTCACTTCTTGCTGGTTTTTGCTCTCTCTATTTTTCTGGTTTTCTCTCTTACTCTTTGCCCTCAATATCTCTATCTCCAAAGTGTGTTAATGATAGTGAGTGATAGTGAATGATGGTTTTGTGCAGCCTCCAAGCCTCCTTATCTCCCTTTTTCTGCTGCCTTTTTCTGTTGTACCAAAACCACAGCTCTTGCACAAGATTCAATTTTCATAATTTCCATTCTTGGCAACAATTATGGCCACTTTCTTGGTGCAACCCTGCTTTTTTCCACTTCTAGTATGCTGCTTTTGTTGTATTTCTTCTGCAGCACTCTATGTTGCTTTCCAACCTTGTACCCATTGGTTGGTTGATTTGTTTTGGACATACCCATGTAGTCCATACAAGACCTTTTGGACATCATTTTCAAATTCTGATTTTTGATGTGTAGATGTATCAACATAAGCTTATAGCCTTGGTTTTGTGACATAAAATGATTTTGTAATATGATACACATTGCCACTTCTTGCATGTGGCTGTTTTGGACCATATTCAAATTGCCCATGAATGTATGCATAGCCTTGATCTTGGGATATTCCAACATTGAATTAGCTTTTAAATATTTCCTTGCATGTTTGTAAGCACAAAGAGGACCATGTGGACTTGATGAGGCATGGGGGATACCATGGCATGAAGTTATTTTTAGAAACTTGAATTAAGACTAGAAATAGCTTAATTTCCTAAGCATTACCAAGAGTTTGGATTTTGTAACAAATGTGACATTCTTGCAAATGTCATGAAATTTCTCTTTGTAATATTCTTGAATCTAGCCTTGAATTCATGAACCTTGAATTTGGAATGATGGGCCTCCCTTATGTCATTGAATTTGAAAGAAATGAAGAAATGAGTCAAGTCTTGAAAGAGGGCAAGTTTTGGGGTGCAACAGCTGCCCCTATTCAAGCGACTTGGACCTGAAGGGATGAAAAGCAAATGCTTTCAAACATTCGAGGTAAAAGGTGATTGAATACAAAAGAACCCAAAAATTTGTCAACCGCAGAATGAAACCTCTGACATCGCCGTCAGGCACCTATATCAGGTAGAACATCTGACTTCGCCATTAGTCGTCGATCAAATACAAACACCTGACCTTGCCGTCAGCTCTTAATAACATTCTAACTTCGCTGTCGGAACTCAACATCAAATCTGTGAGATATGACCTCACCGTCAATATTCAACATAATCTGTAAAAACATCTTATTGGTAGAACATCTGATCTCGCCATCAGTCCTCCATATCCTCTGACTTCGCCATCAACTTACAACATAATATGACTTCGTCGTTAATTAAAATCATCTGACTTCGCCGTTATTTCTCAAATCGTTCTGACGTCACCGTCAACCCTCTACATGATCTGACTTCGCCATCAATTCTCCACATAAAATTTGGCAAAACACCTGACTTCGCTGTCAGTCTTCAACATCAAATTGGTAGGACGCCTGGCTTCGCCGTCACCCCCTCCATAATCTGACTTCGCTGTCAATTCTTTACATAATCCGACTTCGCCATCAACTCTCTTCATGATCTGACTTCGTCGTCGGTTCCCAACATGGCCTGACTTCGTCATCAATTCTCTTCATACTCTGACTTCGCCATCAATTTGCTTCATAATCTGACTTCGTCGTCAATTCTCTTCATAATCTGACCTCGTCGTCAATTCTCTTCATAATCTGACCTCGTCGTCAATTCTCTTCATAATCTGACCTCGTCGTCGATTCCCAACATGGCTTGACTTCATCGTCAATTCTCTTCATAATCTGACCTCGTCGTCGATTCTCTTCATAGCTTGACTTCGTCGTCAATTCTCTTCATAATCTGACCTCGTCGTCGATTCTCAACATGGCTTGACTTCGTCGTCAATTCTCTTCATAATCTGACCTCGTCGTCGATTCTCTTCATAATCTGACTTCGTCGTCAATTTTTCTTCATAATCTAACTTCGTCGTCAATTCTTAATAGCATCTAACTTCGCCGCTAGCTATCAAAATCATTTGACTTCACTGTCACTTCATTTTGCTAAAAAGTGAGCATTGAACCCAAAGGTCAGCTCAACCCTAAGTTCAGAAGAACATTCGTCGATTCACCATCTGGGTGAAGAAATCCGTTGGGGAAACATGATCTTGAATAAATAGACTCCGCTAGGGAGACCGATAAGATGAACACATTTGTCAATGACCTGGCTGGGGGTCTGGATACCATGCAGGATTGAGAAATATACTGATAACTGCTGGAGATACGCTTGACAACAAAGGGGTGGCAACCCGGCTTATGTTTTACATGCATATGTTTTAATATGGTGTAATGCTCCATGCGAAATGGAAATGCTACGCGTTTGGGAGGATGTTATGCATGATGCAAATGCAAAGGAAACACTTTAGCAAAATAAATGCCAAAGAGAAAGGATTAATTCCGCCAGGGAAAAGACCAGGCACGTCTAGTACAAATGTTGGGAAAACAAACCCTGGATGGTCTTCTGAGCAAACTTCTGGGTAAAATTGTTCCGCTAAGAGAAAATCCACCCTGTTGGGGATTAGACAATGAGGGAATCAACATCAAACTTTGCTTGGGGAAATGAGCAATAAACTCAATAAATACAACTTCCGCTTGAGGAATGAGTCAATGACCTAGACTCTGAGGGAAAAGGAGCCAGTTGTTCAAACTCTATGGGAAAAACAAATTTATGAATTCGTTCCACTGCTGAGGAATAAACCCACACCCGCTCACTGGAAATGATCCTGCTCTGCTGAAGATGTCAATCTTGACCTGCTGAGGATATCCTTTGATTGTCAAGGTTTCAAACTGCTGGGGGTGAGAACCCACTTAAACTGCACACTTCCTTTAGATGAGGAACTTCTGGAGAAGCCTTGGGGAAAGTTCTCTTGCAAATAACAAATAAACAAATATGTTTTATGCGGCAGGTACCATCTCAATTATCACTTAAGACGTTGTTCAAGCAAATACAATGTTTCAATTATAGATAGCAAAGCCCACAAATTTATGTATGCAAAGTTTTATCAAAAACATCAGGCGTCTTCTGCAAACAAAACGGTAAAAACAAAACAAAAGGTTTTCTAGATAGTATGTATTATTGATAAACGGCCTTTAAATAGGCAAATTTACATGGGACACAACTCCTGAAATGAGAAAGTTGTGTAAGAAATATACAGAAACGCACAAGAATATCAAAATGTCGGCAATATGGTACAGACAACCACCATAGAACGACTCAATTATGACTCGCATGACTTCGACGCCTTTCCGATGCTTCGTCTTCTGAAGATATTGATTTGAATGACTGCTTCTCGAATTCTCCCATAATCCACTATGCTTTAAAGATCAATGCGCAGGCCGCAGTCATTTGCTTTTCAAATCCCTAACTTTTGCCTGAATCGCCCTTGCGGGTTTTCGATTCACCGGGATTCCCATTTCTGCCAAAGTCGCCCTTTCAGGTTTTCAACTTTGCGGGTTTACATTTTTTATTTTTATCTCTAATTTTTGCCCGAACCTATCCTTTTATGGTTCGCCGAGATGCCCCATTCTTGCCCGAATTTTCTTTTTCTTTCCAGCGGGTCTATTTTAAGCAAAGTATCTTTTGACTGCATCCGCGTTCACAGGGGACGTAAAATCTTCACCATCCATGGTTGAAAGTAGCAAGGCTCCTCCAGAGAAGACCTTCCTTACAACATACGGACCTTCATAATTGGGAGTCCATTTTCCCCTATGATCATTCTGTGGTGGGAGAATCCGCTTCAACACCAGATCGCCTGTCTGAAAGCTTCGAGGACGCATCTTCTTATCGTAGGCTTTCTTCATCCTACTCTGATACAGACGACCGTACGCAAGAGACGCCAACCTCTTCTCATCCATCAAACTGAGTTGATTCAACCTGTTCTTCACCCATTCTGCTTCATCCAACTTGACGTCAGCCAGAACTCTCAAAGATGGGATCTCGACCTCCAATGGCAGAACAACCTCCATGCCATATACCAACGAGAAAGGAGTTGCTCCAGTTGAAGTACGCACCGAGGTGCGATATCCATGCAAAGCAAAAGGCAACATCTCGTGCCAATCCTTATAAGTCACAACCATCTTCTGTACTATCTTCTTAATGTTCTTGTTAGCCGCTTCTACAGCGCCATTCATTTTCGGACGATAGGGAGAAGAATTGTGATGCTCGATTTTGAAATTCTGGCACAGTTCCTTCATCATCTTTTTATTCAGATTAGAACCATTGTCAGTAATGATCCTCTCGGGTATTCCATATCGACAGATGATGTCCCTTTTGATAAACCGGGCTACGACTTGCTTCGTGACATTGGCGTAAGAAGCTGCTTCGACCCATTTGGTGAAATAGTCGATGGCTACTAAGATGAAACGATGTCCATTAGATGCAGTTGGCTCGATCTTTCCAATCATATCGATGCCCCACATGGAGAAAGGCCATGGGGATGACATGACATTCAAAGGACAAGGTGGCACATGAATCTTGTCGGCATAAATCTGGCATTTATGACACTTTTTGGCGTATTTGAAGCAATCCGACTCCATAGTTAACCAATAATAGCCCGCCCTTAATAATTTTCGAGACATGGCATGCCCACCTGCATGTGTTCCAAAGGCACCTTCGTGGACTTCTTCCATAAGCAAACCTGCTTCTTTTTCGTCCACACATCTTAGCAGCACCAAGTCAAAGTTTCTCCGATAGAGTACACCGTCTGGATTCAGATAGAAGTTACCAGATAATCTTCTCAAGGTCTTCTTATCCCGGGCCGATGCCCTAGGCGGATATTCTTGGTTCTTGAGAAAGTTCTGGATGTCATAAAACCACGACTTACCATCAGAAGCTTCTTCTATTGCGAAAACAAAAGTCGGCCTGTCGAGGCGTGAGATGACAATTCTCGGTGCATCATTCCAGAAGTTTACTTTGTACATCGAGGACAATGTAGCCAAAGCATCAACCATCTGATTTTCTGCCCTCGGTACATGGTGAAACTCTACCCGGTCAAAGAAAGGTAGCAACCTTCTGGCGTAATTCATATAAGGGATCAGATTAGGCTGGCGGGTCTCCCACTCTCCCTTGATTTGGTTTACCACCAAAGCTGAATCTCCATAGATATCAAGGTTCTTTATCCTTGAATCGATTGCTTCTTCGATACCCATGATACACGCTTCATATTCAGCCTCATTGTTGGTACATGGGAATGTTAGCCTTGCAGTGAATGGTATATGGGAACCATGGGGAGTCGTAATGATTGCCCCAATCCCGCTACCGTAGGATTTAACAGCACCATCAAAGATCAATTTCCACTGGGAACCCAACTCTGGACCTTCGTCTGGCAACGGCTCATCACAATCCTTCATCTTTAAATACATAATGTCCTCATTAGGAAAATCAAAATTCATTGGCTGGTAGTCATCGACTGGTTGCTCTGCGAGATATTCTGATAGGACACTACCTTTAATTGCTTTCTGAGGCACGTACTGGATGTCGTATTCTGTCAGAACCATCTGCCATCTAGCAATCCTTCCTGATAGTGCTTGCTTTTTGAATACGTACTTAATAGGATCCATCTTTGAAATTAACATGGTTGTGTGGTTTAGCATATACTGTCTTAGGCGTTTGGCGGCCCAAGCGAGTGCGCAACAAGTTTTCTCCAACATTGAGTATCTGGATTCACAGTCTGTGAACTTCTTACTCAGGTAGTAAATTGCATGCTCTTTTCTTCCAGTCTCGTCGTGCTGACCGGGGACACAACCCATGGAATTCTCAAGAACTGTTAAGTACATTATCAACGGTCTTCCAGCCACCGGAGGCATCAGTATTGGAGGTTCTTGTAGATACTCTTTTATCTTCTCAAACGCTCTCTGGCAATTCTCATTCCAGATAATCGCCTGATCCTTTTTCAATAGCTTAAACAATGGCTCACAAGTGGCTGTGAGGTGAGATATGAACCTTGCGATGTAGTTCAATATACCTAAGAAGCCACGAACCTCCTTCTCGGTCTTTGGCGCTGGCATTTCTTGAATTGCCTTGATCTTCACAGGATCGACCTCAATACCTTTCTCACTGACAACGAACCCCAACAGCTTTCCTGATCGTACGCCGAAAGTACACTTATTCGGGTTCAACCTCAATTTGAACTTTCTCAACCTCTCAAACAACTTTAGAAGATTCACCAGGTGCTCCTCCTCCGTTTGGGATTTCGCAATCATATCATCGACATAGACCTCAATCTCATGATGGATCATATCGTGAAAGAGAGTGACCATTACTCGCTGATAAGTTGCCCCTGCGTTCTTCAACCCAAAAGGCATTACTTTATAACAAAAAGTCCCCCAAGGCGTGATAAAAGTCGTCTTCTCCATGTCCTCCGGTGCCATCTTGATTTGGTTATATCCAGAGAAACCGTCCATGAAGGAAAACACCGAGTATTGTGCGGTGTTATCAACGAGAACGTCAATATGGGGGAGCGGGAAATCATCTTTTGGGCTCGCTCTATTCAGGTCCCTATAGTCAACACACATCCTGACTTTGCCGTCTTTCTTAGGTACGGGTACGATGTTAGCGACCCAAGGAGGGTAGTTGGCCACAGCAAGAAATCCAGCATCTAGTTGCTTCTGGACTTCTTCCTTGATCTTCACTGCCATATCTGGCCTGGTTCTTCTTAGTTTCTGTTTGACAGGAGGACACTCTTCACGCAAAGGCAGGCGATGAACTACAATATCTGTGTCGAGTCCGGGCATATCTTCGTATGACCAAGCAAAGACATCCTTATACTCTTGGAGTAACTCAATCAATCTTTGCTTGATATCATTCTGCAGCGCAACCCCTACTCTGACCTCCTTTTTATCCTCTTCTGTTCCCAGGTTGACGACTTCAACTTCCTCCTGATGAGGCAGGATGACCTTCTCCTCTTGTTTTAACAGTCTGGCAAGCTCTTCGGGCAGTTCTTCGTTTTCATCAATCTCTCCTTCCGCTTGAAAGATCGGATTGTCAAAGTCACACCGAGTCATAGACGAGTCTGAATCGGTGGTATCTGTAATGTGCAACCTGTAATGATGATGATTTTATGCTTAAATGATATGCAAACAAATAAACACAAACCACATTGCCATTTTATTGTTGTAAATAAAAATAAGAAAAACAAGGATCACAAAGTTTTGAATGAAAAGACGCTTTTGATTGATAATGATAAAAGGGTTGTTCACACACATAAAAGATAAGGCCCAACAAATAAAGACCATTATGCCCCGGGCAGAGCACATGGCAATACATTAATCAAAACAAAACAATTACTCTTCATAAGTCGCAGTGATAACTTCTTCCATGGTCCAATTCTTCAAGCCTTGGCCGGGGACGCATGGCTGGATCCATGCATCCATGTCACAGTCACTATCTCCTTCTTCGTCAGATACGGTGTTGATCTCTTCGAACACCACCCCAGCACTGGTGAATTGAACAGGTCCTTTGTAGCGAGGAGCGCTTGAAGAAGATGCGTATGGGCTGTACCCTAATCCGAACTTATCTTGTTTGTTGGGGACGCTTATCACCTCCCCCCATCCTTTCGCTGATCCAGACTTCACCACAGCTTGGGCTTCCTTGTAGGATGACATAGCAACTTCTGGCGCCTTGGCTTCAACTGTTGCTTTCTCTTTGATTTGGACGGTCTCAAAGGCTTGGCACAGGGTTTCGTGAATTTCACCATCGACCTCCACATACTTGAATGAGGACAGATGGCTTACCATGATGTCTTCCTCTCCACAAACAGTCACAATGTTATCACCCACCATATACTTCAGCTTCTGGTGTAGGGTTGACGTCACCGCTCCTGCTGAGTGTATCCAAGGCCGACCCAAGAGACAGCTATATGCCGGCTGGATATCCATTATATAGAAAACCGCATCAAAAACCTCAGGACCGACTTGAATTGGCAAGGTTAGCTCCCCAAACACGGACCTTCTTGTCCCATCAAAAGCTCTGACCACCATATCGCTTGGCGTACATATTATCCCTCGAGTGTCTAGCTTCATGAGGGCTTTCTTGGGTAGCACATTTAATGACGACCCAGTGTCTACCAATACATGAGACAAGACGACACCTCTACATTCCATAGAGATATGCAGAGCCAAGTTATGATTCCTTCCTTTCGGTGTCAAATCACGGTCAGTGAATCCCAAACCATTCCCTGCATTGACATGGGCCACTACTCCTTCCAACTGATTGACAGATATTTCTTGTGGCACATAAGCATTATCCAAGACTCTGAGCAAGGCGTTCCTATGAGCCTCGGAACATAACAACAATGACAAGATAGAAATTTTTGAAGGCGTCTGTTGTAGATGATCCACGATCTTATAGTCGCTCTTTCTTATTAGGCGCATGAACTCTTCTGCGTCTTTCAGCACGACTTCTTTTCCTCCAGCCTGAGAGCTTTCCTCCGCTACCACCTTCCCTTTACCTTTATCGGCTCTTTCTGCACTTACTTCGGGAGGTGCGAATATCCTTCCACTTCGAGTCATTCCCCCGGTTCCCACCAAGTTGTCAACTGAGTCCAATGGCAAGCTTTTTAATTCCTGCTTCTATCCATTGCAGTAGACTTCCGCTCCATAGTTCCAAGGGATCGCCTTGGAGTTTTCATAAGGTATAGGTCCTGCCTTCGTAAAGATGATGGTAGGTCGCGCTGGCGGCGCAGAAATAGTGATTGTTTTGTAAGGGATAGAGATGATGGCCACCTCATCCTCTTTCTTACTGACTATCTTCTCATTCTTTTTCTCACAGATCTTGTCAAACTGCAGAACACCTTCGTTTATCATACACTGTATATAACTCTTCAAACTCTCACACTCTTCAGGATGGGCGGCACAATTTTCACAATCCTTTTCACACCCGGGAAACACCCCACCTTCTAACAACTTGCATTTTACAAAACTTAAAGGAGTCTTCAATTCTTCAACATCATATACCAGATCTAAATCCTCCCCTTCAACAACAGCATTTACTCTACCTGCTCCATGATTTGGCATAGGGTTCTGATCAACATTCGGCGCATCATGGTTGAAATTAATGGCCCTACTATCAACAAGGTCTTGTACCTTGTTCTTGAAGGCTTTGCAATTATCAATATGATGGCTGGGAGCGCCAGAGTGGAAGTCACACCTAGCGTTGGTGTCATACCCGGGTGGTGGTGAGCCATTAAGAGGGGCCATCGTCCTTTTCTGGACCAACTGAAGTTGCAATAAGTGTTGTAGTAACTGAGAGTAAGGCATTGGTGGTGCGTCAAAGTGCCTATCTACCATCCTTCTTCGGTCTTAATACGGTCTTGGCGCGTAATTTTGTTGTTGTGGTTGTTGCCGTTGCTGTTGTTGTTGCTGAGGCTGTACTGCCGGGATGGCAATACTAGCTACTTGTGGTTGTTGTTGATAGTACGGTCGTGGGCGATACTGATTCTGATTCTGGTTCCAATTTTGATTCTTAAAACCTGATATTGCATTTGTCTCATTCTCCTTTCTTTTAATACCGAAGTTCTTTCTTCCACCTCCAGATGAGGTCCCTTCTCCGGCTTGTATTTTACCCAATTTAATCCCATTTTCTACTCTCTCGCCTGTGATGATCAGATCTGAGAAACTTCCAGACATGTTGCTTATCAATTTCTCATAATACACACCAGGTAGTGTAGCTACAAACAAGTCGATGAGTTCTCTCTCCACCATTGGAGGTTGAACCCTCGCAGCCAACTCGCGCCACCTCTGGGCGTACTCCTTGAATCCTTCATTGTTCCTTTGCGATAGATTCTGTAACTGCACACGATTCGGTGCTAGGTCACTGTTATACTGGTAGTGTTTGACAAAAGCTTCTGCCAAATCCTTCCAACTTCTGATATGGACCGGCTCCAGTCCCATATACCATTCTAAAGATGGGCCTGACAAGCTATCTTGAAAGAAGTGCATCAGCAACTTCTCATCATCGGAGTATGCAGACATTCTTCAGAAATAGGAGCGAAGATGCACCCTTGGACATGTTGTTCCTTTGTATTTATCAAAATCTGGCACTTTGAACTTTGGAGGAATCCTAAGTCCCGGAATCAATCCCAGATTGGACATGTCAAGACCCATAGTATTCTGGCCTTCAAGAATGCTCCTCATCTTTTCTTCGATTGCATCGAACCTTCTATTAGCGTCGGATCGTAACCCTGCCCCAAGGTCTCCCATGGAGAAGACGTCATCTTACTCATCTTGGTTCCACTGAGGACCATTGTTAACTGGTACGGCGCCCGCCGCAATTGGGATGGGAATTCCATCTTGGTTCTCTCCACCCGGAATATTGACTACAGTTGGACCACCATTGGCCTGCGAAGTGCTACCATTAGCCGGAGGAGGAACAACAGTAGTTCCTCCATGCAGAACACCACTGCCATCCACTCGAGCTATTAGTGGTTGAACCAGCGTTCTCAATTGTTCCTGCCCATTGGCTACCCCTTGCATTGTTTCCATGAATTGCGTCATCTTTTCCCTAAACTCCTGCAGCTCTTGTTGTACTTGATCCATGACTCTTCGTCGGTTCCCTCTTGTGTTGTATGAACGTTGAGAAGTCAGCTTGCTCTTTCCCTTTCTTTCCTTCTGAAATGGCAAGCGGTATGAGGTCGGGTTTCAGGGAATGCAAAAATGATGCGTGGGTATATGCAATGCTCGAATGATGTTCAAGGGACTTTCAAGATTTATGATTATCAATGGTATTATGGAACTATAAATGAATAGTAAAGAATGCACAATTTAAGCCAAAAAGCAAACTTTCATTAATTTTGAGGGAAGATTCAATACAACTGATTGTTCAATAAGCTGCAAAATAAAAACTCATGCTACAAGAGAATACTGAATGAATTAAAACTCTTTCTTCCGAAGACGTTCTTCAAGCTTTTTTGTCTCGGACATGAACCTTCTAACCATTTGGTCGCAGAGCCGGATAAAGTGATGGATGGAAGGAGGAATATCATTTCCTTCCAAGTCTTGAATTGCGCTTTCCAACCTCCATGGGATATCACGGATCATAAGGTTGCAATGCTCCACTAGGTTGTTATACCTAGCGCGACACATGTCTAGGGTCGGCTGGTAATAACGAAGAGAATCCTCATACATATCCAAAAGTTCATTAAGTTGAGCTTCCTTCTTCAACCATAGTGAACTATTCCTTTGCAGGGCCTCGAAACGGTCTTTCCACAAGGTGGTTGTTTCCTGAGCGGTCTTCAATTCTGAGCATTTGCTGTGCCATACATCAGAGGTGACATATGAAGCTCTCAATGCTTCTTCTTTGAGTTGTCGCTCGCTTTCGGCTAGAATTAAGGCACCCCTCAACTTTTTTTCAAGGACATCAATATCGGCCTCAAGTTCCTCCCTTGTCTTCTTCTTTTCAGCAGAGGCTAACTCGAAGAATCTCCATGCTTTATCACAAGAGGCCTTGGTTTCCTTTAGGCGTTTCCGGAGGGCTTTTACCGATGCATCATCTCCTTCATAACCTTCTTAATACCTGACCCTCAGATCTGCTTCTAGCTTCAGCTTCTTGCTACTCTCAGCCGCTCGGTCTTGTTCGAACTCCACTTTCCTCTTATATTGGCCATTCTCCATTCCTGCTTGGTGAACCTCAGCCTGAAGGTCTTGATTTTCCTTTGTCAACCTTTCTATTACTAGCTTTAGTTTCTCATACTCCTCCATGGATACATGAGTGGGAGCAGGAGGTTCTTCTCACATGGATGGTTCGGAGGGAAATGGAAGCAACCTTTCGGCCACTCTAGCTTGCAACCATCGGTTGTAGGGCTCCTTAGCCACACAGTTCTTTGCCTTTAACTCTTTCCTCCCCTTCGTATGAACCTTGGACCACGCTTTAACAATATTCCTGACAAACACAGGATCGTCTATTGTGGCTAGCAAAAAGAAACTCTGAACCTTCTCTGCTTCGGGCTCATCTTCCATGGCATAGCCCAACTGACGCAACGCCATGACAGGGTTGTAGTTAATGCAACCAGCCCTACTGATTAGAGGTACATTACCGAAATTTCCACAACTAAAGATGATATCCACGTCATAATACTCATGAGAGTACCAAGCAATATCACTGGCCTCTAGAGACATAATGCGTTGAGACCATTTCAGTTTCTTCTTGTTTTCCACAAACGGCCCTTTCTTCGGCAGGTGGGAAGCATACCATTTGAACAGTAGATGAGAACAGCATTGGACCATTCCTGTCTTCTTTTCACTTCTCCAATGAATGGAGTGGTAAACATCAGCGAGGAGGGTAGGGATAGGATTCCTTTGCATGAAGAGAATGATAGCAGTGATGTCTATGAAGTTGTCCACATTTGGAAAGAGGACAATCCCATAAATCATTAGAGCAACGACAATACCAAAACCTTCCCAATCCCCATTGGTCTTGTACTGATCGGCTTTATCTAGCAAAAACCTCAAAGGAAAGCCTTGAGTACCTCCCTTATTGGTTAGACCATCTTTAACCTCTTCCTCGGTCATACGGAGAGCGAGAGCAATGACAGAAGACTTTGGCTCTTCTTCTAGGCCGGTATAAATAGGTTGATCCTTGATCTTGATATTCAAAATATGAGAATATTCTTCAAGAGTAGGAGCCAACTGATAATCTTGAAAGGTGAAGCATCTGAGAGGCGCATCATAAAATTGAACCATAGCGAACAAAGCCCATGTATCGACCCTAAAATGGATAAGGTCAAGCAATTTCCCATATTTCCCTTGAAAGTTAATTTTGACAGCTTTTGGCACATCAATCAAAAGATCTTGGATTGGTCCCAACTTCGGTTCTCTGAACTTTAAGGAATTTGTACTTCTTTTCCTTTGATCATTCATCTTGTTCTTCAATACCTATGATAATCACAGTCTCTTAAGTCCCTTGATATGCAACAATGCTATGAAATGCAATGCTTTATGGATGCATATGAGAATGGAAACACATGGATCAAAGTCACAGATCCTGCAGGGTATTGTAACAAAATATCTCTCACCACGGGTGGGCAATCTATTGGTTTATAAGAGGGCATCCCAAAAGGCTTTTAAACAAGGTCCCATGCACTAACCCTCAAAAGTTTTCCATCATAACGACTACTCGTAAGACGGTAATCCCTTCAAAAGGATGAACACAGAGTTATGTTTTAGTAACCTTTTGGAATAAGGTTCTACAAGAGGTCCTCAGAATCACGGAATCCCACGTCGGAAATAAAACGCCGTTACGACTACACGTAGGACATAATCTTTCCAACGGGGTCTCATCTGAGCGGTGGAATTCGATCCAACTCAACGAGTCCTACGTCTCGCAAATCAGAAAGAAACCACCTCCTAATCTTAGTGTATACTCGAAAGCTCGGGTAGAAAGCTTTATCCTCACAAACCATCCCAATAAACCCAACAGGTTAGAAAGAAACACAATAATAAAATAAAATAAAACATAAAAGCAAATAAAGCACAAATGCGACAAACAAACTAGGTTTGGCTTGCTAGTCGTCCCCAGCAGAGTCGCTAGTTGTCGCTACTCGAAAAATACGCGCAACGACGGGGAAGGCGAAAAAGAAAGGACAGAAGAGTCGCCACCGAATTTTATTTATCCCACGAGGGGAAAGGAAAATATCGAGAAAACCTCAAGAAAAGAACGGATAAGATGGTCTCGCAACCAAGAACAGGTTCGGAAGCCGGTTATGCGAAGGGAAGGTATTAGCACCCCTCGCATCCATCGTACTCGATGGGAACCATTTGTTTGTTGTGTGTGATTTATTTGCTTAAAAAATATTATGCTATAAAAGTGTGTTCCAAAGGGAGAGAGATAAAGGGTTAGAAACAGGGAAAGAAAGGTAACGGGGAAGAAGAGAGAAAGAACAGACTCGGTAGGACTTCGCGCTCCTAGGCCTACGTATTCTCAATAGACATGAGAAAGTCATAGTCTACGTAGTTCGGGGAACTACAGATATGGGGTGAATGTGCTCGGTAAGGATTGTGGCCCTTGTGCCTACGTATCTTTACTCAAAAGAAGTAAAGAATCAGAGCAGCCGTAGTTCGGCCTACGATTTGTTGATGTTTTTATGGATGATGCTATCGTACGCATTCTAGCAGTTAGGTGTATTGCTGCTCGCTCGTTGGAGACTTAGGCATTACCTGTTTGCGGTAGAACGGACGTATCATATCCTTTTTGAAAGATAAGTTTTCGCCATGCGAGGCAAAATGTCACATTTGATTTGTTGGATTGTTTTTTAGGGGCGAGATAGATCCTTGGATAGTAACCCCTACGGGTAGTACCTAGTTCTTTATCTCAAAGTTTTTTATTATGAAAGGGTGTGGCGAACATAGCGTCTTCGTATTGAAAGACGAGTATCAAAACCACATACACTACAGTGAGCATTTCGACACTCGGAGAGGAGGAAGTCTACACTTAATCCTCTCTCTTTAGTTCAATACAAAGAGAACTTCATTCTCTTTTTAAAGTGTTTTTGGTTTTGAATGGTAAATGCTTTTGTGACAGAGAACCCTACGGTAAACGTCAGCACTCGGGATAGGAGAAGGCCTATGCCTAACCACTCCACGACCATTCAAGTTTTGTTATGAAAAGAGTTTAAAAATGCGCTCGGTACGGGACCGAGGTTTTTAGGTGACAAAGGTGGCGGAAAGAAGTTGTAGAGGGAGATAGGTGGCGGATAAAGTCACGTCTTCGTATTGAAAGACGAGTATCGAGACCACCCACACTACAGTGAGTATCCAAACACTCGGAGAGGAAGAAGTCTACACTCAATCCTCTCTCTTTAGTTCAATACAAAGAGAATCGGTTTATTTATTGTAAGTGTTTTGAAAATGCACTCGGTACGGGGCCGAGGTTTTTTAGGAGAAAAAGGGTACGGAAAGAAAACATCTTCGTATTGAAAGACGAGTGTCAAAACCACCCACACTACAGTGAGCATCTCAACACTCGGAGAGGAAGAAGTCTACACTCAATCCCCTCTCTTTAGTTCAATACAAAGTGAACTTTATCGCTTTGTTAAATATGGTGAGTTGGCTTAACCATTATTTGAGAAAATTCGCTTGACGTTGGGTCAAGGATTTAATTGTTTAAAAAAGTTTGAGGTGAAGCGAGCAAGGTCGATGGCGGGCGCACAAGGCGGCCGACTTACTGTTAGATGCCAAATTTCACTTATTTGATCTATCAAAAGTTGGCATTTTTCACTCATTTTCGTCAAATAAATGTAGAAAACCACTCTTGTTTTGTTTGGTTTGCAATATAGTGTGAAAAGCTCTTGGTACCTTTGATTTGTGTGTTATTGTGCAGGAATTAGGCACAAAACAAGTGAAGAGTAAGACACAAGAAATGGGCAAGGAAACCAAGACAAGATGCAAACCACCAAAATGCTATCATGCTCACTAGGCGAAATCAGAGCTGCTGGAAGAAGCTGGAATTTGTCATGCTTGCCTGGCGAAGCCCAGCGAGTGCCAGCGAAGGTTCGCTTGGCGAGTGCTGGCGAGCCAGAGCGAGTAATTCAACTTAAACTCCCAGACCAAAAGGACATAAAGTTCGCCTGGCGAGTGGAGCCTACGAAGGTTCGCCTAGCGAATGATTCCTTCGCCTGGCGAAGGTACGATGGCTCAGAAGGGCGGTTTGCTGCTAAAGGCACTTTGAAGTGCCTTGTTTCTGTTGTTCGCCTGGCGAATGTCCCTGTTCGCCTGGCGAATGGGCGAAAACAGAACATCTTTTTGTGCTATATTTACTGCTTTTTAGGTTATAACTTAGGGACTTTTTAATTATTTTCCATCTTGTAACATGGGGGAACATCATAACAGAGAGAGAGAAGTAAAACCCTAAGAGGGAGGAGGTAAGATCTTCGATCTCTTGTTGGGGTTTGGATTGTAATCTTTTGATACCTTATGTATTTCATCTAATATATGTTTGTGAACTTATTTTGGATTCTCTATTGATTGAATATCTTTGATTATGTATTTGTGGGTCTTGACAAAACCTTTTCACATCTTTGATCTCAGATTTTCTTCTATCAATGAACAAACTTTTGACATGGTTTTGATATTCATGTATCTTCTATGGTGTTGTGTTGATTAAGTAGCATGGGTAGCATGGGTAGGATCAATATGATATTGTGTGGGTATGTGATAATAGTGATGAAGAACGATGTTCACCGACATTTGGCGGATTAGATGAATACATGTAAAAAGGGTTAAGCGTGTGTACGTATTTTGATCATTGTATTTTATGCAAAACAATTGTTTATCTGATATGGGTTTCATTCTTGTTTACCTGTTAATCTTTGATTTGAATCGTGATAGAGATATACTTTTCGGATCTGGATCTAGGATGTTTACCTGTTAGGTTCTAAATGCTAGAGATAGGTTTAGGCTTAACATTTGCGCGAGTATCAGTTCATAATGCTCCGTGTTGTCGAGTTGTGTGAGAGATCAACAATGAGACAACATGGTTGTTCTCTCGACGCCGCGTTAGAGATAAGCTTTGTCGTGAGTGATACGTAAGGATATTAGACGAATGATTGTGTTGTGTTTAATTTGATCAGAAGAATGCATGTGTTATCAATTGATGAAATCCAATCCCAACAAGGCTCCGTTTATATTTCAGTCTTTATTTATATTTTCTGTTTTCATTTATGGTTCCCTGAACCTTTTTAACCAACCCTGTTGAACAATAAGCTTAGAAATATGGAAATCGTTGAACGGCGTTCAAATCGCACTGATCCCTGTGGAGACGACAAAACTGGGTTACTTAATATTTTTTGCTTGCTGCTTTACCGCACCAACAAAATGGCGCCGTTGCCGGGGATTGGTGTTGAGATTTTGAAGTGCATTGCAACGGTTCTATGTTTTTAAGCTTTGTATATTTTGTATATATTGTTTCTTTTTACGTTTTTTCTAGTGTGTTCAGGAATGATGAAAACTCCTTCTAGAGTGGTTGCTATCGGTATAAAAGCATTCAAAAAAGCTTCAACCAAGTTAGGATGGCGATGATAGTATGAAACAAGTGAATGTTGTCAAGGTACATGGTTTCGTTTGTTTAGAATTTTAGAATGCTTAAGAACTTAAGTCTTTTTGCAAATGAAATTTGTTCTTTTGGCAACTTGTTTGAATGATTGTTTCACTTAGGACCAAAAACCACAATTTGTGAGAAAGCTTCCATTGTTTACTAAATGCTGGATTTCTGATAAACTTTGTTGATTCGTATGATTCATGCTTTATCTTGTTATCATTGTGAATTTGTGGAAGCATTAGAAATGATCAAGGCACTTGTTTGTATTGAGCACAACTATGTCCAAATGCAACTTACCCGTGAGTAGAGAGAATTTGTTAACCCCTTTGAGCCTAAACAAAGTGAATCTCATTCTTAATTTTGAGAGATTCTAAAATTTTCTTGAACCCTTGAATTTGTTTTAATTGTCTTCTTTACCATAAAAAGTTAAGAGCATTCACTTGAGGGTTGAGCAAAAGTTAAGTTGGGGCGAATGAAAAAGGAAGATAGTAGGTTGCTACAACTTTTGAAAAATTTAAGCAAGCACCAAAAATTGTGTGAATCTGAAAAAAAAAAAGAAAAAGAAAAGAAAAAAAAAACGAAAAGAAAAGAAAATGAATGCTTGCTTGAAAAAAAATAGTGAAAGAATAAGTTGTGAAATAAGAGTTGGGAAGGTTTGCAATCGAAAAACAAATGGAATGAAGTTGAGGTGTGTAAATAACGTGTTCGGTGAATGTCTCTTTTGCATCGGAAATTTCGTTTCAATGGCCTTAGAAATGACCCTTGTTTGTAAACCCGACCAAGCTACAACCTTAAAGACCTTAGTGATCTTCTTACTTCCATATTTTCGCTTGTGATTGTTAGATTTTGTATGAATTAAATTGATATTGGCATTGTTTGTTAGTTGAGTGAAATTGTCCCCGCGGTTGCAAACGCGTAATTTCTTCAATCCTTATTCGAAGAGGAGAGATAGAGTGATTCATTCATGAAAAACATAGTTGTTGATTGATACATGGCTTTATATTTGCTTTAAGAATTTAGTTCTTGTGCATTGTTTGATTCTAAACATTTGAAACCATAGCTTGTTTGCATCATTTGTGTTTGAGCCAATTTTATCCATTCTTGGGTGAACCTTAGTCTCGAGCAAATCCTCTTATTGCGAAATGAGAGGCATACTTTGCTTGAGGACAAACAAAAAGCTAGTTGGGGCGAGTTGTTAGATGCCAAATTTCACTTATTTGATCTATCAAAAGTTGGCATTTTTCACTCATTTTCGTCAAATAAATGTAGAAAACCACTTTTGTTTTGTTTGGTTTGCAATATAGTGTGAAAAGCTCTTGGTACCTTTGATTTGTGTGTTATTGTGCAGGAATTAGGCACAAAACAAGTGAAGAGTAAGACACAAGAAATGGGCAAGGAAACCAAGACAAGATGCAAACCACCAAAATGCTGTCATGCTCACTAGGCGAAATCAGAGCTGCTGGAAGAAGCTGGAATCTGTCATGCTCGCCTGGCGAAGCCCAGCGAGTGCCAGCGAAGGTTCGCTTGGCGAGTGCTGGCGAGCCAGAGCGAGTAATTCAACTTAAACTCCCATACCAAAAGGACATAAAGTTTGCCTGGCGAGTGGAGCCTACGAAGGTTCGCCTAGCGAATGATTCCTTCGCCTGGCGAAGGTACGATGGCTCAGAAGGGCGGTTTGCTGCTGAAGGCACTTTGAAGTGCCTTGTTTCTGTTGTTCGCCTGGCGAATGTCCCTGTTCGCCTGGCGAATGGGCGAAAACAGAACATCTTTTTGTGTTATATTTACTGCTTTTTAGGTCATAACTTAGGGACTTTTTAATTATTTTCCATCTTGTAACATGAGGGAACATCATAACAGAGAGAGAGAAGTAAAACCCTAAGAGGGAGGAGGTAAGATCTTCGATCTCTTGTTGGGGTTTGGATTGTAATCTTTTGATACCTTATGTATTTCATCTAATATATGTTTGTGAACTTATTTTGGATTCTCTATTGATTGGATATCTTTGATTATGTATTTGTGGGTCTTGACAAAACCTTTTCACATCTTTGATCTCAGATTTTCTTCTATCAATGAACAAACTTTTGACATGGTTTTGAAGTTGATATTCATGTATCTTCTATGGTGTTGTGTTGATTAAGTAGCATGGGTAGCATGGGTAGGATCAATATGATATTGTGTGGGTATGTGATAATAGTGATGAAGAACGATGTTCACCGACATTTGGCGGATTAGATGAATACATGTAAAAAGGGTTAAGCGTGTGTACGTATTCTGATCATTGTATTTTATGCAAAACAATTATTTATATGATATGGGTTTCATTCTTGTTTACCTGTTAATCTTTGATTTGAATCGTGATAGAGATATACTTTTCGGATCTGGATCTAGGATGTTTACCTGTTAGGTTCTAAATGCTAGAGATAGGTTTAGGCTTAACATTTGCGCGAGTATCAGTTCATAATGCTCCGTGTTGTCGAGTTGTGTGAGAGATCAACAATGAGACAACATGGTTGTTCTCTCGACGCCGCGTTAGAGATAAGCTTTGTCGTGAGTGATACGTAAGGATATTAGACGAATGATTGTGTTGTGTTTAATTTGATCAAAAGAATGCATGTGTTATCAATTGATGAAATCCAATCCCAACAAGGCTCCGTTTATATTTCAGTCTTTATTTATATTTTCTGTTTTCATTTATGGTTCCCTGAACCTTTTTAACCAACCCTGTTGAACAATAAGCTTAGAAATATGGAAATCGTTGAACGGCGTTCAAATCGCACTGATCCCTGTGGAGACGACAAAACTAGGTTACTTAATATTTTTTGCTTGCTGCTTTACCGCACCAACACTTACAAGGGTTAAAAATGGCTCGATAAAATCGAGAGTTTTCTTTTGAAAATGGTTTTTGGAATCAAAAGTCACCAAGGACAATAGAAACATTCCTACCAAGAGTTGTTTCCCTCCTTGCAAAGCCTCCGCTGATTTCGGCTAGGTGTTCACTTCTCTTCACTCTATGCTTTGACGGCTCTCCTCAATGGCTCCCTTGTGTTTCTCTTTTACTCTCTTCACTTCTTGCTGGTTTTTGCTCTCTCTATTTTTATGGTTTTCTCTCTTACTCTTTGCCCTCAATATCTCTATCTCCAAAGTGTGTTAATGATAGTGAGTGATAGTGAATGATGGTTTTGTGCAGCCTCCAAGCCTCCTTATCTCCCTTTTTCTGCTGCCTTTTTCTGCTGTACCAAAACCACAGCTCTTGCACAAGATTCAACTTTCATAATTTCCATTCTTGGCAACAATTATGGCCACTTTCTTGGTGCAACCCTGCTTTTTTCCACTTCTAGTATGCTGCTTTTGTTGTATTTCTTTTGCAGCACTCTATGTTGCTTTCCAACCTTGTACCTATTGGTTGGTTGATTTGTTTTGGACATACCCATGTAGTCCATACAAGACCTTTTGGACATCATTTTCAAATTCTGATTTTTGATGTGTAGATGTATCAACATAAGCTTATAGCCTTGGTTTTGTGACATAAAATGATTTTGTAATATGATACACATTGCCACTTCTTGCATGTGGCTGTTTTGGACCATATTCAAATTGCCCATGAATGTATGCATAGCCTTGATCTTGGGATATTCCAACATTGAATTAGCTTTTAAATATTTCCTTGCATGTTTGTAAGCACAAAGAGGACCATGTGGACTTGATGAGGCATGGGGGATACCATGGCCTGAAGTTATTTTTAGAAACTTGAATTAAGACTAGAAATAGCTTAATTTCCTAAGCATTACCAAGAGTTTGGATTTTGTAACAAATGTGACATTCTTGCAAATGTCATGAAATTTCTCTTTGTAATATTCTTGAATCTAGCCTTGAATTCATGAACCTTGAATTTGGAATGATGGGCCTCCCTTATGTCATTGAATTTGAAAGAAATGAAGAAATGAGTCAAGTCTTGAAAGAGGGCAAATTTTGGGGTGCAACACCCTCATGCAGGGATACGTCATAAAGTAACTACCCATGTTCTGGAGATTCGGTCTTCCTCCTCTCGGATAGTGCAGAACAGTTACCCTAGGGCAAAAACCACGTGCTAGTCTTCACGAAGCCACGTCAGCCCTAGCAGTTACTAACATTGGGCCTGACATCTCAGCCCAGTGCTAGGTAACCGTTGGCCCTGCGCTGTGGGCTCACTATAAATACCCTCTTCACTAGAGGGTCAGGTAACTTAACTTCTTACTCTCTCTGTGTGCTTGCTTCCACTCTGCCCGTCATTTACTTTGGCATCGGAGTGTGTTTCAGGTATACCCCCTCCTCTGCAATACTTTCGGTGAGCAGCTAGAAGATCAAGGACGCGTGGCAGTTCATAGCTCCCCTTTTGGTCAGGTACGATCAACTTGTAAAGTAGAAAATAAGAGTTTAGGATTTTGAAAGTCGTAGGCTTTCTTGTGCTGTAAGTCTCCCTGTATATCGGTTTGATACATTGTGGTAGACATTGATGTTTATGCAGATTCAAAAACCTATAGGTAATGAATCGTGTATTGTTCTTGGATTAAGCTTTGAAGTAAATCCATGAATTGTTTGTCAGTCAAAAGTCTTGACTGATTGTTGATCAGAATGATGCAGTTATAAGATGTAGTAAATGTTAGGTATCACAGGTTGTGATTTAGGAATTGAGATAGGTTTCTCTTATTTATATGGTGATTTCTATATAGAATTGTATTGGGTAGGAATTAAGTGAGGAGTTTTAAACGGGGGAGTTTAGCTCTAAATTAATACTGTTAATAATGAATTCATTCCTGGCTTGGTAGCCCCCAGATGTAGGTGATTTGCACCGAACTGGGTTAACATATCTTATGTTATTTATCATTATGCAAATTTACAGTTTAATATTTGCCTTTTGATTAACATATTGTAACAGATGTCGAAACATCTGCTGTGCTCCTATTGCTGATATTCAGAGTATCAACTTGATTATTCAGCCCTTGTTTTTAACATTATGCAGAGAACAATGTAGTGACATGTTGTAGGACATCTGTGATCTGCTATGCCATAATTTCAGTTTGATTTTAGACAAACATACATTGATTTAGAGTGTGTACAACAATCTAGATAATGGTTGAAAAAATCCACCATCTATACATATCTACTATATCTGACACATTTCATAAAACTTCATGAGAAAGATCAAAGACAAAAGCCTCCATAAAACGTTGTTAACATGGGTAAGTATCTCTATTTGACAATAAAATTTGTTAACATTCTAGGATTATACTTTTAGACGTACATTGTATATTTATACCATACAAGGTATGCTTTAAACCAATAACACTATTGAAAATAAATTGGGTTGGTTAATTTACAAACTTTTAGGTGGGTCGATAATATTCAGCTAGACAAGTGGACGAGAGCATTTTAGAAAGGTCGAGGTTGGGTCACATGAAAACAAACCTCATAAAGTTAATGAACTCACTCTTTAAAGGCACTTATAATCTTCCCATCTCAGGGTTGGTAATGGCGACCTATTATAGGCTAGGATTTCTATTTGCTGACAGGGGATCAAAATGGAGTGTAGTGTTATAATCTAGCTAGATATTCACACACAAAATGCATGAACATGATAAAAGAGGAAATTGTCAAATCTAACACGCATCAGGTAACAAGATTTTACGGCTAAATTACAACTCTAGTCTCCAGAAGATGATGGGCAATAATGAGGGAAGCCATATGGGACATTACAAGGTCGACCTTGGAATTAGTTGGTGCGATTGTTGAAAATTTTAAGCTTTTGGGTTCCTTGCTCTCATGTTATTACAGCATGTTCCAATGTGCGCCAAAATGTTTTTGTTCATTTGTCACACGTTTACAATGTCGTAAACAGGGGTGGCAAACGGGCATGTCTGCCCCGTTTAGGAATGACACACAAAAATCCGCAAAAAATAGGGCAACGCAGGGCATACATAAAACTTTGGCCCACCCCACAAAAAAAATGAGGGCAAGGTGGTGAGGGTCGCGGGTGTTGCACCTTTTAAGGTTAAAAATTGCAAATTTTATGTTAATGTCCACGCTCGTAAAAGCTCACAAAAAAGGGGCAGGGCAGGGCATGCATATTAGAATATGTGGGCCAAAAACCTTTGTCCACCTTATGTAAAATTGCGGGCAAAAGGGGGCATATCCAACGGGTCGGACCTGTTTTTTCATTCCTAGTTGTAAATCTATTTGGAATTTACAAAAAAAGCTTTCCAGTGCTACCAAACGAGGAATATTAACATATTTATGGAAGGGATAAAAAAATTACATAATCCAAAGTTGCGCACGAACAAGAAAGATCACCCAACACAACAAACATATTATAACTAAAATGGACACTGCTAATAAATTACAGAAAAAATACGTTTTGTATCATCTTATTAATCACACCCGAAAACAGTGTCCTAATGTTATAACTAATTCTAGTTAAATATTTTTGTTGTTGTTAAATATCAATTTTAAATCACTTGCAAGCTTTATATTATAAATATAAAATTTAGATCACAACACAACAAAGCAACAACACAACACAACATTTAACATTATTATATAATTGTTTAATTTTATTAGCACGTTCGACATATAAACTAAAAAAAATGTAATTGTTTAATTTTATTAGCACATTATTATATAATTAATATTTAAATTAAATTAATTAACTAATATAAAAAATATATATATTCACTTTTAAACATTTTTGATTTTATTATTATGAAAAATAAATAATTTATTTTTTACTTTAATATTTAATTATTTAACATACATTAATTATTATTTAAATAAAACGAAAATTATTAAAATACATAAAATAAATGAAAATCTAAAGAAAAGGCATTGTACATGCTTTTTCAAATTATAAGTACTTTGAAATAGAAAATTTGTCCTAAATTATAAATTATTTATGATTTCGACGTAACTTTAATAACTATTTTATTATATTTTTTTATTATTTATCTCTCTCTTTTTATTCTTTTATTTTTTTATATAATTAATAAAATATTATTTATTTCTCTTCTTCTTATTCTTTAAATTTCTTTCTATATAATTAATGAAAGATTACATTATAAATTCATACATAATTTCTTTTCTAACAAACAAAATTAATTATATTTTTTAATTTATACTAAATATTCAAAATGACTTATAATTTTAAATAGGGGTAGTATTTTAAATCCGTAACAAAATAATAGTATTTTAATTAAAATATTTATTTTAAAATTAATGACATTGTAATTTTATTTTTTAAATAAAATATTAATTATTTTTTCAAACTATACATTTACATATATTTTATTTTATGTGCACTATTTTCAAGCCGTTAGTCTCCGTCATTTTGATGAGCATTATATTTACTTCTTTTTTATATATATTTTAAGAAAATCAGTGAATTTAATGTGTTTATTTTAAATGTAGATTTTACAAAAAAAATTTAACCTTTTAACTTTGTATTTGAATAATATATAAATTAGATAAACTGATTATTCTTTGATTATTGTTTGTATCGTGGTGAGCATGAGCATAGAACACAATTTGATGCATTGTAAGAGGAGAGGAAACACACTTCACATCACAGTCACACCCCCCATCCCAACAAAACACGCGTCAAAATCCAGCTCCACACCGACACGTTAATGTAAGAGACAATCCCGGCGCATATTTCTAACCTGCACCGCCATCTCTCTCCCCTTGATTTTTCAATCTCTCTATGCAAAATTCCCGATTCATTCTCTCTTCCTATTTCCTTTTCCTCTCATTATTATTCTACATGATTTTTCAATGATCATCAAATCCAAATCACCATCATCATTCCCCGATTCATTTTCGTTCCTCTGCTAACAAACTCCACAAGGTTTATGTTTTTTTTTTTTTGAGGTTTAGGCTTAGGTTTTTTGTTCTGCCAAGATTTATCTTTTTCTCTGAATAACAAAATGGATTGCAAAGTTTGATTTTGAGTTCATATTTTGAAATTCTATTTGGAATGCAGAGACGACGCTCTGTCACCGGCGTTCTCCCTGGCCAAATGGAAAAGAGTGTATCAAAGAATCAAAATTCCCGGGTTTGCTGTTTGGCATTCTTATCTGCATTCCTCTGGTTTTTCCTTTTGTACTTTCATTTTGTGTTTCTTAGAGGAGATAATACTAATGCTAATACTACTACTGATTTTGTTGATGATCACATTCACACAAACAAATTAATACCTGTTATACATGAATCTACCTCAATCCATGTTAGTGTCCCTGAAGTGAAACCCCCTCCTAGAAAGATTGGTTTCCCCAACCCCGTTGAGATAAAGAGTTATCCCCCTCCCCCTAAGAGTTTCCCTTTTAGTAAAGCGTTGAAAAGTGGTGAGAATAAGAGTGATCCTTGTGGGGGAAGGTATATTTATGTGCATGATCTTCCTTCAAGGTTTAATGAGGATATGTTGAAGGAGTGCAAAAGTTTGAGTCTTTGGACTAATATGTGTAAGTTTACTGCAAATGCTGGTCTTGGGCCGCCGCTTGAGAATGTTGAAGGGGTGTTTTCTGATACAGGTTGGTATGCGACGAATCAGTTTGCGGTGGATGTTATATTTAGTAATCGGATGAAACAGTATGAGTGCTTGACTAATGATTCGTCTATTGCTGCTGCCATTTTTGTACCGTTTTATGCTGGGTTTGACATTGCAAGGTATCTTTGGGGTTATAATATTTCACGGAGGGATGCGGCTTCGCTTGATCTGGTTGATTGGCTTATGAAGAGGCCGGAGTGGAGTATAATGAATGGGCAGGATCATTTTCTTGTTGCGGGGAGGATTACGTGGGATTTTCGAAGATTGTCTGAGGAAGAGTCTGATTGGGGGAATAAGCTTTTGTTTTTACCAGCAGCTAAGAATATGTCCATGCTTGTGGTAGAGTCCAGTCCGTGGAATGCAAATGATTTTGGGATTCCGTATCCTACGTACTTCCACCCTGCGAAAGATGCGGATGTGTTCCATTGGCAGGAAAGAATGAGGGGATTAAAGAGGAAGTGGCTTTTCTCCTTTGCTGGAGCTCCACGTCCTGGTAACGTCAAATCAATCAGGGGTCAACTAATTGAGCAATGCAGAAGTTCGCCGGTTGGTAAGCTATTGGAATGTGACTTTGGTGAAAGCAAATGTCATTCTCCTAGCAGCATTATGCAGATGTTTCAAGGCTCGCAATTCTGCTTGCAACCTCAAGGTGATTCATACACAAGAAGGTCTGCGTTTGATTCAATGTTGGCTGGTTGTATACCTGTCTTTTTCCATCCAGGTTCGGCTTACACACAATATACTTGGCATCTTCCTAAGAATTATACCAAGTATTCCGTCTTCATTCCAGAGGATGACATTCGTAAGAAGAATATGAGTATAGAGCAAATACTTCGTCAGATACCTCCTGAACAAGAGAAAATGATGAGAGAAGAGGTCATTAGTCTCATTCCAAGCCTAGTATATGCTGACCCTCGCTCCAAGTTAGAAACTTTGAAAGACGCGTTTGATGTTGCTGTACAAGCAGTAATTAACAAAGTTACACATTTGAGGAAGGATATTATTGAAGATAATATCGACAAAAACTTCATTGAGGAGAACAGTTGGAAATATGCTCTGCTGGATGAGGGAAAGCATGAAGTAGGACCTCATGAATGGGATCCTTTCTTCTCAAAACCAAAGGATGGTAGTGGAGATTCCACTGATTCATCTGCTGCAGCTGCAAAAAACTCTTGGAAGAACGAGCAAAGAGATCCAGTATAAAAGGAAGTGGAAATGATAAATACATGGCTACTGTGAGGTTTAATTCAGATTGAGATACACTTTCCCTGAATTGTGGAAGAATGACAAATCATTGCTTGGATCTTGCTGTCAACTTACTGCTGAAAATGTGTCCAAGCATATTGAACAGGGCTCCTTGTTGAACACCCCAGTGTGAGGACTTTTCTTTTACTTCACATGTTTTTTATATAGGTTTATCTTGATTTCTGCTTCATGTATTATGATTAGTGGTTCCTAGAATGAATTTTAGGAGGTTTAATAATTTCTTATTTAATATTTTTGTCCATTTGTTTCATATAGGAAAATAAACAAATCTATATCATAGTTGAGTGTAAACTTGAACAAGTTTAATTATTGAAGTCTTCTGGATAGATTGCTATCTTTTTATAATGGCACATTCATTTGCAGTAAAATTCTCTTCCAGTGTATGTAAGGTTCATTTCTTTGGTGTGCAATTATGCATGAAATACATGCTTCTGCATATTGATATCCAGATTTGCGTCTGCGAAATGATTCATCACATGGTGGTTGGTACCAGAAGTTTGGTTACAGACAAATTTTGAAGCATTATTTTGGTAGACATGACTCTGGCAAATGATACTTTTGTCCTTAATGCAGGTGCATGCTGGTATTACAATAGGACTTTCTAACAAAATTTCTTACTTTTTTTTAACATAATAAAAGAAAGCCTTAGAACAATAACCTTTGAGATGTATAGAAAATCAGTTACATGCTGGTAACTAAATTACAGAAAACAAACTTGATAGAGGACAAATGAATAAAAGCGGGAAAAGTTAGCAAATTAACTCAATATTTTATGAACTGCAAATCGTTTGCATTCGAGTATCGCTCCATGAATCTCATGAACCGATCCCAGTCCCGTGGAGTCCGCATTATATACTTTGCTTCAATTCCAGAGGGTTTTCCATTGAGAAATTTAGCATTTACATCAACTGATTGAAGGACTCCTTCCTCATCGATCATGTAAAACCCAGTAATGTCACCTACTTCTCCCGAAGAATCAAAAACTGAGGGTTGATCAAACCTGAAGATAGCCATGCCATTGGTTCCATCCTTTGATTTTGTCAGTTTCACATCTGGTATTGTCAGTTCATCAGTACCTTGAATGAACTGTATTTTCGGTTTCACCGCCATCACGATAACCGGCATGTACATGGGAGATTTTTGAGTTATCATTGGTAACCTCAAACTTGGCACATGTAAATGTTGACCATTGAATGAGGAGTTAAAGTTTAAATTTCCATGGACAATTGCAGAAGAAACTGCATAAACAAAGAGTCTATAATGTTCACCATGAAACTGCATCACTTTTTATTTGCTATATCCAAAAATCTTCAAAGAAATCACATTTTCAAATTAATGGCACTTCTAAGATAACTTCATATTCATAAACATAACAAAAAAATACAATTCTGTCAAAAAAGTGTATGTTTTCTTGAGTAAATTGGCTACATTAACCTACTAAAATTCTGTAATTTCAGGTGTAAACCTCTATAAACTAACCATCACTGTAACTATGCAAGTTAAAATCCTCAAACTTGTTTGAAAGAGAGTGATTGTACCTGAGTATGAGCGTGGCTTCTGAACTGAGTTGTAGAGTGGAGAGGATAATGCAAGAGAGTGCATAGTTGCCATTGCGAAGGAAAGAGAGGAGATTCTCAACACCTTGCTTCTCTAGTTGTCATAAAATCACAAGATAGAGGAAGTAAAATTGTGGTCCACAAAATGTGTTGTGTCACAAACACAACCACTCATTTGTGATGATAATTCTTTTCTTTTTGCAATGGATGAGGTCCATCAGATTTGTGACAAACAGTTGGTGTTGCTGACATGGCATGTGTAATCCGCAAATGATACACGTGGTATTTCACTTGAAATAGAGTACACAGTGGCCTGTATAACTTTCAGCCCAATAGGCCTGTATAATTTTATTAGGAAAATTGATTTTCATATCCCCTTTTCACTCTAAGATATTTTACAACTACAATTTTTGGTATCTACTATTAACTAATTTTAAAGTCTTTAATTGGATACTTATGTTCTTTTTTATCAAGGTTGTGTCAATTTTATTTTTAAGTCTTTATATCAGTAACAAGAAAAATTAAATTAAATAAATTTTCTCATTATGAAACTTAAAATGATCAATAAATGTTTTATGTCAAACAATGATTTAAATATAATATTCGTTTATATAAAATATTTGTTTTAAATTTTTTAAATCAGAGGTAAGAATTAAAATAATCAAAGTTAAAAATATATAATTTTATAACTAAATATTTAGTTGGTATTATGATCATATATACAACAATAATATTGTTCAATGATTTGAGTGAGACACAAAGCTATCACTATCGACTATTATGGATGGGGAAAATCACAATCTTCATCAGTGAAGAGATAACAATCTTCATAGCTAGCGTGTGTCTATTTGTTCCAGGTTTCAGCAAATCGACATTAACGAACAATGTTTTTCACTTTGTCGTTTGTGTCTACATATATTCATAGTTTGTGTCTACATATATTCATAGCTTGGGATTCAACTTTGTGTCTAAAAGAACTAGCTGATCGAAGTTGATCATACTATATATGCTCTAATTAATAAGATTAGGTGTAAGCTTAGTTTGATATTAAAAGCTTAATTAAGTTCGAGATTAGCCCATGATAAAATCTCTCAAGTTCTTGGTTAGTCCATGATAAAACCAATATTAGGTTCGTGAGCAAAGTCTGGTATTAAAAGCTCTACAAGGTTTAAGATTAATCTGTGTTAAAAACTTTGTTTAAAAGCTTGAAGACTAATCGCCCCAAGATTCTTGTGGAAAGAAGACTAACCGCTTCAATCCATCGTTTGGAAGGAAGACTTACCGTTTCACTCCTAATTTATGGTTTGGTTGAAAGTTAGTCATAAACTTAATTTTCCTTATGTAAGGGGGTTCGTGAGTTATAACTACTAAAAATTTTCAAGTTTAATTAGATACTCTCAAGATCAATTCTCAGCGATATGACTAAGTCGTTTTTTATTGAACATGTATAATTTTTAGTATTTTTATCTTATCCCTTAAACTCTTTATTTCAACACTTTATATTCCACAATTTTATTTTCTGCTGCTTATTTATAAACCTTTTCTAAAAATTAAGTATGATTTTGATCCGAAAAGTTTTTCAAATCCATGTTTCAAAAAAGGTACTTGTTGTGATTGTATTTCTGTGTGTCGAATATGATCACACATGTTGTATATTTATATGCAAAATAAATATACACAATAGGTAATAACATAATTTACACTTATGACTAATTAAACGAAAATCAATACTAATTGATTTGCAACCGATTCTCAACACTCCCCCTTAAGCCGGACTGTATATATTGCATGATCTGAGTTTGTTACATATATAATTCCCTTGAGAATCCTTAAGAGACTTGGTAAACATATCATCCAATTGATCTTCAGATTTGACAAACTTTGTGATTATTTCTCCTAACAATACTTTTTCTCTTACACAATGACAATCTATTTCTATGTGCTTGATCCATTCATGGAATACTGAATTGGATGCAATGTGAAGTGACACTTGATTGTCGCATATGAGTTTTGTGTCCTGAAGGTCTCCCAACCTAAGTTCTGAGAGTAAATTCTTAAGTCATGCAAGTTCCTTTGATGTTGCTGCTATAGCATGATATTCAGCTTCAGCACTAGAAAGTGCAACTGTGTTTTTTTTTCTTGCTCCTACATGAGATCATATTTCCTCCAATAAGAACATAATATTCAGAATTGGATGTCTTATCCGACGATGATCCTTCCAATTTGCATCTGAATAACACGTGATTTTAGCATCACCCTTATTTTCATATAATAGGCTTCTTCCTAGTGCATTCTTTATATATTTGAGAATCCGAATAACTGCATTCCGATGAGTATCACAAGGAGCATTCAAAAATTGACTCACAATGTTCACTGCAAAAGTAATATCCAGTCTGGTGACAGTAAGATAATTAAGTCTACCTACTAGACGTCGATATCTTCCCGGGTCTTTCAACAGCTCCCCCTGGCCCGGAAGAAGCTTGACGTTGGGATCCATAGGAGTATCAATTGGACAACAATCAAGCCTACAAGTTTCATTGAGGATTTCTAATGCATACTTACGTTGGTTAATTGTAATGCCTGATGAGGACTGAGCAACTTCAATACTTAAGAAGTATCTGATTGGACCTAAGTCTTTTGTCTGAAAGTTGTTAAAAAGATGAGTTTTGATTCGTTGGATACCCTCTGTATCATCTCTAGTGATAACAATGTCATAAACATAGACCATAAGAAAGATGTTTTGACCGGTGGAAGAATGAAGGAAGAAAACTGAGTGATCTGATTCACATCTAGTCATACCAAACTGTATCAAAGCAGTGCTGAAAAAGCTTTGAGCCACTAATACTTCTTATTTGGATATTCAATCTCAAAGTTTTTCGTTTCAATATTTTCGATTGAATGCAGGGTTGATTCAATATAATGTAAGACTTAAGACAAATATTAAAATGAGTTTTTTTTTTCATCTATCATAGTTATAATATTTAATTTTTATGAACATTCTAAGATATTTTACAACTGCAATTTTTGTTATCTACTATTAACTAATTTTAAAGTCTACAATTAGACACTTATGTTCTTTTTATCAAGATTGAGTAAGTCTTATTTTTGTAGTGAGTGAGTCATACTATAAACTCTCTCATATATTATGTTGTCAGAAAAAATTCTTTTATTTGTCAAATTTTTTTTTGAAGTCTTTATATAAGTAACAAGAAAAATTAAATTTCACAAAATAAAATATTTATGTTTTAAATTTTTTTATGTGAGGTTGGGATTAAAATGATCAAAGTTAAAAATGTATTAAATTTTATAACTAAATATTTAATTGATATTACGGTCATATATACAACAATAATGTTTCAGGGTCGGTCTAACACATCTTGAGACTTGAAGCAAAAATTTAAAATAAAATATTTTAATATAATACAAATATTTTTATTTTAAATTAATGAATTTTAATTTTAGGTTTTTAATAATTTTAAATTATTAAATTATTCTAATCAATTTTATCTAAAACTTTATATTTAATTGATAATAAAATCAACATATTTAAACACTCTGCTTATCATTTTAAAAAAATCATAATTAAAAAATCATTACCAAAATTCTTTAAAAAAACTTAAATTTTAAGGATTCTTTTATGTAATAAAACTTAAAAGTTTATTATTTATAAGTATGGTCTTTAACAAGGCGGTCATTAAAGGCGTGCTAACGAATCATCAGACAGAGCTCAAACAAATTTATGTTAAGTCACGACTATTTAGACCCTTATTTATTTGCCGAAATTAAACTACAATAAACCTACATAAGACCTTCAAAAATTTAAAACAATCTTGATTTTTAAATTAACCAATTATACAACATATATCCTAAATGGTTATTATGATCATAAATTCTCAAGAGATGCTACTATACTACATTATTTATATAAAAAGTCAATTAATTAGAATTATATAAATATTCAGATATATTAATAATAAGGCCCTAGGCGGTGGTTGTTCAATGATTTGAGTGAGACGAAAAGTTATCACCAACTATCGATCACCATGGTTGGGAAAAATCACAATCTTCATGAGTGAAGAGATAACAACCTTCATCGTCAGTGTGTGTCTATTTGTTCCAGTTTTCAGCAGATCGACTTTAACAAATATTGTTTTTCACTTTGTCGTTTGTGTTTACATATATTCATAGCTTGGGATTCAACTTTGTGTCTGAAAGAACTAGTTGATCAAGTTGATCATACTATATATGCTCTAACTAATAATATTAGGTTCAAGCTTAGCTTAATATTAAAAGTTTAATTTGGTTCGAGATTAGCCATGACAAAATCTCTCAAGTTCTTCGTTAGCCCATGATAAAACCAATATTAGGTTCATGAGCAAAGCCTAATATTAAAAGCTCTACCAGGTTTAAGATTAACATGTCTTAAAATTTTTGTTTAGAAGCTTGAAGACTAATCGCTTCAAGATTCTTGTGGGAAAAAAAACCACTTCGATCCATCATTTGGAAGGAAGACTTACCAAAGCTCTCCAATTTTTTTTTAAAAAATTTCATCATATTAGAAACGTCCTTGCTAAGGGAGTGTTAAGATGTAATTCACTTAGAAATATCTATATTAACATTCTTAATGGGATGGTCTTTAATGGTTCTCAATTCTTAAGATAAACATTAATTCTCTAAGTTAACTTCTTCAACTTGAATCTTTCCATTTTTACTTAAGACTTCCTATTGTCTTTGATGTTTTTATTTCCCCTGATCATCATCTTTCGAGGATGTACTTTCAGGGATACCTGCACAATTAATAACCTCTACTTCTACCTACTAGGGGTTAGTTCACCAAAGGTAATATGTATGCGTTCTTCTATGGTCTTTTTGAAAAGTAGTTTTAAAGGATATTACATTAAGGTTTTTAAAGATCGTGCATGAAGAAGATTATACTCTATTACCTTTGTTACATAATTTACTTAATACTAAGTAAATTGTGCAAAATTTTAACCAATTAGAACAACCAAAGGGTGGGATTAGGGATCTTACAAAAAATAGAATACTCAATGATTTGTATAGTTGTTATTATGAAAAAATATTTCTTCTCTCGTAGGAGTGGAACAATTGATCATACACTACTACGAAAAACATATATAATAACGCCCGTGTTACTACGGATATTCAATCAACTGTTATAATATGTGACATTTAGGCGCATTTTTTTTAAAAAAAAAATTTATTTAGCCACCTATAATCACGGTTGATTTAATACTCGTTGTGAAAAGTTGCGTATGGTCATGGGTTCAAAGCCCAACACCAACATTTTTGGTTATTTACTTATTTTAAAAAAATGTTGACTGACCTTTCACCATGGGTATTTAAATCAACTGTGGTTATAGGTGGTGCCTTCTTTTTTTAAAGATATATATAACGCTCTTAGTTCATTCACTTTTGCCCTAGACGTACTTAGACAAACTTCATCTTCTGTCTCCAAACTTCTTTCATTTACGAAATATTATTCATCCACTAAATCAAACTCGAAAGCATAATTTCTTCTATAAACGACACTAAAAAACATTGCTTCCATTAACGTGTTACAGTTTGTTCCCTGTTTAACAATTCTATTTATTTGTTTTTTATTGTTGTTCGTGTTGTTGTTCTTGTTGTTGCTCTTGTTGTTCTTGTTATTATTCTTATTTTTGTTCTTGTTATTGTTATTGTTCTTGTTGCTTTTGTTATTTCTCTTGTTGTTCTTGTTGTTTTTGTTGTTATTCTTATTTTTGTTCTTGTTGTTGTTATTGTTCTTGTAATTCTTACTATTGTTGTTATTGTTGTTGTTCTTGTTGTTGCTCTTGTTGTTATTCTTACTTTTGTTCTTGTTGTTGTTATTATTCTTGTTGTTCTTGTTATTATTCTCGTTGTTCTTGTCGTTCTTGTTGTTGTTTTTGTTGTTCTTTGTGTTCTTATTGTTATTGTTATTGTTGTTGTTCTTGTTCTTCTTGTTATTGTTCTTATTATTCTTGTTAATCTTGTTGTTCTTGATGTTGTTGTGTTAAAATATTTAATATTATATATTATGATAAAAGTTATAATGAAGTCAGGCAGAACATGTGGCAAAAATAAAATAAGAAAATATTGACAAACCTTTAACAACGGGTATTTAAAACAACTGTTATTATAGGTAGCGCATTTTTTAGTTTTCTACAACGGTCATATGACCGTGATTGTAAGTAAAGCATATACAACCACACATTATGTAACAATGGTCAGCCATGCATGATAATATATCTTTTTTGAACGTTGTTGTATGTGTTTTTTGTAGTAGTGATATTTATTTCTTCAGTTGTGTGACTTGAAGAGAAACTGTCGATATCATCACCCATGTCACATTTTGACTTTTCTACCTTTGGTAACCGAATTTCTTTGGGTCCTTTAGGGTCTGTTTGGTTCAATCGAGGGGAGGGGAGGTGGGGGGAGGGGAGGGGAGGGATTTTAACTACATATATGTTTGATCCAAAATATGAAAGGGGAGGGGAGGGGAGGTATCTTATTTACAAATATGTTTGGTTCACAAGGGGAGGGGAGGTATTTTAAAATTAATTTACTTTTTTGTCCTTGTAATTTTACCATAAAACTCGTGATATTTATCATTTATAATTTAAGTGCAAATTCATTGACGATTCAATCACAGAACATCATGAAAGATTTTATAAAAACATAAGAGTTATAATATATAATTAAAAAAGATTATCAAATATAATAAAATCTAACAAATATTATTATAAAGAAAAATATTTGGATAGTTAAAAACTAACTTAAGTATAAAAAATAAAATAAAAAAATTTAAACACATATAATAATAATAAGATG
This sequence comes from Lathyrus sativus, assembly GCA_963859935.3. Classification (NCBI taxonomy): domain Eukaryota; kingdom Viridiplantae; phylum Streptophyta; class Magnoliopsida; order Fabales; family Fabaceae; genus Lathyrus; species Lathyrus sativus. Next base: position 464,807,374 of record OZ012740.1, read on the forward strand.
AACATATAAAAAATACAAGAAATATAAAAAGAAGATAATTCAAAATAAAAATTTTAACATTTTAATAAATTAAATTGATATTTAAATAAATAATTAAGGTTAAATATTTAAATATAATAATAATTAAAATGAAATATCTCCCCTCCCCTCCAAATCCCTCCAAATTGGAGGGGAACAAAAAATGGTTCAGGAGAGATTTTGGTCCCCTCCATCTACCTCCCCCTCTTAAAATTTGAACCAAACACATAAACTATTAAATATTCTCTCCCCTCCCCTCCATTTACCCCAACCAAACAGACCCTTAATGTTAGTGAAATATATATTATGAGCAGACATATTTCTCCTTTTACTTTTATAATGCTCTCTATAAAAGTATGAAGGAGGATGTCCTTCTTTGCTTTCATGACAATTTTTGATAAAATAGAACATGACAATATAATCGTCTTTATTACAATAATTGCATTTTAAGGCTTTACATTTAGATGCTTGTTGGGTATTGCAAATATTGATAAAGATTTTACTATTGTTCTTAGATTCATAAACAAGATCAACCTTATTGTAAGACGCCCTTTGGTTAGCTAACAAAAAAGTCAATTTCTCATTCCCTTTAGTAAATTTATCAAGTGTGTTTTGAAGATCATCAATTTTATTGTTCAAAATGTCACAGTGATTACATTTGATAAATTCATCTAAGAATTTGTGATATGGGAAAAATTATTGAATTAGATCATCTTGTATCTTTTAAGACTTTCTATTTCTTTCAATAAGTTTTTATTTTCAATTAGAGGGAAGAAATAATGTCTTTTGAGGTAAAGAATTTTTTTTCTAATTTACTTTGTTTCTTTGGGTAGACTTTTATAAATGTGAAATAAGTCTTGATAAGAAAAGTGAGAGGTTACTTCGTATTCTTAATTATTTTCCATGAGACACATGTTTGCTTCTTTCTTATCATCATTTTCATCCCAAGATATGTAGGCTCTCTTAGCTTCTTATTGTGATTTCTTGGATTTTTTCTGATTCTGGTTTCTTCTCTAGTTTGAGGGCAGTTTGATCTTATGTGTCTTTCCTTTCTACATCGGTGGCATGTGGGAATGAAAGAGGACATTTCTTCATTTTTCTCCTGGAAATTATTTTTCTTGCCTTAAGAACTCCTTGAATTTCTGAAACATGAATTTCATGTATTTATCAATCTTGTTTTGACAGTCTTCATCTTCTTATTTCATATCTTTGATGTTAGTATATTTTAGTGCAAAAATTATCTTCTTACTCTTAACACCTTATTCATCATCAACAAGTATCCTCAGTTCCATCTCATGCTCCTGTAATTTGCCAAAAATGTGTGTGCGCGCGTGTGTGTGTGTGTGTGTATGTGTGTGTGTGTTTTCATGTTTTCTAAATCCCTTGATTCACAAAATCACAATGACTTTAGATTGCCAAATACAGTTTAGACATCTCAGTATTTTCACAACTATCTCCTCATCAAAAAATGTTTTTCCCAAAGTTCTCATATGACTTACGATATAGGTAAACCATGTTTGCATTAGATTTATGTTCTCTTCAGGTTTCATTATGAAAAGTTCATACTCATGGGTTAATGTGCCCAACATTGACCTCTTTACCTCAGTAGTTTCTTCATGGGTAATTTAGACAATATTCCAGATTTCTTTTTGCAGTCTTGCAGTGAGAAACACACAAAAATTCATCAAGACCAAGAGCGATAGTGATGATAATTTTTGCTTTAAAACCACACTGCACATTTTCTTAATCATCTTTGGTCCAATCCTTTTCGCGTTTGTTTACTATGACACCATTTACTTTGAGTATAGGAACAAATGGACTTTCCTTCACAGTCTTCCAAATATCACGATCCATCCCTTCTATGCAAAACTTAATTTTATCTTTCCACAAACTATATCTTTCTCCATTAAAGAAAGAAGGTTTGTTTAGTGAATAACTTGGAGTCATTTTTCCTCCTAGAACAATTAGTCTTTAACAGGAGTTAGGCTCTGATGTCACTTTTGGGTAAGTGACTTCAAGTACAATAGGGAGGTGAATTGTGGTATTCAAAATCTGCAATTAATTTTAAATTTTTGTTACTTAAGAAACAAATCATGTTAGTATTACTTAATATTTAACAGCGGGAGAAATAAAAACAATTAAGTAAATTGAAGAAATTAAAAGTTAAGTGTTTAGAGAGATGTCACTAGTGATTTATCCAAATTTGGCCAAACATTGATCCACTCCTGTCTCCAAGAGAACTTCTTGAGATTTTGACTATAAAGTTAAGATTTTACAAGTTATGCTAACAAACCTTGATACAATATGATCTTGAGATTTTACAAAGGCTTATCCCTGATAAAAATGAAAGTTTTTACTCAAGCTAAGCTAATGAACCAATTAGATATTTTCTGGGATAATCTCAATAACTGAACAAAATTTTGTTCGGCAGAGTTCTAGAACCAAATATACATTTTAATACTGGTCTATCTCAAGAATCAAAGAGAATTTCCCAAGAGTATTTCACACTTGATATTTATAACAACAACACGACACCAATACAATTTTTTCTCACAAGTAGATTTGTAATCAAAAGCACTAAGGTAACTTAAGTGTGTGTGTGTGTGTGTGTGTGTGTGTGTGTGTGTGTGAGAGAGAGAGAGAGAGAGAGAGAGATCGTGTGTGTGTGTGAGAGAGATTGTGTGTGTATGTGTGTGTGTGTGAGAGAGAGATAGATCGTGTGTGTGTGTGTGTGAGAGAGAGAGAGAGAGAGAGAGAGAGAGAGATGATCGCGACTTTCTATGTCTAATACAACCTAATTGCAAGTGCACAGTCTATCGCGTAGTAATAATAGATATCGATCCCACAGGGACTCGTAATCAAACTAGTGTTCTCGGGAGTTACTATGTTTAGCTAGGTAGAATATGTTTAAGGGAATAAGATTGTCACTAAAAGGGAACTAAGAATACTATTTAGATTATAAATGATTGAATCGATATGTAGTAATTGTGTTCTTCAGGGATTTGATAAGTTACTGGTGTATGAAATAATTTTCAAAGTTTATTTAAGCAGAAAATGGAGATTTGAAGACTCTCGCCTCACGATGGTTATTGACGCTAATCATAATCCTAAGGGCCAAACGTACACTTTCGTATCCCGTTCGGGGTTAAAATCATTTTTTGGAAATCTCTAAGTTCTAATTCATTTTAAAGTGCTTTCGCTGTTATTAAAATGAATGACTAGTGTTTACTATCTGACCTTACCGCAGCTTTCGCTTGTTGGTTCGTATCTTAATTAATTTCCCACTTTCGTGGCAAAACTACTTTTTAATAAGTTCTCGCTTTCGCGACGAAGTTTATTCAGTAAATCAATTTTAAACACTCAGACCATAAATTACTTTTTTGAAAAGAAAGTTTTTCAACCAGTTGTTATCAAATCCCATTCGAATTATTACTACATATCGATTTTCTAAGTTTAGCTAGACATGGATTTGGGAAAGATAAAACATAAATAAAAATAATAAATAATGATTTGCATTATAATAAAACTGGAATCGATTGAAATGAGAAACCTGTAAATATTCCAATTGGCCTTTGGGCAGATCCTCCACAGATGTTGGCAGGATTCTGGTCTTTATGCCAAATTGATCGTACAAATGAAAGTAGAAATTACAGAAGAATGAAAATTGAAATACAGGAAAGGTAAAGAGAAACAAATAAGAATATTGCTGGAAAATAAGCTCTGGAAATAAATTCGGCAGCACTTCGTGGTATGAATGCAACACACTTTCTGAAGTCCCCTGCTTCCCTTTTTATAGAAGTGGAATCCCAACGGTTATCATTGAAGATGATGGACTTTGAGGCAGATAATTTAGGGAGTAGTGGTCCACTCTGTGGGAATTGGAACTGATTCTTTGACATGTAATTGGAGTGGGGCGTTTTTGCCTGCATGACGGTCGTCACAAGGTGTGACGGTCGTCACCCGTGTGACGGTCGTCATGAAGTTGTGACGGTCGTCACATCAGCAAAAACAGCTTCCTGCGCTTTTCATTGTGTTTTCACTCCTTTTTCGTCCATATTTCATCTGAGATTGCTTCTTTTCTTCATGTTGCCTTGTTTAGACGTGATCGTTGAATACCTGCAAAACATCAGACAAATAACACGGAAATAACCTGAAATTGGATCGAAAACGGTTAGACTTTAGTTGAATTATGCATCAAAATATATATACGATTTCGTGTTATCAAACTCCCATAAGCTTGAATCTTTGCTTGTCCTCAAGTAAAACGTGAAAAGGTCGGTAAGCGCGAGACAGCTTCTTCGTTCGCAAAAGTCGGGAAAAACCGAGATTCTTGGTAGGAACAAAACGAGTACCATGACGACACTTGGACTACAAGTCTTCGGAGGTCTCCTTTTTATGCAAACCGGTCCCAGTCATGCTACTGTAGCTTGGCGTCAAGGTTCTCACGACAAGTTCACCCTGTTTGTTATGGCGCAATCACATTAAGCCCGTTGTCCGTACACTTTCATGGCAAGTCGACCTGTTAGTGAATATGATCTCATTTCTTGTTTTTGATCTTCTTCATTGATCATAAGCTTATGTCATTGATTTTTCAATGAGTTTTCGTGCCGTTGGGCTAAATGCTCGGGTGAGGAGCACCTAACTTAGAAGGAAACGTATCTTATATTCTTGGGCTTTTTTAGCTCTCTTTTCATGATTTTTCATCTTTTTGGAGATCATACACTTATTTGCATCGGTCGCTCACTTAGAAGTGTTTTTAGGATGGTGCTGACTGCTAGTATAAACTACTTGGGGCTGAGTTTGCGTAGACACTTGAGGCTTTGGTACGCGTAGGTAGTGAAATCGACTCGCATAAACCGGCGATCTAGGGTGTCAGGACGGTACTGTTTTTGTTAGAACTGTCGTTTCCTCTGAGTTTCAAAACTTGGTTTGAACTCGGTTGCATTCTCGTGATGCTTTTGCTTTTGAGGAACGAACGAAAATGTTTGTTTACGTTGAATAATGTGGGGATGTTTGCGTAACGGGAAAAAGATATATAAACGAGCTTTATTTGCTAAAAATAGAAAATGTTTAAATAGAAATTACGAAAGTTCAAAGTGCAGTGGAATGGAAATAAAGGAAATTCAGAGTATAGTGGAATGGAAATAAAAACGAGCTTTATTTGCTAAAAATAGAAAATGTTTAAATAGAAATTACGAAAGTTCAAAGTGCAGTGGAATGGAAATAAAGGAAATTCAGAGTACAGTGGAATGGAAATAAAGGCTCCGCTCCCACACTATCTCAATCAGTGTCCCCACTGATTTTTGAAGCGTGCGAGAGGGAGATACAACTGAAATGAAAGTACAAATAACTGAAATATAGTAAACAATGAAGGAAAAATGGAAAATCTAGTCACGACCTCTGTCACGTCCGCGCTGGCGTCCTCTGGCTCTGGCAAGGGCTACTCTGTCCTCATAATTCATAGCTCCGGTGTGATAGACGGTGTCTCGGAGTCCTTCGACCTGCAAAGTCAGATTCTCCAGGTTCTCAGTGATAGTAGCTTGGCCGGTTTGAAGTTGTTGCATTTGAGTCCGGTGCCAAGCTTCAAACTGATCAGCTCGCTGATTCTGCTGCTGCAGCATCACGAGTATCTGTGCCTGCTGGTCTAGGGAGCGGCGGAGGTCCTCTTCTGTGTAGTCTGGCACGGGATGATGGCGGCGGCGGCGAGAGGATGTACCTTCTGGAGGAGGAGGCTGCGATGCCTCTGACTGCTCGGACCTGTCCAACTCAGCATAGATTTCATCGTCGGAACCGTGAGTGTGATCCTGAGTAGGAACGGCGGCAGCAGGAGGGGTAGTGAGGTCGAACAACCAGTTGGTACGATCCTCTGGGTGTGTGCGGGTGCGTGACGGAAGGATGATGCTTCGGACGGTCTTGCCACGCACTACCGGATGGTATTTGCCGTCAGCTCTGGAGCGGATAAGATGAGAGGCTCTGCAGTGGTCGGTGTCAAGGAACACCGAGGGGATGGACTGGAGGTGCTGGAGGCGGTCGCCAAGGTTCAGCCCAAGTGCAATAACAGTGACAATCCCGCCAAAGTAGAATGGCTTCGAGCCACGGTTGCAGTTGGCCTGAATATGAGCTAGCAGAAACAGAGCAGCGTTGACAGGTTCGTTGTTGAAGACGCAATGAAGGAAGAAGAGCTCTTTGGAGTTCACTTTGTGGTTGCTGTCTCTGGCGAAAATAGTGTTGCTCAACGCTCTGTGAAAGTACCGGATGGTTGGGTTATGGATATGAGTGGCGTGCAGGGAGTCCCAACCATCGGCATTGATGCCGGTCAACTGATACCACAGCACGAAAGCTTCGTGCTGGAACTGATCGGTGATGCGGAGGTGAGCGTTGTCGTCGCGAGGTAGCTGTAGGATGCTGGCAATCTGATTTTGGTGCAGCTGATAGTTTGTGTCGAACATCCGGAAGCATGCGGCGCCTGAGTGCTGGTTAAGTTCGCCGCTGCTTGTGACGTAAGTGAACGAACTCAAGAACTCAAGAGTGAGTTGTTCGTATGTTGGCAGTGGGTTAGTGCAGAGGTTCCAGATGCCTGCTCTTTGGAGCATCCAGGTTACGCCTTCAAGGAGTCCGAGCTCCGTAAGCGTTGGAAGGTGTGGATAATGAGTCGGCTGGAGCGACCTCTGATGAAATGCGATGTAGTGTGCTCGCTGTCTTTCGCCTAAGTCTCCTTCACTGAAGATAATGTTGCTGATATCTGGGGTTTCAGCATTCCTTGCCATTGTTGGAAGATGGAGAGGTTTCTGAAGAATGGGGTTTTTCTGCAGAGTGGGAAGAACTGACAGAAGTGTGGTTTGAAAGTTGAGATTGAAGTTGAAATATAGAGTTCAATGTGGGGAGGATGAAAATTCGTAGTGGGGTAGGAGTTAGGGTGATTGGAAGTGGTAATGGGGGTAGTGGAAGAGAACACGAACCCTGTTTTATCAGATATCAGTTTTTGAATTCGTGACGGTCGTCACGTAGGTGTGACGGTCGTCACCCGCGTGACGCTCGTCAGGGTCCTGTGACGGTCGTCACAGCAGCAAAATCTGCAGAACGCAGAATTTTGCTCTGAGGGCGTACTCGTAGTGACTTTAAGGCTTAGTAATGATACGACAATGTAATATAACAGCCAACAAACAACGAATAGTGCGAAAACAGAATAATTGAATAAAAACTAGAATTGAAATAACATAAAATTGAAATGATTGTATGTAGTACATAAAGAAAACTAATAATGCGAAAAATCCAAATGATTAAATGAAACTAAACTAGACTAAACTAAACTGAAACTACTGCTAAGAACTAATAACTAATCTTTTCGTGTCTTCAACTCATCGAATTTCCGTGCGTAGTAGTCGAGTTGGTCGCAGACTAAATCCATGAAGCCTACCAGTTCGCTGTGCATGCCTGCGATGTCAGCTTTTACATTAGTCAGAGCTGTATCAACGTCGTCCAATCTGAGTAAAACGATATCCATTTTGTCGGTGGTCTCCTCAGGGATAGGCTCAAGATAAGTGTTGTAGTGTGGAGGAGTCGTAGGGTCTACTTCAGCTTCGGATACAGCATCCTCATAGTACATATAGTCGTGTGCCTCAGAGATGTGGTCACTGTCATACATATAGTTTTGTGGTGTTGACTGTGGTGAAGGAGGTCCCATAGGCTCATCTAATTCATAGAGCCAGTTATCCTTGTTGTGGATACTTGTCATCAGATGATCAGGCAGTGTGAATAGCTGTACTGGTTTTTCGTTAATGAGGTACTCATACGGGCCAGGTCCCATAGTTCCTAAAATGCACCTGTTAAAGCAGAATTGTATGTTCATTGGTCGGATGGTGCCAAAACGAGTGCTGACATTTAAGTGGAATCTAAGGCCAAGCTCGTGGGCAATCATTGTTACTAGGCCTCCTATAAGGATAGGTGTCTGAGGTTCCTGCGTGAGGCGTTTGAAAGATCTCATCATGAAAGGCACTGCATTTACTGTACGTCCCTGAGAAGCACAGAACATGATGAATAACTCCTCTTTAGATACTGCAGTGATATTTTCTTCTTTTCCAAACAAGGTGTGAGCTAGTATCTTATGGAAGTATCTGAAGGCTGGGTTGTGTATGTCATCATTGTACATTCTGTCTGGTTCAGGGTGATAATCGCCTGTGATTCTACCCCAGAATTGATTGAGTTGAAAATCAATATCGTCATCTTCTGCACTGATGAACACATGCGGTCCGCTAGGAAATCCTAGGAGGTTAGCTAGTGACATCCGGCTATGGGTTTGGTCCATTCCAAACAATCGGAAGGTAATCAGCTCTGTGTTGGTTCCAAAACCATAGTTGGGTATGTATCTGAAAGAACTAAGGAATTCATAGGTAAGATCCTTATAGGTAGCAAAACGTGTTTTCAGAGCAGTGTTCTCCCAACCCAGTTGATTGAACAGGTATTGAATGCTATCTGTGATTCCTAGTTTATCCATAGTAGCCTTATCATAATACAGCGTTAAGGCGAATTCTCTTTCGGTCAGTGCTGCAAATCTTGCCTTTTGAGCTAGTCCTCGGAAGTGAACCTTTGTGAAGTCGTATTCGGCCATACTCGCAGGTAATTCGGAGAAAACAGAAGGAATGTTTTGAAGGCTTTTAAAAATCCTGAAAAAGTTTAAGACAGGAAATTGAAGTCAGGATTTTTAAAGACGAAAAACGGTGGAAACAAAAGACAAAAGAGAAAAATAAAATGAAAACAAACGAAAGTAGAAAGTAGTAGTAATTATAAGTTTAGAATTTTTGTTGGATTTTCAAAGTAAAATTTTAAAGGAAAAATGAAATACGATAAAGAGGGAAATTGGGTTGTCTCCCAGTAAGCGCTGTTTTTAACGTCTAAAGCCTGACGATAGCTTGGTGAGAAGCTATTCGGGTGTTTGAGCTGGAAGCTCAAGCAATGCTATACTGCTGACTTGAGGACTGCTGTCGTCCTTATTGTAGTGTTTTAGACGTTGCCCGTTTACGATAAACGGTGCATTCATCTTATCGGTAATTTCAACAGCTCCACTCTGAAGTACTTTAGTCACTTCATAAGGTCCAGACCACCTAGATTTTAGTTTACCTGGGAAGAGTTTTAATCGTGAATTAAAGAGCAATACGATGTCTCCCACACTGAATTGTTTCCTGACTGAACGTTTATCATGCCACTTTTTAGTTCGTTCTTTGTAGATACGGGCATTTTCGTAAGCGTCTAATCGGAGTTCTTCCAACTCGTGTAAGTTCAAGATTCGCTTTTCTCCTGCCTCAGTGTAGTTGAAGTTGAGTGTCTTAATGGCCCAGAAAGCCTTATGCTCTAACTCTACAGGGAGATGGCAGGATTTACCGTAAACTAATTTGTAAGGGGTGGTGCCTATTGGTGTCTTATATGCGGTCCTATAAGCCCATAAAGCTTCTTGTAGCTTCGACGACCAATCTTTCCTTGAGGTAGCGACAGTCTTTTCCAATATCTATTTTATTTCTCTGTTCGAGACCTCTACTTGTCCGCTAGTTTGCGGATGATAGGGTGTAGCTACTCGGTGTCGGACTCCATATCTAGAGAGAAGTTTATCGAATATTCGTGATATGAAGTGAGATCCGCCGTCACTAATGACGAGTCTTGGTACACCGAATCTAGGAAAGATTATGTTTTTGAAGAGTTTGATTACTACTCGTGCGTCGTTCGTTGGAGCAGCTATGGCTTCTATCCATTTAGACACGTAATCGACAGCGACGAGTATGTAGTTATTACCAAAAGAGGATGGGAATGGTCCCATGAAATCTATTCCCCAGACGTCGAAGATTTATACCTCTAGGATTCCTTTCTGAGGCATTTCATCGCGTCGTGAGATGTTGCCAGTTCGTTGGCATCGATCGCACTTTTGCACAACGATGTGAATGTCTTTCCAGAGATTAGGCCAGAATAAGCCGGCTTGGAGAATCTTAGCGCACGTCTTGGATGTACTAGCATGACCACCATATGGTGATGAATGGCATTGGGAAATAATATTTTCTATTTCTTCCTCTGGGACACAGCGACGATATATGTTGTCGGCCCCTCTCTTGAAGAGTAGAGGTTCGTCCCAATAATAGTGTTTCAGATCGTGGAAGAATTTCTTCTTTTGCTGATAAGTAAGATCCGGTGGAAGCACGCCCGCAGCGAGGTAATTAACGATGTCAGCATACCAAGGTAATGTGACTTGGGCATAGACGGCTTCTACGGCTTTTTCGAATTCTGGATCTTCCGAGATTGAATTGGGTGTGTCACTTTCTAATTTGGCTATCAGACGTTCGTACGGGAAATCGTCATTTATCGATACTGGTTCATGTTTGATGTCTTCTATTCGGGATAAGTGATCTGCAACAACGTTCTCGGTTCCTTTCTTATCTTTGATTTCTAAGTCAAACTCTTGTAATAACAGGATCCATCTCAATAGTCTTGGTTTGGCATCCTTTTTGCTTATTAGGTACCTTATGGCAGCGTGGTCTGTGTATATGATAATTTTTGCTCCTACTAAGTAAGAACGGAATTTGTCAAGCGCAAATATAACTGCTAGAAGTTCCTTTTCTGTGGTAGCGTAGTTCATTTGGGAAGGATCTAAGGTTCTACTGGCATAGTAGATGGCATGGAGTTTCTTGTCCTTCCTTTGTCCTAGAACTGCGCCTACAGCATAATCACTCGCATCGCACATGATTTCGAACGGTAGTCGCCAATCGGGTGGTTGCATGATAGGTGCGGTGATAAGGGCTGATTTCAATGTTTCGAATGCTTTTAGACAGTCGTCGTCGAAGACGAACTCAGCATCTTTCATCAACAGGCCGGTCAGAGGTTTTGTGATTTTCGAGAAATCTTTTATAAATCTTCTGTAGAAACCGGCATGTCCTAGAAAACTCCGTATTTCTCGTACGGATTTTGGAGGTTGGAGATATTTTATAATCTCTATTTTAGCTTTGTCTACCTCGATTCCTTTATCTGATATGACGTGTCCTAGAACTATTCCCTGTCGGACCATAAAATGGCATTTTTCCCAATTTAGGACGAGGTTTACTTTTACACAACATTCTAAAACCATTTCTAAGTTCTGTAGGCATCCTTCGAAACTTTGTCCACATACCGAGAAATCGTCCATAAATACTTCCATGATGTCGCCTATGAAATCTGCGAAGATTGCCATCATGCATCTTTGGAAGGTTGCTGGAGCGTTACAGAGTCCGAACGGCATTCGGCGGTAAGCAAAAGTACCATAAGGACAGGTGAATGTAGTCTTTTCTTGGTCATCAGGATGGATGGGAATTTGGAAGAATCCTGAGTAACCATCTAGATAGCAGAAGTATGAGTGTTTGGCTAATCTTTCCAACATTTGGTCTATGAAGGATAACGGGAAGTGATCTTTGCGCGTAGCCTTGTTAAGCTTTCTATAGTCAATGCACATCCTGCTTCCAGTCACGACTCTTTTTGTTATTGATTCGCCTTTTTCGTTTTTAACTACTGTGACTCCTCCTTTCTTCGGTACGACATGAACTGGGCTGACCCATTCACTATCGGAGATCGGATAGATGATTCCTGCATCTAGCAATTTCTTTACTTCATCTCTGACTACAGTGCTCAGGATGGGGTTCAGTCTCCTCTGATGCTCTCGAGAGGTTTTAGAGTCTTCCTCTATTGTAATTCGATGCATACAGATCAAAGGGCTTATACCTTTTAGATCGCTTATGTTATAGCCTAACGCGGTGGGGTACTTCTTTAGGACTTCTAATAGCTTTTCGGTTTCTGGTTGTCCTAGGTCGGCGTTGACTATCACTGGTCTTTTTAGTTCATCGTCTAGAAATTCATATCTGAGGTTTTTGGGTAGTGGTTTGAGTTCTAAAGATGGGTTCTTCGGACCTGGCGTATGGTTTGGGGTCAGTGCTAAGCTTTCGCTTAGGCTGTCGTCTTTATATGGTTTACGCCAATTATCATCTTCAGAAATATCGGGTATTCGAATCTTTATTATTTCTGAATACGTGGTCTCTTCGTTCTCAAGTTCTCTTATGCATTCGTCAATTTCGTCTACTAAGTAGCAGGTATCGTCTATGGCTGGTGCTTGTAAGAACTTGGTGAGAATGAACTCTATCTTCTCTTCTCCTACTTCGAATGTTAGCCTTCCTTTCTTCACGTCTATAATCGCTCCGGCTGTAGCTAGGAATGGTCTTCCTAGGATAATTGGGGTTACAGTGTCTTCCTTGATGTCCATGATTATGAAGTCGGTTGGGATGTAGAATTGTCCTATGCGTACTGGAACGTTTTCCAGTATTCCGACGGGGTATTTTACTGATCTGTCAGCTAATTGTACGAACATTTTGGTTGGTCTGAGGTCTCCCATATTCAGCTTTTTGCATATAGATAAGGGCATAACACTGATACTGGCTCCTAAATCGCATAGAGCTTTGTCTATTACGAACTTTCCTATGACGCAGGGTATGGAGAAACTACCTGGGTCTTTTAATTTAGGAGGCATGCGGTTTTGAATAATAGCGCTACACTCTGCAGTAAGTGTAACTGTTTCGTTATCCTCGATCTTTCTCTTATTCGACAGGATCTCTTTGAGAAATTTAGCGTATGACGGCATTTGAGTTATCGCTTCTGTAAAAGGGATAGTAATATTCAGCTGTTTAAGGAGCTCTACAAATTTCTTAAACTGTCCTGAAATTTTGGAGTTTATTAGTCTTTGCGGATAAGGGATAGGTGGTTTATATGGCGCTGGAGGTGCTTGAGTTTTTTCACTTGCGGTATCCTCCTTCTCGTTGTCTTCCTTCTTCTCTAATTCGGATTCCTTTTCTGCTTGTTCAGTTGGTTTTTGTTGCATGGCTGAGTTTTCGGTCCTCGGATCGATCGGTTCGTCCAATTCTTTTCCACTTCTTAGTATTACAGCATTTGCTTGGCCTTTTGGATTATGTTCGGGTTGTCCAGGAAATGTGCCAGCTGGTGCGGCAGCAGAGGCTTGTTGTTGAGCCACTTGTGATATCTGAGTTTCTAACATTTTGTTGTGGGTGGCTAAAGCGTCTACTTTTCCTGTTAATTGTTTAATTTGCTCGCTAGTGTGTATGTTTTGATTCAGGAATTCTTTGTTTGTTTGAGCTTGAGTAGCTATGAATTTTTCCATCATCAATTCGAGGTTTGATTTCCTAGGTGCATTCTGAGCAGCTGGTTTCTGATATCCTTGCGGAGCAGTAGGCATTTGCAATGCATTTTCGCTTTTGTAAGAAAAGTTTGGATGATTTCGCCAACCTGGGTTGTAGGTATTTGCGTAAGGATTTCCTTGAGCATAATTTACCTGGTCTGGTGGGATTCCGGCTAGCAATGGGCATTCGGGTGCATTATGAGTGGTGCTTCCGTATAACTCGCAATTTGGAGTTACTGCAGCAACAGTTGCAGTGTGGTTAACGGTCAGACTATCTATCTTCTGTGCTAGAGCATCTACTTTAGCATTGAACTTTTCAAGGCTGCTGATCTCGTACATCCCACCTTTCGCTGTGGTTTTCTCTATTGGAGTGCGTTCACCTCCCCATTGGCAATGGTTTTGTGACATGTTTTCTATTAATTGATAGGCTTCGTCGTATGGCTTATCCATAAGTGCACCGCCCGCGGCAGCGTCTATTGTCAATCTAGTATTGTATAGAAGCCCATTATAGAAAGTATGGATTGTCACCCAGTCTTTTAGACCGTGGTGAGGACATGTTCTCATCATATCTTTGAATCGTTCCCATGCTTCGTAAAGAGATTCAGTATCTTTCTGTCGAAATCCGTTGATTTGAGCTCTAAGCATAGCAGTTTTGCTTGGCGGAAAATATCTCGCTAAGAAGACGTTCTTCAATTGCTCCCACGTCGTAACGGAGTTGGATGGTAACGATTGTAACCATGTCCACGCTCTATCTCTAAGAGAGAATGGGAAAAGACGAAGTCTTATCGCGTCTGGAGTTACTCCATTTGCTTTCACTGTGTCTGCGTATTGTACAAACTTTGTTAGATGTTCGTTCGGATCCTCAGTTGCGTTTCCTGAGAATTGGTTTTGTTGTACAGCCGACAACAATGATGGTTTCAGCTCAAAATTATTTCGGGTAATAGCTGGGGCAGCAATGCTACTTCTAGGCTCCATCTGAGAGGGTGTAGCGTATGCCTTCAGCGGTTTGTTTGGAGGTCTTTCAGCCATCTCTGGTTCTTCTTCTTTTGATTTGGGAATGGGAGTGAGAGGTCCGGGAGTGTTATGTTTGAGTTGTTTGAGTTGGTACTCAATGATTCTACTTCTTAAATGTAAAAAGCGTTCTAGTTCTGCGACTGAAGGTTTTACGATATCGCCTTGCGGGCGATTTCTTGGCATACAATCGACAACACTAGTAAAGGAAAAATGAAAATTGTTAACCTAGTCTATACGGCGTAACAGAAGGTTACACTATTGACTAAACGGGTCCCCGGCAACGGCGCCAAAAACTTGATCGCGACTTTCTATGTCTAATACAACCTAACTGCAAGTGCACAGTCTATCGCGTAGTAATAATAAATATCGATCCCACAAGGACTCGTAATCAAACTAGTGTTCTCGGGAGTTGCTATGTTTAGCTAGGTAGAATATGTTTAAGGGAATAAGATTGTCACTAAAAGGGAACTAAGAATACTATTTAGATTATAAATGATTGAATCGATATGTAGTAATTGTGTTCTTCAGGGATTTGATAAGTTACTGGTGTATGAAATAATTTTCAAAGTTTATTTAAGCAGAAAATGGAGATTTGAAGACTCTCGCCTCACGATGGTTATTGACGCTAATCATAATCCTAAGGGCCAAACGTACACTTTCGTATCCCGTTCGGGGTTAAAATCATTTTTTGGAAATCTCTAAGTTCTAATTCATTTTAAAGTGCTTTCGCTGTTATTAAAATGAATGACTAGTGTTTACTATCTGACCTTACCGCAACTTTCGCTTGTTGGTTCGTATCTTAATTAATTTCCCACTTTCGTGGCAAAACTACTTTTAAATAAGTTCTCGCTTTCGCGACGAAGTTTATTCAGTAAATCAATTTTAAACACTCAGACCATAAATTACTTTTTTGAAAAGAAAGTTTTTCAACCAGTTGTTATCAAATCCCATTCGAATTATTACTACATATCGATTTCCTAAGTTTAGCTAGACATGGATTTGGGAAAGATAAAACATAAATAAAAATAATAAATAATGATTTGCATTATAATAAAACTGGAATCGATTGAAATGAGAAACCTGTAAATATTCCAATTGGCCTTTGGGCAGATCCTCCACAGATGTTGGCAGGATTCTGGTCTTTATGCCAAATTGATCGTACAAATGAAAGTAGAAATTACAGAAGAATGAAAATTGGAATACAGGAAAGGTAAAGAGAAACAAATAAGAATATTGCTGGAAAATAAGCTCTGGAAATAAATTCGGCAGCACTTCGTGGTATGAATGCAGCACACTTTCTGAAGTCCCCTCCTTCCCTTTTTATAGAAGTGGAATCCCAACGGTTATCATTGAAGATGATGGACTTTGAGGCAGATAATTTAGGGAGTAGTGGTCCACTCTGTGGGAATTGGAACTGATTCTTTGACGTGTAATTGGAGTGGGCGTTTTTGCCTGCATGACGGTCGTCACAAGGTGTGACGGTCGTCACCCGTGTGACGGTCGTCATGAAGCTGTGACGGTCGTCACATTAGCAAAAACAGCTTCCTGTGCTTTTCATTGTGTTTTCACTCCTTTTTGTCCATATTTCATCTGAGATTGCTTCTTTTCTTCATGTTGCCTTGTTTAGACGTGATCGTTGAATACCTGCAAAACATCAGACAAATAACACGGAAATAACCCAAAATCGGATCGAAAACGGTTAGACTTTAGTTGAATTATGCATCAAAATATATATACGATTTCGTGTTATCAAGAGAGAGAGAGAGAGAGAGAGAGAGAGAGAGAGAGAGAGAGAGAGAGAGAGAGAGAGAGAGAGAGAGAGAGAGAGAGAGAGAGAGAGAGAGAGAGAGAGAGAGAGAGAGAGAGAGAGAGAGAGAGAGAGAGAAATTCAGAATAAATATGAAATTTGGGAGATTTGGTGCGAAATGAAGAGGAGAAAACCCTTCTTTATATAAGAGAAGGAAAATCCATAAAAGGAAAATATCCATGGGTGTTTTTAATGGTCCAATTGATTGGCTCCTAATCTTAATCGATTGGATAGGCAAAATAATAATTTCTTCTAGCCCATTTTAGAATGTTTGGATAAGGAATCATTATCAATCATTAATACATTGTCATAATTGATTATATAATCAATTGGCTTAAGGTCCTAATCGATTGGATAGTCCATTTTTATTCTCCTAATGGATTGGCTTCAGACCTTAATAGATCAGATAGTTCAAAAAATATTTTAAATAAAGTTGACAGTTTCCTAATCAATTGGCTGAGGCTTGAACACATTTTAAGAGTTTTGTTAGTTAAAAAAGAGGTTCAAAAGAGAATTTAAGAGAGAGAGAGAGAGAGAGAGAGAGAGAGAGAGAGAGAGAGAGAGAGAGAGAGAGTGTGTGTGTATGGTTGTGAGTTGCCTTAGTATCTTAGAAGTTACTCTCCTACTTTCACACAACTCTAGTCACTCAGACAGATACGACCATGCGAGTTTTCATACGTCCTTTTTTCACAACTCTGAGGCTTTCAAGATCTTTTACCAGATACATCAATTATATAAGCACTTCAATGGAATCTTGAGTCTCCTACTTAATAATTCTTAAGATTTCTTCAAGTTTGAACACCATCATCAAAGAGTTGGAAAGCTATTACCATCAAATTCAATAATTATCAATGTTGTCGTCATCAAAATAATAGAAGGGTTTTTGACAAGATCATTAGCTTGTAACTGTCGCTACTCGGAAAATGTCATCGAAATTTATTTATCCCATGAGGGGAAAGGAAAACATCGAGAAAACCTCAAGAAAGACACGGATAAGATGGTCTCGCAACCAAAAAAATAAGTTCGGAAGCCGGTTATGCGAAGGGAAGGTATTAGCACCCCTCACATCCATCGTACTCGATGGGAACCATTTGTTTGTCTATGTGTAATGATATCTGCTAAAGATTACTGCTATAAAAAGTGTTCTAAGGGATAAAGAAAAAAGGTTAGAAACAAGGAAAGGATAGATAAAGGGGAGAAGAGAGACTCGGTAGAACCTCGCGGTCCTATGCCTACGTATTTTTAACAGATATAAGAAAGTTAGAGTCAACGTAGTTCGAGAAACTATGGGTGATGGAGGGAAGTGTGCTCGCCAAGACATCGTCGTCTTGTGCCTACGTATTCTCATATGGTATGAGAAATCAGAGCAAACATAGTTCGGGAAACGGTTAACCGATGTTTTTGTGGATGATGCTATCATATATATTCTAGCAGTTAGGTGTATTGCAGCTCGCTCGTGGAGACTTAGGCATTACTTGTTTACAGTAAAACGGACGTAACATATCCTTTTGAAAAGAGATAGTTTTCGCCATTCGCGGAAAGATGTCACGCTTGATTTGTGAAGTTATTTTTAGGGGTGAAATAGATCCTCGGATAGTAACCCCTTGCGGGTAGTACCCAATTCTTTATCTCAAAGATTTATTGTGAAAAGGTGTGGCGAATACAGTCACGTCTTCATATTGAAAGACGAGTGTCGAGATCACACACTCTACAGTGAGTATCCTGACATTCGGAGAGGAAGAAGTCTACACTTAATGCTCTCTCTTTAGTTCAATACAAAGAGAACCCTATTTTCTTTATTAAAGGTGTTTTGATTTTGAATGGTAAGTGCTTTGGACAGTGAATCCTAAAGGTAATGTCAAGCACTCGGGATAGGAGAAGGCCTACGCCTAACCACTCCACAACCATCCAAGTTTTATTGTGAAAGGAGTTTGAAAAATGCACTTGGTACGAGACCAAGGTTTTAGAAGAAAAAATTTCGAAAAGAAGTTTTGAAAAAAAGATGTGAATAAGATAGGAAATGAATACAAATATATACAGGATACATATAATGTACATGATATATAAGAATATATATACAAGAGTATTTACAAAAATATATCAGAGTAAAGGTCAATGAATATTTGAACACGGTAATATCGACTGAAAATAAAACAATGGTATATTCGACTGAAAGTAAAGTTAGTGGTCAGTTTGTTAATGAATTGAATCGGGAAAAATGTAACGCTAAACCGTCGTAGCTCGACTTATGATGAAATTCGAACTATAGGAGGTCGCGTAAATCAATATCCGTGCTAAAAACAAGATAGAGAAATGATATTGAGGATCATTCTCCGATTTAATCGTGTCGCACGGACCAAAGAAGAGTGAGATCTCGTCTTAATCATAAACATCATGTCGATTAATCGAAGGTAGCCTATCACGATCCCAAAGTAAAGAAAATGACCCAAATGGTCATTTTCCATAGATTTCAAATTGCAAAGGTTATCGACTTCGGTAAATCAACGCTTACGAATCGAAAGACTTCATAGATCGAGAAAATTAAATAAAATCGGAAATGAAGAAGAAATGAGGAGAGAAAAAGTGGGTGGTCTTGGATCCATCATTATTTATCAATAGTTTGACTAATAACGATTTTCAGAGGTCTCTTCATCGATCGAAACACAATAATATAAAAATAAAAGCCTCAAAAATAAATAAAAACACTAAAATCTAACTTTAGAAAAATATATTAAAAACTCTAAAAACCGAGATTAGAAAAAGATATATAAAAACTTTAAAACTTAGTTAGAAAACAATATATTTACAATTCTAAAAAAAACTTATTTACAAAAAATATTACATAAAAAAAATGAGAGGGGGGTGGAGGGTTGCGTCTGGATGCATGTGGAATATATGCAGTCCTCATGGGCCTGCGACCCATTTGTTTATTCAAGCGAGAACAAAAAAGAAAAATAAGAAAAGACAGCAAGTAGTTTTTTTTTGAGTGTTCAGTGTGAAAGCTAAAATGGGTTTCCAAACCCACCGAACCACAAAAGCCATGGATCAAACAAGAAACCCGCCATCGAATTTTTCAAAGAAGAGAAACATGTCTGAACAATAGGGATTCACCTCCCCAACCATCATTCATCATGAGAAAGTTCACACTCAGAAAAAACAAAGAAAAGCGAATGGTTTTGACGAAACGACAACGAATAGTTCTTAGAGCTAAATCTAACCGCAAACGAAGCGTTTTACTTCGACCTTCACTTGTGGCTTTCGTCCTTACCTCGTCTCAAATTTCACGTTCAATACCCATTTCGGACGTACTCACTTCCTCTACATTTCTGGTTTTTGATGTTTTCATATGGGTTTGTGAGTCTAAAACGAGTTTGAGATCGAAGGTGAGTTGGAGGTTGAAGAAGGTTGGAGATCCGAAGACGGATTTGGGGTTGTTTGAAGTTTTTTCACAGAAGAAGATTTGAAGGTTGAAATGGATGGATTCTGAGAAAAACTTTCAGATTCTCGTTCTCCTCCGATGTGTTTGGATTTATCAGATTCTCATTCTCGGATATTGATGGAATTTTCGGAATCTCGTCCCCTGACGTTGCTGCTGGATTGTATGATACTTGGCCGGACAAAATTTCTTCGTTGGGAAACGGTATAATTCTGTGGGAAGGAGTAGCACGAGTTCTCCGGGGAGGGTTCCGGCGAACGGTGACGGTGAAAGGGCACGATTTTATGTTGTTGTCTTTCTTCGTCGTGGACATGGCGGAAATGGCGACTGGTGTAGCACGAAATGGCGGAAATGCTGGGGTTTTGAACTTTGGGGGAGAAAAGTCTGAAGGAGGAAGGTGGGTATGGGTATCCGGCGGCTAGGTTAATTGAATGGGGAAGATGAACAGGAAAGATTAGGGGTTTCAGTCTTTATATCCTCTCCCCGTGTCCTTTCTTCTCACGTGCTCTTTTTCTTTTAATTTTTTTTAATTTAAAATTCTATTTTCTATTATATCTTCTAATTATATTAACTAAACTAATTAATTCTAATCAATTTTATTCTAATTTCTAAATCTAATCTAATCTAATTAAAATTCTAAGTTCTAGTTTCTAATTAAAATTCTATGCTAATTAAATAATTCTAAACTAAATAATTAATCTAATTTCTAATTCTATCCTAATTAAATTATATTTAATTAAATAATCTTATTTCTATTTCTATTTCTAAATTAAAATTCTATTCCTAAATTAAATTCTAATTCTGATCTAATTAATAAATTCTAATTAGCTAATAATTCTGAACTCTAAATTCTAATTAATTTCTAATTTAAAATTCTAACCTAATTCCTAATAAAATAAATTCTAATTCTAACTCTATTCTAAACTAATCTTAATTAATTAAATAATCTAATTCTATTTTCTAAATAAAATTCTAATTAAGTTCTAATTAAATAAATTCTCACCTAATTTCTAATAAAATTCTAATTCTATTCTAAACTCCAAATTAAAATTCTATCTCTAAAATCTAATCTATTAATAATTCTAACCTTACTATTATATTATATTAACATAACTAAATCTTAAACTAAATATTGATTATTAAAAACTAATATTAAAAAGGTTAAATAAAAATCCTAACTAATCTAAACAAATCGAAATTAAGCCTAAATTAACAAACGACTAAATAAAAATGAAAAAGAAACGAATAAAAGGGTCGAATGCCGAAAATTCTAATGCACCAAAATTATCAGCATGGACTAAACCACCAGGAAGAGTACGACCTTCGTTCGATTTTGAAATAAAACCTATCATTTGAACTGGTTTAAATTATCTAAAATGCGAATAAAGCGGCTTTAATCCCGATAAACCCATTCCGGCTAATAACATCGACAGTATGCGAGAAATGATCGACCTAGATGATATGCAGATGAATGCGAAGCAAAAACCAGTCAAAGTTAAAAAGGGAGGGCAAATTTTGGGGTGCAACAGTAACTACAAAAATGGATCTTTGGTTTACGCCTCTACCTTGACTTAAGTTAGAGTCTATTCACAACTTGACTTATCTTGCCCCCATATTGGATGCCAACGTGATACTAATGATGAAGGTTTCATATTCTGCCTAGGCTCCACTCAAAGTGTGTTTTTTCTTCAGCAATCTATAGAATGACAAAGTTTGTTTAGTTGGTCTTAAAATAAACTTTTTTAGGGTTGTGCACGTCCTATTTAATTATATTATCCATTTCTTTGTAGTCGGAGCCTCCATTTTGATAACTTATTCATACTTGTATGGTTTATCTTCTATGCCTCTCTCTGTTAAGTAAAAACCTTATCCTTTTCTAAATTTGATCCTAAAGGTGCATTTCTCATGGTTATGCCTCGTTATATTGTCGAGTTTGTCTGAACACACTTGCCAAGCGTTCCTCATGTTTCTCTTATTTGTTGGATTTTACGATCATGTTTTCTATGTATACCTCTAGTGTCTTTCCTGATTTTCTCTTTAAAAGACTTATTCATCATCCTTTGACATGTTTCAACCGTGTTCTTCAATCTGAAAGGCATGACGTTGTATCAGTAGTTGGCACGTTGTGCCATGAAGGAAATTTTGTATTTGTCTGCTTCGTGCATGGAGATTTGGTTGTATGTGAAGTACGAGTTCATGAATGACAATAATTGGTAATTATCAAAATCATCTTCCAACTTGTTGATATTGGTAAGTGGGTATGAATTTTTGATGCAAGCTAGATTAATCGGTGTAGCCTACACACATCCTCCATTTTCTAAATGCCATTTTAACCATTTAGTGCATCTTACTCCAGAAACATAGCTATCATGAGGTAGGACTTTAGCCATATTCATGGTGGCTTCAGCTTTCTCGAGGGATTCTCGTCTCCTTCTTTGGGCCACATATTAGATGGAAAGGTCGATATTCAACTAGTGACATGTTACTTTGGGGTCGATGTCAATAATTTCATTAAGGGATATTATGAAGAGATAATAATTAGATCTTAGACACTTAATGAGGCACATCCTCACTAGAACCGATAAGTCAACTCCTATCCAGACTAACTTGGAAGGATTTCCATGGAGCTGCAATATCTCGAAGTTTATGTCTAGAACCAGCCTTGGGGTCTTCACTTTGGTTCATGGGCCTGTCGCCTGACATGGTTTCATCTTTGCACACATCAAGTTTTACTGTGCCAAAGGCGATGGTGGGGTAGTAGGAGTGTCCTTCACTTAGTTAATAATAATGTGTATTCATTCAAAGAAGCTTATATTAATGTTTTATTGAGGTACTCTTCCAGAAATTCAATTTCATTTGGAATACATTGGTCCCATTGAAAGTTTCATTACTAAAATAGAGGTTGTTGTATAACAAGATCCCTCAAAAAGATAACTTATAGAAACTTGGTATTGCTCTATCAAATGAATGTTATGCACTGGTGGATGCAACTCAAAAGAAATAAATCATTATTTATTAAGTGAATCTCCACTCTTTAGTAAGGAATTTATTTTAGTTTTTTTAGGGTTTCAAAGTGTTATGTCTTTTAAATTGAGTGATCACATCCATCATTTAAGCAGATTGTGTTTGAGAGTTAGTAAAACGCGAGATCATTTTCACTTAATTTGACTGACATGTGTTTGGTCAATATGAAAAATGAAGAACTCAATCATGTTTTGACAGAAATTGTTTAACTTTGATATTTAGTTGGATAACATAAAGTTAATGTCGTAGTTTTGGCTCAAATATAATGATAAAAGTTTTGTTAATGATGTTAATTATTGGAGGAATCATCGTCTTATTTATTTTTTCAATTGACACAGTGCAAATGCTTTTGGTTTCAATTTAAGATTGTTTTACTTTTTTAGTTGTCAGTTTATTCTAATTTTATTTATAATTTATTAAAATTAGCCTATCCAATTTGTACTTGTTTGAACGAAAAGATTTTTCAAGAAAGATGAGAGAAGAAGAAGAAGAGGGAAAAGAGAGAAAAATTATAAACTGAATTTGTAGAAAGCAAAATCCTTATTGAGTGAAGTTGTTGTTTGTCATACCATAATTTTTATCCTTAAGATATCACCTTTTTTTTATATCATCTGCATAGCCTATCATGTCTTTCATCACGCATAATGCCCAATTTATCAGCCATAATAAACTTGTTAGATTTACAGCCAAATCGGTCAAACTAAAAGTCAATTGTGCATAAAGTCAGTGGACACAAATTTTTAAAATCGAGTTTGCAAACGTCAGTTATATTAATCTACGTTCCATGTAGTTTAACTTGGCGTGCTTGTTTTTAATTTTTTGACTGTTTTTCAATCGCATTTTGATCAGTTTGAGCCTTTTAATTGGGTAAAATTTATTTTGAAATTTGACTAAACGCTGTATTTTCTTGAGTCGTTTATTTCGCACTGATAATTTTGGTGTATTCATTTTATTTTTTCGAGCATTTTGATACTTGTCCGATTATTTGTTTTTAACCAATTTTATTTTAACTTTTAATTAAATAGTCTTTTTTATTAATCAGATTTTTTATTTTTAAATAGTCCATATTTTATTTTATTTTATTGTTTTAATTTTTAATTTGTTTTTATTCTTTTTGTAGTAATACTTAATATTTAAGTTTTATAAAGTAGTTTTTGTCTTTGCTTCATTTTGTGAAACTAGCATAGCACAGTATTGGCGATGCAGGCGCGGTTGACCAAGCATATCACTCTCTCTCATTTGTAATTTCAAAGAAAGGGAAGAATATATTTGTTTGTTGTGGAATCAACGAAAAGGGAGGAGGGATCATATTCAATACAAAAAAAACTAACGCATGGCTTTTGGCTCGATCCCTCACTTGATTTTTTTTGCCACCTCTTCATAATACATCTTTCTCATGTTTTTCTAAAAGAAAACACATACAAATCATGCACCTGCTATCACATATATTGAGATGAAAAGCTCAGTAATACTCTCCAAGATCACCCTTACATTAACTTAAATTTCAACCACTGGTAAACCCTTAATCATCCAGCTTTGTCACACTTCTATCACACACATCACCTTTTATTTGAATGCTCCAAACATAACTTTGAAAAAACCTTATGCGCACAACAAACCTACTACCTTCCATGTGAGCTCTTATTAAAAAAAAACATGATCTCCATGATTCGTCCAAACCACTTTCAACTCACCATCTTACAAACTATTCATCATCTTCTCCATACTTTATCTCCTCTCTCATAAAGAACTTCACATTTTCATCTTCTTCACTTGATAAGAACCATACGAACCACACCACTAACATTCATTTTCCACCATAAACATTCCACTCGTCTCCACAGGGATTAAAGAGAATATAAATGCTAGCCGTTCAACGGTTCAATGACTTAAGAAAAAGGGTTTTTTTTAATGGTTTCAATCTTGTAACAAAAGTTTGCAAGAAATAAAGCGTAATAAAAAAAATCGGTCTTAAGTTTGATAAAAGCATGCCAAGATTAGGGTTCGCTAGTCCGTCCTAAACGTATTCTACCAATCAAATATGTGAACGAATTTCTAACCAACATAACCGCATATCCTCTCAAAAAAGTTCATCTCTAAATCGATTTCGTGAACGTTATTGTTCCGACCGTTAAATGATCTCTCTACTTAACGGATCGAAACAATAAGCTTTAAGAATGATACAAAGTGGATATCAACTTTCAAATCTATCTCTAGCATTTGTATAGTTTATAGATGAAGATATTAGGTCAAGACTTGGAAAGTTTATCTCTAATACAAACCAAACCATAAATGTATGAATAATGGCAAATAACTTCATCTATATTGATTATGAACTTGTTCACATACAAGAGATTAAGAAGAATACATAAAATTTGAACTAACTACTCCTAACCTTGACAAGAGAGGGATTTAGCTACTCATTTTCATGATGACTTGAGCAACAAGCTTCGGGAGAAGGTTGATCAACATCCAAGTCGAATAATCGAGAATGGATGGGAATCCACCTTCTTTTTGGAAATGTTGCTAAGAGATGATGGAGAATGAAGGAATGGATATTCTAGGTCAGAAAACTCCTCTTAATGCAAGTACAAACAAAATTAGATATTTTCCAAAAAGTAGCTCATGCTACTTATATAAGGGGTTGTGTGCTGTCATGTTCGCTAGGCGAAGCATTCGCTGTGAAGTTCGCCTAGCGAATTTAGGGTCCTTTCGCCACTGTCCCAAGTCTGGGAGTGTTCGCTGCTGCTTCGCCTAGCGAGTTTATGCCCCTTTTGCCTCTGTCCAAAGTCTGGAGGTGCTCGTTGGTGCTTCGCCTAGCGAGCTCTTTGCTACCTCATTTCCTAGCGAGTTTATGCTCCTTTTGCCTCTGTCCCAAGTCTGGGAGTGCTCGCTGGCATCTCGCTGCGTCTTCGCCTAGCGAGTGCTTCGCTGCCTCCATCGCTAGGCGAGCTTGCTGTTGTTTGCTTGATTTCTTGGTTTCTTTGCCAAATTTCTTGTGTCTAAAGTTTCTACTCTTTCATGCCTAAATCTTGCACAATAACACACAAATTAAAGGCACCATGATCTTGACTTTTTTTTGGAAAAAAGAACAGTTAACATAAAATTTAGGGGTTCAAGAAAAAAAGTTTTTGAATTTCGCATAATTTCAAGCTGAGATTCAACTGTTTAAGCTCAAGGGGGTTCACGAATTCTCTCTGCTCACAGGTAAGTTGTATTTGGAACTGGTTGTGCTCGAAAGAACCAAGTGTCTTGATCATTTCTAGTAGCTTCCACAAATTCATAATAATAAAAGACAAAGCATGAATCAAATGATACAACACAGTTTATTAGAATCCAACATTTAGTGTACAATGGAGGTTTCCTCTCAATTTGTTGTTCTAAGCCCTATGTGAATCATTCATTCAACAATGCTACAAAAAGAACAATATTCAATTGCGACAAGATTAAAGTTCTTAACGCATTCTAAAATTCTAACCGAAGGTAACCATGTACCTTAGCATTATTTGCTTGTTTACTTTTATCATTGTCATCCAAACTTGGATGCACCTTCATTGGATACTTCATTAAGGAGAGCAACCAATCTAGAAGTTTTGACAGCTCACAAACCAGAAAAATATTAAAAATTACTAAAAAGAAACAACATAATTCAAACATAATAAAAAAAACTTAATCATAATTTCAACAAAATTAAATGTGCGTGGGGGAAAAACACCTCAAAAAGTACATAACCAAATAACTGGAATACAAAATCAAATATTCGAAATATAAAGCAATCAATAAAAAACATAGTCCTCTTCAGACTCGATCTCCTCAACTTCCTCAGAACCAGAACCATCTTCCTCGTCAGCATCATCATCATCAGCATTATCAGCCACATCAGCGCCACCAGAAGTATCAGCACCAGAAGCACTCGCCCTCTCTTGGAAAACAGGCCTGTCCACAGGCCAGCTCGCGTGTTGCAGGAACTGCTCACGCGTCATCATAGGATGCTCTACAGAAGGGTCACAGACCTGCAGCTGGAGTACCTGCATGGAATCATGTATGTCAATCATGGCGCGCTGAGTCGCCGCCATCCAATCCCAAATATAATTATAGACAGCCTGCTGAAATGGATCAAATCCCTGAGTGAAAGCACCACCAGGACCATCAGTAGTCCCGGTGTCACCAGCAACTGCACTTGCACGGAAGTTCTTTGGCCTACAGTACTTGTCCACATAATGATCATCGATCGCGGAGGGAATCGTCACTTGACTTCGGGAGCGTAATTTCACCCTCGACTGAATACACAAAGCCATGATGAGACATGGGAAAGCAAGGGGGCAATTAACTCGTGCCCCTGCTTTCAGTCCACTTTCCACCACAAACTTCAGTTCATCAGCAATGATTCTCGCCACGTCGATCTGCACATTTGTCAAAATACAGTGGACCAAGTATGCCACTGGGATCGGCACGGTAGATGTGTGTGACTTGGGCTTTATGTTGGTCAAAATCAATAGCAAGATCAACTGGGCAATGGGTATCATATCCTCATAGTGATATCTCATAGCAACCCCAGATAGGTTCCGCTCTACACTTTTTCCCTCCAACAATAGGGCCTCAGAAATAACATAAGTATTCCTATGGAGTCTCAAATCTCTGTGATAAGCATCAATCTCATTAGCACCCAAATTGAGCGGTCCTCCGAGTACCCTGTTTATAGCATCACGATCAAATACAACCTAACGTCCTGATACCTTTGTAGTCCAGGTGAAAGGTTCGTCATCGTCCGGAAGTGCGTTTGCATAGAATTCACACATGATCTCAATATTGTAGCTATCTGTTGGAGTGATCAGTGTATCCCATTTCTTGCTATCGATCAACCCCGCAAATGTTCGATAGTCGCTTTGTGGATTGATATTGAACCTCTTTTCAGGAAAATGTTCCTCTTTTCCAAAGCCACGTAGCGCGCGGCTTGCTTGGGACCAACGAATCTCTCGGTGTCATATTGAATTGGAGTAGGACGGGAAGTGCTTCCGACCTTTCTTTTCTTCGCAACCCCAGACCTGGATGCCATCTGCACAAATCATAGAAGAGAAACAACAAACATCCGCAACAGATTAGCCATTAGCATAAATAAAAACAAGTACTGTCATGCTCGCTACAGGTTCGCCTAGCGAAGACAGAGCGAACATTCGCCCCAGATTCGCCTAGCGAACATGCTAGCGAAGGCTACGGGTTTTGAAATTCCCCACTGTTTTCCAACCAAAACCAGTCAATCCAAGGTCTTACTAACACCATTCAAGAAACAAAAGTATTTAGCATGTTAGGAACCGTTCTAGACACACATGCAACCCTAACATTTTCAAATCCCCAATTTACCAATGTCAACCCAAAATCTCAATTCTTCAGAAATTTTACACAGTAAAAGCAAAGAGAAATGGAAATAGAAGCAAACCTAATTGCACAGGGTGAATCAATGTGAGATGCAAAGGTTAGGGTTTTTTCATACCCCTAAATTATCCTACCTGTATATAACCTGCATCTGTACATTTGCTCAGTAACTATATCTAGAAAAATTCAAAAAAAATATGTCATTGCAAGTGCTTGTGAGAATGAGTCAGGATTCAGGTAAGGTTATCAAGGCAATTATGTTTTCAGTATGTGTTGTAATACATCTGGTGACAACCCGGCCTCGCTTTAGCAAAAGTCTGCTTCAAGATTAAGATTATGGTTGCACTATGTAAAGAAGTGTATGTGTGTAATGGCAATTGGGGTGCTTCAAAAAGAGTTTTAACGACATTGTCAAAACAAGTTCAAGTCGTTTAGGAAAAATCAATTGGCAGGGTATTCAATGCGGACATTTTGTTGCTCATTTTGGTTTTAATCAAGGTTACAAATTTGTTGTCAAAACGGTATTTGAGACCAAACATTGTTTGAATTGAATTTAAGGGTGCAAAAGTTATATGTTAAAGTTTGTTATCAATTCAAGATTTATTTAAATCCAAATTTTAAAGATCTCTTGATTCACCATAAAGCTGACCCAATTACAAGGATGGACAATTGCAAGTGACAAGGCCATTATCATTTCATTCAATTACAATATTATAAAGAAAAATGAAATGAAATGTATTGTTACAAGACTTTATGCATCACGTCGGTCACATATTTGTTATCAAAAAGCAAAATAAGAATCCATGGAAATCCATCAACAAAGAGTCCATCCATTGCCAATATAACTTTCCAAGATGGGTCCCTCAAGGCAACCATACACCCACTTGTGCAAAAGCCAGCTACCCTTCAATGCTGTAATTACACAACCTCAAATATTTCGGAAAAGACAAAAAAACTTTGATGAAAGTCGTACTATTCCGCAACACACCACACAAAAGCAACTGGTACCTCCATAAAAACACAATAACCTCGACCAACTTTGAGCAAAAAAACAGCAACAAGGGAGTCTGTGATACAATACGGTATCCGCGCAGAAAATAAAAGGATAGCAGGTCCTTATTTCATCTCTTGGCCACGTCTTGTACGAAGAAAACCATGGTCTGGACAAGAGGAAAGAGGGGTTTGTAAGACCATAAATTGTACGACGCAAACTGCCACAGCGCAACGTAGCCTGAATAATGTTGCACCCCAAAATTTGACCAACAATTATTCATCCATCCAGTGTTTGAAGTTTGATATCTTCATCAGAAAGTTCAGGAGATCCTCAGAAGAATTGGTTGAAACCAGAGTTGTGTGCCTCATAGCTTGAGAGTTGTGGGAGCTCCTCAGATGATTCTGAGACTTTGAGAGTGAACTTGAAGACTTGAGAAAGCCTATGAGATGTCTTGAAAGCCATCATGAAGCCCAGAGAGGTCGTTATGCAAGAATTCAGAAGATTCAACCATGAATGGTAGAATTAGGGTTTTGACTGGGTCAACCCTGGGATAACTGAAGATTTGGAGAAGGTTGAGACCTAATCTAAGGTCCATGAGATCATGGAATGATGTATGGAGATGTTATAAAGATGATTCCTAGACCAACTCATCATGACTGAGGAGTTTGAGAAGTTTTGAGCTAGGGTTTCCAAGGATTGTCAGTGAAAAAAACCCTAGTTTGATCCCCATCTTCCAGGCAGTTTTAGCTCAGGATGTGATTGATATCTCATCTTCCCCAAAACATGAATATTGTAGAGCTTGTTCTTAGCTTTAATTTGAGTGGTAGAAGTCCTTGATAGGAGTTGCAGAGCTCAAGTTATGGTTTTGACAAATTACAGGTCATCTGAGGTGTGTGAATCTGGGTCCTTGAAAGTCACCCAACTTGCAGACAACTTTTGCCCTAGTAGGATGATTCCTATGATTTCTTGGTCAACATGAATGTTGAAGAGCATCTTCTTAGATTTCTAGAGAGTACTAGAAGTACTTGATAGGATTTGTAGAACTCAACTTATGGTTTGAACAAGACAGGGGTATTTTGGTCATTTGGTGATTATAGGTCATTTTAAGCAAAGGCCATATCTCCTATTTCCAAGCCTCAAATGAAAAAACTCAAAACATGAAAGATGTTAAAAATGGGATTTTAAGCCTAGAAAAGTGGTCATGAGTTGTTGAAAAAGCTTGTAGCAAGGATTTTCAAGATTGGATAAAAATGACCTAGAAATGACTTATAAGTTAAATGAATCCAAGTTGGAAATTGGTTTGGGAGATGTACAAATCCAAAATAGGTCATCCAATATGTCATTTTGAATCCAAACATCATTTTAAAAACAATGGTTTATCCACATTTTTGAGTTTAGGCTTAAAAATTGGAGTTGCTTTGTAAATTTGTTTCTTGCATTTTAAGGCACCAAAAGAGAAAGTGAGAAAATGCTACATAAGGGTTTGAAATGCCTTGTTCTCATACCAATTACTCATTTAAGGAGATACTAAGTGGAAATGCATGGCTTATCATGAGTTTGCATGAGAATTACTAAATATGGAAAAATCAAAATCTCATTGCATGATACATTCTAGAAACTTCTTGGAATCTTCTACAAGCTTCTACACACTTCCATCCTTCTCTATAAATGCCCTAGAGTTGATCCATGGCAGGGTTGGTGACTCATTGTGCTTGCAAACCATAGTTTGATTCCATCACTCCAAATTGCATTTTGATTTCAAACTGCATCTAAACTTCATCAACTACAAAATTTCTTGTTACAATCATCTTCTACCATCATCATGGAGTAAGAAGCCAGCAAGAACTAGTGGAATTAGTGGCTGTTTCGTGTGATCCAAGTCTTCCCTCCAAGTTGCATGAAGAAGTGGCTAGAGTGATTCAAAGGGTGTTATCAAGAATTAGTGCATACAGAAGGCTCAACATCCATTGGAGATCCTTTGAAGTAAGTGACAAGAGCTGGATTAAAGGATAACCACCACTGCCATCATCAAGTGATAGGTATGCAATTTCAATCGAATCTCCTTATTTATCCAATATTAGAACATGTGGTTAGGATAAGATTAATTAGCAACCATTAGGGATGAATCCTGGCAAGTTTGAGCATGTTCTATGGAGTTTGAGATTTTGACATACTACTTTAAAGAGCAAGAACAAGCTGTGTGTTAGGTTTTAATGGTCATATGATAGCATAGAATGATGAGGACAACATGTAGAACAAGTTTATACCATTGGAATTAAGCTTCCTCGTGATTGATCTCAGAGAATTATGGTGGAACCCTAATGTTCATGTTTTCTGTTTGAGTGATATAAGAGGTTTCAGTGGAAATTGTTGGCACCATCGTGTTCTTGGCAATCAGTAGGTCATCTTTGCTTTTGGAAGTTTCAAATTTCATCGAAGAACAAGGAAGAACGAGTGGATTGAAATCTCATGCATGGAGTGATCGTGTCTGAAAACCCTAGCTCACTTTGGGGACGATGAGCCTCCACCGTAGGATTGTCCTGGATATTTGACTCATTAATCTCATCGCACGGCCACGGTTCAATTTCAGAAGTGGAGGGAAAGACTCAACACCAAAACGCACCGTTTGAATTAGTTGTGAATCCTGGGCCTCAGAACTTCTTGATACTCACACCCCTCGCTTGGCCCAATTCAAATTTAAACGTGGAATTGTTGCTAACTACACCGTGGCTTTTTCAATTTTTCTTTTCAATTTTTCTTTTATTTTTCTGACGCGCATGGGCTTAGGCCATTTTCTATCTGAACCCCCCCTTCCTGGGACCATCATAGAAAGTAACTGAGCGCAGTTACTTTTGATACCCCCATCCCTTTTAATTCATTTTCTTGTATTTTCTCATTTTATATTTTCTTGCATATTAAAAAATTTATATAAAATTCAAAAATGATTATTTTTCACTCCTTGTTTTTTTCACATATTCATAATTCTGTCTAGAAAAATATAAATAAATAAAATTCCATTTTATTTTTCTTTTAATATTTTTAGCATATTATTCTTGTAAATAGCTTTTTTAGAAGTTTATGTGTATACTTAATTTTGTAGAATTTGTATTAGGACCTTCCCTTAGGATTTTTGAGCCATTCTTTTTGGCATAGTTAGATATTGAATCATAGTTCATATAGGATTTAATTCATGATTTTTAGGTTAAAACTTGATTAGTTTGTTTAGGCTAGCATTAGCATACCAAAATTAGGGTTTTAGGTTGCATAAGTAGACTTAACAATTTTGTTTTGGGTTTTATAGGCCAAATTAGAGTATGGGGAATATATGGGTTAAGGGTAGGTATGTGTAGAATCCCCTAGAATTTTGATAGAATATATATAGTATTTTAGTATTTTTAATTGATTTTTGAATGTATGGTTAGTATGTGTGTTGCTTAAGGGCATAGTTTGTATTGTTCTGCTTTCTTTTCTTCTCCTTTGAGTGTGTGAGCCTTGAAGATTGAGTTGAAGACCTTGTGGATCATCATTGAAGACTTTGAATACCTTGAAGTGGAGCTTATTTAGCTTTTGTTTGTTCTGTTATAGGATCATAAGTACATAGGTAAAGCCTTAGATAGAATAATTCCATTCAATAAACAAGGAGTGTCTTGTTCACCTCCTTCCTTCTCTATGACATAAAGTCCCTTAAGGGTATTCACCTCTCTCCTTTGGAGGGATTAGTGACCTTGCCCTATGAGTTAGAACTTTGAGAGAGCCTTTCCTGTTGATGTTAAGTCCTTAATGGCATCCTTTGGAAGTCAGTGAGCACTTTAACATCCTCACCTCATCTTGTGGACTGAATCTTGCTTGTTGGAGCCTTTGGGTTGTTGAAGATAAAGAAAGCAATGAAGAGTATTGAAGATTTGATTGAAGATCTAAAAGCCATGGAAGATAGAAGCTGAAGCTTTGAAGAGGAGGAGTCCTTGAAGATGAAGACTTCATTGAAGATTGGTGAAGAGGATGAATCCCTGAAGACTGCCATTCCAGCTGAGGCTTCCTTCTGTTTTATTTTCTGTATTGTGTGTTTTGTTTGATTTGTCTGTTGCATTAGAATAAGTTCATCTAGAATAAGTTCAGTCTAGGAGCATGATTGCATTAGAGGTTGAGTTGCTCCCTCTGCTTGTATTGTTATTGTGTGGCTTTGCTTGCGGGTATTCGGTAGAGCCCAGCTCCCTTGCCCATGTGGTTTGTTTGCCTGATGGCATTTTATTTCATTTTTTCTGTATGATTGCAGTTTACTGTTTATTGCTTGATAGCATGTTGTTTATTTTTCAGTATGATGATTGTTATTTCATGACTGGCTTGAGGTTGAGATGAGCTTGTGGAGGCTGAAGCCCCACACACATTTCCTCCCTCACTTGCATTGCATGCATTTTACTGTTAAGCTGATGCTTTGTCTGTTTTGGTGTATCATTGACATGATCCCTTAGGACTCTCATTTCCTTTGATAAGGATTTGATGATAGACTTTTAGGTTGAAACCTATGCATGACAACTTCTAGGAGTTCCCTGTTCAAACCTCGACCAAACCTCGACCATAGGATGAATCCATGGCATGATAACAGTAGGACTTGATAGTCTCCCTCCTAGTTGGGCCTGTTCTCTTCTCATCTCAAAACAGTTTAAGATACGGTAATCATGAATGATTTCTTTCGTACGTTACGAGCCTTAAGCTATCTGAGAAAGGATTATGGGAAAGTTTCTTTTCCACAGTCTGGATGTTTAGTATGGTACCCTTTGGGTGACATGCGACGCATTCACTCTCAGGTCATAGTCTCTAGTGCGGTTGAAATCGCAAACACAATAAAAAACACTTCTTTCGTAAAAAACAGGAAATAAACCGTAGTTTCCCGAACTACGTGAGCTCTGATCTCTCATGCCTGTTGAGAGTACGTAGGCACAAGATGGCGAAGTCTTGGCGAGCTACCTTCCCCCATAATCCTTCGTAGGCCGAACTACGTTGACTCTGATTTCTCATTCTCTGATGAGAATACGTAGGCATAAAGTGCGACACTTTGCCGAGTCATTTTTCTTTTCTTTTTTCAGCCATCCTTGATAGGTAGATAGATTATAACCAACTCGTCCAAGTAAACAAACAAGCGAGGATCCCGTCGAGTACGACGGACGTGAGGGGTGCTAATACCTTCCCCTTGCGTAACCGACTCCCGAACCCAGACAATGGTTGCGATGACCTTGTCTTACCCTTTTTCGTCAGGTTTTTCCGATCGTTTCCTTTCCCGCTCTGAGGGATAAATAACGAAAGGTGGCGACTCTTCTGTCATGCCGGCACCTTATTTTCGCGCAAGCGACAGCTGGCGACTCTGCTGGGGACTTGATAGTTTCCTAGGGATCCAATGTCCCGAAAGCGAGTCAGTTTTGGGATCCAACGTCCCTTAAGAGAGTCAATCCTACCGCTTGTGTGTTTGCTTGTTGGGGTGCGTTTGTTTATTGCATTTTTACTTCTCGCACTTTATTTCCCGCATTTTATTTTCAGTATAATATGATTATTTGTGTTATTGTAGGATGGGAGTTCTGATGAGTGAGAAGCCAGACCCAGGCTTGAGTGCACTATAGACTTAGAGTGGAAATTAGTGGGCGCGTGCTTGCTTTGCAGGCACTAGTGTCTCATGAAATCCACACTCAGACGAGGTTCATCCGGTTGGCTTCACTTTCAACCCTTTGGGTTGAGACGGTTGCTGGTTTGGTGGATTGTCGACTCTGGGGACCGATCATTTGTGATTCAGCTAAGTGAGGCCTCTTCAAGACTTGATGATGCCACTCCTTCTGGGAATCGTATCATCAGTTTTGAAAGTCTGTGACGCTGATGAACGCATAGGATGCCGTACCTTGAGTCAGTTTAGGTCCATACCTGTGAGTGGGATTGGGTTTATTGCAGGAAACTTTGACCTCCAGACTACCTGGTTTTCTTGATAGTGAATCAGCTATGTTGGTACCAGGGTTCTCAGTTGCAGATTCGTCTGTTCTTGATAGAGCAGGTTTTGATCAGAGGATCTTATCATCGGGTGTATGTTTGTTCTTGATGGAGCAGGTTTGATCAGAGTATTGTCATCAGTGGTTTGTTCTTGATAGAGCATATTTTGGGGTCTGAAGACCTCATCAGCAGATGTTGTTTGTTCTTGATAGAGCGGATTTTGAGTGGGGTCTGAAGATCTCATCAGCAGCTGTATGTTTGTTCTTGATAGGGCAGATTTTTGATTTGGGGTCTGAAGACTTCATTAGCAGATATCTCTTGATCATGCATCCGAGGTCCTTATTATCAACCATTTGTTCTTGACAGAGCAGAATTTTGATCTTATGGTCCTATCAAATGGTCGTTCTCAGCAGATCAGATTAGTGGTCTTACACCGGGGTTTTCTTCTCATCAGTGATTGTCGATATAGAATCTCCACAGCAGCTATTCGGATATATTATTGCATGCCTGCATTTTGCATTAGTTTGCATGTTCATTTGCATTCCATTAACGTGTGTCTGTGTTGCAGGTATCGTTTCCCCGATCTAGGATTTCTCGCCTTCTACTGTTATTATGGCCTCTCTCAGGAAGACTGTTGCGTACAAGTTCCCAACCCCTGAGGTGTCGAAGTTGACTGGTTTGATAGCTCTGGCAGGTGATTCTGTGAAGGATAGGTTCAGGAAGTCTTATGGCAGGTTGCTCAGTCTGGTTTGCAAACCTTCTACATCCGAGTTGAATGGGTTACATGCTCTTCTGCAGTTCTATGACCCTCCTCTGAGGTGTTTCACTTTTCAGGACTTCGTTCTCGCGCCGACGCTGGAAGAGTATGCTGATATGCTGGGTGTGCCTATCAAAGGGCAGATGCCTTTTGTCCACATGGACGCTGAGCCTGATCTGGCTGGTTTAGCTTCTTCACTCTATTTGGGCGCCTCTGAGTTAGTAGTGACGAGTTGGAACAAGGTTCCTGGGTTCTCCCTGCAGTTTCTGATAGCTAAGGCTCAGCAGTGTGATAAGGACAAATGTTGGGACGCATTCAATGCCATCCTCGCTTTATGCATATATGGCATTATCCTGTTCCCCAACATGCCGGATTTCGTAGACTTTGATGCATTTCACATCTTCGCCTCAGGGAATCCAGTCCCTACTCTGATCGGAGACGTCTATCACTCAGTGCATTACAAGAATGAGAACCGGAGAGGGAAGAATGTCTCATGCTGCGTACCGTTGTTGTACAAATGGTTTGATAGTCATTTGCCCAAGAGGGGTTCTTTCGTCTCGTCTGCAGCCACAGCTGAGTGGCTTGAGCGTCTGATGAGTTTGTCTGCAGAAGATATTGATTGGTTCGTTGACAGAGACAGGTTAGGCACCGAGGTGATCTTCAGTTGTAGTGGGTTTCCTAATGTACCTCTGATAGGTAGGAAGGGTTGCATCAACTACAATCCGGCATTGCTAGTTCGTTAGTTCGCATATGCTTTGAGGACTCCACCGAAGGAGGAAGAGGTACAGGAATCTCTGTACCTCACGGGTACTCTAGAGGGGGATTTGTTGTCCAAGCTTCAGCGTGCATAGAACAACATTAGCACAAGAGGAAAGCCTCTGTTGGGAAAGAGCAACAGTCAAGCCTACCCTCCTTATTCAGCTTGGATCAGAGCCAGAGCCAACGCTATAGGGATGCCATTTCCTCATGTCAGACCAGAGAGTCCTCCACCAGTCGAAGAGCCTACCACTGTGTCCATTCATCAGCACAACCAGGTATTAGCCGAGCGGGATGAACTGAAGCGGGCGAACACAGAATTAGAGAAGGAGTTAGCTCAGCTTCGAAGTGAGAGGAACGAAGCCGTGCATGCTCTCAAAAAGCAAACAGAGTCGGTAAACCAACTGGGTGCGGACTTGGCAAAGCAGATTGCTGATCGGGAACGCTTGGGTCAGGACTTCAGGGTTGTTAATGACGTACTAGCTACGAAGAAGCAGCATTTAGAGGAGGCATATCGGAGGATATCTAAGTTCGACCAGCATTGGAAGACCTCCCTGGCCACCAGGAAGGAGCGAGAGGACAAGCTGATGCTGCAGATCTCTAAGCTGGAAGCCGAAGTAAAGGACAGTGAGCGGAGGTTTGATGAAGAGACCGCCCGCAGATACGCCGCCGAAAGTCGACTCAACAAAGCCCTTGCTAACCTGAAGGAGCATAAGCTGATGTTTGAGTCTAAGAAGCGGAAACTGGAGGATTGCTTTGGCGAAGGAGCTTGGGAAAGTTCAGTTCAGAGGCTTCAGCATACCATTGTGCAGAGGGAACTACTCGTCGAGGGGTTGCTCACTTTGCCAGATCATCCAGAGACGAAGGAGTTATTAGCAGAGTATCGCGCCCGTGGCCGTACTTGACTAGTTGTATTCCTGTTGTTTTGATCTTTGATGTATGCTGACCATCACCAGACTTGTTGGCTGAGGTCATGCTGTTGATTTGTTTTGTACTCGCTGATACTGTGTTCTGCCTTGACAGGCCTTTCCATATATATATGAGATTGATGTTTCCGTGATTGGGCTCGGACCTCTTCTTCTTATTATTGTCAGCACTGGCACTAAGGCACTAGGATCGGGGGAAATCTCCCACGCACATAGACACACACATGCATCTGCATGAAGCATTTGCATGGCGTACATTTTGTTGCTTTTCCTAACCTTTAATGTTTTCAGGTTTTTCAGGTTCACAGGTTCCGAGCTGCTTCCAGTCTCCAGGATTGATCAAAGACTCATTCACCGTTACTCAACTCGCGCTAATCAGACTAGGATCATGGATCAGGTGCAGTCAGATGTTCAAGAGCTCCGTGAACGGATGGATCGTTTTATGGAACTGATGCAAGTGGTCGCTAACGGTCAGGACCAGCTTCGTACTCTGGTTCAACCGTTGATCTCCAGGGTTGACAGTAATGGCATACTTCATGGAGGGGCTGTGCCCACTCCTCCTCCAGTGGACGCTCCACAGAATGTTGTTCCTGTTGCCGGGGGCAACGGCAGTGCTAATGGCAATCTGATGAATAATCTCGGACTCAATGCGGCAGGCGTCGGCAATGGTAGTCTGGGAGCCAATGTTAACGTAGGGCCGGTCAACGGCAATGCTGGTGTCGGAAATCTGTTGGTGCCTTAACCGTGGCTTGAGGATCATCAAGATGACGTATTCTCTCAGAGAGGTGTAGAAGCAGAGTTGAATGCTGAAGCTCGACTCAGGTTCAAAGTGCTGGAAGACAAAATGAGAGACATTGAAAATCAGAATACATTGGGCGTTGATATGTCCAAGCTCGGGTTAATCGCTGATTTCAAGGTACCTCATAAGTTCAAGGTGCCTATCTTTGAGAAGTATAAGGGTACTACTTGCCCTCGTGTTCACCTTCGATCTTATTATAGAAAGATGTCCGCCTATTCTGACGATGAGAAGTTGCTGATGCACTTCTTCCAAGATAGTCTTTCTGGTCCATCCCTCGAATGGTATATGGGCTTGGAGCCCGCTACTGTGCGCACCTGGAAGGATCTCGCTGAGGCGTTTGTCCTCCACTATCAGTACAATAGCGACCTGGCTCCCAACCGAGTTCAGCTCCAGAATCTCTCACAGCGGAATAATGAAAGCTTTAAAGAGTACGCCCAGCGGTGGCGTGAATTGGCTGCTCGGGTTCAACCGCCGATGGTTGAGCGTGAGCTAGTACAAATGTTCGTGGCTACCCTTCCTGGAATCTACTATGAAAAGCTGGTCAGTGGCATGTCTGGGACATTCTCGGCTCTCATCACTATGGGCGAGCATGTCGAGAATGGTATAAAGATTGGAAAAATTCAAGGCGAATCATCCTCAACTGGAGGAGGTGGTAAGAAACCCTACGCTGGCAAGCGTCGAGAAGGGGATGCCAGTGCTGTCACCAATGCTCGGAGAAAGGGCAAGGGCCCTCAACAGCAGATTGCTAGCATAAATATCCCGGCAGCTCCGCAGCAGCAGCAGCAGCAGCAACCGCAACAGCAGAATCAGCAGGGGTATAGAAATATCAGAATCGGGCTCCTTTGGCAAACCGTCATTTCGAAGCTCCACCTATGTCGTATGCGCAGCTTCTGCAAACTTTGCTTCAGCTTCAGCTAGTTCAAAAAAGGATGTTGGCTCCCTTGACAGGGGCACCGCCGCCGGGGTATGATGCCAATGCTACTTGTGATTTCCATACTGGGGCACCAGGCCATACGATTGAGAATTGTAAAGCTTTTAAGCACAAAGTGCAGGACTTGGTGGACGCCAAGGTTATTAACTTTTCTGATAGTGTGCCCAACGTTACCAAGAACCCTATGCCTCATCATAGGGGAGGCGGAGTGAACGCCGTTATCACAGAGGAGAGCGCAGATATGTTGACTGACGTCAACGACTTGAAGACGCCGCTTAGTTTCGTCAAGGCTAAGTTGCTGAAGAAGGGCTTCTTTCCTGGATGCGGAGAGTTATGTATGGCTTGTGCTACACTTCCTGATGGGTGTGAGCAGCTGGTCGAGGGTATCCAAAGTCTGATGTCTGAGGGTATTTTGCAGTTCAGCCGGAGCATTGAAAGTGCATCAGGGGAGGTCGTGCTGAAGCAGGTAGATGAAGTTGCCACCATCACTATTCCTCGTCAACCTATTACTATTTCTGCGCCCCGACCACCTACAATCACTATTACCAGGGCCGGGCCAGTCCCATTCGAGAGCACTAACGCCGTGCCATGGCATTATGGCGCTGAAGTCTACTGCAATGGTCAGAAGATAGAGCTTGAGCCGTACGGATCGACTGTGCAGAATCTTGCCGGAGTCAGTGGCATTACTCGAAGCGGTAGAGTGTTTGCACCGACGGAGGTTGTGGCAGAGAAAGTGGTCAGAGCTGAGGCTGCTGATAAGGGTAAAGGCAAATCCGTCGAAGAGGTCCCTTATGGGGCAGAGAAGGATTTGCTAGTTAAAGATGCTGAGGAGTTCATGCGGTTAATCAAGAAGAGCGACTACAAGATTGTAGATCATCTTCATCAGACGCCGTCAAAGATCTCCATTCTCAACTTGTTGCTGTGTTCTGAAGCGCACCGCAACGCATTACTGAAGGTATTGAACGCTGCCTACGTGCCGCAGGAGATATCAGTAAATCAGCTAGAAGAGGTGGTAGCCCATGTTAACGCTGGCAATGGGCTGGGATTCACAGATTTAGAGCTGACTCCTAAAGGGAGAGATCACAACAGCGCCTTGCACGTCTCAATAGAGTGCAGAGGCACAATCATGTCGCATGTCCTGGTGGATACGGGTTCGTCGCTTAATGTGCTTCCGAAGAAGGCGTTAATGAAGTTGGACACTCGTGGATTGCTTTGCACGCCCAGTGATCTGGTGGTGAAAGCATTCGACGGAACTAAGCGCCACGTTTTCGGAGAGTTGACCCTGCCGATTCAGGTTGGTCCGGAGACGTTTGATACGGTTTTTTATATCATGGATATCATGCCTGCCTACAGTTGCCTCTTAGGTCGGCCATGGATCCATGTTGCTGGTGCCGTGACGTCCACACTGCATCAGAAGCTCAAATATGCTGTTGGGGGAAGCATAGTAACCGTCTGTGGCGAGGAGGACATTATGGTGAGCCACTTGTCATCCTTTAAGTATGTTGAAATGGACGGCGAAATCCATGAAACTCTCTGCCAAGCATTTGAAACCGTCAAGGTGAAAGAGGTAGCTCCTGTCGTCGCAGAGAAGCAAGAGATGAATCTCTCCTCATTCAAAGAAGCTCGGGCCGTCGTCGAAGCCGGTTCCACCCCAGGCTAGGGGCATGTGTTGGAGGTACCGATCAAGCAGGATAAGTTTGGATTGGGGTATTCTCCTGAAGCTGAAGCTTCATCTTCTTCGTCTTCGTCTCGTGGGAAGGGGCCGATCCTATTCACCAAGGGCGGGGTAATTTTCGAAAGCATCAACGCAGCGTCTGAGGACAGCGGGGATAGCGATTATGATCTTGACGCCTGGATTCAACCAAGCAAGCCGG
This sequence comes from Lathyrus sativus, assembly GCA_963859935.3. NCBI lineage: Eukaryota > Viridiplantae > Streptophyta > Magnoliopsida > Fabales > Fabaceae > Lathyrus > Lathyrus sativus. The sequence continues at coordinate 464,848,245 of OZ012740.1, forward strand.
GCGAGCGCCTCAACAATTGGACCATCAAGGAGATTATCCAGCTGACAAGTGAAGAGAAATGATTTGCTTTTTACAATCTTTGTACAACCCTATGTCCTGCCCGGGGCATAGTGGTTTTATTGTCAGGGCCTTGTTGGATTATGTACATGCATTTTGTTAATAAATAAAAGGCGTTTTCTTCGTACTCAAATATTGTGTTCTCTGTTATTCCTGTTTTATGTTTATTTCGAAAAACAATAAAATGGCAGCGGGGTTTGTGATAACCTGCATATTCTTGCTTTAAACTTAACCCTTGTTATTGCAGGATCCACGTAACAGATGACATCGACTCTGGACCCTCTACGGCTCACTACGACTTCGATTGCCCGATCTATCAAGCCGAGGATGAGATTGATGAAGACGAAGACCTTCCGGAAGAGTAGGCCCGCTTGTTGAGACAAGAGGAAAAGGTTATTCTGCCTCACGAGGAGGATATCGAGATCGTAAACCTGGGTTCTGAAGAGCTCGTCAGAAATGTCAGAGTAGGGGCTGCGCTGCAGAATGATGTCAAGCATAAACTGGTCGAGATGCTTCGAGAGTATAGTGACGTCTTTGCTTGGTCATACGAAGATATGCCCGGACTTGACACGGACATCGTGGTCCACCGCTTGCCGTTGCGAGAAGATTGCCCTCCAGTCAAGCAGAAGCTTAGGAGGACGAGACCAGATATGGCTGTAAAAATCAAAGAAGAAGTCCAGAAGCAGTTGGACGCAGGATTTCTAGCCGTTACCACCTACCCTCCGTGGGTCGCCAATATAGTGCCTGTACCGAAGAAAGACGGTAAGGTACGCATGTGCGTCGATTATCGGGATTTGAATAAGGCGAGCCCTAAGGATGATTTCCCGTTGCCTCATATCGATGTGTTGGTCGACAACACAGCCCAGTTTTCCGTGTTTTCGTTCATGGATGGATTCTCCGGGTACAATCAGATTAAGATGGCACCGGAGGACATGGAGAAAACCACGTTTATCACCCCCTGGGGAACATTTTGCTATAAGGTAATGCCCTTCGGTCTGAAGAACACAGGGGCCACTTACCAGCGAGCAATGGTAACTTTGTTTCATGATATGATTCATCAGGAGATCGAGGTCTATGTTGATGACATGATTGCAAAGTCCCAAACGGAGGAAGAGCATCTGGTCAACTTATTGAAGCTTTTTGAGAGGCTTAGGAAGTTCAGGCTGAGGCTGAATCCTAACAAGTGCACTTTCGGAGTGTGGTCCGGAAAGTTATTGGGGTTTATCGTTAGTGAACGAGGTATTGAAGTTGATCCTGCGAAAATAAAAGCTATTCAAGAAATGCCAACGCCGAAAACAGAAAAAGAAGTTCGTGGTTTCTTGGGCCGAATAAACTACATTGCCAGGTTTATCTCTCAGCTCACGGCCACTTGTGAACCGATGTTCAAACTTTTAAAGAAAGATCAGGCGATTACTTGGAATGAGGATTGCCAGAAGGCATTCGACAAAATAAAGCAGTATCTTCAAGAACCTCCAATCTTGATACCCCCAGTGGCTGGACGGCCATTAATCATGTACCTGACGGTTCTGGAGAATAGTATGGGGTGTGTTCTCGGTCAGCACGACGAGACGGGCAGGAAAGAGCATGCCATTTATTATTTGAGTAAAAAGTTCACTGAGTGTGAATCTCGATACTCGATGCTGGAGAAGACGTGTTGTGCACTGGCTTGGGCTGCCAAACGTCTACGACAGTATATGCTCAATCACACCACTATGCTAATTTCGAAGATGGATCCGATCAAGTACGTCTTCGAGAAGCAGGCTCTTTCGGGCAGGATTGCCAGATGGCAAATGGTGTTAACAGAATATGATATTCAGTACGTCTCCCAGAAGGCCATTAAGGGAAGCGTATTGTCTGATTACCTTGCCGAACAGCCAATCGAAGACTACCAGCCGATGAAGTTCGAATTCCCTGACGAGGATATTATGTTTCTCAAAGCGAAGGATTGCGATGAGCCATTGCCCGATGAGGGGCCAAATAGGAAGTCTCAGTGGAAGTTGATATTCGATGGAGCGGTTAATTCCTATGGAAGTGGTATCGGGGCTATCATCACGACTCCTCACGGATCCCATATCCCATTTACTGCGAGACTGACGTTTCCAGTGACCAACAATGAAGCAGAGTATGAAGCATGTATTATGGGTCTAGAAGAGGCAATTGATTTGAGAATCAAGAATCTAGACGTATATGGTGACTCAGCGCTTGTAATCAATCAGATTAAAGGGGAGTGGGAAACTCGTCAAGCGAATTTGGTGTCGTACATGAATTATGCCAGGAGGCTGCTTCCGTTCTTCGATCGAGTGGAACTCCATCATGTACCCAGGGCTGAAAATCAGATGGCTGATGCCTTAGCCATGTTGGCTTCAATGTATAAGGTCAATTTTTGGAATGAGGCTCCAAGAATTGTGCTTTCGCGTCTTGATCGACCGACATTTGTCTTTGCAATCGAGGATGCCAATGACGGCAAGCCATGGTTCCACGACATCCAGACCTTCCTTATGACTAAGGAGTATCCTGCGGGTGCGTCAACCCAGGATAAGAAGACTCTGAGGAGGCTATCTGGAAACTTTTATCTCAATCCTGACGGAGTGTTGTATAAGAGAAACCACGATCTCGTGCTACTCAGATGTGTAGATGAGAAAGAGGCAAGTATGCTCATGGAAGAAGTCCATGAGGGCACATTTGGTACGCACGCCGGCGGGCATGCCATGACGAGAAAGATCCTGAGAGCAGGATATTACTGGCTGACTATGGAGTCGGATTGCTTCAGATTCGCGAAGAAATGTCATAAATGCCAGATTTATGCTGACAAAGTTCATGTGCCGTCGTGCCCATTGAATGTCATGTCCTCCCCTTGGCCGTTCTCCATGTGGGGCATCGACATGATAGGCAAGATCGAGCCCACTGCGTCCAATGGTCATCGTTTTATTCTGGTAGCTATCGACTACTTCACCAAATGGGTGGAGGCAGCCTCGTACGCTAATGTGACCAAGCAGGTGGTAGCTAAATTCATAAAGAGGGACATCATCTGTCGTTATGGAATTCCCGAGCGGATCATTACTGATAATGGTTCGAATTTGAATAACAAGATGATGAAAGAGCTGTGCCAGAGCTCCAAGATTGAACACCACAACTCATCTCCTTACCGGTCGAAGATGAATGGCGCCGTCGAAGCCGCCAACAAGAACATTAAGAAGATTGTTCAGAAGATGGTTGTGACGTACAAAGATTGGCACGAGATGCTGCTGTTTGCCTTGCACGGTTATCGTACGACGGTGCGTACGTCGACCGGGGCAACTCCTTTCTCCTTGGTGTACGGTATGGAAGTTGTCCTACCGTTAGAAGTGGAGATTCCTTCTTTGCGAGTTTTGGTTGATGTGAAGCTCGACGAGGCAGAATGGATTACGAATCGTTTGAACCAACTCAGCCTGATGGACGAGAAGAGGTTAGCATCGATTGCATTTGGTCGCCTGTACCAAAGCCGAATGAAGAAAGCTTATGATAAGAAGGTGCGTCCTAGAAGCTTTCAGACGGGCGATCTCGTCCTGAAGAAGATTCTTCCGCCACACTCCGATCACCGGGGCAAGTGGACTCCGAATTACGAAGGGCCGTATGTCGTCAGCAAGGTCTTCTCAGGAGGAGCTTTGTTGTTATCCACGATGGATGGTGAAGATTTTGCATCCCCGGTGAACGCGGACGCAGTTAAAAAATACTTTGCTTGAAAGAGACCCGCTGGACAAAAAAGAAAGAGTCTAGGCAAAAAAGGGGCATCCCGGCGAACCAAAAACAGAATAAAAGGTTCGGGCAAAAATTAGGGATAAATTGAAAAGAATGTACACCCGCGAAGTCGAAAACCTACACTGGGCGGCTTCGGCAAAAAAGGGTATCCCGGTGAACTGAAAACCCGTAAAGGGCAGTTCACGCAAAAGTTAGGGATTTGAATAAGCAAATGACTGCGTTCCGCGTGTGGACTTTCATTGTTTAGTGGTTTGGAGGACCTGAGGGCCGTTTATCTGAATCAATCTCTTCCGAAGCTGAAGCATCGGAGATGTATCGAAGTCGAGTGGGTCTTAGAGGGATCAACTCATGGTGTTCGTCTACGCCTCGCTGCCGACATTTGTATATACTGATGTATATTTATGTTTTATTTTTGCGCGGCTTCCTCATTCCAGGAGTTTGCCTCTGTTGTAAAAACATTTTGCCCATTCAGGGGTTCATCATCAATAAAATGCATGTTATTCAGCAATTCTGCTCGCCTGTTTAGCATTTATCTGTTTTGTTTGCGAATGAAAACGCCGATGTTTTTGATAAAATGCGCATACATAAACTTACGGGCCTAGGCCCATTGATTGTTGAAACAATTAATTACCTGAATATTGTCACGAGATAATAACCTTGATAGGCCCTTTGAGGAGGGTATCTTGTCTGTTTGTTTGTGTTGTTGCAGGTGTAGCACCTTCCAGGCAGTGCGCCATGCGCATCCCCGAAGCTGGGCGAGTCCTCCTTCTCCAACAGAGTTCAGTGGTCTCCCCTCCGCAGAATCTGAACGCAAGATAGTGAGCATTGATATGTCTCCCCAGGCAGAGATGATTCTCTTCCCCAAGCAGACGCATCCTGAAGGAACGTCACCTCATCAGCTGAGTCGCGCGCAGCAGCTCGTATTCTTCCCCAGCACCGGGTCACAAGTGCAGATTTCATAGAAGTGTTCGGGTGACGAAGCTCGTGTTTCCCCAGTAAGGTCGCCGAAGCAGGTGTTCCCCCCAGCACCGGGTCACAAGTGCAAGACTCGTAGGAAACTGTTCGTATGCCGAAGGATGCAGTAACTGATGGTGCCAGACCGAAGTCTCCCGCGGAATTGAAATTCCCCACCCGAGCCGTATTCTCTCCTGAAGTTGGATGACTCCCTCTTCCCCAGTAGAGTGTTAGAACAGCTTATGCTATACCCCTCTGCAGAGTTGTATTCTCCCCCGAAGTCGGACGATTCTTTCTTCCCCAGTGGAATTGAAATTCCTCATCAGAGTCGCACTCTCTCCAGCCAAGTAGAATGACTTCTCCTTCCTCAGCCGAGTTTGCAGATGTCCAAGAGAGCCGAGTCCTTGGAAGTTGATCAGATCATGATTGGTTTTTCCCCAGTGGAGTGTGGAGCAGCTGGAGTTGTTTCCCCACAGAGTTGTTATCTCCAGAAGAGTAGCCGAGAAAGCCCTGCAGTTTATTCTCACGATTGACATCGCATTCCTTCAGCAGGTCCAAGTTCTCGTAGAGCTTCGTTCCCCTGCAGCAATCAACTGAAGTTGTTTTCCCTGCAGCAATCAACTGAAGTTGTTTTCCCTGCAGCAGTCGACCGAAAGATCACTTCCCCAAGCGGAGTCCAATTGATATTGGCATGCAGTTTTCTCCTCAGCAGGATGATTCCTCTATCTGAGTAGTTCTTTCTCCTTGACAGGAGGATTTCCCCCTCGGCATTTATTTTGCTGGCGGGATCGCATCATTGTGCATGATTGCATAGCATTTAGCATAAACGCATAAGCATTTCCACCGTGTGGGGTGTGGCGTCGGAGCATATGCATCATAAGCATGATCTAGGTTATTATCATTCTTGTTTTACAGGTGTTCCACCAAAAGACCAGTTGCTCAGGATGATTCCTGACATTCTCCCCAACGAGGTCGTTTTCTTAAGATGATTCTTAAGACCCCGGTGTAATCCCTACAGTCGCTCGCTCAGGATGATTTTTGAGATCCCCAGCGAAGTCTTCAGTTCAAAACGATTCTTGAATTCCTCAGCGGGGCCATTTGCTTAAGATGATTCTTAAGACCTCAACGTAGTTTCCCGAGTTGGTTGCTTAGGATGATTCTTGAGCTCCCCAGTAGCGTCCCCAGCGAGAGTTGCCCAGGAAGATCCTTGGAATCCCTAGCAGAATAAAGTCTCCAGAAAGGTCAGCAGTTCAAGATGATTCTTGAAGGTGCCCAATGGAGTTGTTTGTTCAAGATGATTCTTGAAGTCCTTAGCAGCGTGATATGTTGGCTCCGACAGTGATGTCTAATCCGAAGATTGACTTCGTAAACGCCTGAAGGCGATATCAGAATGTTCCTGTGGATTCAGAATTCCTTGTTGATGAATCAACGTGTGTATGAAGACAAAGTTCAAAAGTTTGTAGATGCAGTTTTTGTGTGCAAGGTGATCCGTGTTGGCCTGAAGACCTCGTCAGTTGTCCTGAGGTGATGATTGATTGCGATCAAATGAATAATGTTTCTTCTGACTGAAGTCGAAGATGTTTCTCCAGCTGAAGCGGAGTTTGCCTGAAGGCAAAGTGTTTGAATCCCCGTAGAGTCATGAATGGCTCAGGATGCCATTTCTCTGACTGAAGTCACAGATTTCCCAAGCTGAAGCGAAGGTGCCTAAGGGCAAGGTTATCCCCAAGGTCATGAATGACCTAGGATTCATTTTTCGGACTGAAGGCCGAAGTATATCCCTGACTGAAGTCACGGATGCTCTATAGCAGAGTCGGAGTTGCCTGAAGGCAGATCCATGTATCCTTGAAAGCCAAGGACCATTTCTTCAGACTGAAGTCAAAGATACCTCCTGCAGAGTTGCCGACAGGCAAAGTTTACATCCTTGAAGGCCAAGGATGCTTATCTTCAGAGATACTTGAAGATCTTTTCTAGCTGAAGCTAGAAGTGGCCAGGGGCCAGGGTTTCATATAGCTTTGATGTTGAAGTTCTACGATGGGCTCAGTATGCAACAGTATTTGGATGCTCGTTATGGTTCTGAGGGAGAACCCCAGATCAGAGTGTGCTTGGTTGAGTCTCTCATTCCCAGCGGAGTAGTTTCAAATACGCAAGTGTACTTTTTGTTCCATTTACCAGGGGTGAACCCCAGGTCAGATTTGTTCAGCGTTTGTTTCCGGCGGCGAGGTTGGATGTTTGGATTTGACGGCGAGGTCAGACTGTGTTTGTTTCCGGCGGCGAGGTTGGATGTTTGTTCGACGGCGAGGTTGGATGTTGTGTTCGAAGGCAAGGTCAGATCATGTTTGTTTCCGGCGGCGAGGTTGGATGTTTGTTCGGCGGCGAGGTTGAATGTTTGTTTGACGGCGAGGTCAGACTCGTTAAATCCTCAGCAAAGATGATGTTTGTATGACGGCGATGTCGAGTGTCTCTCAGAGTGATGTTTGTTTCCGGCGGCGATGTCAGATCCAGTTTTCCAGCGGCGATGTTGGGTATGCCAGATGATTTAGTTCTCCAGCGGCGATGCGAGGTATTTTGATTGTCCGATGGCGATGTCAGATGATTTAGTTCTCCAGCGGCGATGCGGGGTATTTTGGTTGTCTGAGGGCAATATCAGAAGAATTTAATGTGGATAACTGACGGTGGTGTCAGATCAGTATTTCTCCAGCTAGTTGTTGTGCAGCTAGTATTGTAGTATTCGAAGATTTGTTCCCGCAGAGTATCATGTGCTCGGGCAGTTGGCAAATTTTCGGGTTTACCGGTATTCAACCGTCTCGCACCGTGATTGGCTGAGAGCCGTTCGCTTCTCACCCAGTCAGGTTCAAGCTGTTTGAATAGGGGCAGCTGTTGCACCCCAAAATTTGACCAACAATTATTCATCCATCCAGTGTTTGAAGTTTGATATCTTCATCAGAAAGTTCAGGAGATCCTCAGAAGAATTGGTTGAAACCAGAGTTGTGTGCCTCATAGCTTGAGAGTTGTGGGAGCTCCTCAGATGATTCTGAGACTTTGAGAGTGAACTTGAAGACTTGAGAAAGCCTATGAGATGTCTTGAAAGCCATCATGAAGCCCAGAGAGGTCGTTATGCAAGAATTCAGAAGATTCAACCATGAATGGTAGAATTAGGGTTTTGACTGGGTCAACCCTGGGATAACTGAAGATTTGGAGAAGGTTAAGACCTAATCCAAGGGCCATGAGATCATGGAATGATGTATGGAGATGTTATAAAGATGATTCCTAGACCAACTCATCATGACTGAGGAGTTTGAGAAGTTTTGAGCTAGGGTTTCCAAGGTTTGTCAGTGAAAAAAACCCTAGTTTGATCCCCATCTTCCAGGCAGTTTTAGCTCAGGATGTGATTGATATCTCATCTTCCCCAAAACATGAATATTGTAGAGATTGTTCTTAGATTTAATTTGAGTGGTAGAAGTCCTTGATAGGAGTTGCAGAGCTCAAGTTATGGTTTTGACAAATTACAGGTCAGCTGAGGTGTGTGAATCTGGGTCCTTGAAAGTCACCCAACTTGCAGACAACTTTTGCCCTAGTAGGATGATTCCTATGATTTTTTGGTCAACATGAATGTTGAAGAGCATCTTCTTAGCTTTCTAGATAGTACTAGAAGTCCTTGATAGGATTTGTAGAACTCAACTTATGGTTTGAACAAGACAGGGGTATTTTGGTCATTTGGTGATTATAGGTCATTTTAAGCAAAGGCCATATCTCCTATTTCCAAGCCTCAAATGAAAAAACTCAAAACATCAAAGTTGTTCAAAATGGGATTTTAAGCCTAGAAAATCCAAACATCATTTTAAAAACAATGGTTTATCCACGTTTTTGAGTTTAGGCTTAAAAATTGGAGTTGCTTTGTAAATTTGTTTCTTGCATTTTAAGGCACCAAAAGAGAAAGTGAGAAAATGCTACATAAGGGTTTGAAATGACTTGTTCTCATACCAATTACTCATTTAAGGAGATATTAAGTGGAAATGCATGACTTATCATGAGTTTGCATGAGAATTACTAAATATGGAAAAATCAAAATCTCATTGCATGATACATTCTAGAAACTTCTTGGAATCTTCTACAAGCTTCTACACACTTCCATCCTTCTCTATAAATGCCCTAGAGTTGATCCATGGCAGGGTTGGTGACTCATTGTGCTTGCAAACCATAGTTTGATTCCATCACTCCAAATTGCATTTTGATTTCAAACTGCATCTAAACTTCATCAACTACAAAATTTCTTGTTACAATCATCTTCTACCATCATCATGGAGTAAGAAGCCAGCAAGAACTAGTGGAATTAGTGGCTGTTTCGTGTGATCCAAGTCTTCCCTCCAAGTTGCATGAAGAAGTGGCTAGAGTGATTCAAAGGGTGTTATCAAGAATTAGTGCATACAGAAGGCTCAACATCCATTGGAGATCCTTTGAAGTAAGTGACAAGAGCTGGATTGAAGGATAACCACCACTGCCATCATCAAGTGATAGGTATGCAATTTCAATCGAATCTCCTTATTTATCCAATATTAGAACATGTGGTTAGGATAAGATTAATTAGCAACCATTAGGGATGAATCCTGGCAAGTTTGAGCATGTTCTATGGAGTTTGAGATTTTGACATACTACTTTAAAGAGCAAGAACAAGCTGTGTGTTAGGTTTTAATGGTCATATGATAGCATAGAATGATGAGGACAACATGTAGAACAAGTTTATACCATTGGAATTAAGCTTCCTCGTGATTGATCTCAGAGAATTATAGTGGAACCCTAATGTTCATGTTTTCTGTTTGAGTGATATAAGAGGTTTCAGTGGAAATTGTTGGCACCATCATGTTCTTGGCAATCAGTAGGTCATCTTTGCTTTTGGAAGTTTCGAATTTCATCGAAGAACAAGGAAGAACGAGTGGATTGAAATCTCATGCATGGAGTGATCGTGTCTGAAAACCCTAGCTCACTTTGGGGACGATGAGCCTCCACCGTAGGATTGTCCTGGATATTTGACTCATTAATCTCATCGCACGGCCACGGTTCAATTTCAGAAGTGGAGGGAAAGACTCAACACCAAAACGCACCGTTTGAATTAGTTGTGAATCTTGGGCCTCAGAACTTCTTGATACTCACACCCCCTCGCTTGGCCCAATTCAAATTTAAACGTGGAATTGTTGCTAACTACACCGTGGCTTTTTCAATTTTTCTTTTCAATTTTTCTTTTATTTTTCTGACGCGCATGGGCTTAGGCCATTTTCTATCTGAACCCCCCTTCCTGGGACCATCATAGAAAGTAACTGAGCGCAGTTACTTTTGATACCCCCATCCCTTTTAATTCATTTTCTTGTATTTTCTCATTTTATATTTTCTTGCATATTAAAAAATTTATATAAAATTCAAAAATGATTATTTTTCACTCCTTGTTTTTTTCACATATTCATAATTCTGTCTAGAAAAATATAAATAAATAAAATTCCATTTTATTTTTCTTTTAATATTTTTAGCATATTATTCTTGTAAATAGCTTTTTTAGAAGTTTATGTGTATACTTAATTTTGTAGAATTTGTATTAGGACCTTCCCTTAGGATTTTTGAGCCATTCTTTTTGGCATAGTTAGATATTGAATCATAGTTCATATAGGATTTAATTCATGATTTTTAGGTTAAAACTTGATTAGTTTGTTTAGGCTAGTATTAGCATACCAAAATTAGGGTTTTAGGTTGCATAAGTAGACTTAACAATTTTGTTTTGGGTTTTATAGGCCAAATTAGAGTATGGGGAATATATGGGTTAAGGGTAGGTATGTGTAGAATCCCCTAGAATTTTGCTAGAATATTATATAGTATTTTAGTATTTTTAATTGATTTTTGAATGTATGGTTAGTATGTGTGTTGCTTAAGGGCATAGTTTGTATTGTTCTGCTTTCTTTTCTTCTCCTTTGAGTGTGTGAGCCTTGAAGATTGAGTTGAAGACCTTGTGGATCATCATTGAAGACTTTGAAGACCTTGAAGTGGAGCTTATTTAGCTTTTGTTTGTTCTGTTATAGGATCATAAGTACATAGGTAAAGCCTTAGATAGAATAATTACATTCAATAAACAAGGAGTGTCTTGTTCACCTCCTTCCTTCTCTATGACATAAAGTCCCTTAAGGGTATTCACCTCTCTCCTTTGGAGGGATTAGTGACCTTGCCCTATGAGGTAGAACTTTGAGAGAGCCTTTCCTGTTGATGTTAAGTCCTTAATGGCATCCTTTGGAAGTCAGTGAGCACTTTAACATCCTCACCTCATCTTGTGGACTGAATCTTGCTTGTTGGAGCCTTTGGGTTGTTGAAGATAAAGAAAGCAATGAAGAGTATTGAAGATTTGATTGAAGATCTAAAAGCCATGGAAGATAGAAGCTGAAGCTTTGAAGAGGAGGAGTCCTTGAAGATGAAGACTTCATTGAAGATTGGTGAAGAGGATGAATCCCTGAAGACTGCCATTCCAGCTGAGGCTTCCTTCTGTTTTCTTTTCTGTATTGTGTGTTTTGTTTGATTTGTCTGTTGCATTAGAATAAGTTCATCTAGAATAAGTTCAGTCTAGGAGCATGATTGCATTAGAGGTTGAGTTGCTCCCTCTGCTTGTATTGTTATTGTGTGGCTTTGCTTGCGGGTATTCGGTAGAGCCCAGCTCCCTTGCCCATGTGGTTTATTTGCCTGATGGCATTTTATTTCATTTTTTCTGTATGATTGCAGTTTACTGTTTATTGCTTGATAGCATGTTGTTTATTTTTCAGTATGATGACTGTTATTTCATGACTGGCTTGAGGTTGATATGAGCTTGTGGAGGTTGAAGCCCCACACACATTTCCTCCCTCACTTGCATTGCATGCATTTTACTGTTAAGCTGATGCTTTGTCTGTTTTGGTGTATCATTGACATGATCCCTTAGGACTCTCATTTCCTTTGATAAGGATTTGATGATAGACTTTTAGGTTGAAACCTATGCATGACAACTTCTAGGAGTTCCCTGTTCAAACCTCGACCAAACCTCGACCATAGGATGAATCCATGGCACGATAACAGTAGGACTTGATAGTCTCCCTCCTAGTTGGGCCTGTTCTCTTCTCATCTCAAAACAGTTTAAGATACGGTAATCATGAATGATTTCTTTCGTACGTTACGAGCCTTAAGCTATCTGAGAAAGGATTGTGGGAGAGTTTCTTTTCCACAGTCTGGATGTTTAGTATGGTACCCTTTGGGTGACATGCGACGCATTCACTCTCAGGTCATAGTCTCTAGTGCGGTTGAAATCGCAAACACAATAAAAAACACTTCTTTCGTAAAAAACAGGAAATAAACCGTAGTTTCCCGAACTACGTGAGCTCTGATCTCTCATGCCTGTTGAGAGTACGTAGGCACAAGATGGCGAAGTCTTGGCGAGCTACCTTCCCCCATAATCCTTCGTAGGCCAAACTACATTGACTCTGATTTCTCATTCTCTGATGAGAATACGTAGGCATAAAGTGCGACGCTTTGCCGAGTCATTTTTCTTTTCTTTTTTCAGCCAGCCTTGATAGGTAGATAGATTATAACCAACTCGTCCAAGTAAACAAACAAGCGAGGATCCCGTCGAGTACGACGGACGTGAGGGGTGCTAATACCTTCCCCTTGCGTAACCGACTCCCGAACCCAGACAATGGTTGCGATGACCTTGTCTTACCCTTTTTCGTCAGGTTTTTCCGATCGTTTCCTTTCCCGCTCTGAGGGATAAATAACGAAAGGTGGCGACTCTTCTGTCATGCCGGCACCTTATTTTCGCGCAAGCGACACATAACACCACAATTTACTCTGCTACGCCCACCACAATATTCCAGTCCACAACAGCAATACACAGCATGCGTAATACCACAACCAGCTAATCACAAATCGAAAAAGTGTACTCACATCCTACAAAAAACTTCAGCTCCAGCTCAATAGTGAATTTTGAAAGGAGAGACCACTTGGTTTTTCAATGTTTTGGGTAACAAACCTCCGTACCACCGCAAGACACAACATAACGCAACGACAAAACGGACCTGCAAAACATACAAATGAAAACGAAAGATGCAGCAGTAGACAGGTCACCACAATGGTCCAAAAATACAGCCAAAGCAGAAAAAACAATTCCAACTGGTATATCACAGACAAAACGTACACAACACAGAGACACCAAGGGACTCACGCAAAAACCAATACTTGCATATTGAGACCTGCAAAAATAAAAGGTGGAGAACAACACAGCCTCCAAAAAAAGGAACCCACATAAACTTTCTCTCCAGTCTTCAACCTTAATATTTTTCCTTCAAACTTCAATTGAACTCCAACCTAATCCCTCTTTCTTCCAAAAACAGATTCCTCAACAACAACTCAGAACCTCAATCGCCTTTAAAAAAATCCCAAAACCTTAAATCCTCCTCTTCAGCTCCCTCCAACAAAAACCCACAGCAGAAACCACTATATCTCTTTCCAACTCATCTCCATCGTTCTCAAACCATTGTTGAACCTCTACACGATTTCCATCTTACAACCCTTCCTCAACCTTGATTTCTGACCGAAACCACTTTCTTCAAACCAGAACAACAACCTTCAACCTTCAACCCATAAACTTTCGTTCAACTCACCTTGGCCTCCTCCATTCTTAACCTTCTTCAACATCATCAAACAAAACCAAACCCATTCTTTGATCTGAAACCCAAATTATTTGAGAAAGAAAATGTGAGACGAAAAAAGAAGAAGAAGATCTGGGGTTGAACAACTTGTTTCAGTCGCGAGGGAAACGCAAACAAATCGAAGTGAGTTGAATGATTTTTTCTGCCGTTTCCATGTGCAGTGTTCACTCGTTTTGGTAAGATGTGGTGGTATGATAGTTGGACTGAGTCTGGGTTGCGTTTGGATATGGGCTATATAGCCCATGGTAATCATAGATTGTTCATGTTTCTTTTATATATATCTTGTTTTTTTCTAAAGAGCTTGACGGTGGGATGATGGGCTCAATGGCCCACGTGATTCCTTCACACTCACCATCATTTCTATAACCCTATTTTTTTATATAAATTATTTTATATAATATTAAACAGATTTGTTAATATGTATATATTATAGTTTTAAGATTTATATCTTTTTTTAAAAAGTTAGATTTTAATTCTCTTTTATTATTGAGCATTTTATTTCACTTTTGCTTTTTGGGTCGATGACGAGACTTCCGTAAACCGTTATTGGTCAAACTATTGATAATAACGTTGGATCCGAGACCAATTTCTTTCAAACTCTCCACTTTCAATTTTTTTATCTCTTTTTTTTTTATTCATTTTTTATCACTTTTTGGTCTATGACGAATTTTAATAATTATTATCGGTCAAATTATTGACAGATGATGATTTATTCGAGACTATTTCATTTTCTATTCCATTTCCATTTTTATTTCGATTTTTGGATCGATGAAGTCTTTTATTCGTAAGCGTTGCGTATCGAAGTTGATAACCTTCTCGATTTCAAATCTATGGGGAATGACCATTGGGGTCATTTTCCTTACTTTGGGATCGTGATAGGCTACCTTCGATTAATCGGCATTATGTTTGCGATTAAGACGAGATCTCATTCTTTCGTGTCCCGGTTCGATTCACTAAACTAACCAATAACTTTAATTTCCGTTAAATATTATTGTGGATATTATTGTTATATTATCTTGCCATATTCATATTGTCATATCATATTATTCATTCTCACTCACATATAATTGAAAACACATAATAAACTATCGAAATCTTAAAAGCCGAATTGGTGGACTGTTGTATAATTGGTTATTTGCAGGAACCCTAATATTGATTCGTGCCCGACTTTGCTCAAGGCGTAATTTAGGAGACAATGCACACACACACAGATTTCTCTTGGGCTACCTGACAATGAAACCCCTTTATTTCGTGCAATCCCGTGTAACTTACATGTACCCCTCTCCCATTCCGATTTATGTTTTGTATTTCTTTGATTATTAGTTTATCTCCTAGGAGCACCCATAGGGACTAGAGCGGATCAAACTATTTTCAAACTAATTCTCAATTCGTCATCAAGCCATTTTCAAACCCTTGTAAGTTGAGTGCTCGTACGCATTCGCTATCAACCTATTACACAATTTGACCCTTGATGCGTAAGTCAAGTCGGTCCCGTTTTTCAAACCATTTCCATTCCAACACGCTTTGCACGAGATAATAAGTCAAACCCTTGATCCAATGTCAAGCGGATTTTCGTAACAAACTATCAATCAATTAACAAACTATTTAATTATTTTCAAGGTGTAAAGAGTAGGTTCAAGTCTTTGATCTTGCTTTCGGTTGTTTAGATGCGAGTTATCTTATTCGTGTGTGAGCAATTGACACCTTTAAATAACATTAACAACTCGACAACGTTCAACCATCCTTCAACTACTCATCCTTCCAAACTTCATTTCAAACTCAAACAACTTTCTTTTCACGATGAAAAAGAGAGGGTTCCAAGTCTTTGGTTCACTCTCCCGACTACTTGGGTCTGAGAAGCCTTTCTTAAGCTTCAAGTAGTCATCATCCGATCAACTTCACCCTTTCAAACACAACCTTATTCTTCAAGATGAAAAAGAGAGAGTTCCAAGTCTTTGGTTCACTCTCCCGATTACTTGGACCCGAGAAGTCTTTCTTAAGCTTCGAGTAATCGTCATCCGTACCCACTTCAAACCTATTCAATCCCGTATCCTTTTTGTGGTCGTTACCAAGAACAACGACTGCTCTGATTCTTCATTCACTCTTGAATGTAAGATACGTAGGCACAAGATTGCGATGATCTTGGCGAGCACAATCCCCTCCATCTCCCGTTTCCCCCCATCCTTTCGCGTAGTCGAACTACGACGCTCTGATTTCTCATTCTTGTCCGAATGAGCATACGTAGGCACAAGGGCCCCAATCCTTGGCGAGCACCCTATCCTCTAACCATCCCCCTTCCCCCTTAGCGTCTTTAGCCTTTATAGTATCGTTTAGTATTTAGTATTGAGAAGAGAAGAATTAAGCTTAGCTAACTTTTATCACAACTCGAATTAAGAGGTTCCCGTTGAGTACAACGGACGTGAGGGGTGCTGATACCTTCCCCTCGTGTAACCGACTCCCGAACCCAGGAATATGGTTGCGACGGTCGTGTTCCTTCCGCTTTTAAGAGGTTTTCTCGATATTTTCGTCTCCCGTTTATTCGGATAATAAAGTTCGGTGGCGACTCTGTCGAACCGCATTTCTGCGCCTTTTGCGTGAGGGTTGTATGTTCGAATAAATTTTTAAGGTGCGACAGGTTTGCACAGAGAGAGAGAGATGTTCAAGCTTGTGTGATGTGAGAGTAAAATGTGATAGTGTGAGAGTGAAATTGTGAGACCCTAAGTTCAGAATAACACAAAACAAACTAAAACGATTTTTGGGCCCAAATGGGTGGCCCACTGAATAAAAATAATAATCTGTTTCGATGCGTTCGCCTAGCGAACCTGCTCGTTTCTGCCTTCGCCTAGTGAAGGAGCTAGCGAACATCACAGATTTTGGTTTTTAAAAACAACACTTCATAGCACAATTCAGCAAGGATCCACCATGTTAAACACCAAATCTATACACACAAAAGCTATAAATATTTACAATGTTGGGGTGTTTCCCAACAAGCACTTTGTTTAACATCGGTAGAGCTCGACGGTCATACGCGATCACTGGTCGCCAAAATGCACGGAGGTGGTGTCCCGCTCGAAATCACCACCCAAGTAGACTTTCAATCGTTGGCCATTTACCGTCCAAGTCTGATTGGTCTTGATATTTTCAATGATAATAGCCCCGTAACTTAAAATCTCGCGAATCTGAAACGGACCCGACCATTTAAATTTCAATTTTTCGGGGAATAATCTCAACCTTGAATTGAACAGTAACACCATCTTTCCCACTTCAAATGTCTTGGGCACAAGCTTTTTATCATGGTACATCTTCACGTGGTCCTTATAAATTTCATTTGAATCATACGCTTGAAGGCAGATTTCGTCCAACTCATGAAGTTGGCATTTCCTTTTTTCACCACTCAAGTGTTGATTAAAAATTCAGCAACTTCAAAGCCCAAAAGGCCTTGTGTTCCAACTCCACTGGAAGATGACAATTTTTTCCATAAACCATTTTGAAAGGCGTGAGACCAATCGGAGCTTTGAAAGCGGTCTGATAGGCCCACAATGCATCATCCAACTTGCTTGCCCAATCTTTTCGTGAAGCAAATACGGTTTTTTCCAAAAAAAAAATTAGTTTCTCGATTCGACACCTCCACTTGCCCATTAGCTTGCGGATGGTAAGGTGTTGTAACTCAGTGTCGCACACCATACCGCTCTAAAGCTTTGGCTAACTAGGTGTTACAAAAGTGCGAACCACTGTCACTTAGTAACACTCGCGGAGCACCGAAACGAGAAAATATATTTTTCTTTAAAAAATTTATTACGGTTTTCCCGCCTGCCTTAGGGCTAGCTATAGCTTCCACCCATTTAGAGACGTAGTCCACCGCAACAAGGATGTATTCATTTTCAAAAGACGGTGGAAATGGACCAACAAAATCAATGCCCCAACAATAAAAAATTTCGACTTCTATCATATTTTACAATGGCATTTCATTTTGTTGCATTATTCCACCACTTCTCTGACACTTGTCACAACTTTTTGTGTGCGCGTACGCATCTTTGAACAAGGACAGCCAATAAAATCCTGATT
This sequence comes from Lathyrus sativus, assembly GCA_963859935.3. NCBI lineage: Eukaryota > Viridiplantae > Streptophyta > Magnoliopsida > Fabales > Fabaceae > Lathyrus > Lathyrus sativus. Next base: position 464,865,764 of record OZ012740.1, read on the forward strand.
GAAGGACTTTAGCGTCTGTTCTCGTATTGTTATAATGCCCTCCATACGGAGAGTTATGACAATGCCACAAAATATCTTTGGCTTCCTCTTCAGACACACATCTACGCAAGATGTTATCAATGCCAAGTTTAAAAATATATGGTTCGTCCCAAACAAAATACTTGGCGTCAGATATTTTTTTTTTCTTTTGGTGACTAGTTAGACCTTCGGGTATCAATCCGGTGGCTTTGTGGTTAGCCATATCGGCAAACCAAGGTCTAACCGTTACCATATATGATTTTTCATCGGGAAACTCCTCCCTCACCTCTTTCTCATGTCTTGTGACTTCAGCATTCACAAGCCGGGATAAGTGATCTGCTACCAAATTCTCGGATCCCTTTTTATCACAAATTTCAATATCAAATTCTTGGAGTAAAAGAATCCAACAAATTAATCGTTGTTTAGAATCCGGTTTGGTCAGCAGATACTTGATTGTCGCATGGTCGGTGTATACCACAACTTTTGATCCGATCAAATAAGACCGAAACTTTTCTAATGCGTACACTATAGCAAGTAATTATTTTTCCTTTGTCGCATAATTGATTTGAGCTTTGTTAAGAACCTTGCTTGCATAATGTATCGCATGGAAAATTTTGGTTTTTCTTTGGCCTAAAACTACACCAACCGCATAATCGCTCGCGTCACACATAAGTTCAAAATCATTTTTCCAATTCGGTGCGACAATTATGCGTGCAGTTATAAGGCTTTGTTTCAAAGAATCAAAAGCGGTTATGCAAGAATTATCAAAAATAAAAGACTTATCTTTGTTGAGCAAGTTGCTCAATGGCTTTGCTATCTTCGCGAATTCCTTGATGAATCTTTGATAAAATCCCGCATGACCCAGAAAACTTCTAATTCCCTTCACATTCAGAGGCGGTGGTAGCTTTTCAATCACTTCCACTTTAGCTCTATCAACTTCAAGTCCCTTTGAAGAAACCTTGTGCCCGAGCACAATACCTTCTATGACCATGAAGTTGCACTTCTCCCAATTGAGCACTAGATTGGTATCCATACACCTCTCCAAGACAACATCCAAAATTTTCAAACAAAGGTCAAATGATGGCCCAAAAACTGAGAAATCATCCATAAACACCTCGATCATTTTCTCAATCAAGTCCGAGAATATCGCTTGCATACACCGTTGAAAAGTCGTCGGTGCATTACACAAACCAAACGACATCCTCCAATAAGCAAAGATTCTGAAAGGACAAGTGAAAGCAGTTTTTCGTGATCTTCCGGGTTGACAATGATTTGGTTATACCCGGAATATCCATCCAAAAAGCAATAATACTCTTGACCAGAGAGCCTTTCGAGCATTTGATCCATGAACAGAAGAGGAAAGTGATCTTTTCTCGTAGCTTGATTTAGCATACGGTAGTCAATGCACATTCTCCATCCCGTAACAGTTTTTGTTGGAATTAACTCATTCTTTTCGTTGCAGACAACCGTCATTCCACCCTTCTTCGGTACCACTTGAACTGGACTCACCCATGGAATATCAGAAATAGGATAAATCATGCTGGCATCCAACATTTTTACAACTTCTTTCCTCACCACTTCTTTCATAGTGGGATTTAATCTTCGTTTCGATTGAGCTACCGGCTTGAAATCTTCCTCCATGAATATACGATGCATACAATAGGAAGAACTTATACCTTTTAAGTCGGAAAGAGTCCAACCCATTGCTTCTTGATTTTTCTTCAACACCATAATTAATTTCCTTTCTTCATCCATGGTTAACTCCGCACTTATGATTACCGACTTGTTTTTCTCCTCATCTAGGAAAACATATTTTAGATGAGATGGTAACAACTTTAACTCAAGCTTGCCTTCCTCATTGTTCTCTTTTTTTAAATCTCCCACCTTTTCTTTCGAAGGTGGGATTTCCTCTAACTCTTTGAGTTCACGTAAACATTTTTCGATTCCTTGTTCTTCTTCTTTATAGATCTTTAAAAGAGCATTGTTTAGAACTTGTTGTAACGGCGTGGACACTTGTAATAACTCTTTGACTTCTTCAATTTCCACTTCCGTTGCATCAATTCTAAAACAATCGGTTTTGTCCTTAGAAAGTTTCATGGCTTCGAAAAGATTGAAGCAAATCTCCTCATCAAGAACTCTTACTTTCATGAGACCATCGTCCATATCAATCGCCATGCATGCTGTCTTCATGAAAGGTCGGCCAAGAATCAATGGAGAGTTATCATCTTCTTCCATATCAATTACTACAAAGTCAATTGGGAAAAAAAATTTATCGACCTTTACCAACACATCATCAGCTACACCATGAGGGTGAGTGGTAGATTTGTCGGTAAAGGTCGATAGTTGGTGAATTAGGTGGAGTGGGTGAAGAAGATTCTCCGAGCTCTTGTCTTGCAATAGCTTGTTGTCGTCTTTGCCTTGTGCGACTATTGGTACGCCGAGCGGTTCTCTCAATCTCAGGATCGAAAAGAAGGTTTTCCGGCCGAACCTGTCCGCGCATAAACGAATTCTGCACACGAACTAAACAAATTAAAAAGCACAAAGAATTACAAAGATAAGAGATTCACAATACAAAAATCTTAATACCACTAAACTATTGCAATGCTTTCAATATTCAACTAACAATCCCCGACAACGGTGCCATTTTGTTAGAAGTATTTTTCGGAAGTGTTTTATCGTCTCCACAGGGATTGAAGAGAATATAAATGCTAGTCGTTCAACGGTTCAATGACTTAAGAAAAGGGGGGGGGGGGGTTTAATGGTTTCAATCTTGTAACAAAAGTTTGCAAGAAATAAAGCGTAATAAAAATCGGTCTTAAGTTTGATAAAAGCATGCCAAGATTAGGGTTCGCTAGTCCGTCTTAAACGTATTCTACCAATCAAATATGTGACCAAATTTCTAACCAACATAACCGCGTATCCTCGCAAAAACGTTCATCTCTAAATCGATTTCGTGAATGTTATTGTTCTGACCGTTAAATGATCTATCTACTTAAAGGATCGAAACAATAAGCTTTAAGAATGATACAAAATGGATATCAACTTTCAAATCTATCTCTAGCATTTGTATAGTTGATAGATGAAGATATTAGGTCAAGACTTGGAAAGTTTATCTCTAATACAAACCAAATTATAAATGTACAAATAATGGCAAATAACTTCATTTATATTGATTATGAACTTGTTCACATACAAGAGATTAAGAAGAATACATAAAATCTGAACTAATTACTCCTAACCTTGACAAGAGAGGGATTTAGCTACTCATTTTCATGATGACTTGAGCAACAAGCTTCGGAAGAAGGTTGATCAACATCCAAGTCGAATAATCGAGAATGGATAGGAACCCACCTTCTTTTTGTGAAATGTTGCTAAGAGATGATGAAGAATGAAGGAATGGAGATTCTAGGTTAGAAAACTCCTCTTAATGCAAGTACAAACAAAATTAGATATTTTCCAAAAAGTAGTTCATGCTACTTATATAAGGGGTTGTGTGCTGTCATGTTTGTTAGGCGAAGCATTCGCTGTGAAGTTCGCCTATCTAATTTAGGGTCATTTCGCCACTGTCCCAAGTCTGGGAGTGTTCGCTGCTTGCTCACTGCTGCTTCGCCTAGCGAGCTGTTCGCTACCTCCCTTGCCTAGCGAGTTTATGCCCCTTTTGCCTCTGTCCAAAGTCTGGAGGTGCTCGCTACCTGCTCGCTGGTGCTTCACCTAGCGAGCTCTTCGCTACCTCATTGCCTAGAAAGTTTATGCTCCTTTTGCCTCTGTCCCAAGTCTGGGAGTGCTCGCTAGCATCTCGCTGCGTCTTCACCCAACGAGTGCTTCACTGCCTCCCTCGCTAGGCAAGCTTGTTGTTGTTTGCTTGCTTTCTTGGTTTCTTTGCCAAATTTCTTGTGTCTAAAGTTTCTACTCTTTCATGCCTAAATCCTGCACAATAACACACAAATTAAAGGGACCAAGATCCTTTCACAATATGTTGCAAACCAACCAAAGCAAGAGCGATTTTGAACACTTTCTTGACAAAAAGAAATGAAAGATGCCCACATTTGATAGCTCAAATAAGCACAATTGGGCAACTAACAACTACCATGATGTTTTACCACACGTCTGAGGATTGTATCTGTTGATTCACATGATGCTTTACCATGTGTACTTTGTTGATTTTATGTGTTGATGATACCATACATGATGTTCTTACCATGTGTTGTGTGCCTTATTGATTGGTCATACATGATGATTTTCCATGTACTTTGTTGATTATATCTATTATTTTATCATGATGCTTTATCGTGTACTTTATATTTATTGATATCATTTACCTTGATTCACATGATGCTTTGCCATGCGTATTTTGTTGATTTTACTTGTTGATTATATGATGACTTTCCATGTATCTATTACTTTCATACATGGTGCTTTTCCATGTGCTTTGTCAATTATTTGTTGTTTATTCTACACGATACTTTTCCATGTATGTTGTTGATTTCTTGTTGCTGGTACCATGATGCTTTGCCACGTACCTTTGTTAATCTTGTGTCTGTTGACCACATGATGTTTTGCCATGTGCTTTCGTTGATTACATGATGACTTTCCATGTATCTCACACTTTCACACCGTGATGCTTTTCCATGTGTACTATGTTGATTTTATATGTTGATGATACCATACATGATGTTTTGCCATGTGGACTTTGTTCATTCCATTTGTTGCTTTATCATACATGGTGCTTTGTCATGTACATGTGTTTTTTTTTAATTTCATTTAGCTTGATTCACATGATGTTTTACCATGTATTATGTATCTTCATTTGATGTCTATTGATTACATGATGTTTTACCATGTGTCTGTGGATTTTATTTTATTGTGTACTTGTGGGTTACATGATGATTTTCTATGTATTTGTTGTTTTCCTTTGATGCTTGTGACCTAATCTAAGGGAAGAGAGTGTATGTTGACTTATTATCATTGTACATGTTCCTTGTATGCTTGTTGTTTTAACTTGTCAGTTGTTGCCTTTCCTTGCCCATCTTTTATCCTTAGCAAACAATTTTAGCCAAACCACAAATATTTCAAGAGGTTCCTGTAAAGTACTGCAGATGCTTAGGGTGCTAGTGCCTTCCCTTAGTATAACCAACCCCTGTACCTTTGATCTCTCTTTGCTTAGCTTTAGGCCTTGCTTTTCGCTTTGTATGTTTACTTAGGTTTTTTTGTTCAATCTTTTCTCCCTTCCCTTGGAAAAATAGTAGTTCGATGGTGATATCTTATGTTTTGCAAGTCAAGCTAATCCAATAGCTTTGGTATCAGATTCTCACAACGACATTATTATTTACATCATACCATACTCTTTATATAGGCAACTAAAGTTCATGCCCAAAACTTACAAAGTGAAAAATAGAAAACTACAAGTTACACTTCGACACAACAACTATATGTTATATTGGACTCTGTCGAATACAACTGACTTCTACTACTTTGACTAACTACTTCGACACAATCGAATGCTAGGTTTCTACAAAACTATGAATTACAACTAATACACCACCTAATTCATCTTTTCGAGACTTCCCATCCCAATAATTTTCTTCAACTCATTGAATATGACTTCCTTCAAGGGTTTGGTGAGCATATCAGCTAGCTTCCATTATGTCTTGCAATTCTCAAGTTCAAAATTTATTTTGTTAACTTGGTCCCTAATAAAATGATACCTCATCTCTATGTGTTTACTTTGACCATGACATATTGAATGATTCTCCAGGTCGATAGTGGGCTTGTTATCGGCAAACAACTTCATTTTCCTAGGTTCCATTATCTTGAGCTCTTCGAGCAACATCTTTATTCATGCTGCTTGACATCCTACATATGATGCATCCACGTACTCAGCTTCAAAAGATGACAAATCCGCAATACTTTGCTTCTTTGAGATCCATAAGATTGATCATGAATATATAGCCTGTAATACTCTTCTTCTTATCTTGATATCCACTAAAATCTGAATTAGTGTAGCCATATACCTCTGCATCTGTGTTGGTCTTCTTTTTCCTCGCCATCAACACACTATGATCAATATTACCTTTGATGCATCTCAACACTCTCTTGATTGCAGTGAGATAATATTCTTTGGGTTTCTCCATGAATATGCTCAGTGGTCCGACCATTTGACAGATATTTAGCCTAGTATTGCAAAGATACCTCAAGGATCCAATGATTTGTTTGTACATTCTTGCACTTAGAAACTCATCATTTATCTTCTTCCTTAAATTTTCTTTTGTTTGTAATGGCGTAGCAGCTGCATAACAATTGATCATCTTAAACCTCTTCAAGATATCATGGGCATACTTCTTCAGATGCAGGAATACTCCTTCACATGTGTCTTTGAACTCCATCCCTAAGAAATATGACAAGTTCCATAAGTTGGACATTTTAAACTTTTGCATCATATTTTACTTAACTCTCCTTCTCTCTGCTTCATCTACACCTGTAATCAATAAGTCATCTATATACAGGAATAAAATGATTCGACCATCCCTGTATGCATCATTGATATATATATATATATATATATATATATATATATATATATATATATATATATATATATATATATATATATATATATATATATATATATATATATATATATATATATATATATATATATATATATATATTCCATGTTCAGAGACATACTTTGTGAAACTTGTTTCGATCAAGAAGCTATTTATTCTCTAATTCTAAGCTCCTGGGTCTTCCTTCGAACCATTGAGAGGCTTCCTCAATCTGTATACATTCGCCTCTTGCTCTTTAATTTTGAATCCTAGTAGTTAATTGACATAGACTTATTTTTCCAAAGGTCCATTCAAAAATGTTGATTATGCATCCAACTGATGTGTCTTCCACCCTTTGTATGATGTCTTCAACACAATAATTCTGATGGTTTTTAGCCTCACCATAGGTGCATGCACATCGTCAAAATTAATACCATCTTTTTAACGAAAACCTCTCGCTTCAAGTCTTGCCTTGTGCTTGGTAATTTCACTGTTTGACCTTCATTTCAACTTATAAATGGAAATCTCTCATGGCTTTTTTCATGGTTGCTAACCAATTCGAATCATTCATGGCTTGATCCAAATTGATTGGTTATGCTTCAGCCATCATCATCGCTTCTTTTATTAAATCACCATCTGCATCGACTACTTGATATGGAAATCTCTCATATCTAGCTTGCCTTGTCGACTTAGTTCTTACTCTAGTCGATCTCCTAACATTCTGCTCACATGGTTTTTCATTTTGATTGGTTGTGAACTCAACCTATTGGTCTTCATCAATCATAGTTGTCATTGTTTCGTGCTCTTGTCACACTGACCCTTGAATCTAATCCCACCTTTTGCTTTTATCCACTAGAACATCTCGAATGATCACAGTTTTATCATCATTTGGTGAATACAATTTGTATGAATCAGTTGAATAATAACCTATGAGCACCATAGCCTGACTTCGATCATATAGTTTCTTCCTCAATTGTTCAGGTACATGCTTGAAACACCTTGATCCAAACACTCTAAGATGACTAAAATTAAGCTTCACACATGGCCAATCCTCATAAGGAGTCATCTCGACTATCTTCTTGGTTGGACATCTGTTTAAAATGTATAATATTGTCGAAGCTGGTTCACCCCAAACTCTCTCTGACATATCTTTAGCTTTTAACATGCTCCTAGTCATGTTCAGTATACTTTGATTCTTCCTCTCAAATATGCAATTATGTTGAGGTGCATAAGGTGAAATAAACTCATGCTTTATACCTTCCTCATTATAAAATCTAGCAAATTCTCGAGAAGTGTATTCATGACCACCATCAGTTCTCAGTTTATTCAAATTGCATTTATTTTGCTTCTCGACATGCAATTTTAACTTCTTGAACTATGTGAATACATCACTCTTTCTTTCAATAAGGTAGATCCACATATATTTGGTGAATTCATCTATGAAATTTAGGAAATAGCAGTTACCTCCATTCGACCTTACTTCAAAAGGTCCACACACATCTGAGTGAACGAGCCCAAGCTTTTCTTTCGACCTCATGGTAAGTCATGTTTGAATTATTTTCTAGTATGCTTTGCTTTACAACATTCCTCACATACTTGACTTGAAGGTAAGCCATACATTATTTTATTCTAGTTGAGAAAACCTAAACTTCTGAAGTTTAGATGTCCATACATGTGATGCCATAGCCAATTCTTGTCTTCTTTTGCAGTCGAATCAAGACACTTGTGATCAACTGTGTTGATCTCTACCTTGAAAGTCCTATTGTCTTCTAATGGTGCCTTCAGAGTCAGCCTTCTATCACCATGATTAACCTTCATCTGATTCTTTTCTAGCTTCTTGTTGTACCCTTTTGCGAGTAATTAACCTACGCTTATCAAGTTACTTGTCATCGAAGGTACATACAACACATCAATGATGCTGGCTTTTCGACCATCCTTTTTGACAACATAGATATCTCATTTTCCACCTGGTGTGATGTGCATATCATCTACAATCTTTATCACTTTCTCAACTGATTCATCTAGCTTGGTGAACCAATTTTTATTACCAGTCATGTGGTTACTGCATCTTGAATCCAGGTACCACATGTTGGTTAGCTTAGTGTTCGACTGAGTGTTGGCCATGAATAACACATCATCAGAATCATTATCTCCAGCATGTGCATACTGCACTTTAACACTATCTTTCGCTTGTGCTTCCTTCTTTCTTCGACATTCTCGAGCATAATGGTCAAATCCTTGATAACTGTAACACTACACCTCCTTCATGTCAACTTTCTTCCTATAAAAATTGTTGCATGTGCCTTTCCTGGTCGAATCAGAGTGATTCTTTGAATTCTTACTTGACTTCTCATCATTAGCACGATTCTTTCCCTGCTTCACCTTCTCTTTCCCATATTTCTTGATGAATACTGCTTGTAGTGTCTGTTCAGACACATTCTCCCTTTCTGAGTTCCTTTACTTCAGCCTCATCTCATGAGCCTCTAATAAAGCTTGAAGTTCTTCTAACTTCATCCTAGTTAGGTTTTTGGACTCTTCAATTGACACTACAATGTATCCAATATTCGTAGTCATAGTTCTCAACGCTTTATAAATCTTCTGCAAATCGTTGATTGATTCACCACATGCATTCATTTGGTTTGTTAATAATACCACACATGAAAGTTATTTTGAGACTAATTCATCTTCATTCATCTGAGTCATCTCAAATTGTTTTCTCAACCTCTGCAACTTCACCCTTTTTAGTTTTTCATCTTTGTCGTACAAGTTCTGCAACTTTTCCCACGCTCCTTTGACCGTTTCTTCTTCAATTATCCTCTCGAACACGCTAGGATCCATGCATTGATGGATCAAAAACAAAGTTTTTCCATCTTTCTTTCTTCGTTCCATGTGTGCAGCTTGTTGAACATCATACGCATTCTCTTCCAATGCATGTACTTCATCATTCACGATTTCAGCCACATCTTAAAATCTGAAGATGACCTTCATCTGTGCAATCTATCGTTCGTAGTTTTCACCTTTAAAAAGCAGTAGGTTCAATGGAAATTCCGTTGATGTTGCTATTCCGTCTGCCATTATAGATTATCTCTGAATCGCAACCCATACTCCTTGATTCCAAATTGTTGGAACGAAAGGGTTTTCAAGTAAGATGAGTGAAGAAGAAGAAGAAGAAGAAGAGAGAAAAGAGAAAAAAACTATAAACTAAATTTGTAGAAAACAAAATCCTTATCGAATGAAGTTGTTGTTATTTGTATCATACTATGCTTTTTATATAGGCAACTAAAGTCTAGGCCAAAAACTTATAAAATGTAAAATATAAAACTACACATTACACTTCGATATAACAACTATATATTGTATTCTACTTTATCGAATACAGCAGACTCTAACTACTTTGACTAACTACTTCGGCATAGTCAAATATTACCTTTCTACACAACTATGAAATTCAAATTTTTTGTATATGAATACTTCTGTCATTTTAAAGTATGGGGACTTAATAAGCTATCTCAATTGCTTGTATAGGACTCTTTATAAGTCCAAACTGATCAAACAACAAGGTTTTGATAAAAAGGGGAGTGACATGAGGGGGAAAAAGAAGAAAATAATTATTGAAAAATCTACATTAAACATTACATTGTATACATGTCATGTACATGTGCAATTAGGAACACCTTGATCCCGTTTTAGCATCTCTTTGCTGTATGCAACAATAATTATAAATATAATAATATGAGATTTACATTTCTTTTAATTTTTAAAATAATGATCAAAGGCTGGTTTCAGTTTTTGCTTGGCATGTAACCCATGTGAAACCACATAAGCAAAATTCTCATATTATTTTTTTCCCAATATATCACCCTTTGGATTCCCATAATGAACACACCACAAAATATAACTATAAAGAAAAATATACCAGCCATCAAATAATTCAGTATCATGATGAATTCATTATTTTTGAAAAACATTATAATAAAAAAGCACTTCACTAGGAAGCTGCTATTTCACATGTCTTCCATATGGTTTAGTATATGGATAGATGAATATGTGGCAAATGTGTTATAGGACAATTGAAATGGTAGTAGTACTAGTAGTAATGTTTATCTATCACTTTACCTAAATCCAACACTCCACATGGTTGCATGTGAATATTGTAAGAGAGAAAAGATGTAAAACAAAAAGTATTCAATTTTGATATGAAAGAAATGGCAGTTGGTGGGATCTCATAGTCTCATCATGCCATCATTGATTAACTCCACCACTTTGCACTCATTTTCTTCTCTTTCCTTATTCCTTTTATTCTTTATTAAATTCTATCTTAATGCCCCCATTCTCATAAAAAACAAAAAAAGGATCATAACATTTAAGTTAATAGTTTATGTAGAACTACTAATTTTCTAGATAATTTGTGCATGTTTTAGATATTGTAAATGATGCTCTAATTTTAAGAATACCCTACAATCACTTTTTGTGTGCTTTTCATTTCTTTGAAAGCAATTAATGAACGGTAAAATTTGTCTTTTTTTCATGTTTCTTTCTCCCTCTAACATGGAAAGATTCTCTACTTTAAATCATTATAAATAATTTATCATTAGTAAAGGGATAAAACCATCAAGTGGAGGATGAAAAATGGATAATTGGTTCTAATACTTCTTTAGGCTTAGATATTGCTATTAAAATAATCAATGAAGTACATAAATGTTCTGGTTAATCCTACCTTTAACCATACTTTTAAAGTTCTGCCATTATGCATTATTTCTTAATCCTTGTCATAGTTAGAACTTAGAAGTTACCCTTTAAGTCCACTTAAAAATTCAACTCTAATGATCATGATACATACTTGAAGTTGTAAGACCACCTTTGAGAGTGTGCAAGACGGCCTACAGTCTGACCTCACAATTTTTATTGATTAAATTATGGTAAAAAAGGCCTTCATACACATATTTTACAACTAAATAGACCCTCTTAAAAAATTTCACCGCTCAACTGAAGGTAACTTCAACGTCTTACACAGGGTCTTTCAAAAGTTTGAGACGACTCTGTTGCTTAATAAATATTTGGCTTAAATGCATTTTTAGTCCCTCTCTTTACAAATTTTTAACGTTTTAGTCCCCCTTTTATTTTTTTCAGCCTTTTAGTCCCTCAAATTGTCACTTTTTGAGATTTTTTTAGTCCCCCTCCTGTTTTGATTATGTGGCGCTCAGAATTGTGATTGGGTATGGTAAGTTAGATGCCATGTCATTTAATGAGTTGTCAAGTTAATGACATGGCATGAACTTTGTATTTTCATTATTTTATAAACCTGTAAATTATTTTAGACCGTATCTGTATATCAAAGAGCCCTAATTTCTTCAGTTGCTTCCATAACCTCATCAACTATCTACGAACAAATTGCGAAGACACCATGGAATGTAAAGGGCAAGGAAGAATGACAAGTAAGGAAGAAGTGAAATATTATATGAGGTAAGTGACTTTTTTTTACTAGAATTAGGGTTTATGGTTTAGTATGCATAATGTGGTCCCTTCTTCGTTTTCTTTATTCTGAATGTGGGTCCCAAAAAATATTGTTTATTCTGAATGTTGGACCAAATAATGTTGTTTAGACCGAATTAGGGTTTATTATGAACGTGGTCCCCAATATTGATGTTTATTTTGAACCCTTGTTTCTATTACAGACTAAGTCAAAAGCAAGACATTAGGATACGATTTCATCTTAGGGGAAAGTCAGTGTGTGAACCTATGAAGTGGTATGTTAACGGGGTAATTTCATAAATGAACTGGGAATGGGATATGGATTATGTGTCGTATATGCAATTGATAGAGTTGATTCACAATGACGGATATACCAATATTAAGTGTTTATGGTATTGGAACCCCAAGTATAGTTTTTCACGTGGCCTTAGACCCCTAAATTTTGTTCAAGATGTGCTGAAATTTGTTGTTGATGTTAAGGATTATGATGTTGTAGATGTGTATGTAGAGCACTTAGTTTGTACTCCAGATATTATAGATGCGGTTGAGCTAAGAAAGGAAGATGTGGAGGGAAAGGAAAATGAGAATGTGGAGGAAAATGAAGAAATTGAGGGAAAAGGAAGAAGAGAATGTGGAGGGGAATGAAGATGGGAATGTGAAGGGAAATGAAGATGTTGACTCTAAGGAAGACGGGAATGTGGAGGAAAATGAACATGAGTATGTGGAGGTAAGTGAACATGAGAATGTGGAGGGAAAAGAACATGACAATGTGGATGATAATGACAATGATTCATTAAGTGAAGGTGACAACAAATATGTTGCAAGTGAAGGTGAGAATGATTCATCAAGTGAAGGTGAGGATGACTATGTTACAAGTGAGGATGACATTGATTCAATCAATGTGGATTGGACCACAGTGCTACAAGGTTGTGAAGATGTGTGTCAAGATGCTAAGACAGTGTGTTAAGATGGTGATGATGATTTGTCCATCTTCATTTCAAAACATTTCTAGAAGTTAATAATACTCTAAGTGTGATCTGCAAGTTAATAATATGTGTGAGGCCTTTAATAGGGCAATTCTAGAATATAGGGATAAACCCATAATCACTTTGTTGGAGGATATTAAATATTACTTGAGACATAAAGACATGGTGATGATGATTTGTCCATCTTTGATGTCACCAATGGCATAAAGACATACTTTGTAGATCTGAAACAACAGACATGTGCTTGCAGAAAATGGGATTTGACTGCTATTTCATGTAGTCGTGTCATATCATGTATATGTAAAAACAAGAAAAAACCTGAAGATTATGTCTCTGAGTATTACAGGTTTGTGCATTCACCATATAAATCTGCTTATTATGTTTGCTTAGTATGACTAAATTTCTGCTGAGATATGTTTTAATTGGTTGTGCATGAAGTCTTTTTTCAATAACAGCTATTCACATATAATATACCTTACAAATGGGCCCCGACTATGGCCTTTGTTGGAGGTTCAGGTACAAATCAAACCACCAGTGCTCAGAAGGGTCATTGGTCGACCCAAGAAGCTGAGGAACAAAGTGAATGATGAACCAAGAAATCCACATGTACTTCCTAAGAAGCTTACAACTGTGAGCTATCATAAATGTGGTGCCATGGGACACAACAAAAGGAGTTGCAAAGGAAAAAGGACTGCTGAGAGAGTCACTCCCAAAGGTGGTAAGAAGAAGAAGGGCAATGCATCAAAGGACGAAAAGAGACAGAAACTTGAAACAAAAGGTGGAAAGAAGAAAAAGGCATCTGTAACAGAAATTGGAAACTCATCACAAGCACCTCAACCTTCTCAAGATTAGTTCAAATTAGGTTTTATGTGCTTCATGTCAGTTTGTAATAGTTTGGCTTTATGACAGTTTGTAATCAGTTCCAAATTAGGTCTTATGTCATTTTGTGGTTTGTGTCAGTTTGTAATCAGTTTGCTGTCCATGTATTGGAACAAGTTATTGTCTATGTAATGACTTTAATGATATCTCTATGAAATAATGCTCAATTTCAAATTCCTTGTCAGTTAATTATACATTATTGAAACTAACATGTCCTTTAATTCATCACAACCTTCCTAAGTAATGACTATAATTGGAATGCGTACTATGTAATGACTAATTGGAACATGTACAATCTGTAAACAAATGGAACATGTCCTATAAGCAACATCTGTTATAATAATCTGCTATAAACATATTAAACCAAAAATCATCATTCTCATTCATCAATTCATGGGTTACATTCATACTGTCAGATTCATTACACTTGTTACAATTAAACCATAGACATACAACATCATTTTTTAACCACAACCTACTTCATTACACTTGTTACAACTAAACCTAATAGCATTACAAAGCTCATAACACATGTAAACTTCAGTTGCATATTAAGGAACTTGATCTTCATCTTCAACTCATCCTCTTTGACCCTGCATTCATTAACCTTATTATGCTATGAGCATAATTTTTCCTTCAAAGATGTAATCATTTATTTTGCACTTGGGGTCATCTCTTCGCCATACCAAACAAAATGGCCACACCTCTTTTGTCCCACAAGCTACAGGCAACATATGGAAGAAAAAAACGTAAGACGTTTTTATGATTAGTGAAAGTAGAAGTGATAAATCATAGACAAATAATACCTTATACATCCCACAACCATAAAAGCGTCGTCCTGGGTTAGAACCAGTCCATGATGTCATCAGTGGTGCTTCTAGGCCGCACATATTCGCCCTGATTCGATTTGAAGTTCGAATGAGATTTTGTGCGACTGTTTGCTTGAGAAAAACCAGACATGGGCAAGACGAGGTAGAAGATGTAGAGAAGATGAAGTATAAAACATAGAGGAGAAGGAGTAGTAGCAAAATTTCTGGAGATAAAGAAAGGGATAAACACGATAAAATTAGAGTTCCTTATTATGTAGATTGTCTAACATTAATTTTTATTTTTTAAAATATTAATATTTTATTAAAATTTATAAATGACATGGCATCTGATTTACCATGCTCAATCACCATTCTGAACGCCACATAAGCAAAACAGGAGAAAGACTAAAAAAATCCTAAAAAATGACAATGGAGAGACTGAAAAGCTGAAAAAATTAAAAAAGAAACTAAAACATTAAAAAATTGTAAATAAGATAACTAAATGTTAAATATTCAATGCAGTATCATGGACCATGGCAAGAAACTTTTAGTTTAGATATTTTTCTATTAAAATAAAAGATAAAAAAAGTACATCTCTATTCATTATTCAAATTGACAATGATATAACACAAAAGAAGAAGTAGGAACTAAATGTCATGAAGAGTCACATTCTCTCCCATGTTTTATGTCGGAGAAACTTCTAATAATTCCAAACCTTCACTGTCAATTCTCAACATTATTATCTGCTATCAAATACCAATCCATAAAACCTGTCAAACCTTAAACAAATCACCAAAACTAATCAATGTTTTATAACTAACTCAACCTTATTAATAGCCAAATAACCTCCTTTGTACTCCCACTTCCTTATCACAAACAGGAGATACATCACTCTCTGTCAGTGTCATGTCAATTCTCTACACCAATGTCTTTCAATAGAGAATTCAAATGGTGGAAAACTCAGACACTGATCAATCACAACAACAAGATGCAGTTCAAAAATCAGTTTTTCTTCTTCTTATTCATCTGTTGCATTTTCTGTTTCCGTTCTAGCTTTTCTGCTGCAGAAATTAATGAAGCATCTGCATTACTTTCTGTAAAAGCAGCACTCATTGATCCATTGAATAGTTTACATGATTGGAAGGATGCAGGTGCAGCTCAAGCTCATTGTAACTGGACAGGTGTCGAATGCAACTCGTTCGGAGCTGTTGAGAAGCTTAATCTCTCACATATGAATCTTAGTGGAAGTGTTTCCAATGAGATACAAAGTTTGAAAAGCTTAACTTTTTTAAACTTGTGCTGCAATGGATTTGAGTCATCACTGTCAAAACACATAACCAATCTCACTTCATTAAAGAGTCTCGACGTGAGCCAGAATTTCTTTACCGGGGATTTTCCGTTAGGCCTTGGAAAGGCGTTGGGACTCGTTATGTTGAATGCATCGAGCAACAATTTCTCGGGTTTTCTTCCTGAGGACCTTGGAAATGTGTCTTCATTGGAGACACTTGATCTTAGAGGAAGCTTCTTTGAAGGTTCGATTCCAAAGTCTATCTGTAACTTGAGTAAGTTGAAGTTCCTTGGTCTATCAGGAAATAATCTCACCGGGAAAATCCCGGTTGAGATTGGAAAACTTTCGTTGCTGGAGTCTATGATCATTGGTTATAACGAATTTGAAGGCAGTATTCCAAAAGAGTTTGGAAATTTAACCAAGCTGAAGTATCTTGATTTAGCAGAAGGCAATTTTAGTGGTGAAATTCCTGCTGAGTTGGGAAAGCTCAAGTTATTGAACACAGTTTTCTTATATAAGAACAGTTTTCAAGGCAAGATTCCACCAACTATTGGCAACATGACTTCATTGGTGCTGCTGGATCTCTCAGATAACATGTTATCAGGAAATATTCCGGCCGAGATTAGTCAGCTGAAGAATTTACAGCTTCTGAATGTCATGAGGAACAAGTTATCTGGTCCTGTACCTTCTGGTCTTGGAGATTTGCCTCAACTAGAAGTGCTTGAGCTATGGAACAATTCGTTCTCGGGGCCATTGCCTAGTGACCTCGGCAAGAATTCGCCATTGCAGTGGTTGGACGTATCGTCCAATTCACTCTCTGGGGAAATTCCAGAAACCCTTTGCACCAAGGGAAATCTCACTAAGCTTATACTTTTCAATAATGCCTTCAAGGGTCCAATTCCAACAAGCCTATCAAAATGTCCCTCGCTCGTTCGCGTTCGGATTCAAAACAACTTTCTTTCTGGTACAATACCTGTTGGTTTTGGTAAGCTTGGTAAGCTTCAGAGACTAGAATTGGCTAACAACAGTCTCACCGGTGGAATTCCGGACGACATTGCTTCTTCCATGTCTCTTTCTTTTATTGATTTCTCCAGGAACAACCTCAGCTCTTCCATTCCTTCGACCATTATTTCCATTCCAAATCTGCAAACATTCATGGTCTCAGATAATAACCTGGAAGGTGAGATTCCAGATCAATTCCAGGACTGCCCCTCACTCGGAGTCCTTGATCTCTCATCGAACTTTCTTTCTGGAACCATTCCAGAAAGCATTGCTTCATGTCAGAAATTGGTGAAATTGAGCCTACAGAACAACCGATTGACCGGTGGCATCCCAGAAGCAATAGCAAGCATGCCTACATTGTCTATTCTTGATCTTGCTAACAACTCTCTAACTGGTCAAATACCTAATAGCTTTGGCGTATCTCCAGCTCTCGAAACATTCAATGTCTCATACAACAAGCTAGAAGGTCCTGTCCCGGAAAATGGCATGCTAAAAGCAATCAATCCAAATGATCTTGTGGGAAATGCTGGCCTATGTGGTGGTTTCTTCCCTCCATGTGGAAAAACCTCGCCATACTCATTAAGGCACGGAAGCTCGCATGCAAAGCGCGTTGTTGTAGGATGGATAGTTGGAATATCATCAATCTTAGCCATTGGAGTTGCAGCTTTGGTAGCAAGATCGATATACACGAAGTGGTACACCGAAGGATTGTGCTTCCAAGGAAGATTTTATAGAGGTGGAAAAGGGTGGCCCTGGAGACTGATGGCATTTCAGAGACTTGATTTTACTAGTACCGATATCCTAAACTGCATCAAAGAAACAAACGTGATAGGCATGGGAGGAACCGGCGTTGTTTATAAGGCTGAGATATCGCAATCAAGTACAGCTGTGGCTGTCAAAAAACTGTGGAGATCAGAAACCGATATTGAGGTAGGAAATAGCGACGATCTTGTTGGAGAGGTGAACCTTCTAGGGAGGTTAAGGCATAGGAACATTGTTAGACTGCTAGGTTTTCTTTATAATGACACTGATTTGATGATAGTTTATGAGTTTATGGTGAATGGAAACCTTGGAGATGCCTTGCATGGTAAACAAACTGCAAGGTTGCTTGTCGACTGGGTTTCCCGCTATAACATAGCTCTAGGAATCGCGCAAGGACTCGCTTATCTTCACCATGACTGTCATCCACCTGTTATTCATCGAGACATCAAGTCAAATAACATACTGCTCGATGCAAATCTTGATGCAAGGATAGCAGATTTTGGACTGGCTAAGATGATGATTCGGAAGAACGAAACAGTCTCCATGATTGCTGGATCCTACGGCTACATTGCTCCTGGTGAGTTACTAGTTCATACATATGCTTTACAATTCATTTTTCCTCGGGTAAGAAATGTTTCTTCATTGTTATATTTACAAGATTTAACCATTTCAATGCTTTACAATTTGGCAGAATATGGATACTCTTTGAAGGTAGACGAAAAGATTGACATTTACAGCTTTGGAATAGTTCTGTTGGAGCTGATAACAGGAAAGCGACCGATAGATCCGGAGTTTGGAGAATCTATAGACATTGTAGGCTGGATTAGAAGGAAAATAGACAAAAATTCTCCAGAAGAAGCATTAGACCCAAGTGTAGGAAACTGTAAACATGTTCAAGAAGAGATGCTTTTAGTTCTCAGAATAGCACTTCTCTGCACTGCTAGGTTACCTAAGGACAGACCCTCCATGAGAGATGTTATAATGATGCTAGGAGAGGCAAAGCCAAGGAGAAAAAGTGGTAAGAACAATGATACATTAACTGCTAACAAAGAGATGCCAGTAATTAGAACATCGCCAGTTAATGACCTTCTGTAACAACCAAAATTCAAGTTTTTCCAAAACAGCAACTCAAATCTTCCATTGTTATTAGATCTGTAATTTCGTTAATTTCCTGTAATTTTGTAATCAACTTAGTGGCTTACATTTGCTCTCAAAATATGTATATCCAGATGGACTAGTTTTTGCAAACCATTGTTTGAGTGTTTCATGAATTCGATCGGCGGCATATATTTAACCCAGAAAACCAAATAAAACAGTTTCACCTCACATTTACACAACATTCAGAAATAATCTGATTTGTATAATTAGTATTACATTAAAATTTATGATGCCGGGATCATCCAAGTGATGATGCATAGAGGCAGTGACAGATATGTCAAGTTAAACAAACAAAAACTGAATCCAGAAAGCAGAAACCGAAAAAGAAAAAACACACAAGATTTTATCATTTGAAACTCAAAATCCATTTACTTGCTGTACTTGATTACTTTTTTTTTTTTTGTTTTTCCTCCTTCTATTTGTGTTACATATAAGGTGGATAAGTAAGTTCTTATCCTTAGCCATGAAAACAATATCTATTTCGGCTTGCTTTTCGGTCTGCTGCTCTTTTCTTCCGATCTTGGTGCTGCAAAAGAAGAACTCAAATTAGCAAAAATAAAAATGTATAGAGTAAGTTAAGTTTTGTTTGGTTAAATAATGAATTTTCTTACCAAGTCCATTAGCCTCGGATGTTCTCATGATTCTTAGTCTCTTCACGGAACTAAGGAACATTCTGAATGTGATTTGAAAATGAGAGATTAATACGCAGAGAAAACCGAATATAAAACCGATATACCTTCAGTATTAAATCACAAAAATAGAATACTAGTTTACTTACCCCCATGGAACATCTCCAACAAGCATCCAATCTCCTTCCTTGTCTTCATAAGTGAGAACAAACTTGGAAGATCCATCCAACAGGATCGAAAGCTTTTCTCCTCTGATAGTCATGTTGTGATCCTCCGCGTTTGTTCCTATTGCCATGATGGTAATACCGTTATGGAAATAAGTAATAGAACATATCAAAGGTGAAAACAAAAAATCAAATGTTTTTTCAGAATAGAAATATGATATATTATACAGACAATAATACCTTTGCAAGTGACGCCTGTTGTTGATTCGTCAAACATGTCCTCCAATGTCTGTGCCAATGTTTCGTAGGAACTGTGAGCGCTCAAATCAACCTTTCTTCCAATCGGTACTCCATCCATATTTACTTTGACAAAAGGGGAATTCCTGAGGTTTCTTTTATCTTTGACATTAATGTTATTATCATCCTTTCCGTTGTCAGCACTCTTCCTTGCCCCAGTATTATTGTTCTTGTTCTTCTCAGCAACAGAGTCGAATGCTTCAGTTGATTTCACGTTGGCGTTAAAGCTATTCACTCGATATGTTCGAAGGGGAGGCCATCCAACTACTTGACTGTTTCGTAAATTCAATCACAAAACAAATGACAAAACCATCAGTAGCTGAATCTATTTGTAAACAAAGTCTTAATTATCCATTGGCAAAATATTCAGATTGTAGATTAATCAAAGAAACTAGATCAATAATGAATCAATCAAGAATCAAATACCATGTAAGTTCAGTTAAATTTATGAAAAATTACAGCATAATTACTCTTCAGATATCAATATTCCAACCTTGAGAATTAATGATGTGAACTAATCACACTGTATGCAACCAAATGTGTCTAAATCATCCGGATCATCTTTGAGAGCGTGCAAAGCAGACTACAGTACATACCCCAAAATTTCTCACGGTTAAACCATACCTAAATGGGGTCTCAGAAATATCGTCACGGTTAAATAGTAGTTAAAGAGGAACTCTATTTATTTTTGGTTAAACTGCGGCAAACCTACACACCTACAGAGAGCCTCCAAAATCTTGAAACGGCTCAGAAATCATCCTTAAACATAATCTATCACTTGGAAATACTACTACCATTCCACTTCACAGTTACTATCAACTAAACCCTCTTTTAGATTGCATCAATATAGAAACAAAACCAGTTCCCAACACCAATCAAGTAAAATCAATTTGGTTTATTTCTTAACCCCTAAACTAATTTAGTCTATAAACATTCCAAATATATCCTAGCCTACTGAATTGAACATCCTAAAAAAAGTAACACCATATGATCCATAATTTCATAAATTAGCAACAACAATAACAACATAAATACTAAACCAAATGATTGTGTGAACTAAATGAAGAAGGTAATAGACCTGGTACGGTTGGTAGCATCAAGAGAATCAGCAGGTCTCTTAGTTCCAGCAGAGGAAGGTGAAGAAGAAAAATCCTTAGCAGTGAAAATCCTAGCATAGTTACCATGATGATGATACTGGTGTGACTTAGCAGGATGAGAAAGACTCAAGCCAAGGCCCAATTCAAGCTCAGACTCATCCGGGCTAGAAGAATCCTCAGAAGAAAGAGCCAAGTTATCATCTTTAGAAACCGTAGACATCGACCCACGAAAATCAAACCAACTGGGGTTCAAAAAAATCAGATTTTTTAGAAGAATTAAGACAAGAAATGATAAAGGGTGTCTGAATTTGAAGAGAGTAATAAATGGTTAGGTGAGAATAGTGATGATGGAATGTGAAGAAGAAGGAGAAGAGAAATGAAAGGAAAGGGAAGTGTGGACCCCACCTGTCTGGTGCAGTTTGTTTTGTGCGTCCATCAATCAATGCTTTTGTTTGCTTTAAATTGGTGTACTAGTAGTATTGTTACTCTTTTTTTCTCTTTCTCCTTCTTCTAGATTCTCTCTCTCTTCTTTTTCTTTGTCTGTAATCTACGCTCTCTCCCACCAGATCAACGTTTTTTTTTCAATTTCTCGTACTCATGTCGATTCATTCATTTTCTCGTGGGAACAAATTGTCTTTAAATCATTTAAACGGGATACTTTGATAAATATATTTTCTTTTTATTAAGTCGTTTCGTAGATATTAGTTATTTTTAGTAACTTTCTTATTTACATAGGAGATGCAGTAATCAATAATTATCATGTGTATTATGCTAGATCACATTAATATTTTGGTATAATATGGTTGCATAATAAATTTTTATTATATAATAATAATGTAAAACTATTTTACGTGAATGAACTATTTATTATATGTCTCTTTGTAAATAACTTATTTATATTTGATTCAATAATAAAGTGAAGTTATTATTGTGTGACAGATTTGATATTAAAAAAAAGGAAAGGGGAATTTCATCATATCAATTTCGTTATGTTAACAAAATATTTGTAAATTTGTTTGCACGTTTAAGTGTTAAACAATTTCTAAAAACTGATGAAAGGGCAAAACAATTTAAATATGCAAGCATCATCGACGGTTTTGAGTTTGGCACTGATTGTACTAGATAGACTCAACATTTTATGTGTCCGTAAGATTGTTGTGCAAGTTAATTAGTAAAACTAGTATAGAAAATCGACACGATATTGAAATAATTACAAGATACTTAAAAGGATCATGAACTATATATTAAATTATCAAAAAATAATTATTCTTAAGGGTAAAATGTGTTAAATATGTAATTTTTTGTGTCAATCATATTTGTAAGTTCGACATAGTCGAATATAGCGTGTCGAAGCTTGAGTTAGTGACTTTGAGAATTACTTGGTGGACAAGCAATCTCATTATAAACGGAGAGGTATTATTCTAGTGTAAAGTTGAATAAGATAAATTCAGTGAGAATAAACGCGGAAAGAAACTTTGCAGAATTTGATCTATCCTTTTTCTTATTTTTTCCTCCCAAAACCCTAATTTCTTTTTCTTCCTCGATTCACTTTCACATATTTTTCTTCTCAAATTATTGTGCACAGAAATCATTTTGAAATCAAAGTGTGGTTGAATCACTCGAGTGAACATTGAAGAACGAAAAGCAAAATCAATTAGAGAGATTGATCATCTTTTCGTCAAAATTGATTATGATTAACTCCAAAATTGGGGGTTAATTTCAACATCTAGTATCTAGAGCACTGACTGTGATTATCGGAAAGCATAGAACAATGACTTCTCATTCGAACAGACACTTTCCAGCAAATCTTTCAATCTTGAATGGTAGAATTATGATAACTTATGTAAGTGGATGAAGGTTGTCTTCTATTATCAAAATATTTGGAATCTTGCGAAGAATATAGTGGCATCATTTGGAGAAGATGCTACGGATGAACAAGGTTGCACACAAATATTTAAGTAATAAATATTATAAAGCTCTCTTTTTAATCCATCAACGTGTTAATCCATACAACTTTGAGAAAGTTGGTGATGTAGACTCAACAAATGAATCATGGGAATCCTGGAGAAATAGTTCGGAGGCGCTGAGAAGGTGAAAGATGTGAGGTTACAAACTCATAAAAAACGTATGAATTGCTTTATATGGAATGAAATAAAAATGTGGTTGATTTCTTCATCAGAATAACGAGACTGGTGAATCAAATCAAGATATGTGGATAAGTGCTGACATCAAGATCAGTAGTTACAAAGATCTTGACGTCATTACTTCCGAAGTTCGATTATAGAAGAATTGAAGGATTTGTCAAGCATGAAAGAAGGGCTTCAACTAACTCTTGAATATCATGAACAAAGAATGGTTGAACGATTTGCAGGCAATATAAAGAGTGATGTAGCTCTACAAACACATTCAACAAAAGAAAAGAAAGACAAAAAAATGGAACAATGACAAAGGTAGAGGAGGTTATAACAATTCGACTGGTAGAGGAAACCAACAAGAAGGTAATTCCTCAAATTAGAGATAATTATCAAACCAAAGTAATGAAAGAGATGGTGTTGCAGGTAGAGGAAGAGGCGATGGAAGAAAATTTGAAGAAAAAAAATCCATATTCAGTGTTATAATGTCAGAAGTATGGAAATTATGCAAGTCAATGTCGAGTAGGCAAGAAATAAAATCAAGAAGTTGATGCAAGGTTTGCAAGATACAAAGAAGATGTAATGTTGCTGATGGTCACAACAAATGACGAAGACAGGTTAAATGACCAATGGTACTTGGACTCAGGCTACTCGTCGCACATGATTGGAAGGAAAGATTAGTTTATCAACATAAGTCCCTCGATGAAGAACAAGGTGAAGTTCGTAAATGACAATACCTTGCCTGCTGAAGGTATTGGTTATATTTTGGTCATGAGAAAAGATGGCAAAAGATCATTAATTTCAAGTGTAGTATACATACCAGGCATGAAAATCAATTTTCTCAGCATAGGGCAACTGATTGAGAAAAATTAGTAAGTGTTAATCAAAGATATGATGATGAGAGTTCTCGACTCAAGTGATATGTTAACCTTGAAGGCACTTATGTCTCAGAACAGAACCTTCTAGATTGAATCTAATATTATGAAGCACAAGTGTCTGACAATTAAAGCTAGTAGAGATGAATAGATACGATATTACATGTCCATCTCAACTTCAAAGATGTCAGAAATTTGAAGAGAAGAAACATCGTTTTAGGATTATCAGAAATCGACATTCTAAATGAAGTGTGTGAAGAATTTGTGTAGGCAAAGCAACACAAAAATAACTTCATAAAAGATGTAAGAAGTAAGTCGAAGGCAAATCTTGAAGTGATATACTTTAATGTGTGTGGTCCTATCTAGGTAGATTTAATTGGAGGTAACATATACTTTGTCACATTCATATATGACTTCAGTCAAAAAATATGAACATTACCTAATGAAGAAGAAAAGTGATGTACTTGAGGTGTTCGCAAAGTTTAAATCTTTGGTGCAGAGGTAAAGTGGTCGAATTCTTAAGACTCTGAGGACTGATGGTAGTGGAGAATATATATGTCGAAAGGTTTTGATGCATTGTGTGAGAAATATGGGATCGTGCATGAGGTAGTATCACTATAGGCTTCACAAAAAAATGGAACTACGAAAAGGAATAATAGAACCATCATGAATATGATAATGACTATGCTAAGAATAAATAACTTACCTAATGAGTTATGGGGCGAGGTTGTGTCGACTGCAACATTTATCCCAAACAGATGTCCAATTAAGAAGCTAGAACAAATCACACCAGAAGAATGTTGGTCTAGTGTCAAGCCAAGATTAAGTCATCTAAAGGTGTTTGGATTTATAGCACATAGATATGTGCCTGGCCATTTAAGAAAAAAACTTGATGACAAGTCAAACTAGATGATCTTGATAGGATATCACTCGATTGGTGGGTACAAAATGTTCAATTCCTTGAACAAGAAAGTTGTGATCAATAGGGATGTGATCATAGATGAGCTTAAGGAATGAGACTATAATGAAAACATTAAGAAGGATTCACTGAGAATCTTATATGATGAACCTGCTAGTGAAGCTGACAGAGAAGTTCGACAAGAAGAAGTCAGAGGTCCAGCAGGCACAAACAGACCTCAAAGAACAAGAAACATGCTTGCAAGATTGCAGAAATGTATGATTACATTAGATGATATGGTTGATGATTAATTTTAACGTATTCATTATACATTATATACAAATACTGAGCCAATTAATGTAATTAAGGCATTGAAGGACTCAAAATGGATGCAGGCGATGAATGAAGAACTAAAGTCCATTAAAGTTAACAATAGCTGATCACTAGTCAAACTGCCACAAGGCAAGAAGGAAATTGATATGAAATGGGTTTACAAAGCAAATCTTGATCCAAAATGAGAAGTAACTCGACACAAGGCAAGACTTGTAGCCGAAGTATTTCTTTATAGAGAAGGAATCAATTTTGATGAAGTATTTTCACCAGTTGTTAGGATCGAAACAATCAGGTTAGTTGTTGGCCTAGTAAACACGACAAAATGGTATATGTTTCAGATGGATGTGAAATGTGCATTAATGAATGGTCCTTTAGATGAAGAGATTTATGTAGCATAACCAGTTGGCTCTGTAAAGCAAGGCCAAGAAAGGTATACGTGTTGCATAAAGCCCTGTATGGACTCAAATAAGCTCCAAGATCTTGGAATAAAAACATAGATAGTTTCCTAAGAGAGAAGAAGTTTGTAAAATTCACAACTAAGTATGGAGTATATGTTAGAAAAAATAAGAGTGAACTACTTATATTACGCCTCTATGTCGATGACCTATTAATAACAGGTAGTTGCAAGAAGGAGATCGAAGACTTCAAAGGTGATATAAGCAATGAATTCAAAATGTCTGATATGGGCAACATTTCATATTCCCTTGGCATTGAATTCTACAAGAGAAATAAAGGCCTAATGATGCATCAAAAAAGATATGCAAACGAGATACTCAAGATATTTGAGATGGAGGAATGCAATGCAACTTTGACACCAGTTGAAACAAGATTGTAGTTAACAAAGGACCCAATCGAAAGTGAAGTCGATCCAACTCATTATAGAAGACTTATTAGATCATTAAGGTGCCTTTGTCATACAAGGTCTGATCTAGCATATAATGTAGGTATGGTGAGTAGATGAAGGCAAAAAATGCAAACTATTGAGTTACACCGACTCAAGTTGGTGTGGTGATGTTGAGGATAGAAAATCCACAGCTGGTTATGTATTTATGTTAAGTGGTGCAACAATTGCTTGGAACTCAAAAATATCCAGTAGTAGTTATACCATAATGTGAGGCTGAGTACATAAATGCCTCTCTGTGTGCATATTAATCAACATGAATTATGAATTTGGTTGAAGAAATTACAGAATAAGACCATGGGGAAATAACCATGAAAATCAATAACATGTGTACTATCAATTTGGCAAAGAATACAATAGCACATGGAAGAAGAAAACACATTGAAATGGGATTCCATCATCTTAGAGATCAATTAGCAAATGGAAGGTTGAACCTAGAACACTGCATATCAGAGAATCAAATTGCATACATAATGACGAAGGTTGTGCAAGTCGAATTGTTCAAGAGATTAAGAACAATGATGAATATAGATGGCTTAGACACCATGAATTGGGTGGTTTGTTAAATATGTAATTATCTGTGTTAAGCATATTTGTGAGTTCAACGGAGTAGAATTAGTGTGTGTTCGATAGAGTCGAAGAGTCTATATTAACTATATTCGATATAAAGTTGAATACAGTGTGTCGGAGTTTATGTTAGTGACTTTGAGAATTATTTGGTCGGCAAGTAGTTTCATTATAAGTAGGGAGATGCCCTACTATTGCAAAGTTGAATAAAATAAATTCAATGAGAGTAAACGTAGAAAGAAACTCAGCATAATTTGATGTATCCTTTTATCTTTATTTTCTCCCAAAACCCTAATTTCTTTTTCTTCTCAAATTCACTTTCACATATTTCTTTTCTTCTCAAATCATTGTGTACAAGAATAATATTGAAACCAAAGCGTGGTTGAATCACTCGGGTGAAAAGTGAAAAACGAGAGGCAAAATCAATTGGAGAGATTGATCCTCGTTCCATCAATATTGATTCTGATTAACTCCAAGATTGGGGTTAATTCCAACAAAATGATGTTGAAGAGAACATTTTTTTCCAGATAGGTAATTAACAGTTATATATTTCACATATCTGGAAAGCAAAACTCTTAAATCTAAGAAACAAATTATTTGATTGAACCCACTATGGATTAAAAATTATAGCACTTGCAACTGTTAACGGATAAGATAAATGTTTAAGATGCTTGTTAGTTGAGATCCTCTCATGAAAAAAAATGATGTCAATTGCGTTAATCCATTGTGATAGTGGTCACAACTGATACAATAATTAAGAACCATTACTATAACTATAAGAGACAAAGAATATGTCATAATCATAACATTATTATTATAGTGATTCACTTTCACATTGATGAAAATATAGTTGACCTTTTGAAGAAAGGGTTAGATAGAGAAAAAGTCATAAACACGTCTAAAAGGATGAGATTGTTTCTTTTAGAATAATGAGTCACTTGTGATGTTAACCCGGTCTAAAAGATTAGAGATATCATTATTCATGTTCAATGGTAATAAGAAGTTGTGAAGTGGTATGAGATGAATATATTATCATAGATAAATAAAAAAAAGAAAGATTCCTAAAGAAATGAAAGGATTAGGTGATATAACTTTTTAATAAAACATATACTCAATGTGAAATGTAGTACCTAACTACAAGAGTACTCTTAATAAACTCGCCTATGTGAACTTGGAATTCAGGTTGTTTCCTAATGAATTTTAGGCAAAAAAAACTAGAGAGTTTACTATACTATGATAGACATGCATGACCATTAAACATGTGTTTTTAAGAATATATTTTTGAATTGTTAACGTTTAGTAAAATTAGGTTGATAGCTCTCAATAATAATTCCTTTTTTTTCTTTAAATAATTATGTTGTTGAAGTAACTTTGTCCCTTAGTTTTTTAAGTTCTTTAACTACTCCAAAAAGTATTAAATAAGGACATGAAAATTTGAACTACTAGCTTGTAAATGCATAAAAATAAAGTGAATTAAGACATAGTGCATAAAATGGTTTTATTGACTGAATATGTCAGATAATATACAAGTTGTGATATTTATAAAGGAAATTATCCTACCATCCATTGAATTATGGCCTACAAAATTTATTCTGCTATTTACGTGGAAAATGTGTGTTTTCTTCTATTTTGGGAAACATGACTTCATGTGTTTAACTTATTGTCTCATGTTTCTTTGTATGTTTAGTTTGCTATATCTTTATGTGTACAACTTTACTAGCTAACTGTCTAAAATATTTGTCATCTCTAGTTATTGGTGTTATTAATATGGAACATAGCCATAAAGCATAATTATTCAAACATATTATGCTTTGAATGAGTCTAAAGTCGTGTAGACCATGTTTGTAGACTTGAGAAATATTTAGTCAACTCAACAAAAGAAGAGTTTCACCACTTCACTTGGTGATGCCATATTATAGAACATGACATTTAGTAGACTTGACTAACGATTGCAAGTCGATAGGTTTGTAAGTAAATTTTTAAAGATAAACTAAAACCCTATGAAATTGCTAGGAAGTATAGGGTTCACCTTATAGTGATAGGTGTTAGATAGAGATAATATAGATTTCTTTAACACCTTCTCATCATTCGTAAGATTAACATCCACTAGAGTGGTCATTTCATAGATTGACGCCTTCTTGACGAATTTCTTTGGCTTTTGACATTTTTGTACCACTCACAAAAACTTATCATCTTTTGATTTGCTTCACATTTTCTTATTTGTTTGATGATGTTCTTGATTTTGCTTTGTTCTTTTTGTCAACATAAAAACCTTTGACACACGTGTTCAACACACAGGACCACACATCATTTTTTTTGGGTAAGAGATAATATTCAAGTTTGGTAATAGTATAAAATAGACACAAGAGTTACTCAAGGATGCACCTAATTTATGCCCCTTTAAAATTCGTCAGAGGTATTATATCGCTTTTTTTGTTCCGTCAACATCATCCTTTGTTAGCAAGCACCTGATTGACTTGTCTTCAGCTGTAATGTACAACTTACATGGTCTTTATAATACTTTTGACATGAGAACCAATAGATTGGTCAAGGCCTATTTGATTTGATTAAAAAAACCTTTTTTTGATTGACTCTCCATACCATTTTTTCGGATTCCTTTAGTCTGAGCAACAGTCAAGACTCCTTCAACAGTGATTGACACTCAAAATACTTTGCAACTATTTCTTAATGTGAGGCGGTCTTACTTCTTAGATAGATTTATCTTTACTCTTATCTACCTGAATGTCTCTATTGTGTATCGAAAATCCAAAAAAAAATCTAGGAAAGACCCTAAATGTGCACTTAGTATAATTCATCTTTAATTCGCTTAGGCTTACTTACTTCAAGGTCTGTTCTAATTCCAATAAATGACTTTTAAATTTTATGAATGTATTATATGTCATAAATATAGACTTTCATAATCACACCAATAAAATCGTGGAATATGGTATTCATACCCTTTGATAGGTGTTCCTTTCATTCTTCACTCCAAACACGACATGAAAATGTTATTCCTGTTAATGATAATGGGAACACTCTAGTTTTAGAATTTACTATGGACTTCCTCATTGCATTGGACAATAAGCCTTCCAATATGCTTTGTAGTTGGCTTTCCATCTTCATAAGAAAAAGTAACAAAGTATGGAGTTTTGTAACCTTTGGACAAAGGTATCAATTTGTCCATTCACTCATGATAGAGAGATTTTTATGCATATGGTTATCCATGGGCTTATAGTGAGTCATAATGTACATTTAATTATACTGGCTATGAGATGAGAATCTAAAAACAATTGTCCATAAGATCTAGCCTTGACTATAGATGATTAGTACCATACATTATTTAGGGATTTGGAAACATCGTTGAAATTAAGGGTGTTTAAAAATATGGTTAACTGAATTGTATATTTGAATTGAACTGCATTGCACTATAAAAAAACTGAACCATTTAAATGGTTAATGAACTGAACTATTTAATTAAAACAATTCAAATTCAATTTAAAACTGATTCATAACCAATTTTCTTTTATAAACTAATTTAATTATATAAATGAATTAGTTTTTAATAAAAGGAATAAAAAATTAACCGAAATTAGAAACAAATTCTTAAAATTAAAAAAAAAAAAAAAATATATATATATATATATATATATATATATATATATATATATATATATATATATATATATATATATATATATATATATATATATATATATATATATATATATATATATATATATATATATATATATATATATATATATATATATATATATATATATATATATATATATATATATATATATATATATATATATATATATATATATATATATATATATATATATATATATATATATATATATATATATATATATATATATATATATATATATATATATATATATATATATATATATATATATATATATATATATATATATATATATATATATATATATATATATATATATATATATATATATATATATATATATATATATATATATATATATATATATATATATATATATATATATATATATATATATATATATATATATATATATATCTTGATGTTGTGTTGGGGTCATAGCCATATTGGGTTTCTGGGTAGTAGTCAGTGTGTGGGAGATGGTATGGGGATGCTCTTGGTATTGTGGTTGGGTGTTTGGCATGTTTGGATGGTGAATGGGTTGGTAACCTTGTTGGGTAGGGGGTTGTGAGTAACATGGCCTTTCTAGTGGGTTAGACGTGGAAGTCTCTTGTGTGTAGGTGGTTTGGCGTGGGTCGTATAAATACTTGTCTTCAGAGACAAACCCAATTGCAACCGATCGGTACTAAGCCATATAATTAATAGTTGGTATAGATGGGGTTGCCATCACCGGGTCACGTAAGACATGGGTGTTGCGGTTCATCCATTTACGACGCTCAGATTTTGCAAAATCCTTATAGTCGGGAAACTCCCATTGATCATTAAATCTTTTTAGATGTCATTTACTGATGTCAACAGGAGGATCTGGGATGTTTTGATGCATTCTAAATTGTATTTTGACACAGAAACTGTTGTGCATCTACACAGTTGTGAATCTGATGATCAGGACGCATGCAGTCCAAACGACAACATCTTCCTCTATAACTTCATGTAGGTGTTCCATGTTTAGATATGGACGCCATATAAACTGAAGAAGAGAAAAATATTAGATCATAAAGCAGTTGATACAAAATACAAATTGATGTAGTTTAGAGGTCTTACATCTGCAGGTGTTAGGTGATCCAACAGATTGCGATATTATATGATACAATGTTTAGGGCATCTATTATAAGTCATACCCTTAGCCGATAATCTAAACCAAAAACAGTTCAAATTCAATTAGTTAGAAACAATAATTATTAAAGTGAAATAAACAAAGATTAAGTTAGTAACTTACTTTTGTGCATACGTACGGGAAGGAAAAGTCGTTGTGGATGACAGGCGCTAGGGATGGCAATCTAGACCAACCCCATTCTTGGAGCAAAACGACGCATCCAAAAAAAGTAGATGTGTTTTTTTTTGCGCACTTATACAAAGAGATATATAAATAAGACAGGCAAGTAGATCCCCAACTATACTCTCTTGTTTTAGTTAGGTCTCTCAATAAAGGTAAATACATTATGTGCATAGAAGAACCAGTGTCCTCGGGAAATAAAAATAAACCAATTAAAAGCATAAGATAACACCTGGTTTTTATTATTTTCATTTTCTCTGTAGAATCTCCATCTAATATAAAACCGGCGTACCATGATTTTAGGCACGAAAGTAAGATACCTTGGCCTCTCGAGTTCTCGTCTAGCAAGTCGGCACCCAAAAGTTCCTCACAAATTGAACCATTAAGGTTTGTTGTTCCATTGACCGCCTTACCATCAATAGGCAAACCGAGTAACATGTACACATCCTCTAAAGTCACGGTACATTCACCGGTTGGAAAAAAGGTGTGTGTCTCTAGGCGCCATCTCTCTTGCAAAGCTAGTATAAACTTTGCATCAACCGAGTAAGACATAATTTTTCTTACATGTCCAAAATCGGCGAGCTCAATATATGGTTGAATTAATTCCTCGGGTGCAACATATTCATGGGCACGACACCGAAACTTAGAGACTTCCTACATAATTGTAAAAAAAATTATAAGAGTAAACAAAAATTAAAAGAGTCATTAAAAATTAACATATTCAAGAAACAATGAACACTTACATAAGTTGCGTTATTTGTGACAGTGCCTCTATGCGTTTCACCCATTATCAACAAAGCCATTATAACTGATTAAATGTGAATCAGATAACTAGTATACTGACACAAATAGACTTGATATTACCTCTCTGCAACAAGTAAGAATCAGAGGATGCATTTTACCCATGCATGTATCATTCTTATATAGGGAATTCGTCTGAACCATGTAGCCAGGGCAATTGGCGACTTCCTTTCCCATTAACAAAGGGGCGCCAGTCTAATTGGTGACCCCTGGTAGATTCCCTAGCTGAGCACGTAGGTTGAAACTTGCTGCATGCATGCATAGAATGTTGTCACCCACATGGCGACAGGGACCATTAAAAGTTGAACCATGTCGCCAATGCATGTGGTGACTTAATTTATATCATTTGACTATGTCGCCAATTGATTTGGCGCCTTCATTTATTACCTTTGATTGTCTCGCCAATTAATGTGGCACCTTAATACATGTCCCAAACTCATAAATATGTTCCCATGCATGCAAACATTCGTAGAAACAAAAAAAAAACAATTTTACTAAGTCTGTAACTAGTTCTTTTAGTATGTCATCTGCACCGAGATATATTGTTAACGCTCACTACAACGGAGAGACATATGTCTCCGATGTATTTGGGTTTGGTTTTCAAAACACCGACATTGTCTGACTCACAATCAATAGAAACACAAGTTTCTTGCATTTCAAAGAAAGATTGGAATCGAAATTAGGGTTTGGTCCTATAGCACAAATAATATTTCAAAACCTAGTTTATTTCGAAACCAACCATGTTAAATTTTATCCATTTAAAGTGCGAGATGATGAAGATGTAGAAAATATGTTCCTAAGTCACGAACATTTGGGTTTCAACTACATTGAGTTGTATACGTTCCTCTAACAAAATATTCCATCTCAACAATATCAAATCATCGATCAATCAACAGTTGTAGACTCGGATGAAACTGAACCAGAATACTCAGATGAAACGGAACTGGAGGTCAACGTTGTTGATGAAGAAGAAGAAGGAAGTGAGACGCTGGTGATTAACTGTTGAACGACAATGTTGAAGATGACGAACAAGTGTCAATACCTCCAGGTCATGCATACTGTCCGCCTCAACCTATGACAGACTTAGACTTGCAAGACAATGAGAGATCCGCATATATGTTTTACAACTCGTATATACGGTCAGAGAATGAATTAAAAGTTGGAGACTAGTTTCGTACCAAGGAGGATTGTGTACGAGCCATTAAAAAATATCACATGGATAACTCTATTGATTTCAATGTACATCGAACTGATTCGAGAATGTATGTCATTATTTGTCGTAATCCACTTTGCAAGTTTCGACTTTCTGTGTCTTATAGCAAGAGAAGCGATTCTTGGAAGATAGCTTCCATAAAGCCACCTCACAGTTGCACTGCCACAAATATTATTCAGGATCACCGAAAGCTAAGCGCATAATTAATATGTCAAGACATTTTGCTGCTTGTTAACAAGGATCCTTCGGTCAAGGTGAATATAATAATCTCTCATATCATAACGCGGTATAATTATACTCCATTGTACAAGGAGTGGATTGCAAGGAAAAAGGCTGTTGAACAAGTATTTGGCAACTGGGAGGATTCATACAAAGAATTACCGCGATTTTTTGTAGCGCTAAAGATATACACACCGGGAACTGTTGCAATCATGCAGACAATGCCTGCATGTAGGCCAGATGGAACTATTGTTGATGGAAATGTCATATTTCACTGTCTTTTTTGGTCGTTTAAACCTGCATAAGAGGTTTTGCATTCTACAAACCTGTTATTCAAATTGATGGAACATGGCTCTACGGAAAATGCAAGGGAACCTTGCTTATGGTTGTTGCACAAGACAGTAACAATAATGTCTTTCCCATAGCCTTTGTTCTGGTTGAGGGTGACACTACTTCTGCTTGGAGTTTCTTCCTTAAGAATCTCAGAACACATGTCGCTCGACAAGCCAATCTCTGTTTGATTTCAGACAGGCATGTTGCTATAAAGAGTGCCTACAATAACCATGATAACGGGTGGCATAATCCTTCTTCTACCCATGTATATTGCATTAGACATATTACACAAAACTTCATGCATGCAATCAAAGACAAAAACGTTCGCAAAAAAGTTATGAATGTCGGGTACGCTCTAACCCAACCAACATTTCAATACTACCTTAACGAAATTAGGATCTCAAATGCAGATGCAGGAAGCTGGTTAGATAGCATTCCACTCGAAAAGTGGACAATAGCTTTTGATGGTGGATGTCATTGGGGCCACATGACGACAAACCTTGTGGAATCCATGAACGGAATATTCAAAGGAATTAGAAATCTTCCAATATCCTCTTTAGTGGGATCAACATATTATAGGTTGACATCACTTTTTGCAACAAGAGGCAAGAGATCGAGTGTAGTGTTAACGTCCGGTCAAGTATTCCGTGAAAACATTATGAACTTGATGAAAAAGATACTATCAGAGCCAGCACACATGTAGTTACAGTCTTCGACCATCATAGGCAAACATTCAGTGTACAAGAAACAATAGACCATAATGAGGGGAGGCCCAATTTATCCTATGTCGTCAGACTAAACAGATCTTGGTGTGACCGTGACAAGTACCAGGTCTTTCGTGTACCTTGTTTACATGTCATTGCGGCATGCGCACATGCTCGTCAGGATGCTTATGGTTATCTATCTGATGTTTATAAGACGATTAATGTTATGAACGAATACAACGAAGCCTTCGCAGTGCTGTCATACCCTAAATTTGTCCTACCCTTTTTGTAAATATTTTCGTATTTATTGTTTCATGCCATTTAGACGCGTGTCTGCTCGCAATTGGTTGATTTTTCAGAACTTTATCTTTTTGACCAATTAAAAGGTGACACGTGGCTTAATACAATTTTTTGTGAATATTAATTTTTCTTAGTTTCTTAAACTCTTTCTTTTTTTAAAAAAAAAAATGTTACTTATAATATTTTTAAATACTTAATATTTGTTTTTTGTTTTTAACCTGTTCTATTTATATTTGTTTATGTTTAACTATATTTGTTAATATCTTTATTAGAATTATGCTTTTTTTTTTATTATTAATCTTAATATTATTGAATTTAATAAGAAAAGAAAATTGTAACAAAAAGAAGCAAGTTGGGGGGAGAGAGGCCCAATGGCAACGGCCCGTTAGGGTTTGTATTGGAGCTGAATATTAATAGAAGAGGAAGAATTGGTTGAGGGAAGGATTCTCGGTTACTGTTCATTATGACAAAAACGGCCGTCCCCTTTTCTAAAACAAAACCCTAATTGGAATACTGTTCATCTTCCTTCCTACATCAGTAAGACGGCGCCGCCCCCATGTTATTTTCTTCCCAATCAAAGCAATAAACCCGAAAAATGTGTTCATCACCCCATGCAAAACCTTCTCCGCCTCATATAACCTCAACAGAACACGTAGATCTCCGTTCTCTCTCGGTGAAAGGGTTCCTAAAAACGAAACTCAGGGCTCACTTCACTCTTCTAAATCCGCGTCCTTAAGGGCAACCTCCGTGCGAACCGCCATCAATTTCGTCGAGGTATCACTCTCAAACCACAGCGAAACCACCGTTCCCGCTAGAATGCTCAACTGTTTCAACCAATGTCAGGCTTTCAACGTGCAAGCTTCTATCGTTTCAGACTCGGAGGAAAGGAAAGCGGAAAAAAAACTCACGTGTTAACAGCTGAGTTCATGCCATCGATTTAGATCTTTTTCTGTCGGTTCTGGTTTTGATAAATTTGTTTTCCAATTTATTTATGTTTGTTACTGGTTTTTGTGTGGTTTGTGCCCTTTTGATTTAAGGAAGCAAATTTGTTATGTTCTTGTTAACATTGTAGAATACCGTTTTTTTTATTTTTTAGCTTGAAACATCGTGGTACACATAGGTATTGTCACTTTCAGTTGGCATCAACAATACAACTCTCGTATGGTTTTGATGTGAAGCCAACAACCATTTTGGCATCTCAGAAGTGAAGACCTGTTTTCGTTTCGAGTTCTGATTGGTGGATGCAGAAAGCTTCGGTCTAAATTCTGTGGCACTTTGATTCGTTAACAAGCGCTCAGCCATAATGATGATGCAATGGCGATAAGGGGATTCAGCTCTTGGCTATCAACATCGTGATTACGGTGTTCCAATTCCAGGACTAGTACAGATGCTAATGGATTCATGTGTTAAAAAACCAAACCAGATCTAACTACAAAGAACACCATTTCACCTCTTTCAAACATCACTCAGTCTCAATACAACACATTCAACAAATGAGTTTCGGCAATGTCGGTAACCTGTTGGTTTTAGGTCTATTCAATTTAAAGTTGATTTATGAATTGTTGTTTGAATCATGTAGGTAGAATATGTTTTTATTCAATCTGAAGTTGATGATAGTTCGGGTCTTGCACATTTGGTTTCGGGTTTGGATGGGGATATTGTCTGAACGTTATTTTATTTGCCTTGTAATGGTTAAAAGCTGGTATAAGCAAAACTGTCTTTGACTTTGATAAAGTTTGAAAAGGGGAATTGATGCTTTACTGGGGTTTGTTTGTTATTTTGCTGGCTGTTGAATTTGTGCAGGTTACGGCATCGCCTAATCATGGGTTATTCGAAAAGAGTTTGAAGCGATGACCTTTGGAACAACAATTCACCTTCACTCCGGTTCCGCCACAGACTCAACGACAAAGCCATCAATCATATCACTCACCGCGTGATGTTGGCTGTTACTCCTAGCTGTTATTAAACGTTTGTTGTGTTCTCTTTTTGACAGATTTCGCGCAGGTTGCGACTTCGAATTTCGACAGCAGAAACATGGATTCAAAGTGTATAGAGCTGCAGTTTATCAACAACAACTTAAAGCAAGAACTGCAACTACCGTCATTAAACTCCGAAATCTCGTGACGAGAACCATCCCTGCTCCCTCTTACAGCTGCTTGTGAAGTTTCTGCACATTCATCACTATCACCGAACCAGCACACGAAGCAACCACGGCTCCCCCACATGCTGTGCTTCAAGCTCACGCCAATGATAAACGGAGAGAGGTGTCAAAGTAGGTGATGACAAACAACGCCAACAACAAAAGCTCGCGGCCAAACATCAAACAGTAATTTGAAGTTACAACAATACACGGCGCACTATAAATCAGCAGCAACGTCGGGGCAATTCGTTTGGTAATATTATTTTAACTTGTGCATTGTGATGAAAATTTTGTCGCGGCGGATTCGAATTTTGAACTCTTATTGCGGTTGCTTTAAAGAGAAAGAACTGAACTAGTTTTTTTCTTTGGATTTTATTCATTGTTCATCAGTGTTGCGGTTGATTTAAGTTTGAAGGTTTTGATTTTGTTCAATTTTGGTTGATTGGTTGCTCACTTGCTTGCGTATCCGTATTAGTTAAACCGTTGGAATTAGAAGTTTTTGTTGGTTATGGTTATTCAGTATTCATGTTGAGGAAATGATGTTGCTTGCAAGTTATATTATTCTATGATAGGTTGCCACCGCCATGCTGCGCTTCGCAAGTTTCGTCCAAGCTGGAGTGGAAGTCATAATGAATTGGGAACAGTTGATGGAAGTTTTTTAAAGAGAAATCAATTAGATATTAGTTATTATTTTTGATTTTGTTATTTAATTTTGTTAATAAATTTTAATTAACTTAATTATTTGAGTTAATCAGATAATTTAGATAATTAATTTCGATTAACATAATTAATTAATTAATGGAGTTTCGACTATTTAATCCTTTTAATAACTTTTAATTAATTTAATTATTTGATCACATTAGCTGTTAATCAAATAATTTTAATAATTAAATTAGATTAAACAAATTAAGTGGTCCAATAATCTTTTCTCATGTTAGCTTCGAAGTGGGTCAAGACCGAAAGATTTCTAAATTCAAGTTAATGTTGTCAGTATGCACTTACGTCCGTGTTATGTCTCCCATTTCGATAATAAGGTAATTCTCTCCCTCCAAATGTAATAGTTATTTTCTCACTTATGCTTTAACGGTTCAAAATCAGTTTTAAAAAAAATAATTCTCGATTAGTCGAGTCATTTTCACCCATGTAAGTCGAGTGCTTTCAAGGCCTCGCCATCGACCTTTGATCACCATACACAACAATTTAAAGCTTAATCCTGGGCTTCCTTACAGTGACACCTATTTGATCAGTTACTTCTAATTGGTCACTTAGAAGACTAGCCCACTTTGGTAGTGTACACGCTTAAAATTTAAATACAAACCTCGACTCACCTCGAGTACTTTTTCAAAGCAAATTAAATCTTTGAAGTCTAGCATTTCTTGGATTTTTGAATGATCATTAGCGAGGTGTACACCTTAAATAATGTATTATTCAACTTTTCGTATTAATACACTCTTTTTGAACAAAGAAATATCATAGGAATCTAGCATTCTGTGTGATATTTCTGCCGTTCATTCAAACATTCTCCAAATGAAAAAGGTGTCGTCGAGATCTAGCATTTCGATAATGCCCCAATTAATTGGTTGTGAGGCCTACGTCTCATTTATCAAATAATTGTCATTTCTCTAATTTTCAAATCCAATATCGTATTCTCACCTCTCGTACTACAATTCTTTTTCATACCCTCGATTCAATTCTTCAAAATATCTTTCTCGACCGAAAGAAGGAGGTTCTTGGAGCCTAGCATTCCTTGAATTTTCGAGTGAATAATTCTCGAGGCACGCCCTTTGAGTTATTATTCATTCAATCTTTCGACTTTTTTTCAAATATCATTTTCTCGATCAAACTTCGAAAGAAGGAGATTCTTGGAGTCTAGCATTCCTTGAATTTTCGAGTGAATAGCTCTCTAGGCGCGCCCTTTGGGTTGTTATTCACTCAACCTTTCGACCTTTTTCAAACTCAATCATTCTCAACATTCTCCTAAGTCGAGTGCTCGTACGCATTCGCAACCCACATTTCGCACACATTCACAACCTCTCGTGGTTTCGATATTAGAGGCACCTTTAGGGACCAATATCGTTTCTCATAATCTAACCCTTGACACGTCGTCAAGTCGGTTCTATTTTCAAACAAATCCTCGACACGCCGTCGAACCACTTCAAAACAACTTCCTTTTGGCCTCGCATGCCACTCTTCGATTCGATCCTTTCACAAACTTTTTTTAAAAACTTACGAAAGAGAGGTATTCTTAGAATCGAGCATTCTTTGAATATTTGAATGAGTAACTCTTGGGCTCGCCCCCGAGTTGTTATTAGTTCATTCTTTCGTTTTCAAAACGTCTCATTCTTATCTTCAACTTATTCAACTCAATTTCCGAAAGAACTGAGTTCTTGGGATCTTGCATTCCTTGGATTCTTGAATGACAAGCTCTTGAGGCACGCCCTTAGGTTGTTTGTCAGTCACTCTTTCGTCTTTTCCTCAAACTTCAACCCTTTTCAAACCTAATCTCTTCGTGGTTGTTACCACGAACTACGGACGCTCTGATTCTTTATTCATTCTTGAATATAAGATACGTAGGCACAAGATTGCGATGATCTTGGCGAGCACACTTCTATCCATCTTCCGTTTTCCCCCCACCTTTTCCCGTAGTCGAACTACGACGCTCTGATTTCTCATTCTCGTCCGAATGAGCATACGTAGGCACAAGGGCCCCAATCCTTGGCGAGCACCCTATCCTCTAATCACCCATCTCTCCTTTGCGTCTTTAACCTTTTACCCTACCAATTCTATCTTTAATAGCGAGAAGAAAACCAGTAAACCTAAACAACACTCCCCACATTTACCTTAAGAGGTTCCCGTCGAGTACGACGGACGTGAGGGGTGCTAATACCTTCCCCTCACGTAACCGACTCCCGAACCCGGAACTTGGTTGCGACAGCCCTGTTCCTATCCTTTTCGTTTTTAAGAGGTTTTCTCGATATTTTCCTCTCCCGTTTATTCGGGAAAAATAAAGTTCGGTGGCGACTCTGTCGAACCGCATTTCCGCGCCCTTTCGCGCGAGGGTCGTATTTTCGAATGTGATTTTTCGAGGTGCGATAGGTGGCGACTCTGCTGGGGACATATTGCTCCATGCAAAGAGAGAGTCGAGCCTATCTTTTGGTTTGTAAGGAGTGTTTGTTTTTTATTTGTTTTCTTTTTGTTTTTGTTCTCTTATAGATTTTATTTGTGCTTTGTCGCCTGTTGGTTACTGGGATGACATCATGAGTAAAGCTCTACACCCGAGCTTTGGTAAAAGCAGAGAGAACACATAGTTTAGAATTGGTAGTCGAGTAGTGTTAGTCTCCGAGGACTCGCTCCTTTTGGGCCTAGCATGAAAGCTCCTCCAGAGGAGACCTATTCGTAGATCTTGTTGTAACACAGCTAGCCTGTTGCACGACTTGATTAATGAAGGGTCCGTGATTCTGGGAACCTTTTGTTAGCACCAGTTCTGATATTGGTGGTCGTGTAGTGTTAGTCTCCAAGGACCCGCTCCTTGTGCGCCTAGCATGAGGACCCCGCTCAGGAGAGACCTTATCGTCATTATCGTCGTAATGCAGCCAGCCTGTTGCGTGACGCTAATACGACTAGTGTCCGTGATCCTGGGAACCAAACATAGAAACCATCCCGTGAGAGGGTTTATGGGTAGAATGTTTAGACCTTCCCGTATAGGTTGTACCTGTCAGTTTTCTTTGAGCAGGAATTATGGTTACTTATCTATTACAGTTACCGGCTTCAGGAGTCGTTTGATTGTGATCCTGTGATCCTGGATCCTGTATCTTGCATTGCATCTTGCATATCATTTGCATTGCATTTCATATGTTGTGCATTTTGCATTTCCAGTCCTCCAACAGAATCTTATGTCTCCGTTCCTTCTTCTCCAGTAAATCAAGCTGATTCCTCGACACCAGTACGCAACTAGAGCCAATACCAGACGAGTGATGAAGCAGATTCAACAGGAGCAAATCGCCTTCAGGGAAGAGTTGGATTCCATGAAAGGAAAGATCGACCAGATCCTCGAAGCTATCCTCACAGCCAGGAGAGAAGAAGAACAGCGTGAAGCCGCTGTTGTCGTCAATGGACAAGGGTCTACTGCCATCCCTTTGGTCCCAATTCTGAATTCTCAGGGAATGTCGTTGAACTTCAACAACGCAATCGAAGGAAACACTTCTCAGCCAATCCCAGCGCCTGGAGTTACCGTTGGAGTTATCCCGCACGCCCAGCCTGCTGCTGTGCAAATCCCGGTTCCTCATGTCGAAGATACTCTGATGGATCAGTATGACGATGTTCAGAACTATCATGCTGCTATCCCCATTGCCAGTCCTGTTGCTGCTCAGGATTCAGAAGCCATGAAGATGTGCTGAGATCTAGCCGAGAAACTCCGCGCCATGGAGGGGCATAACTCAAATTCTTTCACTGCTTTGGAATTATGCTTGGTGCCTGATGTTGTCATTCCTCCCAAGTTCAAGGTGCTCGAATTTTCAAAGTACAAGGGTCTCAGCTGCCCAAATATTCATCTGAAGATGTACTGTCGCAAGATGGCTGCCTATGCCAGAGACGAGAAGCTCATGATCCATTGCTTCCAGGACAGTTTGTCTGGGGCATCACTCGAATGGTATATGCAGTTGGAGCGTAACAGCGTACGCACTTGGGCTGAGCTAGCCGATGCATTCGTCAAGCAGTACAAATACAACACCGATCTTGCTCCAAACCGTACTCAGCTTCAGAGTATGACTCAGAAGGACAACGAATCCTTTAAGGAGTACGCACAACGATGGAGAGAGCTAGCCGCAAGGGTGCATCCACCTCTTGTTGACCGAGAATTGATTGACATCTTCATGGGCACTTTGCAAGGCCAGTACTACGAAAAGCTGATCGGTAGCGTCTCCGCTGGATTCTCTGACTTGGTGATCATCGGTGAGAGAATTGAGGAAGGGCTGAAGAGTGGAAAGATCCCAGGAGGTTCTAACAGCCAGGCTAATGCTAAGAGGCCTTTTAATGGATACAAGAAGAAGGAGGGCGAAACAAATGCCATCTTTGTGCAGAAAGGGCAAGCTTCTCAACAAGCTCCTCCTATGCCTTATCAAGTTCCCTACTATCAGTATCCATATGTTGCTGCTGCACAATATGCTCCAATGCCTTATCAGCCAGCTGTTCATGCAGCGCAAGCTCAGATGCCACGGCAACAGGCTCCTCAGCAACAAGCCTACAACCAGCAAGGATATCAGTATCCTCCTCAGCAACAGCAGATGCAAGCTACTCAGCAACGACAAGGTGCTCGCCCACAGCGTCCGCAGAGAACATGGAGACCAGATAGAGTCTTTGATTGTCTACCAATGCCATATGCCAAAATCTTTGCTCAGTTGATGGAGAAGAAGGCTGTTGTTCCGAGAGACTTAGCTCCTCCAACCATCCTGCCTGCCGATTACGATGCAAATGTTCATTGCGAGTTTCATAAGGGCGCTCCAGGTCACACCATTGAGGACTGCAGGGCTTTCAAGCATATAATTCAAGACATGATCGATAGGGATGCTATCAACTTTAATGGGAAGTCTCCAAACATCATCAACAATCCGATGCCACCAGTCAACTAGCGCCAACGGCAGATTAATTCCAGTCAAGTCCATTCTCTGAAGAAGGTCGTCATGCTGCCATTTCATTATTCGCAGTTTCTTATGTTTTGTCTTTGTTTATTTAAGTATTGTATGCTTTGAACAATTGCCATTCGTATTTGGTTTTCATTAATGTATCGTTTATGCATGTTTTGAATTAGTTATGTCGTATTCACTCATTTTTCACTTATCACCGACACGTTTATTCACTCCACTCCATTCACTGTTGTTTAGCATGATTTGAGGGAGGATGATGAAAACGAGATACCCATAATTGCAAACGGTATGCTTTCAGATAGAATCTCGTCAATGATATACAGGCATTGTTTCAATTCCCCATACACTGGAGATATAAGGAGTTAATCCCTAGTAAACCACTTCGAGCCTAGAAGTAGCAGTTTTCTTCGGATATTCAAACCTTATACTTAACCTGGGGCAGGGTAGTGTTTAGTTAATCCAATCCCGCATTCGAATCAACAAAGCAAAATCCCGAAGACGGTTGTTCATCAAGGACCCATGCTATGGCAGTCACAACCTTCCAACAAAATCAAAAAAAAAAATCATCAAAAGCCTGCTAAGTCATACACCTTAGAGGGGACTTAGGCAAAATCAAGGCAATCTCGATGGATCTGACAAACGAAGTCAATCCATGCAAAAGTTAGGGATCAAAACAAAAGCAAAAGAGGACCCCAAAACCCTCAACAAAAACAAAATAGGATTCAGTGGCCACCCAAGTCAAGGGGCACTGACATCCATCAAAAAACCAAAATAAAGGTGACTGCCACGTCAAGCAAATCTTGAACCTTCAAGCCTACACCGTCACAGCAAGTGCAGAATTAACTGAGCGTAGGACTGGAGATCATTACGAAGAAGGGGTGGGTATAAATCATATTTTGAGCCTAATATCCTTTGTTTCATAACCATGAACCAGACCATGTTACAGCCCTCGAAAGACCTAATTGAGGCGAGGTTTCTTCTGAAAGCATGCTATCGCGAGGTTGCGTAACCTGACTCCTCACATGATTTCTAATCATCAATATTGGTGTCATTTTGCTTGCTATATCTTTCACACCAATCAAATTAGCACGACGTCTGGGCTAGCAGTCCATTCGTCTCACTATCACGACACTTCAATAAAATGATACTTTTTCAAATCTTGCATCGAACTTTGCATTAATATTACCATTTATGAATGTACAATTTTAATTGCAAATCAGTGCTAGGTATTCAAAGACACTTCAACAAAAGGCAATTGAGGAGAAACTTGACTTTCAGTGGCGCACACGAAGCAAGACTACCTCGGAACCCACAG
Organism: Lathyrus sativus; assembly: GCA_963859935.3. Classification (NCBI taxonomy): domain Eukaryota; kingdom Viridiplantae; phylum Streptophyta; class Magnoliopsida; order Fabales; family Fabaceae; genus Lathyrus; species Lathyrus sativus. The sequence continues at coordinate 464,910,231 of OZ012740.1, forward strand.
GCTGGGGCAAATCACTCAACAGCTCGAGCAAGGGCAGGTTATCCGAGTTCAGCTTCCATATGACAGAACTGGTTAATCTGGGACAGACCATTACCATGTTCAGACTGGGGCAAGAACAGGTCGCCCTGACCAACAAGCAGAGTTGCAATCTTCTCTGAAGGAAATTGACAACAAATCACCAAGTACCCAGACTTGAGGCATCCAGAGCATCATCTTCTGCTTCGATCGTGACGTCTTCAACAAACTGCGTGTCGAGGAAGTCAATCCCTCCCACCACCCGAAGTCCAATCTGCATTGGCAACTACCAAAAGTCCACCACGCTAGCATCTTCACCTGCATTTCCAAATCACCCATTTGCAATCATGTGCATCATATGCATCGCATTCGATCTCATAAATATCTTGCATCATATGCATACTCCAATCATACCATACTTCCCCAGCTCTTGCATCTTCGCTCGTCAGCATTTGCATTTGCACGTCCACTCATATGGAATATCATCCAGCATTCATATATGCAAGTCAAGGTCCAGGATCAATCTCGAAGATTTCCAAGACCATCGATCGCCCAGTCAAGGGGGCGTCTTCCGCAAGATGGTGGGTTTACCCCACGATTCTCAAGAGCTTCAAAGCAATCAACATTCAGCCTAGTCAGGGGCAATCTTCTGCAATTGTGGGTTTCTCCCATAAAATTTGAAGTTATTTCAAAGCAAGATTCAGCCCAGTCAGGGGCATCTTTTCCAAGACCATGGGCGTCTCCCGTGACGAATTTCAACCTCGTGGTTGATCAAATATACAAATCAACATTCAGCCTAATCAGGGGCATACCATTCAAGACCGTGGGCGTTCTCCACGAAGTTGTTCAACCTTTTGTTGGGAAAATTCAAGAAGTTTAATGCAAGAACCAGCCCGAGCAGGGGCATCTTCGGCAAAACCGTGAGCGTCCCTCATGAAGTTGTTCAACCTTTTGTTGAGAAAAACAAGACATCCAGACAAATTTAGCCCAGTCAGGGGCATCCTCTTCAGAATTCATGGGTGTAACCATGAAATCATTTCAGCAAATTATGATTTCCAAGCAAAGACGGTGGGCGTACCCCGTCGACTCATTTCAATTCAATCTTCTTCTCAGGGGTTCCCCAGTAAGTTGTACCCAGCAAGCGTGACCGTTGTCAATTGCCATACTATCATCCTTTTGGTGATAGTCGAACTTCATCAGTTCAACCTAGCCTGCATCCTTTTGATGTTGGTTAACTTCAAATATGTGTTGTCCTATCATCCTTTTGGTGATAGCGATATGTTCGTGTGAGTTTCGCTCCGTCATCCTTTTGGTGGGGGGTCTATCATGGTCATTAATGATAGATTGTGCGATAGTTTATTTGTGTTTCGCTCCGTCATCCTTTTGGTGGGGGGTCTATCATGGTCATTAGTGATAGATTGTGCGATTTGTTTTGTGTTTCGCTCTGTCATCCTTTTGGTGGGGGGTCTATCATGGTCATTAATGATAGATTATGCGATGTGTTTCGTGTTTCGCTCCGTCATCCTTTTGGTGAGGGTCTATCATGGTCATTAATGATAGATTGTGCGATATTGTTTGGCGTGTGTTTCGCTCCGTCATCCTTTTGGTGAGGGTCTATCATGGTCATTAATGATAGATTGTGCGATATTGTTTGGCGTGTGTTTCGCTCCGTCATCCTTTTGGTGAGGGTCTATCATGGTCATTAATGATGGATTGTGCGAATTTTGCTTGTCTCGCTCCGTCATCCTTTTGGTGGGGGGTCTATCATGGTCATTAATGATAGATTGTGCGAATTTTGTTTATCTCGCTCCGTCATCCTTTTGGTGAGGGTCTATCATGGTCATTAATGATAGATTGTGCGATATTGTTTGGCGTGTGTTTCGCTCCGTCATCCTTTTGGTGGGGGGTCTATCATGGTCATTAGTGATAGATTGTGCGATTTGTTTTGTGTTTCGCTCCGTCATCCTTTTGGTGGGGGGTCTATCATGGTCATTAGTGATAGATTGTGCGATTTGTTTTTTGTTTCGCTCCGTCATCCTTTTGGTGGGGGGTCTATCATGGTCATTAGTGATAGATTGTGCGATTTGTTTTGTGTTTCGCTCCGTCATCCTTTTGGTGGGGGGTCTATCATGGTCATTAGTGATAGATTGTGCGATTTGTTTTGTGTTTCGCTCCGTCATCCTTTTGGTGGGGGGTCTATCATGGTCATTAGTGATAGATTGTGCGATTTGTTTTTTGTTTCGCTCCGTCATCCTTTTGGTGGGGGGTCTATCATGGTCATTAGTGATAGATTGTGCGATATGTTCGTGTGAGTCTCGCTCCGTCACCCTTTTGGTCGGGGGTCTATCATGGTCATTAGTGATAGATTGTGCGAATTTTGTTTATCTCGCTCCGTCACCCTTTTGGTGGGGGGTCTATCATGGTCATTAGTGATAGTTTGTGCGAATTTTTGCTTGTCTCGCTCCGTCATCCTTTTGGTGGGGGGTCTATCATGGTCATTAATGATAGATCGTGCAGTAGTGCTTTGCTTTGCCATCCTTTTGGTGGTAATAGCTATGTGTGTTTCATCCCATTATCCTTTTGGTGATGACGACTTGTGCCAGTTTGCTCAGAGGTTTACGTCATCCAGTATTTTCAATTCTCAATCACATCTTTTTCTTTCGGACAAATTCAGGGTCTTCTTCATATCTAATTGACTTCTACCTTGAAAGAATGAACTCTATAGCAATTCATCTCACTCGGTTTAAGCCAATTAGATAGGGGCATCTGTCATACCCTAAATTTGTCCTACCCTTTTTGTAAATATTTTCGTATTTATTGTTTCATGCCATTTAGACGCGTGTCTGCTCGCAATTGGTTGATTTTTCAGAACTTTATCTTTTTGACCAATTAAAAGGTGACACGTGGCTTAATACAATTTTTTGTGAATATTAATTTTTCTTAGTTTCTTAAACTCTTTCTTTTTTTAAAAAAAAATGTTACTTATAATATTTTTAAATACTTAATATTTGTTTTTTGTTTTTAACCTGTTCTATTTATATTTGTTTATGTTTAACTATATTTGTTAATATCTTTATTAGAATTATGCTTTTTTTTTTATTATTAATCTTAATATTATTGAATTTAATAAGAAAAGAAAATTGTAACAAAAAGAAGCAAGTTGGGGGGAGAGAGGCCCAATGGCAACGGCCCGTTAGGGTTTGTATTGGAGCTGAATATTAATAGAAGAGGAAGAATTAGTTGAGGGAAGGATTCTCGGTTACTGTTCATTATGACAAAAACGGCCGTCCCCTTTTCTAAAACAAAACCCTAATTGGAATACTGTTCATCTTCCTTCCTACATCAGTAAGACGGCGCCGCCCCCATGTTATTTTCTTCCCAATCAAAGCAATAAACCCGAAAAATGTGTTCATCACCCCACGCAAAACCTTCTCCGCCTCATATAACCTCAACAGAACACGTAGATCTCCGTTCTCTCTCGGTGAAAGGGTTCCTAAAAACGAAACTCAGGGCTCACTTCACTCTTCTAAATCCGCGTCCTTAAGGGCAACCTCCGTGCGAACCGCCATCAATTTCGTCGAGGTATCACTCTCAAACCACAGCGAAACCACCGTTCCCGCTAGAACGCTCAACTGTTTCAACCAATGTCAGGCTTTCAACGTGCAAGCTTCTATCGTTTCAGACTCGGAGGAAAGGAAAGCGAAAAAAAAACTCACGTGTTAACAACTGAGTTCATGCCATCGATTTAGATCTTTTTCTGTCGGTTCTGGTTTTGATAAATTTGTTTTCCAATTTATTTATGTTTGTTACTGGTTTTTGTGTGGTTTGTGCCCTTTTGATTTAAGGAAGCAAATTTGTTATGTTCTTGTTAACATTGTAGAATACCGTTTTTTTTATTTTTTAGCTTGAAACATCGTGGTACACATAAGCATTGTCACTTTCAGTTGGCATCAACAATACAACTCTCGTATGGTTTTGATGTGAAGCCAACAACCATTTTGGCATCTCAGAAGTGAAGACCTGTTTTCGTTTCGAGTTCTGATTGGTGGATGCAGAAAGCTTCGGTCTAAATTCTGTGGCACTTTGATTCGTTAACAAGCGCTCAGCCATAATGATGATGCAATGGCGATAAGGGGATTCAGCTCTTGGCTATCAACATCGTGATTACGGTGTTCCAATTCCAGGACTAGTACAGATGCTAATGGATTCATGTGTTAAAAAACCAAACCAGATCTAACTACAAAGAACACCATTTCACCTCTTTCAAACATCACTCAGTCTCAATACAACACATTCAACAAATGAGTTTCGGCAATGTCGGTAACCTGTTGGTTTTAGGTCTATTCAATTTAAAGTTGATTTATGAATTGTTGTTTGAATCATGTAGGTAGAATATGTTTTTATTCAATCTGAAGTTGATGATAGTTCGGGTCTTGCACATTTGGTTTCGGGTTTGGATGGGGATATTGTCTGAACGTTATTTTATTTGCCTTGTAATGGTTAAAAGCTGGTATAAGCAAAACTGTCTTTGACTTTGATAAAGTTTGAAAAGGGGAATTGATGCTTTACTGGGGTTTGTTTGTTATTTTGCTGGCTGTTGAATTTGTGCAGGTTACGGCATCGCCTAATCATGGGTTATTCGAAAAGAGTTTGAAGCGATGACCTTTGGAACAACAATTCACCTTCACTCCGGTTCCGCCACAGACTCAACGACAAAGCCATCAATCATATCACTCACCGCGTGATGTTGGCTGTTACTCCTAGCTGTTATTAAACGTTTGTTGTGTTCTCTTTTTGACAGATTTCGCGCAGGTTACGACTTCGAATTTCGACAGCAGAAACATGGATTCAAAGTGTATAGAGCTGCAGTTTATCAACAACAACTTAAAGCAAGAAATGCAACTACCGTCATTAAACTCCGAAATCTCGTGACGAGAACCATCCCTGCTCCCTCTTACAGCTGCTTGTGAAGTTTCTGCACATTCATCACTATCACCGAACCAGCACACGAAGCAACCACGGCTCCCCCACATGCTGTGCTTCAAGCTCACGCCAATGATAAACGGAGAGAGGTGTCAAAGTAGGTGATGACAAACAACGCCAACAACAAAAGCTCGCGGCCAAACATCAAACAGTAATTTGAAGTTACAACAATACACGGCGCACTATAAATCAGCAGCAACGTCGGGGCAATTCGTTTGGTAATATTATTTTAACTTGTGCATTGTGATGAATATTTTGTCGCGGCGGATTCGAATTTTGAACTCTTATTGCGGTTGCTTTAGAGAGAAAGAACTGAACTAGTTTTTTTCTTTGGATTTATTCATTGTTCATCAGTGTTGCGGTTGATTTAAGTTTGAAGGTTTTGATTTTGTTCAATTTTGGTTGATTGGTTGCTCACTTGCTTGCGTATCCGTATTAGTTAAACCGTTGGAATTAGAAGTTTTTGTTGGTTATGGTTATTCAGTATTCATGTTGAGGAAATGATGTTGCTTGCAAGTTATATTATTCTATGATAGGTTGCCACCGCCATGCTGCGCTTCGCAAGTTTCGTCCAAGTTGGAGTGGAAGTCATAATGAATTGGGAACAGTTGATGGAAGTTTTTTAAAGAGAAATCAATTAGATATTAGTTATTATTTTTGATTTTGTTATTTAATTTTGTTAATAAATTTTAATTAACTTAATTATTTGAGTTAATCAGATAATTTAGATAATTAATTTCGATTAACATAATTAATTAATTAATGGAGTTTCGACTGTTTAATCCTTTTAATAACTTTTAATTAATTTAATTATTTGATCACATTAGCTGTTAATCAAATAATTTTAATAATTAAATTAGATTAAACAAATTAAGTGGTCCAATAATCTTTTCTCATGTTAGCTTCGAAGTGGGTCAAGATCGAAAGATTTCTAAATTCAAGTTAATGTTGTCAGTATGCACTTACGTCCGTGTTATGTCTCCCATTTCGATAATAAGGTAATTCTCTCCCTCCAAATGTAATAGTTATTTTCTCACTTATGCTTTAACGGTTCAAAATCAGTTTTAAAAAAAATAATTCTCGATTAGTCGAGTCATTTTCACCCATGTAAGTCGAGTGCTTTCAAGGCCTCGCCATCGACCTTTGATCACCATACACAACAATTTAAAGCTTAATCCTGGGCTTCCTTACAGTGACACCTATTTGATCAGTTACTTCTAATTGGTCACTTAGAAGACTAGCCCACTTTGCTAGTGTACACGCTTAAAATTTAAATTCAAACCTTGACTCACCTCGAGTACTTTTTCAAAGCAAATTAAATCTTTGAAGTCTAGCATTTCTTGGATTTTTGAATGATCATTAGCGAGGTGTACACCTTAAATAATGTATTATTCAACTTTTCGTATTAATACACTCTTTTTGAACAAAGAAATATCATAGGAATCTAGCATTCTGTGTGATATTTCTGCCGTTCATTCAAACATTCTCCAAATGAAAAAGGTGTCGTCGAGATCTAGCATTTCGATAATGCCCCAATTAATTGGTTGTGAGGCCTACGTCTCATTTATCAAATAATTGTCATTTCTCTAATTTTCAAATCCAATATCGTATTCTCACCTCTCGTACTACAATTCTTTTTCATACCCTCGATTCAATTCTTCAAAATATCTTTCTCGACCGAAAGAAGGAGGTTCTTGGAGCCTAGCATTCCTTGAATTTTCGAGTGAATAATTCTCGAGGCACGCCCTTTGAGTTATTATTCATTCAATCTTTCGACTTTTTTTCAAATATCATTTTCTCGATCAAACTTCGAAAGAAGGAGATTCTTGGAGTCTAGCATTCCTTGAATTTTCGAGTGAATAGCTCTCTAGGCGCGCCCTTTGGGTTGTTATTCACTCAACCTTTCGACCTTTTTCAAACTCAATCATTCTCAACGTTCTCCTAAGTCGAGTGCTCGTACGCATTCGCAACCCACATTTCGCACACATTCACAACCTCTCGTGGTTTCGATATTAGAGGCACCTTTAGGGACCAATATCGTTTCTCATAATCTAACCCTTGACACGTCGTCAAGTCGGTTCTATTTTCAAACAAATCCTCGACACGCCGTCGAACCACTTCAAAACAACTTCCTTTTGGCCTCGCATGCCACTCTTCGATTCGATCCTTTCACAAACTTTTTTTAAAAACTTACGAAAGAGAGGTATTCTTAGAATCGAGCATTCTTTGAATATTTGAATGAGTAACTCTTGGGCTCGCCCCCGAGTTGTTATTAGTTCATTCTTTCGTTTTCAAAACGTCTCATTCTTATCTTCAACTTATTCAACTCAATTTCCGAAAGAACTGAGTTCTTGGGATCTTGCATTCCTTGGATTCTTGAATGACAAGCTCTTGAGGCACGCCCTTAGGTTGTTTGTCAGTCACTCTTTCGTCTTTTCCTCAAACTTCAACCCTTTTCAAACCTAATCTCTTCGTGGTTGTTACCACGAACTACGGACGCTCTGATTCTTTATTCATTCTTGAATATAAGATACGTAGGCACAAGATTGCGATGATCTTGGCGAGCACACTTCTATCCATCTTCCGTTTTCCCCCCACCTTTTCCCGTAGTCGAACTACGACGCTCTGATTTCTCATTCTCGTCCGAATGAGCATACGTAGGCACAAGGGCCCCAATCCTTGGCGAGCACCCTATCCTCTAATCACCCATCTCTCCTTTGCGTCTTTAACCTTTTACCCTACCAATTCTATCTTTAATAGCGAGAAGAAAACCAGTAAACCTAAACAACACTCCCCACATTTACCTTAAGAGGTTCCCGTCGAGTACGACGGACGTGAGGGGTGCTAATACCTTCCCCTCACGTAACCGACTCCCGAACCCGGAACTTGGTTGCGACAGCCCTGTTCCTATCCTTTTCGTTTTTAAGAGGTTTTCTCGATATTTTCCTCTCCCGTTTATTCGGGAAAAATAAAGTTCGGTGGCGACTCTGTCGAACCGCATTTCCGCGCCCTTTCGCGCGAGGGTCGTATTTTCGAATGTGATTTTTCGAGGTGCGACAAGTGCTACCAATGGAGGATTATTGGCCTCCATACCAAGGTGACACAGTTTGGCACAACGATGACATGAGAAGAAAGAAAAAGGGACGCCCAAACAACAAGCGTATAAGAATCGAAATGGATACGACTGATAAAATGATAAGATTGTGTAGTATATGTCGTCAGCCCGGACACAACCGTAAAAATTGTCCTACTGTTGGAGGCACATCTGCTTCATTAGTTAACTTATCGTTTAATTTGTTGTAACAAAATATATTTATATATTGATGAGTCTTTTAATTTGTTGTAACCAAATACAACGGTCTTAACAACAAATAAGACTAACAACACATAACACATACTAATTTTATTAAACGTAAAACATTAACTAGGTGATTACAACAATCAAACTAATTTCATTCGGTCCAAACATGACTTCCCTCGCATCTTTGTCGGTCTTAACATGACTTCCCTCGCATCTTTGTCGGTCTTAACATGAACCCATCCACGTAGCCGATCAAATCTCTTGATACTACGAATTTTTTTCCCTTCACCAATGTCTCAGCCCAACCACCGATTCAGCTCCCTCTTAAGTTGATTGAAACTCTGTATGTTCCAAAACAACATGTCCATCAGAGGCTTCTCTCTCGAATATACGATTTTCCCCATCGATGACGATACATGTTATCAGTAGAACAAATATATCAGAGGAGACGTGGAAGTAAATGATCATAACACCTCTATTTACAGAAAAAAATTTCAAAATACAAGGGGTCTCCAGATGAATTGGCGATACCCTTTAGTGAACATAACCAAGTCGCCAATTGGATTGGAGACTGCATGAGGTGTCTTCAGATCAATTGGCGCCACCCTTATAGGCTTAACAAATGGTCGTCAATTGGATTAACGTTTTTGTGTAATCCCAAACCCTAACTAGAATATTTTAGAAATATTTTTGAAATGTGGGGTATTTTGAGAATTTTTTTTCAAAAATTAGATTAATGGGATAAAAAATTCTTTGATGTCTCTTTACACTAATATTTATATATCAAAACTAATTATAATATGGAATCAATTTAGCCTCCATCAAAAATAAAATTAAATATACATTTAAAAGAATCACGTGATAATTTTATATTCTTTTATAGTTAGTGAGCCAAATTAATTCTTTGAAGCCTAAACTTTAATAATAATAATAATAATAATAATAATAATAATAATAATAATAATAATAATAATAATAATAATAATAAATTCAATATTATTATTTAAATTTATAAAAAATTTAATTCATATACGCGGACAACTTAAACTAATTTTATACTGTCATCTAATAAAAATTCATTAATATATTATGTAATACCAATAATTTAAAATTTACAATGTAATTTGACAGAATACATGATGGTAATTAATTGATAATATAATTTTTTTTAATATATATCAATTAAATTCATCTATAAAATACTAATAAAGACTTAAAAAAAATTTAAAATCTATTACTTTATTTACCATCCTTACGATAGAATTTAGATCGCACTACTAAACTGAACAGGATAAAAAAGTAATCACATTTTTAGATTCAAATACTAAAATATTGCTAATTTAATTTAATTACCCTTATTATTGTTGTTACTGTTTCTAAAATATTTTAAATATAATTTACTAATATTGTGAAAAAATAGTCATTAAAATTAGAGATAAGTTAGTAAATATAATTATTTTTAAAATAAAATAAAAAAAAATAATTATATCTAATTATTTTATCTATTAAATATTAAAAATTATTCTTACTTATAATAGTTGAGTCCAAGTAGAATATTAGTTCTCTCTTCGTCCTCTTTATAATTAATTTGTACATTTCATGTGTTAATATATTTAATACTAATGATATATTTTTGAAATAAATAGAGAGCGATGAGATATTTAACAAAACATCATGTGAGAGTCAATTTTTTTCACCCAAAATTTCTGCCCCTAATTGAGTGACACACGTCTAAACTTTGTGAATAATAAGAGAAGAGAAATTGAATAAAAAACGACAGGAGATATTGGCGAGAAAAAGGGATAGAGTGGAATCAAAACAGAAAAGATATGCAAGTGTGGTAGGACCCAGAGACATGCGTTCCAAACGACAAGCCGACAAAGGAGGGGACCAGACATCACACGGCTCGGGAAAAGGAGCATAGCCTGTCGTTTTCTAATGAAAAACAAACCTCTCAGTGACCCATTCCTCTTTGCCTATAAAATCATCCATATTTTGTGTAGACAACCAGATTAAATAACAAGCCTACAAGGCTAGGTAGAGTGTATTTTTAAAAATAAATAGAAATATTTGTATTTAATTTTTTATCAAGTATTTATATTTTTAATATGGTAAAAAGAAAAAAAATTAAAATAAAATTAAAAAAGTCCTAATAAATAACACTTAACAATGTTGAAAGGGATATTCCCTTTTTAAAAAATTATAATTCAGTTTATAAAAAAAATCTGTTTAAAATTATAAATCACTTTACATTCTCATTACAATATTAATGATATTTTTTTTCTCTAATATACCCTCAAATATTTATTATTATTTTTTAAATTTTTTAAATTTTACTCTCGTTTGTAATTATGAGAGACATAGTGTAAAATTATATATAATTTATTTTTTCTATAAAATAATAATTAAGTTTTTTAATTTGTGTAAAATGACTTAAACGTTTTATATTTTGGATAGTAAAATATATGCTAATTTATTGAGTTTATGTTTAACAACTAATTTATTAAATATATCAATACAAAAGTCTTATTTTTTTTTTTAGAAGAGTAAAGACAACTCAATCTTTAATAAATAATATTGAATTAGTTTAAAATATTAGTATAATAATAAAATTACGCTATTTCTTTTTTTGCCACAAAATATACGACGAGTTAGCAAAACACATTTTTTTATATAGTATTCCAACATAGAATAATTTTTGTTATCGGATTTTGAATCTCTACGGATAAAATGTTTTAAAAACTCACACTATTATAGTAACCAAACTTTTTCATTCAAGGAATTAAAAAAAAAAGGATTTAAGATTGCGAAACCAACTTGTATAATGGGGAATATTCTTCGACATGATGGAATAAAGAATAGAATCTGCAAAGTTAGCACTCAAACACTCAAATCAGTTAATAAATCTAAGTAATGAAGCAAGTTATGGTTCAAGCCTTCCCGCAATCAATCATGGGTACACATTATATGTGGGAGAGAGTTATAACCACCCCACATTTCTTAGCATAGAATGCATGGTCCGTTAGATCATATCTAACGATAGGTAGTCACCAATGGAGTGGATCGAGTATGAGTTCAATAGTTGTAGGTGCACTGAACACTCAACCCTTTCGTGACTACGCTTTAGGACAGATAATTAGGCATATTTGTCATTAGGTCTACGAGGGGCCTAGGACAATTTTTCCTAAGGCTTTCCAGGACGCAGTAATGAGAAGTTTTTTAGAACATCAGGCCTTCATCGCTCTAGACCAGGGTCTTCATATCGGGTTCCTTGTGTGGATTTATGTGTTTGTAGGTATAAAGTTGAAAATTTCGTAGAAGATCTATCCGTTGTTTTTATGACAAAAATGATGATTAAAGTCATTGACAATAACTTTTAATCTTGATGATGACGATCTAACCAAAGAAATATCTCATGTTTCATCAACAAAAGGACACCCAAGATCATTTATATGATCATAAGCAATCTAGCAAAGACTCTTGAAACCTCATAAAAAGTGTGAAAGTTCGTCAGGTCATGTCTGTCTGTCTGAGTGACCAGAGTATTATAAAAGTAAGGAAATGGATTAGACGTACTAAGGCAACTCACACACACACACACACACACACACACACACACACACACACACACACACACACACACACACACACACACACACACACACACACACACACACAAAATATCTTTTCAAATGTTCTATCTTGAAAATTATTTTCTAAACCAAGCCAAGTGATTAAATAGTTCTCCATACCCTTTTCAAACCATTTTTAACTAACCAATCAATTGGAAACCAGTGTCAACGATTAGACAAACTTTTCTGAGCCAACCAATCGATTAGAGCATAAAGCCAATAGATTGGAATAATGCTAACCGATTAACTAAATGATAAAGACACCATATTATTGACTTACAACGACTCTATTTCCAAAATTTCCTATTTGGGCTTGCTAATTGATTATAAATGAGTTGACCAATCAATTGGAGCCTTATGCAAATCGATTGGCTCATTAATTTGGCCAATGGATTATTTCCGCTTTTGGTTTTTCTAACCACTATATAAGGGAGACATGCATCCTTTTCACAACACGCCCCTTTCCAACGTTTAAAATTTTTTTTAAATAATTTATCTCTCTAGAAGATATTTCTTTAACTTGATATTGTCGTAGTGCTTGTAAGTGAAGCTTTGAGGAAGAATTTTTTTGTAAGTGGTCGTGCTGGTCATTTAAGTTCTTAAGAGTGTGATACTCTTGAGAGTTCGAGTTTGATTTGTGAGATAAATCTGACATAAAATATACGCGGTTAGTTTCTTTATCTTTGACAGAAAATTTTTTGTTTGGCTATTGAGATAAGTCGTAAATCTCTAAATAGTTTGTTAGGTTAGCTTGAGGTAAAAGTTGTCATTGGCTGGGGATAAACCCGTATAAATCTAAAGATCAAATTGTATTAAGGTTCGTGGGTATAACCTTCCAAAGCTCAAAGTTTATACTCAAAATCTTAAGAAGACCTCTTGGGGACAGGACTAGGCCAACATTCGGTCAAACATATATATTTATCTAGTGCAATCCTTCTAACCATATCCTTTTAATTTATGCAATTTACTTTTATTATTTCTGTGTAATTCACTCAACCAAAATTACTAATATGATCTTAATCGAGAAAAGTATGAAATTAATCATGAATTTTAAATACCATAATTCACCCCCTCCCGTGCTTTAAATCACTTGCCCAACACTTTGCTTACAAAAGTTGAAAAGGTTTGGGGATCCTACGTGAATGACCTTGGGGCTATTTCCATCATATTCAATGTAACAAGTACTTTCATGAGAGAGGAACGGGGGAAAAGGTTTCTCTCACTCCATCAGATGAAGAAAATGTTTGATGTTTACCTTGATAACTGGAAGAATTTTAAGGATCATTACTTCCTAGTCACTCCCCGGGGTCAAGCAACTCATTCTACCTTCGACATTCTTTCTAAAGACAACTTTTCCCCTTCATGCCCCCTCGTTCGGAGCTGATAAAATGTTGAAAAAGAATTCAAAAATGTTAGTCCCAGGACAACTTCAGACTTCTTAAAAAATATGCATTTCCTTTAACTCCTTAGTCACTTATTAGGAGAGTATGGATTATGAGAACGAAGCTGGTCATTAAGACATGCCACCGACTAAGAACAATAGGTGGTATATTAACATGTGGTCGGTTGTTGTTCTGGACTGGACTGGCACATGCCCTAGAGCTGGGCAAGGCCTAATCTAATCTAGCTTAAGGCAATATGATCGTGTGGCACAATATAAACGTTGGGCACAATATAGCTGTTGGACACAATAAGCCGTTGAAGCGTATAGCCGTTGGGGACATGCCCCTCACGCGCTTGACAGTTCATGCAACCAACTACCCATCCGAAAGTCACGGGGACAGTTGGACCAGGCCAAAGATCACGCGCTAGATCTTCCATCTGGCAGTCTCTCATTGGCCGACCAGATATTTCGGTCACATGGGAGACCCTGGCCCCGCGCTGAGGGGAATCTTATAAATACCCTCTCTCTTGAGAGGGTCCGGTATTTTATTCATTATTTCTCATACCTAAACACTAGTACTTGTTTTCTCTCTTTAGCCAAAACATTTACTTTGGCATTGAAGTACCTTGCATGTACAACCCCCTCCTCTCCTACAACCACTGTTGCTGCCCTACATTGAAGGCCAAGACGATCCTTTATGATCACTCCAGATCAGTTGTAGTAGCAACTAATGTTCAAGAGGGAAAATATATTTTTGTTGAAAAGCGTATTTCGTCTTTTAATTTGTATTTTCGTTCTTTTTTAGTATTAACCTTGATTGTATTCTTCACTTTATCCTACATATAACATTGGATTGGTTCATGACATCTTTAAAAGGAAGATGGCTTAAGCAACAAACAATACGCCTATGTATCCATTTCCAAAATCCACTTCAAACACAATAGAGACATCGACAAGAGCAACCCATGAGAGGGATAATGCCCCGCCTGTTAGGAAGACACATTTGGCTCAAGCTATACAAGAGAATAGGTTGGACCAAAGAAACACATCTTTAGTAAGCCAGAGCAAAAAAAACACATGAGCTATACTAGTCTTTTGCCACTGAAATTGCCAAAAGGGATCGTAACAAGGGTCAAGCTCTTGAGGAAAATCTTGCAAAATTTCTAAGCCTTCTGTTGGGTGACAATATCGAGTAGAGAAACAGTCTAGAGGGCGGCGAATAGACCCTTATTAAAAATTCAATGGATTTTCCAAAAATAGAATATCATAGGTTTTTCAAGAACGCGTAGAATTTTTAAAGCAAAAATAGAGATCTTATGCTTGGATTGGAATTCAATCATGTTGACAATTACACAATTCATAAATTTCCAGTTTGTTCAAAAATAATGATTAATTGAGTGATTCTAGATTACATGAGATGTGTCATGTACAATGATTCAATTAATATTAGATTCTAACAACACCAGTTTTTAAGAGTTTAATCAACACTGAAGCTCAAAATGGTACCAATTTCTAACAAAACCTAACCTTACGTAATAAATCGTTATCAACTGAAATAAACGATAAACTACACTAAGAATTGAAAACTTAAGCATGTAATATCCTATGAAATTGAAATGCGAGAGAGAGAGAGAGAGAGAGAGAGAGAGAGAGAGAGAGAGAGATAAATAGATATATAGATAGATATAGATATAGATAGATAGATAGATAGATAGATAGATAGATAGATAGATAGATAGATAGATAGATAGATAGATAGATAGATAGATAGATAGATAGATAGATAGATAGATAGATAGATAGATAGATAGATAGATAGATAGATAGAGAGAGAGAGAGAGAGAGAGAGAGAGAGAGAGAGAGAGAGAGAGAGAGAGAGAGAGAGAGAGAGAGAGAGAGAGAGAGAGAGAGAGAGAGAGAGAGAGAGAGAGAGAGAGAGAGAGAGAGAGAGAGGGGGGGGAGGGAGAGAGAGAGAGAGAGAGAGAGAGAGAGAGAGAGAGAGAGAGAGAGAGAGAGAGAGAGAGAGAGAGAGAGAGAGAGAGAGAGAGAGAGAGTACACCAAGATATATAGTGGTTTAACTATATCATCCTCGCAGGAGCCTAATCCAATGTTCAATCGTTTCCCATTGAAACATGATTTTTTCCATTATTTTTTGACAAATATTATAAGAGCTCATACAATCATCAACCCATAATAACACTGAGAAAAATAAATCTTTTATCTGGATATTGACTTGTATACAACCTAATGCTAAACTCTTATGCAAAATCTTTACTCAGTTCTCACTTCTTGAATCTTCCAGCTTCACTAATCTGCTCACAATGTTTGTGTGTGGCAATCATCCCTCGGTCCCACCAATTCCTTGAGCGGTAAACTGTGTGAAGATTGAAAAGAGCTTCACTTGTCTGTAGCCTTACACACGGTCACTACCAAGGTCAGCTGAAGAGAAACACCTCATTCTTTTCACTAATATTTGTCACCTCCAATGACAACAACCTCAATATTGCAAGCTTCCTAAAAAACCTTACCAAACCTTTAAGAATAATTAGTTTCAAGACAGTGTCTCCCTCAATCAATTAAAAATCTCTCATTATCATAATCTGAAATCAAAATTAGGGGTAAAAGATGAAAGAATTTCTATTTGCAAGAGTTTTTTAGTTGTAAAAAAAAAAGGGTTTTAATTTCACAAAATCACAATGTAGATTATGAAATTGTCTATTTGAAAATAAGATGACAAAATGAATTTAAATATGCTTGAGATTAAACACAAAAATGGATGGAAAAGTTAGTTAGATTCGAGTGAAGTGCATTTCATGATTTGAGTCAAATGGGCGAGTGAAGTGGAATAAGAAAACATAAATAATTTGACCCATTTCTCGTGTGATTTGAATCACCTTATAACTTTGATTCTAGTAATGAAGGATCGTGATTAGAATCAAGTACAAAGTCTGATTCAAGTCAATTTGGACAGAGCCAAACAGAGAAATGTGAAAAACTGTTTGATTTGAGTCAAGTGTAAAGTCTGATTTGAATCAAAGTTAAAATAGTGATTCGAGTCAGAGAAGTTGAAATTTTTTTTACCTCTGTTCAAGTTGATTCAAGTTAGGGTATGTAGATGATTCGAGTCATACACATAAAATCTCAAATTTGCATTATTTTCAAAATACTTTGAGACTTTCATTTCAACCTAACCTGAATCAACAACACATATGGTTCTTGTTTCACTAACTTGACCAATTGACTAAAAACATCATGATCAAGCTCAAGTATAACAATTGAATTATGCATGCTAAAAAAAACAAATCAATTTAAAACTTGATTCAGAGATGTGTAATCATAAAGGAGACTCAATAATCAATATAATAAACGAGACAAAAGCGATAAGACAAACAACAAAATCATATCCATTTTTTGATGCTTGGAAAGCTTTCACTTGGAATTGAATCTATTTTGAGCCAAAAGCAAATAAGCACTTGTGCTCTCCCTAAAATATTACACACAAACAACACAATATAAAAGACATAAAACAATTATAGACTCACATTACAAATCCCCCCCTTTGACAGCGTCAAAAAGAGATAGATAGAAATGAGTCTAAATACCATATAACCAACCACAAACGAATAATTCTAAATGAATATGTGAGCTAAAACACTAAGAAAAATATTTAACAGCAAAGATCAAATATATAACACGAAGATAGACATGATACATTCACCATAATTCAAAATAGACATGCAACAACATAAAATTTAGTGATCAAAAGTGTCATGTCAGGAAGATGAAATAATGCCCCAACAAGTATACAAATGCTCAAATGTGCATAATTAGCAACACATGTTTAAAAAAACTTAAATGTGCAAAGAAGAACAATAAAAAACATGCTAGAGAAGAATGAGTAAAATAAAGAAAAGAAGTAAATAATCAAACCAATGGACATATCTAGAAAAAACACACAAAATGATATAAAATCAGATACAAGATTTATAGAGATATAGCAAAGTAGTCGGTGAAACTATGATTTGCTACAAAATAGTGTTAGTGAGAACAAAATATACATAGAAAATGAAATTGAACAAAATTATCGGTCTATTTAAAGCACGAGGGATCTAATATTCCCAAATTCCTACAGATCTTACTAAAAGGTTCTGATGACAATGGTTTTGTAAAAATGTCACCAAACTGATTTTCAGTGTCAACGTATTCAAAAACAACATCCCCTTTTTCAACATGATTTCTAAGAAAATGGTGCCAGATTTCAATGTTTTTAGTTCATGAATGGAGTAACGAATTCTTAGTTAGGCTTATCGCACTAGTACTATCACAATTAATCATAATGCAGCCAAGTTTTAATCATAACCTAGCAATTATTATTTTAGCAATAAGACTTCCACAAAACAACTACCAGCAAATACATATTCAACCTCAATGCTATATAGAGAAACAATATGCTGCTTCTTACTATTCCAAGAAACTAAACAACTTCCAACTAAGTGACAGGTACCACTAGTGTTTTTCCTA
Source organism: Lathyrus sativus (assembly GCA_963859935.3). NCBI lineage: Eukaryota > Viridiplantae > Streptophyta > Magnoliopsida > Fabales > Fabaceae > Lathyrus > Lathyrus sativus. The sequence goes on from OZ012740.1 coordinate 464,928,068, forward strand.
TCTGACATACACCCCACAAAATTAGAATCAGAAAAAACTACTAAGCTACTTGCACTACTGTCATACCCTAATTTTTAACCCTAATATTCTACCTTATTTTTATTATTTTCATAGCATCAACCAACTCTTGTGCGTGTCTTTTATGTTTTGCTAACCCCATTGAAAATACAAAAAGAAATATGTCTTGCTTTACTTTGATTACAAGTTAGGGTTTTGGCACCAAAGAGCTCAAGAAGTTGATCATTCAAGGATTTGTGTGGTCCTTAACATCTCAAGTTCCCCGATTCATTCAACATGATCAAGAGTGTCCCTTCACTCACAATCAAGTGCAATGTTACATCAATGCTATTTCATCAAGATCCAATTTATTTGGTGCACCAAATTAGGGTTTTGGTCAAAATCAACTCAAGGTTGACTTTTTGACCAAGACTTGATCTCATCCCTCAAGACATGATTCAAAGGCCTCAAGTACATTATTTTAGTCCACTCATGTGTTTGTATTATCTCAATAAGTTTGATTTGTTGATAGTTGAAGAATTTGAATTCATCTGATGAAAAGTCAACTGTTGATCAAAGTCAAAGTTTGACTTTTGGAAATTTTGGAAAAATATGGATTTCACTAGTCAAAGATCACGAGCATATGAAGGATGATTGAATTTGATCATGTTAAATCAAAGGAATCAAGAAAAGATCAAGAATTAATGAAATTAGAGTTTTAGAATTTTTTTCTAAGTACAAATTTCCATGGTCAAATGACCTACTTTCCAAGATTGTAACTTCTTCCTCAAGCATCCAATGAAGAAACTTGAGGACTCCTCTTAAAGATGGAGTTTGATAATACAAACTGGTTAAAATTACAATCCAAAATATTTCTTGGAGTGGAAGTTATTGATTGTCCAAAGTTAGGGTTTCAAGTTGTGTGAAAATTCAAAACACTTTGGATTTTTTCTAAGTTTTCAGCATGGTCAAGTGCATGACTTTAAGGATTACTTGTGAACAATTCAAGCCACCTCTTTTAATGCTTGATGACTGAAATTAAATACCACATTTCATACTTCATTTTAGTGAAATAATGGGCCCAAAAACCCTTATCATTTGAAAGATATGATTGTCTAAAGTTGGGATTTCATCATGGTCAACATGGTTCAAACTGAACCAGAATTTCACCAAGTACCTAGTTAGTTTGGTCACACGAGTTTGGGACACCTTTTGCCAACTTTCTAAGCATTTCCAAGATATATGATCATCATGAAACTTGTAGTATCCCATGAGATCTTCAAGTTAGTACCAAATTCCTGCAAGATTGATCTCAATACTTGGAAGAAAACATTGATCTAATGTGCCATGTTGGACTGCATAGTGGACAATGGATGAAAAGTGATTTTGACTTCTTGCTTGTTCCATAAGTTAAGGAACCTGATTCATAACTCCCCAATAACTTGTACAACCTGAAGATCACTCATTAGAAGTCAACTTGCAGCCACACTAGAAAGTGAAGCTATGGTTGTACTTCCACCAACTTTATGCAAAAGTTACAATATCCATTGGAACATGATCTTGCTTTATCCAAACTTGGATCCTTCCATCAGATTCATTTCACTATAAATAGGGCTTCATTTCATTTCTAAAACACACAACAAACACACCAAGAACATCAGTACAACCAGAGATCACAAGTTCTTGCAAGTTCCAAACCACCATTGAAGTGAGATTCAAATTTCACAAACCAGCCACTTTCCTCACCATTTATCCATCCAAACGCCTTCCATACACCTCACATAACTTGTCTAAAGCATCAAATCTAACCTGTAACAGCTCTAACACATTCATCTTAACCTCACTTTTCCAACTTGCACATTGATTTGGTCAGAGAGATTCAAATATTCTCAAGGCAAACTAAGCATTGCAAAATATTCCTGGGAGGTCAGTGGAGCTGTAGGGATCATTACATTGAATTTGGGAAGACTCTAACAAGGATAACTATTTCACTCCATTGAGGTAAGTTGGCATTTCTGAAACTCCATGTTTTGAGCGTCATTTTGATTGTTTCTTGATACCAATGTGTTTGTCATGATGTAGTGAGTGAAACCCTTAAGCATTTGTTCATTGATAATTGATATATGTCATTTAATTTTAGTTTTAAATTACTAGGGTTTTTGGTTTTGTTAGAAATTCATGAGATAAAGTCAATATAAATTTAAGATGAATGCATATTTTGAATTCTTGTTGAATTTAAAGTGAAATGGTATATTCATTTTATGCATTTGGTTCCAAAACGAGGGAGTTTGATTTTCAAACTCCATGGTTGTTCTTGATGATAGTACGAAGAAGAAGAAGAAGGAGGGTGGCGCCATTTTCAGTTTCAAAAATTGGTTTAATATATATTATTTTCATTTGCACATTTATTTGAACGCGCCCCATGTGGCTTGGTGGTTACGTTGTTGGTCTTGAGTGTTGGTATGTCTTAGGGTGCGCTGGTTTGATCCCCAACCCCCTTTTTATTCATTTTTATGTTCTTCTCTCTCATTTTCTCCCTTTTACTCTCTTTTCCTTTTTTTTTTCTTACTTTTTTTATTTATTTATTTATTTTCTATTTCTTTTTATTTTAATTAAAACTTCCACCTTTTTATTTTAAAAACCTTCAAAAATATTTATTTATTTTACTTTTTTGTTGTATTCATATCAAAAATCACAAAAAAAATAGTAATTATCCTTTAGTTTATTTATATTATTTATTTTTTATTTAAACTTTAAAATTACAAGAATATCTTATTTTCTTCTTATGTATTTATTTCTCACATTTTAAAAAACCTAAAATGTTTATCCCTTTTATTTATTTATTAAGTTTCTCATTCATTTACATACTCTTGATTTTATTATATCTTGAATATTTTGAAAATATTGTTGATGGTATTATGCATGCTTGTTTCAAATTGCTTAGGGTTTAGGGCTTATGTGATCATTATTGTTGACCTAAAATTCATGATGAATCCATGTTTTGTTTCTTATTCATGTGTTGAATTTTGTCTTGTATAAAGATTGATGACATATACCATGGTTATGCTTGATAATTCATGTTGATCTTGCTCTTATTTGAACCATGTCCTATACACATTTTTTGCTTATGTCTTTGATGTTACTTTGTTGATGCATGCTTTGATGAATGATATATTCACACCTTTTGTTTATATGTGGATTCTAGCTTGTGTCTAAATATGTCTTGATAAAATGTGTTACTTGTAAACCATGTTTATGTTTGTTGATCTTGTCCATACTTGAGCCATACTTTAAGTCTTTGAAGCTGTTTTTGTTTAGTCATGTGTTTAAAAAATCATGTTGATGTTGTATATCACGTCTCGTTTAATTTCATTTTTGAATTGTCATATTTATTTATACATTCATGTTCACTTTGTGATATTGTTGCCTAATCTAAGGGTAGGGATTTCTTTTTGACTTCATGTCATTTGCATATGCATTCTTGTTCTTCTTTGCATATTCTCTTTACTTGTATGATCATCGCTACTTTTAGCATGCTTGTCTTTAGGTTTGTTTCCCTTATGTTAGTTTCCCTTGGATAATTCAACTTTAGATGATTCAAATAAGTCCCCCTCTTCTCAAACTTAAACCTTTTCAATAAAAATCTTGACATTAGGTCATTGACTTTTCAAAACTTTTCTCAATAAATGCTTTAATACATCTTAAGCATATTCAAATATTTCATAAGATTAAAAGACACAAACCTTATTCAAAACTTTGTCACTTGGCCTTTTCAATTTAAAACCTTTTCTCAAAGAAAGATTATACATGATTCATCCCTAGTTGAGATATAAATCTCCTACCCCATGATATTATTGAGAAAGATGTTGATTCTTTTCCATTTGAGAAAGTTATATGACATACTTGTTGATTATACATCCAAGTTGGAGCCCTTCTCTCAATGTGAAGCAAAGATCATTCTTCCACATGTTTGTGGTGGTTTAAATGTCTATTCTCCTTAAGATGACAACTTTCTCTTCTTCATTAAAATTCATCATGACAAATCCTTTTCAATTTTTACCCCAAACTACGAGGTTTTGATCCTTTATTGATACGTAGGCACAAGACTTTTGTGTCTTTCCAATCATGAAAACAATAAAAACACTTCTCTTATTATCTCCTCAATCAATTCAATAACAAACAACTTTTAAACTAACACAAATACAATAAGAGGTTCCTATAGGATACTATAGATACTTAGGGTGCTAGTATCTTTCCTTAGTATAATCAACCCTCGTACCTTAGATCTCTTTATTGTATTATTTCGCATTGCATATTTATGGGTTTATTCATTTTTCCCCTTCCCTTGGATAAATTAAAGATCAGAGGTGATATCTTAAGTTTTGTGAAGCCTAGATAACCAATAGCTATGGTCTCCGATTCTCACCATGACAACTACCTTTAATATACCAAAGATTATGTTGGAAGGTTACACTAAGATACCTCAAAATTCTTTTTACGATCTTAAAGTGGGATTCTTTAGGTGTCACTTGATATCTAGCAGATATGCACACACTAAATATGATATTTGGCGTACTCGCTATTAAATAGAGTAAGGATCTAATTATACCGCTATACCTGGTTATGTTAAAATCCACTCAATTCTCGTCTTTGTCAATTAGCTCATTTAAAGTCATAGGGGTTGAAATGTTCCTTGAAATTTTCATATCGAACTTCTTGAGAAGCTTTAGGCAATACCTTGTTCGACTTATGAAAGTTCCTTCATCTACTTGCTTGATTTGCAGTCCTATGAAATATGTGAGATTTCCCATAAGAGCCATTTCCAATTCACCACGTCAAACTAGAAAACATCTTGACAAAAAGATTCATTAGTAGAGCCGAAAATAATATCATTTACGTATATTTGAATTAAAAGAATACGCTTTGCTTATGAACAAAATTTAATGCAAAAATCATTTAATGCAAGGTGAATTAAATTAAAAATATTTTAATGTAACTAAAATATTACTTTGATGTAGATGAAAAATAATTTTGATGAACATAAATAAATAATTTTGATGCAAATGAAAAATAGTTGAATAACCATAATTCAAACACAAAAAGATAAATTAAATGTGACATATCAGAGATAGAGAAGAAAGCAACAACCATACTAATTACGACGATCTAGGAGTAAACTTACCGCACAAGTAATGTTAGCAAATAACAACATTAATACATAAAAAAGAATATAATACAATCAAAAATATGATTGAATACATCTTCCTTCACTTGTCTCGAGAATCCACTAATATTCCCAAACACTTCTACACATAATATCAATATATAGAACTAGGTACCCAATTTTAGTTGGATCCTTGGGGGTTTGTTAAAGAACACTTAGGTAATCATGTAATTTTACCACTAGGAACTTGAACATTCCTATTATAACAAAAAGGCTTAATATGACACTTATCACCACAATAATGACAAATAGATTTAGATAAAATACTTTTTCTATTTCTCCTAGTGTCATGAAGGTTTTTCTTAAAATCGACGCCTCTATCACTTGAAGAGAAAGAACTAGTAAAAGATAGTGAAATAACATGTGTTAGTTGTCATTTGAGAGTTTAAATTTCAGGTTTTAAAGTTGGACAAGTAATACACTATACTTTTTCTATATTTTTAACTAAAATGTCAGAAACATTAAAATGCTCTTCAATTAGAGATGTATGTGTTTCCTTAAGAGAATCCAAATCGCTATTAAGATCATTTATCTCCTTTCCAAGTTTAAAATTATTTACTTTTGGAGAGAAATTTTCTTAAAAGCATTAATAGAATTCACACACATATCATTAAACACTTTCCAAACTTAATATATGAATATTTATAATCAGGATTAAAAGTATATATCAGTGAGCTTTCACCTTTCTTACGTGCCATTAAATATAGGTTGGAACATTCATCATCTGAACTTTAGAAATAATTTGAGGAAGAGCTCTCATCCTCTTCTTCCCACGTGGAATAGGCTCTACGACCTTCGAAATCTTCTCCTTTCGTCTTGTAGACTTATCTTTCCTTTTATGATATTTGGTGAGATTTGGACAAGTAGTTCTATAATGCCATGATTTTTCGCACTCATAACAAGTAACATCATCATCCTTTTTCTTATTTTCTATTTTAGGTAGGTGAGTAATTTTGAAGTTTATCAAACCTTTTTTGAAATGATTAAGCTTGTTTATTTTCAAATATCTATTGTAACATCTAATGAATAAATCAAAATCCTCTTCTTTAGGAGATTCTTGGTCAAAGTTATCACTTTCTTCATTTGACTTCTTTGCTTTAGAGATGAAACTTTTGAAGAAATATCATTTTTCTCTTCTTTCCCTTTCTTTTTGTTTTACAAATTTACTTTGCTATCTACGAGCTTTTTTAGTTCATTTTCATGTTTGGCTAATTTCCCAAATAACTTTGTGATATCCAAAGAACTAATATCGCTATATTCTTTTATAGTTGTAACTTTTGGTTGAAACTCCCTGCACATAGACCTTAATATTTTGTTAGCACAATCTTTGTTATAAAAAGGTTTTCCCCAAGTTTCTTAGTTTGTTTATTAAGTGGAGGAATCTAGTCTGCATGGAATTTAAGGGTTTTCTGAGTTCCATATGAAATAGTTTGAACTCCTTTGTAAACATGTTGATATTAGAATCCTTGACACCATACGTTCCCTCATAAAAGATTTAGAGAGTATCCCACATACCTTTAGCACTCTTATGATATGAAATTGAGTAGAATACTATCACGCTTAAAGTTAAGATAGGTGTGTTCATTGCTTTCAAATCATATAACACTTGTTTGTTTTCATTATCTGTCCAATCCTTTGGGTGTTTAATAACATCATCTTATCCCTTAGGAATAAAAGGACCATCGACGACGGCTACCCATAGATTTTTATAATTGATAATAAGTTTACATTCATGTTCTCTTTCCAATAAGCATTATTTTTGCTTTTAAATACATGTACTCTATTATACGCTCCCTTTAGATCGTCATAGTCCACCATATTCTCAAACTTTTGAGTTAATTAAACATGATCAAAAGATCAGCTTTTCATGCCAATTGTTGGGTGAGAATATGGAGTAGAGAAATGTTCTAGAAGGGGGTGAATAAACCCTTATTAAAAATTCGACCAATTTTCTAAAAATAGAATAACACGCAGAAGTCTTAAAGCGAAAATAAAGATCTTATGCTTGCATTGGAATTCAATCACGTTGACAATTATACTACTCACCAATTTTTATATTGTCCAAAGTAATGGTTAATTGAGTAATTGTATATTACACGAGATGTGTCATGTACAATGATTTAATTAATATAAGATTCTAACAACACTAGTTTTCCAGAGTTTAACTAACACTAAAGCTCAATTAGGTACCACTTCTAACAAAACTTAACCTTACGTAATAAATCACTATCAACTGAAATAAACGATAAACTACACTAAGAATTGAAAACCTAAGCATGCAATATCCTACGAAAATTGAGTTTCAAGAGTGAAAGACATAGAGAGAGTACATCGGGATATATATATTGCTTCAGCTCTATCATCCTTGTAGGATCCTAATCCACTATTCAATGGTTTCTCATTGGAACCTGTTTTCTTCCACTATGTCTTGACAAATATTACCAGAATTCATACAACCACCAATCCACAATAATGCTGAGAAAAATAAATCTCCTATCTGAATATTGACTTTTATACAGCCTAATGCTAAACTCTTATGTGAAATTTTTACTTGATTCTCGCTTCTTAAATCTTCTAACTTCATCATTCCGCTCACACTCTCCGTGTGTGGCAATCGCCCCTTGATTCCAATGATTTCTTGAGCGGTGAATTATGAGAAGATTTAGAAGATTGAGAAGAACTCCACCTTGTCCGTAGCTTTCCACACAGTCACTACCAAGGTCAACTGGGGAGAACAACCTCAATATTGCAAATTTCCTAAAAAAACCTTATAAAACCTTCAAGAACGATTAGTTTCAAGACAACTTCTCCCTCAATCAATTACAAATCTCTCATAATCAATATATGAAATGAAAACTAGAGTTTGAAGATGAAAGAATTTCTGATTGCAAGAGTTTTTCATTTTTCAAAAATAGATGGTGTTGATTTCATAAAATCATAATGTAGATTTTGAAACCGTCTATTTGAAAATAAGATGACAAAATGAATTTATATATGCTTGAGATTAGACAAAAAAATGGATGGAAAATATTAGTTAGATTCGAGAAAAAAAATGTTTCATGATTTGAGTCAAACGAGCAGGTGAAGTGGAATAAGAGCATCTTTAATGCAGGTTTTTAATAGTTAAATTTTTTATAGTTAACAATGATTATAAAGAATTTGCATTGGAATGACTATGACATGACATTTAATTCACTAACATTTAGTTTCCGGCAATTATATAGCTAACGTATGCTATTTATTTTGAAACATATAATATTAAAGTAAAAACACTTTGGGCCCACATATAATATAAAATATAGGGTCAAGTTTTAGTTTTTTATAAGCAATTATCATTAAAATAAAAACAACTCAAATCAACTATAAATTTTTTAAATCCTACAAATCACTTTGGGCTCACAAAAAATATCTTAGTTTATCCACTTAAGATACTCCTACTAAAGATGCTCTAAGGAAATAAAAAATTTGACCAATTTCTCGTGTGATTTAAATCACCCAATAACTCTGATTTGAGTCATGCAGGCTCATGATTCAAATTTAGTACAAAGTCTGATTCAAGTCAATTTAGATATAATCAAACAGAGAAATATATGTTTTGTCCATTAACACTTCTAGACCTCGCCCCCGAACTCGCTAACAATGTTCAATGCTCAGTTTTTTCTTTTTAAAATTGAAATTAGCCCTAATTTTGCATTTTCAGTTGATGTCAAAATTGTTTTAATGGTTGTTGTGTTTACTTTGTACTTGATTTGAATTCATTATCCATTTACTGTAGGACCCTTTTTTTCACACATAAGAGAAAATATTGTTAGATACATTCTCAAATATAAATGCTACATTTGCCTAATGTAAAAATTACCAAGATTTTATTTTGAAAGCACAAGTAAAGTATTATCCTTTATTTAATCTTTTCATCTAAGTTTAATAGTTGCAACTATTTTAGTAACTTATATTAGTTCATAAATATTAACAAATATTCAAAATCGGTTTTTCTCAACATGTTATCAGCATGATCATTTCTATCGGAAGTTATTACTAAACTAGATAGAATCATGTCAAATGTTAAGCACCACTTTAAAATTTTAAGCATAACTGGGGACAACTACATAACATGGAATACTAACTTAATAGAGTATATTGCATGTGAAGGATTGATAAAATCCTTGAAGGAGAAATTTTAGGAAAGTCAAGTTTTTACCCAGAAGAGATGGCAATGAAAAATCAAAAGTAAATCGAATAGTCAAACACCACCTTGTCGATGGTTTACAAATAGAATATTCAAATGCAAAAGATCCCAAGATTTTGTGGGACAAACTTAAGGCAAGATTTGGACATCAGAGGAAAGTCTTGTTGCCCTCATTAATGTATCAGTGGAACAAATTAAGGTTCCATGATTATAAAAGTGTTGTTGCATATAACTCTGTCATGCACCAAATTATAACACAGTTAGAATTTTGTGGCACAATTATGACTGAAGAAGAAAAATTGGAAAAAGCTTTTTCAACTTTTCATGCATCCCAAGCTTTGTTGTAATAACAATACAAAATGAGGGAATTTTTTGAGTATTCTGATTTAGTTGCAACCCTTCTGTCGCTACTGCGAAAATCGGCGCCGGCTGAACAGAAGAGTCGCCACCGTGCGTTATTTATCCCACAGGAGGGAAAGGAAACGCTCAGAGAAAACCTACCGCAAAGACGGGGAAAGGTATGGTCATCGCAACCAAAACCTGGATTCGGGAGTCGGTTACGCAAGGGGAAGGTATTAGCACCCCTCACGTCCGTCGTACTCGACGGGATCCACGCTTGTTTTCGGGTACGGATTGTTATTCTATCTACTCTATAGGTCAGGGGTTAAAAGGAAAGAAAATGACTCGGCAAAGTATCACACTTTATGCCTACGTATTCCCGTCTGAAACGAGAAATCAGAGTCAACGTAGTTCGCCTACCTACGGGAAAGGAGGGGAAGGTTGCTCGCTAGGATATCACATCCTATGCCTACGTACTTTCATACAACATGAAAGATCAGAGCAAACGTAGTTCGGGCCACGTATGACACAAGTCTGTCTTGATTGTTTTTATCTCCTTCTAAAAAAGGGTTTTCTCCTGATTAACAGTCCCAGCGGACAAAAATGACGTTTTGATGAGTTCACATTCTTTTACGGAAGAAGTGTCTTTTATTGTGTTTGAAATCTTATTGTGTTTTTCTGTTTGTTTTGAGAAAGAAGAGACAGCACTCTAACCTACGGTTGCGAAGGGAATCAAACTGTCCTAATGTTATCATGCATGGGTTAAGACCTAATGTCTATCATGCTCCTCTCTTGCACAGAGAGAAACAGAGATCCTAAGGGAATAGACGGAAACAGAAACAATAGCAGATATATACAGTAAAGCAGTAAAATGCATGGATGCAGCAATACAAGCGAGGCAAGGGAGTCCCACTCAACCTCGAACCTAGAAAACAATAGGCAAAAGTGAACAGACTTCACTTTCAACCTCACAGGGTAAACAGCAAACAATACAGTCGGGGAAAACCAATCAATACATCAAAAATTAAACAGCAAAAAAACTAAACAGCCACAGCAGCTCTGCATCAACATCTGTCTTCAAGTCATCATCAATCAGCTACAAGCTTCAACAAGCATCAATCTCTATCTTCCTAGCCTTCAAGCAAGGTCTCTGTCATCAGTCTCCAATCTGCAATGGCTTCTCTTCAAGTCTCAATCTCCAAACTGAGGAATCAATCACAAGAGTGAATTGGGTGTTAAGCAATTAGTTGACCACCAAGGGTGGCAAACAGACTGCTAGCAACACATAGAATATTTCTCTCAATAGTTCTATCTCTTAGACACTATCACCAAGCCTTCCAAAGGAAGGGGGTGAATGTCTTAGAGAGACTCTGCATCACAGAGAGGAATGGAGGCAACCAAGACCTTCCATGTTTTGAGAATCAAGTTGGCTACTCTAGAGCTCTGCCTAGCTCCTAAACTCTATAGCCTTCAACAGCTGCCATCAAAGGATGCTCTCTACCAACTCTGGAAATTGGTCTTCATTCTCTGATCTCCAGTGGCTTCATCTTCTCAGGTCTTCAGCTCTCCCAATCCCCAAGCAAACCCAATACCCCACACAGATAAATCATAATCCCCAGAGAGGGCACACCACACCAGTCAAGCAAATACAGCAATATACTAATAGTAGTAGGGGAATCCTAATTTTCTAAGGGATCTATTAGCTACCCATAATCCCTATAGTCCCATACCCCAAAGATTCAATCTCTAACTCCTAAGGGAAATGAACTAATTCACCTATGTTATCTCCTAAAACCTAGTTTTGATCATGTTATTCACACCTAAACAAATCACCTAAAATTAAGTCCTAAAAATATGAACTAAATCTTATATACAAGATAAAAGGCTAAACTAACCAACCTAAAAAGAATGGATTAAAAATGGTAAAGCATCTAATCAAACCAAAATTAACAAATTCATGCATTAAACTAAATGTTATTTACACCTATTTAAAAGAAAAATATGCCAAAAATATGAAAACAAAATGAAGTATTAAATTTTTTATGGGATAATTTTCTTGACAAAATTATGAACAACATAAAAAAAGAACCAATTAAAATCATGCATTTTCCAATTTTTTATGAATTTTCAAAGAATTGAAATGAATTAAAAAATTAAAATGGAATTAATATGAGTGGAGGGGTGCCATGAGTAATTGAAATCAGTTAAAACCACCAGATGGGCCCAGACTGGGGGGCGCGCATAGCAAGCGCGCCTGGGCCCAATGCATCAGAAAATTCAATCAAAAATAAAAAAAACGCAGAACGGTGCCAATAGTAATTAATGTAGTTATAATTGGGATTGGGCTTGGTTTGAGGGGTGGCATTAGCAAGCAATTCCAAAGCCCATCAGATGATAATAAGTGAAACGGTGCGTAGCACCTTCAGGGTTTCCCTCCATTTTTCTTTTAAATCAAGGTCGTTGGATTTAGTCCCCAGTCAAAGTCAGAATCATGATCGTGGCTCTAGGGTTGTCTTCAACCTTAGAAACCCTAGGGTTTCTGAAACTCATCACCATGCACAAGTTTTACACCTCTCTGTTCTCCCTCGTCTCTCCATGGATTCATTCGATGTCAAGAGCAAAATTGCTCTCCTTCTTCCCCTCTACACAGCCATATCAATATCTTCTTCTGAAACTCACTCAACAATTGAACCCGATAAGTATAACAGTTTGGTTCCACCATGATCACCAGATATCAACCTCTTCAATGCTTGCTCAATTCTATCCTAACATAATCTACATCTCACACTGATCATTCCAAGCTATTAACCTAATATTATCTTGCAATATTCTATGGGTTACAAGCTCCAACAGTTCTGACACACCATTAACAACCTTCATGAAACCTCTTCAAACTTGGTGAAATTCATCATCTAACTTATCTTAACCATTCTATGCTAACAAATCACTAACATGCTGACTAAATTAAGCAATTCGAATGGAGATACCAACCTGGTATGATGATGAAAACAGGTGCTAAAATCCTTGGATCTGATGCTTGTGATGAGTGGAAAATGATCAGGGAGCTTGTTCTTGAATTCTGTATGCAAAAGATCTTGCTCCAATGCCTTGAATCCTTCAATTCCAACTTTCTTGCTTCTTGGATGATCAACTTGTATGGCACGAGTTCTCCTCAAATCAACCAAATGCTTGTGTGAATTGTGATCTATGAATGATGATAATGATGATCAGATCAAACAAAATGGAGATTGATAGGGATTTGAGAGAGTTTGAATTGATTTTGCAAAATGGAAGAATTGTGTATAACTTGTGTTTTGAACAAAGTGATTCACCAACCATGGCATGAAGCTCTTCAATTCAATATATAGATGTCATTGGAAAGTCCTAGAACCTTGGAGAAACTTCCCATGCACACTTTCCCTTGGATTTGGATTATGTAACTTCACTTGTAAGTAACCATGCATAACTTTCAATTCTTGAACCAAACTCAAAATTCTACTTTTGCCAATGTTCTTAAAACATTTTTTCCAATCAAAATGACCTATAATTTCATCCCATTTGGCCAAAATATGAAAAATCTCAATTTTAGGTCATTTTTTATTCATTAAATCCACCAATTTTGAAACCTTGAGCTATGAGTCTTTCCAATCTTTCATGGTCACTTTTATAGACTCAAAATGTCATTTGGAGCAAGTTTCATGTTGTAAAGTTTTCCATTTGAAGCTTCCTTGTATGAGTTTTGGGCATAGGCTTGAAATGACCTGTAATTCTCAGATGACCAAAATACCCTTTGCTTGCCAAGACCATAAGTAGAGTTACACACATCATATGAAGGCATACCATACCATTATAGAAATCTAAGACAATGAGTAACAACTCTTATGTTTACCAGAAATTCATTTGAAATCTCCTTTAGGGGTAAAAGTTGCTTGGAAGACAAGTAACTTTCACAGACAAATTTTCAGATACCTCAGATGACATGTAACTTGCAAGGACCATAACTTGAGTTCTATAAATCTCCTTGATGTCTTCCACCACTAAAATTAAAGGTCTTGAGATCCTATACAAGTTTCATGTTGACCAAGGATCCATTTGAAGCTTTCATTTTTACTTATATTGCTTGGAAATTTGACCTAAATCAGGGGATTTTACACAGAAACCCTAATTTAGAAACTCATCTTCTCCTTGATTTCTCTTGATTTCTTCTTAGCACAACACCATATCCTTCTCTATATGTCAAATGATGAACCCCACATCTCTCCAATAGACCTTAATGCCCTTCAATCAATCCATTGACCTAGAGTTGACCCAGGGTGGACCCAGAGGAAACCCTAGTTGACTGTCTTCAACTGCAACTCTTGTGATCATATCAATGACTTGTTTCCTTCTCCAAATGACTTTATAAGTCTTCCATGATGTCCACATACTCTCCATGCTCAGCCCACAACTCACAATTTCTTTGATGATCCCCAGATACCCTCAGATAGGAGATAGATGCACTACTTGATCCAATGACTTCTTAGGCTTCCATTTCTTCTCTGATGACTTGAATGAGATTGAATTTGAATAGTAACCTCTTGATAGGCCCATAGAGATGAGAATAGTGCTTGGTCCCTGTTGGATGATTTGCTATGCTATGCTATGCAGATGGTTAGACTATGTACATGACTCTATATGCAAATGCCAATGCAATTGAAACATAAACCAGGTGAATAAGGTTGAGCAAATTTTAGGGTGCAACAGCTGCCCCTATTCAAGCGACTTGGACCCGATTGGGTGAAAGAGCGAACGGCCTTCAAACATTCGAGGTACGATACGGTTGAATATTAAGAACCCGAAAATTTGCCAACCGCAGAAATAAACTGCACAAACTGCTTGAATAACAACATCTGCTGACTGGATCTGGTTGTTACAGCAACAAACTGATCCATTAGCGACCGTGCTGGGGATCATTTTCATCAGCCTGAAAAAGATTCTATCATCGCAGGGATAGAACTTTGTCCATGTTAGGACGCCTGTTTCATCAACACGAAGAAATCTCAACTAAAACTTGTCCACGTCCGGACTCCACCTGCCGTCAACACGGAAAAATCTCGGCGACTTCGCTGGGGATGACTCATCTGCATTTCATCAGCACGAGGGGATCCTATCAACATAGGAATGAATTATCCACGTCAGGAATAAACCGTCCACGTTAGGAATAAAAATTTCCACGTCAAGAATAAAATTTCCACGTCAGGAATAAACTTTCCATGTTAGGAATAAACTTTCCACGTTAGGAATACATCGTCCACGTCAGGAATAAACTGTCCACGTTAGGAATAAAAATTTCCACGTCAGGAATAAACTTTCCACGTTAGGAATAAACTTCGTCTGGATCTGTCCACGTCAGGACTAAACTTTCTAGGTTATGAATACATCGTCCACGTTAGGACTCACCCTTCCACGTTAGGAACAAACTTCTTTCCATCTTGTGAATAACACCTTTTTTCCACGTAAGGAATCACATCTTTCCACGTAAGGAAACCAACTTCTTTCCACGTAAGGAATACCATCTCGATCTGTCCACGTAAGGACTCCAACCTTTCCACATAAGGAATGCCATCTTTCCACGTAAGGAATCACAATCTTATCTTGATTTGTCCACGTAAGGACTCAATCTTTCCACGTAAGGAATATACTTGTCTTTCCACGTAAGGAATCCAACTTGATATGTCCACGTAAGTACTCAATCTTTCCACGTAAGGAATAAACTCGTCTTTCCACGTAAGGAATCAATCTTTCCACGTAAGGAATACCACTCTTTTTGATTTGTCCACGTAAGGAATATATTGCTTTTCCACGTTAGGAATCAACTTCCTTCCACGTAAGGACTAATTTCTTTCCACGTAAGGAACTAACTTGTCCACGTAAGGACTACATCTTCCGCGTTAGGACCTTCCTTTCCACGTTAGGAATAACTCTCTTCTTGATTTGTCCATGTAAGGACTCCAATCTTTCCACGTAAGGAATAAACCTGCTCTTCCACGTAAGGAACTAAAACCTCTCTTTCCACGTAAGGAATAACCTTGTCCACGTCAGGAATCGCATTTCGTCTTGATTGGTCCACGTCAGGACTCCCCTCTCGACTCGCTGAGGAAATAAAATTTGTCCACGTCAGGACTCATGCACCTTCGACCCGCTGGGGAAATAAATCTCGTCCACGTCAGGACACACACTTTGCCACAACACGAAGAAGGATAAATTTGTCCACGTCAGGACTTTCGTATCTTGTCAACACGAAGAACCATAACCTTGCCCACGTCAGGACGCACACCTCACCATCACGAATAGAGATATCTGCTGGAAATAAATGGTCCACGTCAGGACACCAACACAAGGAGTAATCTGTAAGAGCACAGATTGTGTCTTAGTAATATCTCTATGTTTTGATGATAACATTAATGATAATTTGTATACAAGAATTATACTCTCTAAATTTGTTCTAAACTGTTTTCTACAGGCACAAAAGATTTTAATCTTAAAGAGCAAATTTGATGTGAACAATAAATTCTGAATGGCTCAAGAGCATCTGAAGATTAGAAGAATCTGAAGTATGAGAGCTTAGTCATCAAGATTCTGAAGATACAACACGCTGCATATATTATCAAGAATCTGAATGAAAGAAGACTCTGAGTGAAGAGACTCTGAATGAGAGAAGACTCTGATCTGAGTGAAGACTCTGATCTAAGAGCATGTTACGCTTCAAGCACACAGCTGCACCAGACTCTGATTCAGCAACATCTGAAGAACATCTTAGGCTCTGAAGTTTCCAGAAGATTCTGAAGACTGAAGACTCTGATATTGATTGTTGATCTGAACTATCTGAAGAATTATTTGAAGAAGATTATTTTAATATATCCGTTGGAATATGCCAGCAAATCTTTCCTTAATTGGGATAGACATAAATCTCTGCAAGAAGATTATTCCTCTGATACATTCCATATATGGTAAATTCACAGCTCAGCAGACAATTGCTACACCCACATTTTGTGCGCCGTCTCTCTGCTGCAATAGTACAAAGGACAGTACTATTTGATATTGGAAATATCTTCTCCAACGGTATTATATTCTCTCCAATATTCAAGTGGCTATATAAAGGATATCATAGCACTTTCTTCAGTGTGAAAGAAAAGAAAAAGACGAAGTTTGAAAAACTTACTCTCAAGCGAAGAAACTCTCAAGCTCTCATATTCTTTATAGTTCATACTTTGTTCTAAACTTAGAGAAATAACACAGTTGTGTTTATAGCTTTCATAGAAGCAATTTATTACTCTTACATTGTATTACATTAATTTGTAAAGGAAGTTTTCCTTAAGAGGATCTAGGTTAGATCAGTAGCTCTTGAGAAGACTAAGAACAGTTGTTCTTAGGTGTTGCTATTTGTAATCAGTTGATTTGAATAGTGGATTAAGTCCTTGTTGAGAAAGGCAAATCACTCTTGAAAAGGGTGGACTGGAGTAGTTGAGTTCAACGAACCAGGATAAAAATACTTGAGTTTTTATCTTTGATTATTTTCTGTCATACTTATTCAACCCCCCTTCTAAGTATTTTCTCACCTTCAGTTGGCATCAGAGCTCCGGTTCTGCGTGTGCATTCACTTAACCGTGACAGATAAAGATCCAGTGAGAAGAATACTCTGTTATTTATTTGGTTGCTAATATGGGTGATATTCCTACATCAAGCAACAAATATGAAGGAGACAGAATCAGCACCAAACCTCCAATGTTTGATGGAGAAAAATTTGATTATTGGAAAGATAGACTTGAAAGTTTTTTCTTGGGGTATGATGCTGATCTCTGGGATTTAGTCATTGATGGATATGAACATCCTACTAAGGATGGCAAAAAGATTGATAGAAAATCAATGACTGAGGAGCAGAAGAAAGAATTCAAGAATCATCACAAAGCCAGAACCATACTTCTTAATGCAATCTCTCATACAGAGTATGAGAAGATTACCAACAGAGACACTGCTCATGATATGTTTGAGTCTCTCAAAATGACTCATGAGGGAAACTCTCAGGTGAAAGAAACAAAGGCTCTGGCGCTGATACAGAAGTATGAAGCGTTCAAGATGGAAGAATCTGAGAACATTGAGACTATGTTTTCCAGATTTCAGATTCTAACAGCTGGGTTGAAAGTTCTGGACAAGGGCTACTCAACATCTGATCATGTCAAGAAGATTATCAGAAGTCTTCCTACCAGATGGAGACCTATGGTGACTGCATTGAAGCTAGCCAAGGATCTGAACAAAATCTCATTAGAAGAACTCATCAGTTCTTTGAGAAGTCATGAGATTGAGCTGGAGGAAGATGAACCCCAGAAGAAAGATAAAGGTAAATCCTTAGCTTCTAAATCTAACAAATCTGTTAAAGCTTTGCAGGTAAATGAAGAAAGCTCTGAGGAATCTTCTTCTGAAGAAGAAGATGAACTATCCATGCTGTCCAGAAGGATCAACAAACTCTGGAAGCACAAAGGGAAGAAGTTCAACAACTTCAGAAGATCTGATCAAAAGAGAGAATCTTCTGGACACAGAAGATCTGGCAAGAAAGAGGTCACTTGCTATGAATGTAAAGAACCTGGACACTGCAAGAGTGAATGTCCCAAACTTCAAAAGGAAAAACCCAAAAGGAAGTTTGATAAAAAGAAAAAGGTTCTGATGGCTACATGGGATGACTCAGATGAATCTGAATCATCTTCTGAATCTGAGGAAGAATGTGCAAATGTTGCGCTGATGGCCAACACAAATGATCAAGATGAAGGAACGTCATCATCTGAATCTGAGTCAGAATCAGACTCTGACTCTGAAGAGGTATTTTCTGAACTCTCCAGAGCTGAACTTGTTGAAAGTTTATCTGACATGTTGGAAAGCTACAGCAAGATTAAACTCAAATACAAGAAGCTGAAAAGCAATCTTGAATCTGAGATTGATCTTCTGAGAACAGAACTTGTTGAGCAGAAAGAAATAAATTTAAAACTCAAAAATGATTTAGAAACAACTCAACAAGAATCTGATACTGAAACAGAGTCAAGTGAAAATATTTTAGAAAAATATGACTCCAGTTTTAAAAGATTCCTCACTAAAAGCATAGACAGAAGCAAAATGGCTTCTATGATCTATGGTGTTAGTGGGAACAACAGAAGAGGCATTGGATGTGAATCTTCCTCTGGAAGCAATCCAAAATCTGTTGATAAACTCTTCATCAAGAAGACTCCTCTGTATTCTCATTTTAAGTTTGGTCATCTGAATGATATTAAACATACAAGCTCTGAAAAGAGTACTTATGTGTTTAAGCCAAGGGCTAGCCAGAATAAACACTATGTTGAAAAACAGAAGTTTAGGCAAAACCACAGAACATCTAACCCCAAAGGACCCAAGAAGATCTGGGTACCTAAAAGTAAAATAATACCTGTTGCAGATGTTCTTAGCAGCAAAATCCAGACACCAATCATGGTACCTGGACTCTGGATGCTCACGACATATGACGGGCGAAAGGTCTATGTTCCAAAGCCTGGAACTTAGATCTGGAGGGGACGTGAAATTTGGAGGGAACCAGAAGGGCAAGATCATTGGCTCTGGTACAATAGGTAATGGTAACCTACCCTCTATTTCTAATGTTCTGTTAGTTGAAGGATTGAAACATAATCTATTGTCCATAAGTCAATTAAGTGACAATGGTTATGATATCATCTTTAATAAAAAATGTTGCAAAGCTGTATGTCAAAAGAATGGTTCAATCCTATTCAGTGGAAAGAGGAAAAACAACATTTACAAAATTAACCTTTCAGAACTTAAAGTTCAAAATGTAAAATGCCTTTTATCTGTGAATGATGAGCAATGGGTCTGGCATAGAAGATTGGGACATATTAATATGAGACGTATATCTCAGATTAATAAACTCAATCTGGTCAGAGGACTCCCTAATCTGAAGTTCAATTCAGATGCTCTGTGTGGCGCATGTCAAAAGGGTAAATTTTCAAAATCTCATTTTAAACCAAAAAATGTTGTTTCCACTTCTAGACCATTGGAATTACTTCATATTGATCTGTTTGGACCAGTGAAAACTGCATCCATCAGAGGCAAGAAGTATGGGTTAGTCATTGTAGATGACTACAGCAGATGGACATGGGTAAAGTTTCTAAAACACAAGGATGAGTCTCATTCTGTGTTCATTGACTTCTGCAATCAAGTCCAGACTGAAAAAGAATGCAAAATTATTAAAGTCAGAAGTGATCATGGTGGTGAATTTGAAAACAAATATTTTGAAAAATATTTTTCTGAAAAAGGAATTGCACATGATTTCTCCTGTCCTAGAACTCCACAACAAAATGGAGTTGTAGAGAGGAAAAATAGAACATTGCAAGAAATGGCCAGAACCATGATCAACGAGACAAATCTGGCAAAATACTTTTGGGCAGAAGCAATAAATACAGCATGTTATATTCAGAACAGAGTGTCTGTAAGACCTCTTCTGGAAAAGACTCCCTATGAATTGTGGAGAAACAGAAAGCCCAACATTGCTTATTTTCATCCATTTGGATGTATTTGTTATATGCTTAACACTAAAGATCATCTGAACAAGTTTGATTCCAAAGCACAGAAGTGTTTCATGCTTGGTTATTCTGAACGCTCTAAAGGCTACAGAGTATTCAATACTGAAACACAGATTGTGGAAGAATCTATTCATGTTAGATTTGATGATAAGCTTGGCTCTGAAAAGCCAAAGCAAGTTGAAAGTTCTGCAGATAGAGAAGTTATTCTCACAGACTCTGAAGGCTCAGAGGCAGACAAGACTGAAGACAAAGACTCTGAAGCAAACCCAGATGCTACGCCTCTAACTTCCCAACTTGACAATCTGCATATTTCTGAAAGACCAACAGTCAGAGGATCTTCTTCCAGAATGAAAGCTTCTCATCCAGAGGATGTGATAATTGGAAAGAAAGATGATCCAATAAGGACAAGAGCATTTCTCAGAACTTCTGAATCTTCCTTCTGTGGCTTAGTGTCAATTATAGAACCAACATCTGTTGATGAGGCTCTGGAAGATAATGAATGGATTTTAGCTATGCAAGAGGAGCTGAATCAATTCACAAGGAATGAAGTCTGGGATCTGGTTCCAAGACCTAAAGGTTTCAATGTCATTGGAACAAAATGGGTTTTCAGAAATAAACTTAATGAGAAAGGAGAAGTTGAAAGGAACAAAGCAAGACTGGTTGCTCAAGGCTACAGTCAACAAGAAGGCATAGACTACACAGAAACATATGCTCCTGTTGCAAGGTTAGAGTCTATACGCTTGCTTATTTCATTTGCTGCACAACATAACATCACTCTTTATCAGATGGATGTTAAAAGTGCTTTTCTTAATGGAATTATAGAAGAGGAAGTGTATGTCCACCAACCTCCTGGTTTTGAAAATGAAAATTTTCCAGATCATGTTTACAAACTGAAAAAATCTCTTTATGGACTAAAACAAGCTCCCAGAGCTTGGTATGAGAGGTTGAGTAATTTTCTTCTGAAGAAAAATTTCATCAGAGGAAAAGTGGATACCACACTATTTTGTAAAACCATTAAGAAAGATTTGTTGATTTGTCAAATTTATGTAGATGATATTATTTTTGGATCAACAAATATTATGCTTGGAAAGGAGTTTGCTAAATGTATGCAGGCAGAATTTGAGATGAGCATGATGGGAGAATTGAGATTCTTTCTGGGAATCCAAGTAAATCAGACTCCAGAGTGCACCTACATACATCAGACCAAGTATGTTAAAGAGCTTCTGAAGAAGTTTAACATGCTGGATAGCAAAATGGCAAAGACTCCAATGCATCCTACAAGCACTCTAGGTAAGGAAGAGGTAAGTAAGAAGGTAGATCAGAAACTCTACAGAGAGAATCACACTTAACTGCTGTTAAGAGGATTCTAAGGTATCTGAAAGGTACTGCTAATGTTGGTTTGTGTTACAGAAGATCTGACGAATATTCACTAGTTGGATTCTGTGATGCTGACTATGCTGGAGATAGAGTTGAGCGCAAAAGTACTTCTGGAAGCTGTCAGTTTCTTGGAAGTCATCTGATCTCGTGGTACAGCAAGAAGCAACCAACAATTGCACTATCAACCACAGAGGCAGAATACATTGCTGCTGCTGGATGTTCCACTCAGATGCTCTGGATGAAGAGTCAACTAGAAGATTATCAAATCTATGAGAGTAATCTTTCTATCTTCTGTGATAATACTTCTGCTATATGTTTATCCAAAAATCCAATTTTACACTCTAAGGCCAAACATATAGAGATTAAACATCATTTCATCAGAGACTATGTTCAGAAGGGTGTAATAAATTTAGCCTTTGTTGATACAGATCATCAATGGGCAGATATTTTCACAAAACCCCTTGCTGAAGATAGGTTTAAGTTTATTCTGAAAAATATTTGTATGGATTTTTGTCCAGAGTAATATTTCTCAGAGTCAACTTCTCAGATGCTAAGTGTTTAACACTCTGAAGTATTTCATCTGTCTTGCTTGTTTAATTTATCTGTGAATTATTTTTTTGTGTGAAACTCTGAACTGACCATCTCAGAGGATCTGAAAGTTGAAAACGTTTCATTTCTTAAGAGTTATAGAATCATATGAAAGCAAACACGTGTCACTCAGAATCTGAAAAGATGGAGTACACCTACTGATTATGACGTTTAAGGTATTGCTTTGAAAATCTCAATCTGTCTTGATTTTCCCCCAAATGTCATATCATAATTAAAAATGATTACTTTTCATTTAATGCAAACGTGCGTATGTGTCCTATGTGTGTCTGTTGTGTTTCCCATGCTTGCTTTATTTGTCTATATAAACCATTCTCATAACACATTCACACTTTTCACATTCTCAAACACATATGCGCTTTTGTTTGTTGTTCTCTCTCTTTGCAAACCCTAAAAGAACTCAGAAACCTTCATCTTCTTCATCATCGTCAACAATGGCATCTACTTCAAAAGCTGTTACTACCAAAAATGCTACCACTGTCGAAGAACCAGTACGCACTCTCCTAACTGCTGTTGATTCACTAGAAGTACTGTGTGAAAGTTTCGTGGACTTAGAAGATCTTGCTGAAAATGGGTTTGATCTGATTTCTTCAATCAAAGCACAAGGCTGGGACGGTTACTTTGACAGGCTTATGGGTCCTGCGTATCCAACGTTAGTGAAGGAGTTCTGGATCCATGCATATGCTACTCCAAAGTTCATTCACTCCTCTGTGCTGGGAAAAAAGATAGTTATCACTGAAAACCTGATAAGGAAACTCATAGGTTTTAAGGCAACTGATGGAGTAACCTCTCTGTCTTCTGCGCGTGAAGACCTGAAAGATGTATGTCAAGAAATCTGTACTATTGGTGAACCTTGTAAGAAGGTTAAGTTCTTGAAACCCACTTACAAGATATGGGCTAAGATTTTCATGAGCACCATCTTTCACAGACCCTCTTCAAACTCTTCTGATTATGTTAATGCTGAACAACTTTACTTCATGTATTGTTTACACCAAAACATTCAGATTGATCTTCCATATTTGTTGTTTAATCATCTGGTGTCTCACGTCAAGGAAACAAGGGAAACAGCCAGAGATAAATCTGGAAAAGTCAGAACATGGATCCCTATGGGAAGGCTGATTTCAGATATTCTGATAGAAAACCAACTTGTGGCGCATCTGCAAGAGGCTGGGTTGACAGAAGATCTGACTTATATCATTGGCTCTGAAATAAACGGTTTAACTTTGAGAAGGATGAAACTGGTTGATGATTTATCTGAGAAACCAAGGAAAACTAACTCTGAAGAAGTTAGGGGAAGAAGGATTCCTGTTAAGGATTTTCCTTTATTCACCTCAGATGAACCTAGAGAAATTATTGCTGAGTATGTTGCTCGCTGCCTAAGAGATGGTGTTGAGATTCCTGCCAATCTTTTGCAGAAGGAAGGTCAAGTTCTTCCTGATTTGACAAGGGAAAGAAGACGTAAGAGAAAAGTTGATAGTGAAGGTCATCAGAAGAAAAGGAAGCATTCAGATGCTGAAAAGAAGAAGAAAAGGAAGAAGCTAAAGAAGGTTCAACCAAATCCTCCTGCAGCAACTTTTGAAGAAATTAGAGATACTCTGAAACAGGTATTTAACACTGATTCTAATCCTGTTCATCATTCTGATACCCCCACACCCTCTGACTCCCCACTTAGATTTAGAATATCCAGACCTTCTAAAACTATTATCTCTAAACCATCTTCTGTCCCCCCTCATACACCACAATCCAAGCAACCAACAAACATACAAACAGAAATTCCACAACAAACTCAACAAACAACACCACAACCACAAAACACTATCCCAGAATATACCATTCCAGAGGATGTTCACCCTGAACACTCTGACCAACCTGAATATCTCATTGATCCTAATGAGATATTAGATGTCACACCTTTAAACCAGTCTGTCAATTTATCTTCAACTTCTGAAAAATCTAACCACTCTGATGCATCATCTGATGATGAATCATCTGGTTACATTAATGAATGCTTGAATGATCTCAAACAACCTCGTTCTGAGAGTGTTTGGAAACAGCTGTTTAAATCTCCAACTTCTGAACATCCACCTTCTCCACAAAATTCCCCAACTCAAACTCTCACTCCACAACCTCTTGAAATCCAAAACACTCCACAACCAACAGAAACCCAACCAATTCCCTCAATACCTCAACCACAACATTCTGACCAACAAACATCTGAACCACAAACCAACCAACCAACATCTGAACCACAAATCAATCCTCAACCTTCTGAACCACAAACATCTGAACATCCATCTTCACAACCTCAACCTTCTGAACAAACACCACAAACACAACTAACCCAACCAAGCAAACCCAGAATCCCTGATGAAGCAGAATTGGGATCACGTGTTTATACTCTGTTAAGAGATTTTGATAAGGATAATGTCTCAGACTTTGCTGACATTATGGATGTTTGCATGACTACTATGGACAAAGAGGCTGCTAACGTTGTTTGGAAGAAATATCTTTACAGACTGAATAGGGAGGCTTTGAAAATCAGGACTCAATGTCTTAGATTGTCAAAAGTAAGGTTTGCTGCTTATCAAAAACGGATTAAGAGAAACACTCCTCCTATTCTTCTTCTAGAAGCTCCTCCACCTCCAGAAATTCCTGCACCTGATGTTACTCAGACTGTTTCAGAATCTACTGTTTCAGAATCTACAGATCTTCAGAAGGATGTCAAAGAACTTAAGGATTTTATGGTTGATCAAAAGAAAACAAATGAAGAAATGAAAACTTGGATGGCTAAGCAAGATGAAAATTCAGAAAGGATTACAGCACTGCTGCAACTCATTGCTTCTCAACAAGCCTCATCTGCTAAACCTACTTGATGTTTTGCACAAGTTTTTCATGTTTTGCTTTGTTTTGATTTTCTTCTGATATGTTTTGAATGCTTTTATCTGAATCTGGATGTTCTCTTGACTTAATGACAATGATCTTTTTGCTTATCTGGATATGTGTTTCTTCTGCATCTTTACTGTCTTTTAAAATTCTTTTTGATTATGACAAAAAGGGGGAGAAACAAAATAGAATCTGATTGTTCAAATCTATAAGCAATTATCTGAACTAAGTCAGACATGTTACTAACATTCTTTGAATTTAAGTGTCCCAGATATTATTAAAAAATCTGACAAATTTCATTGAAGTTTTTTCCTGAGATCTATCTTTTCAGAACCTGATCAAAAATAGCTAAATCTGAGTAGACCAGACTATGATATCTAACCTTGAGTACTATGATCTAAAAGATAACTCAAGACAGGAAATGGCAAGATAAACAACCAGGTGTTCTGAAGTTGTTCATCTGGCATCAAGTTTTAATATGGCATCAAGCTTTGACTCTAGAAGTCAAACATATGTCAACCAGGCTTCAATCAGGCTCTGAATCTGAAATGTACTCAACCAGAAAGGGAAGTATCTAATTCCATTAGAGTATTCATTTCAGGGGGAGATTGTAAATCTCAGGGGGAGTAATTTTAATTCATATTTTTATTGAACAAATTTCTCATGTTTTGTCATCATCAAAAAGGGGGAGATTGTAAGAGCACAGATTGTGTCTTAGTAATATCTCTATGTTTTGATGATAACATTAATGATAATTTGTATACAAGAATTATACTCTCTAAATTTGTTCTAAACTGTTTTCTACAGGCACAAAAGATTTTAATCTTAAAGAGCAAATTTGATGTGAACAATAAATTCTGAATGGCTCAAGAGCATCTGAAGATTAGAAGAATCTGAAGTATGAGAGCTTAGTCATCAAGATTCTGAAGATACAACACGCTGCATATATTATCAAGAATCTGAATGAAAGAAGACTCTGAGTGAAGAGACTCTGAATGAGAGAAGACTCTGATCTGAGTGAAGACTCTGATCTAAGAGCATGTTACGCTTCAAGCACACAGCTGCACCAGACTCTGATTCAGCAACATCTGAAGAACATCTTAGGCTCTGAAGTTTCCAGAAGATTCTGAAGACTGAAGACTCTGATATTGATTGTTGATCTGAACTATCTGAAGAATTATTTGAAGAAGATTATTTTAATATATCCGTTGGAATATGCCAGCAAATCTTTCCTTAATTGGGATAGACATAAATCTCTGCAAGAAGATTATTCCTCTGATACATTCCATATATGGTAAATTCACAGCTCAGCAGACAATTGCTACACCCACATTTTGTGCGCCGTCTCTCTGCTGCAATAGTACAAAGGACAGTACTATTTGATATTGGAAATATCTTCTCCAACGGTATTATATTCTCTCCAATATTCAAGTGGCTATATAAAGGATATCATAGCACTTTCTTCAGTGTGAAAGAAAAGAAAAAGACGAAGTTTGAAAAACTTACTCTCAAGCGAAGAAACTCTCAAGCTCTCATATTCTTTATAGTTCATACTTTGTTCTAAACTTAGAGAAATAACACAGTTGTGTTTATAGCTTTCATAGAAGCAATTTATTACTCTTACATTGTATTACATTAATTTGTAAAGGAAGTTTTCCTTAAGAGGATCTAGGTTAGATCAGTAGCTCTTGAGAAGACTAAGAACAGTTGTTCTTAGGTGTTGCTATTTGTAATCAGTTGATTTGAATAGTGGATTAAGTCCTTGTTGAGAAAGGCAAATCACTCTTGAAAAGGGTGGACTGGAGTAGTTGAGTTCAACGAACCAGGATAAAAATACTTGAGTTTTTATCTTTGATTATTTTCTGTCATACTTATTCAACCCCCCTTCTAAGTATTTTCTCACCTTCATAATCAATTCTGTCAATGTTATGACTTCACATTCAATCAATACCAAGAAATCAAATTTGTCCACGTTAGGACTAACACCTATCGTCAACTTGAGGGAATAAATCTGTCCACGTCAGGACTTCGCATCCCATCAATTCTGAGAAATCGAACCTGTCCCCGTTAGGACTAACACCTCTTATCAACCCGGGGACATAAAACTGTCCACGTTAGGACCCCCACTTCTCTAGCACGAAAAAAAAACCCGTCAATATAGGAATAGATTTTCCACGTCAGGACTCCATTTCTCCATTGGTCCCAAACCACAAACTCCTTAGCACTGACGTTACAGCAACTTTGAGGCGGACTCTACTGGGGATATCCGGAAACCAAACTAATGGACGCCTGTTCTGATAACCGGCGGCAGCCTCTGAAATTCTGATTCCTGAAACCCTTTGATGACAAATAACTCTGCTTGGGGATAAGGAGAAATTTTGCCCACTAACTCTGGCGAGGAAAACACGAGAAATTCACAAATAACTCTGTTCGGAGACAAAGAAAAACTTCATCATGATAACTCTGTGGGGAATAGTGCCAAAGCTGACACTTTCGCTGAATATCTTACGTCGAGATCTTGAATGTCTAGGTAATTCATTTGAGCAAGAGCTCTCTCTACCTGCAAGAGAAACAATACTTGAAACAAACGGTTAGCCAACCTGGTTTATGTTTCAAAATGCATGTGTTTGACAATGACGCAATGCTCCATTCGACCTGGAAATGCTGCGTGTGTTTTTGTAGATGCAAGTATGACACTATATGCCGATGCAAATGCAGACTCGAACTGCTGAGATACAGGAACTGCTCCAGCCAAAATAAATGCTGAAGACAACGCCAACTCCGCTGGGGATAGCCAGGTGCTACAGAATTATTCCAGCAAAATAAATGCTGGAAGAGTGAAGTCGACTCAGCTGGGAAATTAGGAACTTAAACCAAACACCTCATTGAAGTAACACCCTGCTGGGGAATATAACTCTGTTGGAGAATAGCAGATGAGCCTGACATGATCGAACTTCTGCTGGATAGTGAACGGATATCACACGGTATTCTGGCAAAATAAATGCCAGAGCGCCCAACCAATGCTGCCGGAGAGAGTCTTAATCTTCGAGTTCCATTGAGAAGAAAGAAAACACTTGCTGAAAAGAGAACTCCACTGGGGATGGAACGATTCTCTTGGGGAAAATTAACTGACTCCGCTGGGAGGAGAGTAAATGACCCTGCGGGGAAAGGTAAACTGCCTGAATACAGCTCACCAATTGGAAATATTAATCTTCTGAGGCTAAACCACTCTGCTTGAGATAGGGGAATCCTTCTGGGGGACACCACACTGTCTGAATACATCCTACGATCTTGGAATTGCCAAACTCTGCTGAGGATAAACGACTTTGCTGGAGAATATCCTTTGGAATAAGCTATGACTAGCTAGGGGATTTGATCCTTCTTCAGGAAGAACATTGCTATCTTGGGAACGCGACCTGCGTGGGGGTCGAGTCTTTCGTTACTGCAATCTTTTGATCGTCCTCTTCACACGGCTATGAACCCTGCAACACCACAAACAAGACAAGCCAAGCCTACACAACCAAATCTATTCAGGTTAGTGTTAGTGACATTGTTTTCAGTTAATTCAAAGTTTTAGCAATTGTTGGCAAGGGCCAGTGACGTTATACACATGCTAGTTTCATCAAACCTAGGCGTTTTATCATGCACAAAACAGTAAAGAACCAGCATCAAATACTGAATAACATATTTTATTGATTGGGCCCCTGAATGGGCAGAGTTCTGTACACGGGATGTAACTCCTGAAAAGAGGAAGCTACGCACAACAAATATACAAATATGCACAAGAAGCATAAATATGTTGACAAATTAAATTTGTACACATGTCGGCAACGGGATGCAGATGAACATCACGAACTGATCCTCCTATGACTCGCCCGACTCCAATGCTTTCCCGGTATCCACACCTCCGAAGAGATTGTATCTGATAATCGACCGCTCGAGTATATTCTCCCGCACCAATGCTCAATGCAGTATCAAATTCGGACCGCAGTCATTTGCTTTTCAAATCCCTAACTTTTGCGTGAACCTCCCTTTATGGGTTTTCAGTTCACCGGGATACCCTTTTTTGCCGAAGCCGCCCAGTGTAGGTTTTCAACTTCGCGGGTGTACATTTTTTCAATTTTATCCCTAATTTTTGCCCGAACCTTTCATTCTGTTTTTGGTTCGCCAGGATGCCCCATTTTTGCCTGGACTCTCTTTTTTCTTGTCCAGCGGGTCAATTTTAAGCAAAGTATTTTTTAACTGCGTCCGAATTCACAGGCGACGTAAAGTCTTCACCGTCCATGGTGGACAACAACAAAGCTCCTCCTGAAAAGACTTTTCTGACAACGTATGGCCCTTCGTAGTTGGGGGTCCACTTTCCCCTGTGATCTGCCTGCGGCGGGAGAATCCTTTTCAACACAAGGTCGCCCGTCTGAAAGCTCCGAGGATGTATCTTCTTATCATATGCTTTCTTCATTCGGCTCTGGTACAAACGACCGTATGCTAGAGAAGCTAGCCTCTTCTCATCCATTAAACTCAGTTGGTTCAACCTGTCTTTCACCCATTCTGCCTCGTCTAGCTGAACATCTCGTAGTACTCTCAGAGAAGGAATCTCGACTTCCAGTGGTAGCACTGCTTCCATTCCGTATACTAACGAGAACGGGGTTGCCCCGGTTGATGTGCGTACCGTCGTACGATAACCGTGCAAAGCGAAGGGTAGCATCTCGTGCCAATCCTTATAGGTCACCACCATTTTTTGAACGATCTTCTTTATATTCTTGTTGGCCGCTTCAACAGCGCCATTCATCTTGGGTCGGTAAGGGGAGGAGTTGTGATGTTCGATCTTAAAATTCTGACAGAGCTCCTTCATCATTTTGTTGTTCAGGTTTGAACCGTTGTTAGTGATTATCCGCTCGGGGATTCCATATCGGCAGATGATATCTCTCTTGATGAACCTGGCCACCACCTGCTTAGTTACATTTGCGTATGATGCCGCCTCTACCCATTTGGTGAAATAATCGATCGCTACTAGAATGAACCGGTGCCCATTAGAAGCTGTCGGCTCGATCTTCCCAATCATATCGATTCCCCACATCGAGAATGGCCAGGGCGATGACGTCACATTTAGAGGACTCGGAGGCACATGGATTTTATCAGCATAGATTTGGCACTTGTGGCATTTCCTCGCAAACTTGAAACAATCGGTTTCCATGGTCAGCCAAAAATAACCTGCCCGCAGCAGCTTCCTCGTCATAGCATGCCCGCCAGCATGCGTACCAAAGGTACCTTCATGTATTTCCTCCATGAGCAACTTCGCCTCTTTTTCACCCACACAACGCAGCACCACCAAGTCGTGGTTTCTTCTGTATAAGACACCATCCGGATTCAAGTAGAAATTACCCGCTAATCTCCTGAGAGTCTTCTGATCTTGACTGGATGCCCCAGCCGGATACTCTTTGTTCTTCAGGAAATTAAGGATATCAAAATACCATGGTTTGTCATTAGATGCTTCGTCAATAGCAAATACGAAGGCAGGTCTGTCAAGTCGAGAGATAATAATTCTGGGAGCCTCGTTCCAGAAGTTGACTTTGTACATGGAAGACAAAGTGGCAAGGGCGTCAGCCATTTGATTCTCTGCCCGTGGTACATGATGCAATTCAACCTTGTCAAAGAAAGGCAACAATCTCCTTGCATAATTCATATAATGTATCAAGTTGGGCTGACGTGTCTCCCATTCCCCTTTGATCTGATTCACCACTAGAGCTGAGTCTCCGTATACGTCCAGATTCTTGATTCCCAAATCAATGGCTTCTTCAAGCCCCATGATACAAGCTTCGTATTCGGCTTCATTATTGGTAACCGCAAAGGTCAATCGAGCAGTAAACAGGATGTGCGACCCGTGTGGAGTAGTGATGATTGCCCCTATTCCGCTACCGTAAGCGTTTACAGCTCCGTCAAATATCATCTTCCATTTGGAACCTAACTCCGGTCCTTCGTCTGGCAATGGCTCTTCGCAATCTTTCATCTTTAGGTACATGATATCCTCGTCAGGAAAATCAAACCTCATCGATTGATAATCTTCAATAGGCTGCTCAGCCAAGTACTCAGACAGCACACTCCCCTTTATAGCCTTTTGCGAGACATACTGGATGTCATATTCAGTCAAGACCATCTGCCAACGGGCAATCCTCCCGGATAATGCCTGCTTTTCGAATACATATTTGATAGGATCCATCTTCGAGATGAGCATGGTTGTATGATTCAGCATGTATTGCCTCAAACGCTTGGCGGCCCAGGCTAGCGCGCAACAAGTCTTTTCAAGCATTGAATATCGAGATTCACAATCTGTAAATTTCTTACTCAAGTAGTAGATCGCATGCTCTTTGAAGGAAAATTGCGATCTAAACGCAGCGGAAAACAAAAAATTTCCTTTAGTGATCCTTACGAATGAGCATGGTCAGTGATAGAATCGTTACCTCTTTGTGGCGATTCAGATCTTTGATGCAGCGATCACAAGCGTTGATGAAGTGCAACGCCTCTACTCAGTCCACACGAACAGCTTCCGGTCACAATGCTAGCTGCTTACGAACGGAATTATTTGAGTGAGAAAAGAGAATCAAAAACGAAAATGCATCAAGTGAAAGCTTCATCACAAGGGTTCCTTTTATAGACTCTCTTGTGGGCTGCGGGCTAAAACCCAATTCACATGATCCATAATAATATTATATATTATTATAATAACTATTATTATAATAAATATATTTATTTTATTATTATTTTATAACCATTATAAAATAACAATAATTATTATTATATTATCCGAATTTCTATTTTTCACTTAAGTGCACCGTACCTTACGGTGTTCCTTTTTGATTTCTCTATCTCTCATCAAACTGTCCTTATGTGTGTGACCCTGTAGGATTTCGTAACGTTGGTAATTATATTAAATTATATATTTAACATAATAAACAGTAAGCGGTATCTAGCAACACATCACTGCTACCCAAGTCACGAAAATGTCATGTGATCTGACAAAACCTTTTTCGTGATAATATATGTTTGTACAATTACCCTTTTGCCCCTATGTCTATATTGAACACAAGGCATACACTGTGTCATCCTTGTCCAGTTCAATATTGGGCCCTTAGACATTTTTCCTGTTATGCAGGATTGGCAAATTCCATCTAGGACACTCATGTCCCTCAGCATGCTTCGTGGAGTGCCCATCAACTGTCTTTATGATCATCCAGTTACGGATAATGTTTGATCAGCAATAAAGCACCCGACTCTACATCTAGGGTCCATAGTGGTTTCAGGTCGAAGGGTGGTAATACACCATTATCACCATGAGAATAACTTATGACACTTTGCATAACATACTATGTAGTATTCTCATAGCGGGTCAATCCGGTATAAATATTACTCCTAATATTTATACTTATGTCAAGACTTGATAACTCTTTATCCATGATCCATGAGATGTGATCATCAGTCTATCTTCATAATAGTCTCAATGCTTTTAATGTTATCCCACTTTGCAATAAAGCTTGACTACGGATATTTTAAGAATAATGTCTTTATGTTTAATGGGATCTCATGATTAAGTCACACTTAACATTTCATTAAACAGACTAACTATTCTAGGGACTTTATTATTCTGAAAGACAAACATAATAAAGAAATACCTTTTATTATTAAACGAATAATCCGATACAAGTACCAAAAAGTATTGGCCTCTAGGGCTTACACCAACACTCTTTTCTTCCTGTCTCGTCGTGTTGACCGAGAACACAACCCATGCTTCCCTCAAGAATTGTCAAATACATAATCAAGGGTCTCCCTGCCACCGGGGGTACCAAAATAGGAGGCTCCTGCAAATACTGCTTTATTTTGTCGAACGCCTTTTGACAATTTTCGTTCCACGTTACTGCCTGATCTTTCTTCAACAGCTTGAATAACGGTTCACACGTAGCCGTTAGGTGAGATATGAACCGAGCGATGTAGTTCAACCTCCCTAAAAACCCGCGCACCTCTTTTTCTGTTCTAGGCGTCGGCATCTCTTGAATTGCTTTTATTTTAGCAGGATCAACCTCTATTCCTCTTTCGCTTACAATAAACCCTAGCAGCTTACCCGATCTCACCCCGAAGGTGCATTTGTTAGGGTTCAGTCTCATCCTGAACTTCCTAAGCCTTTTAAATAACTTCAGCAGATTTACCAGATGCTCTTCCTCCGTCTGGGATTTGGCAATCATATCGTCAACATAAACTTCGACCTCTTTATGCATCATATCATGGAAAAGAGTCGTCATTGCACGCTGATACGTTGCCCCAGCATTCTTCAATCCGAAGGGCATCACTTTGTAACAAAATGTTCCCCAAGGCATTATGAAAGTAGTCTTCTCCATGTCCTCTGGCGCCATCTTAATCTGATTATAGCCCGAGAAGCCATCCATGAAGGAGAATACGGAGTATTGAGCAGTATTATCAACTAGCACATCGATATGCGGAAGTGGAAAATCATCTTTCGGGCTCGCTTTG
Organism: Lathyrus sativus; assembly: GCA_963859935.3. Taxonomy (NCBI): domain Eukaryota; kingdom Viridiplantae; phylum Streptophyta; class Magnoliopsida; order Fabales; family Fabaceae; genus Lathyrus; species Lathyrus sativus. Next base: position 464,961,795 of record OZ012740.1, read on the forward strand.
TTCAAGTCACAGTAATCGACGCACATTCTCACTTTACCGTCTTTCTTTGGCACTGGTACAATGTTAGCGACCCATGAGGGATACTTTGTCACAGCCAGGAAACCAGCATCCCACTGTTTTTGAACCTCTTCCTTGATCTTCACTGCCATATCGGGTCTAGTTCTGCGAAGCTTTTGCTTGACCGGCGGGCATTCCTCTTTCAACGGCAGACGGTGCACAACCATATCTGTATCGAGCCCAGGCATGTCTTCATACGACCAAGCGAACACATCACTATACTCTCTGAGCATTTCAACCAGTCTTCGCTTGATATCGCTTTGCAGCGCGGCTCCTATACGAATATTTTTCTCAACCCCTTCCGACCCCAGGTTAATGATTTCGATGACCTCTTCGTGAGGCAGAATGACTCTTTCTTCTTGTTTCACCAACCAAAACAATTCTTCAGGAACGTCACCATCTTCCACAACCTCTTCTTCGGCCTGAAATACCGGATGTTCAAAGTCGGGACGAGTCATAGGTGGTTCAAGGATGTCATCTGAAAATGTTATCCTGCAAAAAGAATGGTTAAATGCTTCAAAATGCGTATAAAGCGAATAACCATGTTGCCATTTTATTGAAAAATACAAAACAAGAAAAACAGAGATCGCAATATTTGCACATGAAAAAAAACGCCTTTTATTTAATGATAAACACGCAATGTTCATAACAGCACAGCCCTAAGCAAATCATGATGTCCCGGGCAAGACACCAGATTGTTCAACAATTAATAAAACAAAGTATTACTGTTTAAGAGTCACAGGAACAAGCTCCTGAATAGACCAGTTGCACAATCCCTGTCCCGGCGTGCTTGGCTGAATCCAGGCATCCATATCGCAATCGCTGTCTCCTTCGTCAGACTCTGAAGCAGCGTTGACGGTCTCGTGACATACTCCACTGGCAGAGATGGTTATTGGCCCTCTGAAACGGGGTGCCCCCACAGCAGGTGTTGATGACGACGGTTGGTATCCCAACCCGAATCGGTCCATCTTCACAGGAATATCCAGCACTTTTCCCCAGCCCTTAGTTTCACCGGTCTCTACTAGAGCTTGAGCTTCTTTATATGACGAGACGGCTATCTCCGACGCTTTACTCGGCCCGGGACCTTTGTCCTTGATACGCAACCCTTCAAATGCCTGGCAGGGGGTTTCGTGAATCTCTCCATCGACCTCCACATATTTAAATGATGACAGATGGCTGACCAGGATGTCTTCTTCTCCACATACAGTAACCACGCTGTCTCCTACCATATATTTCAACTTTTGATGCAGGGTAGACGTGACCGCCCCGGCACCATGAATCCAAGGTCTTCCGAGCAGGCAGCTATATGCAGGCTGGATGTCCATGATATAAAATTCAGTTGCGAACACCTCCGGCCCCACCTGTAGAGGCAATGTTATCGATCCAAAAACTGTTCTTCGCGTCCCATCGAATGCCCTGACTACCAAGTCACTGGGCGTGCACAGGATTCCTCTGACATCTAGCTTCATCATCGCTTTCTTGGGCAGCACATTTAAAGACGATCCGGTATCGACCAGCACATGAGACATGACTGATCCTCTACACTCCACAGAGACGTGCAGCGCCATATTATGCTCCCTCCCCTTAGGGGTCAAGTCAAAGTCTGTAAAGCCCAAGCTATGGCCTGCATTCACATGTGCTAACACTCCCTCCAGCTGATTTACGGAAACATCCTGGGGTACGAAGGAAGTATCCAGGACTTTCAACAGTGCATTTCTGTGCGCTTCAGAACACAATAGCAACGACAGTATAGAGATCTTGGACGGCGTCTATTGCAGATGCTCCACAATCTTATAATCACTTTTTCGAATCAAGCGCATGAACTCTTCTACATCCTTCGGTGCCGTTGCTTTTTCATTCCCCTGCACTGGGATATTCTCAACCATCTTTCCCTTTCCCTTCGCCAGTCTTTCGGCCTCTACCTCAGGCGAGATGAAGATCCTCCCACTCCTTGTCATACCTCCGGTACCAACAACATTATCTACAGTCTCAGCTGGCTGCTTATTAACATCAATCTTTATTCCGTCACAATACACTTCCAACCCATAGGACCATGGGACTGCTTTTGTGCTCTCGTATGGGATTGGTCCGGCCTTAGTTATGGTGATCGGTGGTCGCTGGACCGGTGCCGTTATAGTGATTGTCTTTCGAGGAATTGTTACAGTGGCCACATCACTTTGATCATCTTCCAATGCCCCTGCAGGATCATCAATTGTTGCTCGGTCAAACTGCAATGTGCCGCCGTCTATCAAAGCCTGAATACCTTTCTTTAAGTCATCACACCCCCCAGCTAGGGTCCAGCATTCTAAGCAGTACTCGTCACATCCTGGATAGACACCCCCTTGCAACAATCTGCTCTTTATCTCGCTCAACGGCGTCCTTAGATCATCCACATTCATAATCAAATTCAAACCCTCCTCAGTTAAAATGGCATTTGCCCCATGATTAGGCATGGGCTTCTGCACTATATTCGGACCCGCCGTCCCAAAGTTGATAGCCTTATTATCCAATAAATCCTGCACAACATGCTTAAAAGCATGGCAGCCCTCTACATCATGGCCCGGGGCCCCAGAGTGGAACTCGCAGTGCCTGCTTGCGTCATACCCATACGGAGGAGTGCCTGTTATCGGTGCCAGAGTTCTCTTCTCTACCAAGTTCAACCCTAACAACGTCTGTAACAGATCTGCATAAGTTGAAGGAGGCTTTTCAAATACTCTCCTTGGTTTACCCCCCTGGAATCTGCGCTGAGCAGGCTGTGCCCCCTGCTGTGGCTGCTGCTGCTGCTGTTGTTGTTGAATAGGTTGTTGCTGAAACGGTATAGTAACGCTTGCCACCTGCTGTGGCTGATTATACTGATTTCGACCTCGACCTCGGCCTCTGCCTCGGCCGCCAAACACTGCGCTTGCATCGCCCTGACGACGCCCACCAAAAGCCTTTCGGTTACTGCCAGATGCAGTAGACTCCTCAGCTTGGAATCTTCCCTGCTTAATGTTACTTTCAATCTTTTCTCCCATCAGAATTAAGTCTGAGAAACTGGCCAAAGATGTGTGAAACAACTTATCATAAAACATGCCGGTGAATGTTCCTATGAACATGTCATTCATTTCCTTGTCTTCTAAAGGAGGACGGACCCTAGCAGCCATGTCGCGCCATCTTTGCGCATACTCTTTAAAGCTCTCGCCCTTTTTCTGAGACAATCCTTGCAATTGGACCCGATTGGGTGCCAAGTCGCTGTTATACTTATAGTGAGCTACAAATGCCTCTGCCAGCTGCTTCCATGTCTTTATATGCGTTGGTTCCAATCCCATATACCACTCTAGGGAAGGGTCTGACAAACTATCTTGAAAGAAATGCATGAGCATCCTCTCATCAGTTGAATACGCAGACATCTTTCTGTAATAAGCCCGCACGTGCACTTTCGGACAGGTGTCCCCTTTATACTTATCAAATGTGGGAGCTTTGAATTTGATTGGCACCCTCAAGCCAGGCACCAGACCCATTGTTGACATGTCTAAGCCCACAGCACTTTGGTTTACGACCCCCCTCATCTGCTCTTCTAGCATTCTGATCCTCTGGGAGTCATCCATAGGTCCTTTGAAACCTCCACCGGAGAAGGCGTCCTCCTGCTGATCCTCTTGCCAGTTACCATTCCCAACTCCATACCCATCGTATCCATTGTTGCGGCCAGCTCTAATCTGATTCATCACCGGGCCTCGCCCTCTGTTACCGTATCCCGGAACAACTCCAGCAGGTCCAACAGTCATCAACCCAACGCCGTTTCCGTTTCCGAATCCTCCGTAACCCTGATTAATCACGCCAAAACCGTCCTGCCCGAAGCCTTGAGCATTGAAACCGAATTTCCCAGCATTATCGAATCCCTGGTCATTGAAACCGAATCCAGCATTACCGAAGCCATTGCCACCCATATTATCACCCAAGTTGACATCACCCAGCCCAACGTTATGGACAGCAGTCTCGTTCCCAATTCCCACGTTACCATTCCCAGCAGCAGTACCGTTGTTGACATTGACAGCAGGTATGTTGACTACAGGCGGAGCCACTGGTGTGGGAGTACCATCCCCATGAACATTGTCGACTCGCACAGACTGATGATCCTCATTCTCATGTCCAGCATTTCTGACCAACAGAGGCTGCACCATAGCTTGCAAATTCTCCTAACCTTTTGCAATAGTCTCCATGGTCTGCATAAAGAGCGCTAGCTTCTCGCGCATATCTTGCATCTCGTTCTGCATTTGACCCATGATTCTTCGACAATTGGTGCGAGTGGAGTAGCGGTGTGGGCGCTGATCTGCAATCCTGAAAAAGACCTGGTACAGAGCAGGAAATAAGATACCATCCAATGATTACCTGTAATGCAATATGAATATGAATGCAATGCAATGTGTCTGTGCATTAGGGAATAGCATTCCCCGATTCTAGTGCGAAGGTGCCAGTGCAGTGACAGTGCTAGCAATACGAATATCGGAGCTGAATCATAGAAAGCCTCATATATTGCAGAGAAAACCAATAAGCCAAGAATACAATATCACTGAGTACAATAAGAAGGCATGACCTCCACCAACAATCCTGGTGATGGTCAGCACTATGCAAATAAAGCATACAAGTTAATACATGAAATGATCAAGTACTCCCATAAGCCCGGTACTCTTCTATCAACTTCTTGGTCTCTGGGTGACCTGGTTGGGTAAGCAGCCCTTCAACAAGTTGGTTTCTTCGTTTGAGCACACGTCGCACGTCTCCAGCAGTTTCCTCCCATGCCCCTTCTCCGAAGCGATCCTCTAACTTCCGCTTTTGAGACACAACTTCGTTCCTGCCTTCGATAGCTTTGTTTAATGCCTTCTGGAGACTGTACCTGGTCATCACTTCTTCTTCATACTTCTTAATGCTAGCCTTCAACTGCTCCTTGAGGTCAGAAATTTGCTGCTTCAACTTATCTTCCCTCTTTTTATTGTTGGTGAGCGTAGCATTCCAAGTCTTGTTACAAGAAGAGATTTCTCGATGTGCGGCATCGAGTGCTTTCTTTTTGGATTCCAGCATGTCATGGGAGCTTCTGAACTCTTGCCCCAGACGTTCGCGCTTCTTTTTCTCCTCAGTCAACTCAGCCCCTAGTCTGTTTACTAGCTCGATCTGCTGTTGGAAAGCATGCACAACCTTGTTTTTCTCACTGCGTATCTGAGCTAGCTCTTGCTCTAGCCTTTCATTGATCTTCATCAAGGCTTCTTTCTCTTTCACCACTTGCTCGTAGGCCTCCCTAGTAACAGTAGTTGGCTCTTCTACCGGAATATGAACAGGGACTGGTGCATCTGGAAATGGCATCCGCAACTGACTTGCTCTCTCCTGGATCCAAACTCTGTAGGGTGCATAAGCCTGGAAATCATTCTTCCCTAACAGTGGCTTCCCTCTTCTGTTAATACGCGTCCAGGCATGCTGCAGCTTGGCTAGTAATTCTCCCTTCAAATCACCGGTGAAGTACAGAGATTCCTGCACTTCTTCCTCCTTTGGTGGGTTCTTCAACGCATATCCGAACTGGCGAACGAACAGAGAAGGGTTGTAATTGATACACCCTTTTCTTCCTATCAACGGAACATTAGGGTACCCAGAACAACTGAAGATAAGCTCAGACCCCAGCAAGTCTCGATCAAACCACTTTATGTCTTCAGAAGATAGCCTCATCAGGCGCTCTGACCAGCTAGCGGTAGTTACACTATCCACAAAGGATCCCTTTGGGGGAAGATGACTCTTAAACCACATGCTCAACAGAGGCGCACAACAGTAAACAACCTTTCCCCTTCTGTTTTCATTCTTGTAGTGCAATGAGTGGTAGAAGTCTTCGATCAACGTGGGCACTGGGTTGCTAGCAGCAAACAGATGGAAAGCGTCCAAGTCCACGAAATTGGGCAAGTTAGGAAACAACACAATTCCATAAATGCATAGAGTCAAAATAGCATTGAAAACCACCCAACATCCGCTCTTGGCATACTCCTGAGCCTTGCCAACCAGAAAATCAAGAGAGAAACCTGAAACCCCAAGCCAAGAAGTCACTAACAGTTCTGCAGCGTTCATGTGCAAGGCTTTAGCTAAGTCCTCCAACTTGGGCTCAGCAGCAGAGTGAATAAAGGGAACCTTGTTCTGCACTGGTAGCTCAGTAAACTCCACATACTCTTCAATGGTAGGCCCCAGAATAAAGTCAGCAAACGTGAAATATCTCAATGCGGGGTCATAGAACTGCATCAAGGTGTACAACCCATTCATCTCATCAGCAGTGGGCTTGCAGACTAATCTCAGTAATCTCCCATGACTCATTCTGAAACTTCTCCTAACCTCCTCATCAGCAAGAGATATCAGACCAAGCAAAGGAGTAATGTCAGGTGTAGGCAGCTTGTACGCAACTGCCTTCCTCAAACCAGCCATAATCAATACTCAGAAGTCCGGGCACTAGAACCAGGGGATATGCAAATGCACCTGCAGCACAGACACACGTTAATGGAATGCAATGATGATGAGTATGCAAACAATGCAATGCAAGTAACATGCAACAGGGACCAAATGTCGTGGCTGAAAAAGCCTGAACCATATCAGAAGTCTCAGATAGACCCTCTAGAAGTCCTCAAACCCCGGTCTCAGATAGACTTAAAACAAAGCTCCAACACTGGTCTCTGACAGACCTCATAACAACTCTGGCTGGTCTCTGGCAGACCTCATATCATATCTCCAACTGGTCTCTGACAGACCTCATAACTCTCCAACTGGTCTCTGACAGACCTCAGAACTCTCCATAAATACCCAGGATCTCAGATCAAGAAACAAACTGGTAGTCTGCAGGTCTAGTTACCTGCATAACCCAAACCCATCTCACAGGTGGATGTCCTAGTAACTGACAAAGGTGTGGCATCCTATGCGGTCGTCGACGTCACATACTTTCAGGGTTGATGATACGATTCCCAGAAGGAGTGGCATCATCAATTCCTGAAGAGGCCTCACTTAGCCAACTTCCAAATGATCGGTTCCCGGAGTCGACAATTCAGCTGACCAACAACCCCTTCGACCCAAAGGGTAGAAAAAGAAGCCAACCAGAAGAACCTCGTCCGAGTGTAGATTTCATGAGACACTAATGCAAGCAAAGCCGGCATGCGCCCACTACTTTCTACTCTAATTCTAGGTGCACTCAAGCCCAGGTCCGGCTTATCTCTCAATCATGGAACACCCATCACACCCCACAATACAACAATAATAATGATAATATAATGCTGAAATGTAAATACAGAAATATAAATCCATACAAAATCCTCGACGGGAAAACAAGCGCTAGGATTGACTCGCTCAAGGGACGTTGGATCCCAAATGCATAAGGAACTATCGCAGTCCTTAGCATCCAGGGGATGTTGGATCCCCAGCAGAGTCGCCAGCTGTCGCTACTGCGAAAATCAGCGCCGGCTGAACAGAAGAGTCGCCACCGTACGTTATTTATCCCACAGGAGGGAAAGGAAACGCTCAGAGAAAACCTACCGCAAAGACGGGGAAAGGTATGGTCATCGCAACCAAAACCTGGATTCGGGAGTCGGTTACGCAAGGGGAAGGTATTAGCACCCCTCACGTCCGTCGTACTCGACGGGATCCACGCTTGTTTTCGGGTACAGATTGTTATTCTATCTACTCTATAGGTCAGGGGTTAAAAGGAAAGAAAATGACTCGGCAAAGTATCGCACTTTATGCCTACGTATTCCCGTCTGAAACGAGAAATCAGAGTCAACGTAGTTCGCCTACTTACGGGAAAGGAGGGGAAGGTTGCTCGCTAGGATATCGTATCCTATGCCTACGTACTTTCATACAGCATGAAAGATCAGAGCAAACGTAGTTCGGGCCACGTATGACACAGGTCTGTCTTGATTGTTTTTATCTCCTTCTAAAAAAGGGTTTTCTCCTGATTAACAGTCCCAGCGGACAAAAATGACGTTTTGATGAGTTCACATTCTTTTACGGAAGAAGTGTCTTTTATTGTGTTTGAAATCTTATTGTGTTTTTCTGTTTGTTTTGAGAAAGAAGAGACAGCACTCTAACCTACGGTTGCGAAGGGAATCAAACTGTCCTAATGTTATCATGCATGGGTTAAGACCTAATGTCTATCATGCTCCTCTCTTGCACAGAGAGAAACAGAGATCCTAAGGGAATAGACGGAAACAGAAACAATAGCAAATATATACAGTAAAGCAGTAAAATGCATGGATGCAACAATACAAGCGAGGCAAGGGAGTCCCACTCAACCTCGAACCTAGAAAACAATAGGCAAAAGTGAACAGACTTCACTTTCAACCTCACAGGGTAAACAGCAAACAATACAGTCGGGGAAAACCAATCAATACATCAAAAATTAAACAGCAAAAAAACTAAACAGCCACAGCAGCTCTGCATCAACATCTGTCTTCAAGTCATCATCAATCAGCTACAAGCTTCAACAAGCATCAATCTCTATCTTCCTAGCCTTCAAGCAAGGTCTCTGTCATCAGTCTCCAATCTGCAATGACTTCTCTTCAAGTCTCAATCTCCAAACTGAGGAATCAATCACAAGAGTGAATTGGGTGTTAAGCAATTAGTTGACCACCAAGGGTGGCAAACAGACTGCTAGCAACACATAGAATATTTCTCTCAAGAGTTCTATCTCTTAGACACTATCACCAAGCCTTCCAAAGGAAGGGGGTGAATGTCTTAGAGAGACTCTGCATCACAGAGAGGAATGGAGGCAACCAAGACCTTCCATGTTTTGAGAATCAAGTTGGCTACTCTAGAGCTCTGCCTAGCTCCTAAACCCTATAGCCTTCAACAGCTGCCAGCAAAGGATGCTCTCTACCAACTCTAGAAATTGGTCTTCATTCTCTGATCTCCAGTGGCTTCATCTTCTCAGGTCTTCAGCTCTCCCAATCCCCAAGCAAACCCAATACCCCACACAGATAAATCATAATCCCCAGAGAGGGCACACCACACCAGTCAAGCAAATACAACAATATACTAATAGCAGTAGGGGAATCCTAATTTTCTAAGGGATCTATTAGCTACCCATAATTCCTATAGTCCCATACCCCAAAGACTCAATCTCTAACTCCTAAGGGAAATGAACTAATTCACCTATGTTATCTCCTAAAACCTAGTTTTGATCATGTTATTCACACCTAAACAAATCACCTAAAATTAAGTCCTAAAAATATGAACTAAATCTTATATACAAGATAAAAGGCTAAACTAACCAACCTAAAAAGAATGGATTAAAAATGGTAAAGCATCTAATCAAACCAAAATTAACAAATTCATGCATTAAACTAAATGTTATTTACACCTATTTAAAAGAAAAATATGCCAAAAATATGAAAACAAAATGAAGTATTAAATTTTTTATGGGATAATTTTCTTGACAAAATTATGAACAACATAAAAAAAGAACCAATTAAAATCATGCATTTTCCAATTTTTTATGAATTTTCAAAGAATTGAAATGAATTAAAAAATTAAAATGGAATTAATATGAGTGGAGGGGTGCCATGAGTAATTGAAATCAGTTAAAACCACCAGATGGGCCCAGACTGGGGGGCGCGCATAGCAAGCGCGTCTGGGCCCAATGCATCAGAAAATTCAATCAAAAATAAAAAAACGCAGAACGGTGCCAATAATAATTAATCTAGTTATAATTGGGATTGGGCTTGGTTTGAGGGGTGGCATTAGCAAGCAATTCCAAAGCCCATCAGATGATAATAAGTGAAACGGTGCGTAGCACCTTCAGGGTTTCCCTCCGTTTTTCTTTTAAATCAAGGCCGTTGGATTTAGTCCCCAGTCAAAGTCAGAATCATGATCGTGGCTCTAGGGTTGTCTTCAACCTTAGAAACCCTAGGGTTTCTGAAACTCATCACCATGCACAAGTTTTACACCTCTCTGTTCTCCCTCGTCTCTCCATGGATTCATTCGATGTCAAGAGAAAAATTGCTCTCCTTCTTCCCCTCTACACAGCCATATCAATATCTTCTTCTGAAACTCACTCAACAATTGAACCCGATAAGTATAACAGTTTGGTTCCACCATGATCACCTGATATCAACCTCTTCAATGCTTGCTCAATTCTATCCTAACATAATCTACATCTCACACTGATCATTCCAAGCTATTAACCTAAGATTATCTTGCAATATTCTATGAGTTACAAGCTCCAATAGTTCTGACACACCATTAACAACCTTCATGAAACCTCTTCAAACTTGGTGAAATTCATCATTTAACTTATCTTAACCATTCTATGCTAACAAATCACTAACATGCTGGCTAAATTAAGCAGTTCGAATGGAGATACCAACCTGGTATGATGATGAAAACAGGTGCTAAAATCCTTGGATCTGATGCTTGTGATGAGTGGAAAATGATCAGGGAGCTTGTTCTTGAATTCTGTATGCAAAAGATCTTGCTCCAATGCCTTGAATCCTTCAATTCCAACTTTCTTGCTTCTTGGATGATCAACTTGTATGGCACGAGTTCTCCTCAAATCAACCAAATGCTTGTGTGAATTGTGATCTATGAATGATGATGATGATGATCAGATCAAACAAAATGGAGATTGATAGGGATTTGAGAGAGTTTGAATTGATTTTGCAAAATGGAAGAATTGTGTATAACTTGTGTTTTGAACAAAGTGATTCACCAACCATGGCATGAAGCTCTTCAATTCAATATATAGATGTCATTGGAAAGTCCTAGAACCTTGGAGAAACTTCCCATGCACACTTTCCCTTGGATTTGGATTATGTAACTTCACTTGTAAGTAACCATGCATAACTTTCAATTCTTGAACCAAACTCAAAATTCTACTTTTGCCAATGTTCTTAAAACATTTTTTTCAATCAAAATGACCTATAATTTCATCCCATTTGGCCAAAATATGAAAAATCTCAATTTTAGGTCATTTTTTATTCATTAAATCCACCAATTTTGAAACCTTGAGCTATGAGTCTTTCCAATCTTTCATGGTCACTTTTATAGACTCAAAATGTCATTTGGAGCAAGTTTGATGTTGTAAAGTTTTCCATTTGAAGCTTCCTTGTATGAGTTTTGGGCATAGGCTTGAAATGACCTGTAATTCTCAGATGACCAAAATACCCTTTGCTTTCCAAGACCATAAGTAGAGTTCCACACATCATATGAAGGCATACCATACTATTATAGAAATCTAAGACAATTAGTAACAACTCTTATGTTGACCAGAAATTCATTTGAAATCTCCTTGAGGGGTAAAAGTTGCTTGGAAGACAAGTAACTTTCACAGACAAATTTTCAGATACCTCAGATGACCTATAACTTGCAAGGACCATAACTTGAGTTCTATAAATCTCCTTGATGTCTTCCACCACTCAAATTAAATGTCTTGAGATCCTCTACAAGTTTCATGTTGACCAAGGATCCATTTGAAGCTTGCATTTTGACTTATCTTGCTTGGAAATTTGACCTAAATTAGGGGATTTTACACAGAAACCCTAATTTAGAAACTCCTCTTCTCCTTGATTTATCTTGATTTCTTCTTAGCACAACACCATATCCTTCTCTATATGTCAAATGATGAACCCCACATCTCTCCAATAGACCTTAATGCCCTTCAATCAATCCATTGACCTAGAGTTGACCCAGGGTGGACCCAGAGGAAACCCTAGTTGATTGTCTTCAACTGTAACTCTTGTGATCATATCAATGACTTTTTTCCTTCTCCAAATGACTTTCTAAGTCTTCCATGATGTCCACATACTCTCCATGCTCAGCCCACAGCTCACAATTTCTTTGATGATCGCCAGATACCCTCAGATAGGAGATAGATGCACTGCTTGATCCAATGACTTCTTAGGCTTCCATTTCTTCTCTGATGACTTGAATGAGATTGAATTTGAATAGTAACCTCTTGATAGGACCATAGAGATGAGAATAGTGCTTGGTCCCTGTTGGATGATTTGCTATGCTATGCTATGCAGATGGTTAGACTATGTACATGACTCTATATGCAAATGCCAATGCAATTGAAACATAAACCAGGTGAATAAGGTTGAGCAAATTTTAGGGTGCAACACCTTCTAATAGCAGAATAAAATAACCTTATCAAAAACCACCAGTCACGTCCCACAGGAAAAATAACATATCTTGAGATAAATGCCATAATATTTAATCAAAGGCGTGTTAGCTATAATCCTAATAAAAAACATGGAAGTTATGTTCGTTTTAAGGGTCCTAGTTGAGGCGGATATCACGGTCAAAACCACTTTCATGGTCGAGGTCATGGACGAAGTTATGTGAATAATTATAGATTTCCCAAATATGACCAAGCTAACAGGTATCGGCAAGGTAGGGGTACTTATAGCCAAGAAGGTCCCTCGAGGAATCATGACGATTTATGCTATATATGCAGAAAGAAAGGTCATTTTGTTGAAGGAACAATGGATTAAGAAACTTTTTGAATAATGTGTGATATGCTTGTATTAATTTTATGTTCAAACTATGTACAAACTTAAGTATTTGTATGTTGTTTGGTATATCCGATGGTTGAAATAATAATGTTAAATATGTTGTATTGATTACTCTATATTTAATCTTATTTCTATTTCAAGAAGGTTAGACATGGAACATGTTGAAGACATTTGCATTCCAGACAGTGGAACTACCCACACAATCATCAAATGTCACCCTGGTTTAACAATGATGCGTAAGATAATTGAAAGTACTCATGGTCATCCATTGAAAGGTTTAAAACTTATAAAAGAAGATAAACCATGTGAAGCTTGCTCTCTTGGAAAACTAATAACAAACCATTTTCTAGGTAAGATTAAGACAGAATCACCTGCTTTTCTTGAAAGAATTCAAGGCGATATATGTGGACCTATCCATCCACCTTCAGGACCATCCAGGTACTTTATGGTATTAATTGATGCATCTAGTAGATGGTCATATGTATGTTTATTGTCAAGTCATGATATGACATTTGAAAAATTTCTTGCACAAATAATTAAACTAAGAGCTCAATTTCCTGATTACACTATAAAGAAAATTAGACTTGACAACGCTGGTGAATTTACATCTAAATCATTTAATAATTATTGCATGTCAATTGGAATTACTGTTGAACATCATGTTCCTCATGTGCATACACAAAATGGTTTAACCGAGTCTTTAATCAAACGTATTTAATATAATGCTAGACCGTTAATTATGAAAACTAAACTACCAGTTACCGTTTAGGGTCATGCAATTTTACATGCTGCAACACTCATCCGTCTAAGGCTAAGTGCTAATCATAAACATACACTTTATCAACTTGCAATTGGTAAAGAACCAAATATTTCTCATTTAAAGATATTTGATTGTGCAATATATGTCTCAATATCTCTACCACATAGAACAAAGATGGGACCTCAAATGAGGATGGGAATATATGTGGGGTATGAATTACCTTCTATTATTAGATATCTTGAACCATTAATAGGTGATGTTTTTCAGGCAAGATTTGTTGATTGTCATTTTGACGAAACAAAATTTTCAACACTAGGGGGAGAAAATAAAAAATTAGAAAATGAGATAACATGGTCTGTACCCCATTTATTACATTTGGACCCATATAGTAAATCATGAGAAGAAAATGTAAAGAAATTTGTGCACTTACAAGGTTTAGCAAATTAATTGCCAGATTCTTTTACTGATTTGAAAAGAGTGACAAAGTCACATGTACCAGCTATATATGTCCTAGCTCAGATTGAGATTTCAAATCTAAATAATTTAGCAAGTACATATAAGGCACATTTGAAGCGTGGCTGACCTATGGGATCCAAAGACAAAAATTTCCAAAAAAGAAAAGGGATAGAAAAGGTGAATATGATTGAAAGTGATCTTGAAAAGACACTAGATAATAATAAATCCACAATTGAAAAACATGCTCTCGAAGAAGCATAAGATGATTATAATGGGATCATTGATAATGAAATTGAAAACAAGAATGATTTTGAATTTTCAATTAATTATGTTGATACGAGAACTTTGTGGAACTAAAAAGATATAAATATAGATGAAACATTTTCATTCTCCATTACATGTGAAATTATGAATGAAAATGATGATCCCAAACCAAAAACTGTGAATGAGTGTCAAAATAGATATGATTGGAAAAATTGGAAGGATGCAATAGATACTGAATTAAATTCTCTTAAAAATTGAAAAGTATTTGGCCCCATTACCACTATACCAAAAGATGTGAAACCGGTTGGGTATAAGCGGGTCTTTGTAAGAAAACAAAATGAGAAAAATGAGATTGTCAAATACAAGACTCGTCTTGTTACACAAGGTTTTTACCAAAGACCAGGAATTGATTATGAGGTAACTTATTCTCCTGTTATGGATGCCATTACTTTTCGTTATTTAATTTGTTTATTAGTATTTAATAATATTGATATGTATCTTATGGATGTTGTTACTGCTTATTTATATGGATCACTTGATAGTGATATATACATGAAAATTTCAGAAGGATTTAAAATGCTCGAGACATCAAAACCTAGAGAAATTTATGCAATTAAGTTGCAAAGGTCATTGTATGGATTAAAACAATTAGGGCGCATGTGGTATAATAGGTTAAGTGAATATTTGCTTAAAGAAGGCTATGAAAATAATCCTATTTGCCCTTGTGTTTTTATAAAAAAAATAATATCCGGTTTTGTAATAATTGTTGTCTATGTTGATGATTTAAATATCATTGGAACTAATAGAGAAATAAAGAAAGCAAGTTACTTAAAGAAAGAATTCAAAATGAAAGATTTGGGAAAAACAAAGTTCTGTCTTGGTTTACAAATTGAGTATACTAAAAACGGTATATTGGTACATCAATCAAATTATACATAAAGGGTATTGAAAAGGTTTAACATGGACAAAGCAAACCCTTTAAGTACTCCAATGACGGGTAGAACACTTAACATGATCCATTTAGACCTAAGTAAGGTAATGAAGAAGATCTTGACTCTGAAGTACCATACCTCTATGATGTTGGGGCTCTCATGTACCTTACAAACTATACAAGACCTAATATAGCTTTTGCAGCAAATTTATTAGCAAGATTCAGTTCATGTCCCACAAAAAGACATTGGAAAGGAATAAAATATATATTTCGATATCTTCGAGGTACATCAGACATTGGTTTGTTTTATTCCAACAATACAAAACCAGTTTTACTTGGTTATACAGATGCAACATATTTGTCAGATCCACATAATGCTAAATCACAGACTGAATATATATTTACATATGGTAACACTGTAATATCATAGACATCCCAAAAGCAAACACTTGTAGTAACTTCCTCAAATTATGTTGAAGTAATTGTTCTTCATGAAGCAAGCAAAGAATGTAAATGGTTATGATCAGTAACTAGACATATCCAAGGATCATCTGGTCTACCCATTAATAATAGTCCAACAATTTTGCATGAAGACAATGCTGCATGTGTTACCCAAATGAAAGAAGGTTACATTAAAAGTAACAAAACCAAGCATATCCCTCAAAAGTTCTTCTCATTCACACAAGAACTTGAAAGAAACAAAGAGGTTAATATTCAATATATCCGCTCATGTGATAATATGGCAGATCTCTTCATAAAGGCACTTCCTACATCAATTTTTAAAAAGCATGTACAAAATATTAGAATGCGCCAACTTCGAGATCTTTAAAGAAGAACTATATGTGCTCTGTTGAGGGGGAGCATCATGTTGTACTCTTTTTCCCTTATTAAAGTTTTTATGCCAAAGAGTTTTTCCTAATAAGGTTTTTAACGAGACAATATATGTTCCCACAAGTTTCTCCTTGATAAGACTTTGATGGAGCACCGTAATAGATATTTCAAAAGAGGAGTGTTATAATATTATTATTATTATTAAAATAATATTATTATTTAGAAATATCTATCTAAATAGTAATGACAAATTAGTGTAGATACATAATTTATCAAAGTTAAAATAGTAAGTCCAATTATTACATTAATGTAATAGTTGCATTTCTAGTAGTATAAATACTACCTTTGGCCAATGTAAAAATATACCAAGATTTTACTTTGAAAGCACAAGTAAAGCATTCTCCTTTCTTCAATCTTTTCATCTAAGTTTAATAGTTGCAACTATTTTAGTAACTTATATTAGTTCATAAATATTAACAAATATTCAAAATTAGTTTTTCTCAACAGTTATCAACTTTGTGTTTTCGATACTCTTTTTAGGGCTAGAAGCGAATTGTTTAATTTGCTTACTTTACTGTTTAAAGTGAATTGTTAACTTTAAATTATCCAAATCAATAAAAGCGACAAAGTTTTCTTTCATCAGTTCTTACTTGCACATGGAAGAATGAGTGAAGTTTCTGAGGTTAAAGAACCATACAACTATTAGAAGTGTTGCTACTTACTCATTGTATTGGTTACAATTACATGTTAATTTATTCATTCATATTATCATATGCTAATATGATAATTTAAATTATTTGAAAACATTATAAAAAATTTAAAATAAATGTATTAATAAATATATGAATAATTTACTACTACTCCAAAGTTCTGTTCATGTCCATAACAAACGGTAAGGCCAAGTTTTATGTTCTTTTTAAAATAGAGTTGATAGAGAAGAATGTTGAAGAAAGAGTTGATATGTGGTGATGAAGCTCTGTTACATTTCAACATATGAAGCTCTATTTTTTTCAACATAACTCTATTTTTGAAAATGTATTAGATGTTATAGAAAACAACTAATGGATATTCTAAATTTTACATATGTTAAATCACTTGGTTTAGTTTCATTATCATTGCATTTTTCTCTTTATAGTTAGGGTTTAAAAGTTGGTTAATCCATATACTATCCTAGGAAAGTTTGTTATAGGTAGTTGGTTAAATTGTTATTTTGTTGTAACTGACTTGGCTACCTATATATGTATCTTTTCATGCAGTGTAATGGTTAAGCAAATGATATTAAGTGCATAGTGCTTCACTTTCTTCTTCCTTCTTGTTCTATTTTCTTGTGTATTACTCAAGCTCCACTAATGGAGTTTCTCATGTGTTTTTCACCAAGTTTTTTCTCAATCATATGCAGGTTTTAGTTTCTCAACATGGTATCATACGCCTTAATCGATATACCTGACTTTATTCATCCTTGGTTCAATCATTTTTTGTCTTTCTTGCATCTCTTTCGTGTTCTTCATCATGCCGCCACGACTTGATCCACAAGAAAATATTAACAGTCTCTATTATGTCCACCCAAGTGATGGACCTTCCTCTGTTAAAGTAACACCAGTTCTTGAAGGTTCAAACTATCATTCACGGGCCAGAGCTATGCACAGAGCGTTGGGGGGAAAGATGAAGCTTGAATTCTTTGATGGCAGCATTCCAGTTCCTGCATATGATTTATATCCTTTTTATCGTGCATGGAATAGGTGCAACATGTTAATACTTTCTTGGATAGTTAATTCTGTATCTGAATATATTGCATAGTCGCTCGCTTTTTTAGAAAATGTTATTGATGCTTGGAATGATCTTAAAGAAAGATTTGCACAAGGAGATCTTGTTTAAATCTCTGAATTGCAACAAGAAATGTATATCCTGAAGTAAGATTCCAAAATAGTTACAAAATTCTATAACACATTAAAAGTTCTTTGGGAAGAACTTGAAATCTACATGCCCATGCCTAATTTCAATTGTAGAATAAGATGCTCTTATGAAGCTATGAGACAAGCTCGTAAGAACCACAATTTGCTTCATGCTGTTCAATTTCTAACTGGTTTAAATGGAAATTTTGTTGTAGTTAGATCACAAATATTACTCATGGATCCTCTCCCTAGCATGAATAGGATATTCTCTATGGTTCTTCAACATGAGAGACAAGGAAATTTTGCTCCTACAGAAGAATCTCAGGCCCTCATCAATGTCGTGGGATTCAAGAAACCACACTTTAAATATCAAAATTCTAATACTCCTACCACTTCAAAGTCCAGAGTTTGTACACATTGTGGCAGAACTGGGCACACAATTGATGTATGCTACAGAAAGCATGGGTTTCCACCACATTTTGGCAAAGCATCTATAGCCAATAATGCTGCCACTACTGAAGGTGAAGACAACAACTCTAATACTTCAGGTTCTAATGCTATAAATGCTTCTCCTACAATTACTCAGGATCAATATGAGGCTCTTGTGAATCTCCTTCAAAATTCCTCCATTAGTCAAGGTAATACTTATGCAGTTTCCAACCAAGTTGGCTCCTCCACAAGCCACATTGAAGGTACATCTCACACCTTTGCTTATAAATATTGCTTCTTAAACTCTTGGATCATTGATTCAGGAGCTAGTGATCATATTTGCTCATCTCTATCATGGTTCCAATCTTATAAAACCATTCTACCTATAAGTGTAAAACTTACAAATGGCCACATTTCTTTAGCAAAACATGTTGGTTCAGTCATGTTCTCTCCTGATTTTGTTATTCATAATGTTCTATATATTGCTGATTTTTCTGTTAATCTCATCTCAATCTCACAATTATGTAAACAAGCTCAGTACAAAGTCAGTTTTACTCATTCTAATTATTTTATTCAGGATCCCAAAACTATGCAGATGATTGGTTTAGTTGAAAGCTTTGAAGGATTGTATCACTTAATCCTCAAAGATAAGCATGGTGATGCTCATGCTACCTACCACTATTCAACCTGCAATTTACCTGACGCTGCCCTTTTGCACTTTAGACTAGGTCACCTATCTCCTAGTATAATGCAATCTTTTCACACAATTTTACCCTTTATTGTTGTAGACAAAAATATTGCTTGTGATGTATGCCACTATGCCAAACATAAAATAAATTCTTACCAGTCTAGTTTCAATAAATCCAAAGTTCCTTTTGAATTGATTCACTTTGACATTTAGGCTCCAATTGTTATTAAATCTCATCATGACCACTCTTACTTTTTGATTGTGGTAGATAATTTTAGCAGATATACATGGATCATTTTAATGAAAGCCAAATCTATAACTAGGCAAAACATCATCAATTTCATTAACATGATTGAAACCCAACATAATGCCAAACTTAAAATCCTTAGAAGTGATAATGGCCCTGGATTTATTATGCCTCCAAAGGTATTTCACGCCAAACAAGCTGTGTTGAATCACCCCAATAAAATGGAAGGGTGGAAAGAAAACACCAACATATTCTTAACATTTCCCGAGCCTTTTTATTTCAAGCCAATATACCTAAAACCTTTTGGTCATATGCATTTACACATGCTTACTACATCATAAATAGAACTCCTAACCCTGTCCTTAACAACAAATCTCCTTTCTTTTTGTTATTCAATAAATACCCTGACCTTCAAACATTAAAAGTTTTTGGTTCTTTAACACATGTTGCCACCCTCCAATCACAAAGGACCAAGCTTGATCCTAGAGGAAGAAAATGCATTTTCTTGGGATTCAAGCAAGGTACTAAAGGAGTGATCTTATTAGACATTCATAACCATTACATTTTCACATCTAGGAATGTTACTCACCATGAACACATTTTTCCTTTTAACCCTGACTGGAAATACTATTCTAGCTACCAACCTCAAAATAGTCAAAATGACACAACTCCAATACATGCAACTTCTGAACCTGATCATAACCTCAAGCTTGACCCTTCATAATTTAATGATATCTCTCACGAAGATCATAACCATAACACATGATTAACTCAGTCTGCCATACTTCCTTAAACTGGCAGCTCCAACAACACCAAAAGAAGCAGACATCCACCTGCTCATCTAAAGGATTATGTGTGCAATAATTCAAACATTAAGTCCATGTCATCATCTTCAGGTTTACACTATCTCATATCCTATTTTCATTATTTTTAAGTTTCTGTCTCCTAGTCACAGATCTTGCAGTATGTCTGTTACACTTGATCATGAGCCAAAATCTTACGAGGAAGCATGCATATACCAGAATTAGATTCAAGCTATAAATTATGAGCTAGAGGCTTTAGCCATCAATGGCACTTGGGAGTTGATTGATCTTCCACCCAATGTCAAACCTATTAGGAGTAGGTGGGTATACAAGATCAAACACAAGGCTGATGGCACTATTGAAAGGTATAAGGCCATACTGGTTGCAAAAGGATACAGTCAAGTAGAAGGTCTATATTTTTTTGATACTTTTTCTTCTGTAGCAAAATTATTTACTGTCAGAGTCCTTCCTGTTGTTGTAGCCATCAAGAATTGGCATTTACATCAACTTGATGTCAATAATGCATTATTGCATGGTGACTTAGAGGAGGATGTTTACATGAGTGTTCCTCAAGGCATCACATGTGACAAGACCAACCAGGTTTGCAAACTTGTCAAAAGTCTCTATGTATTAAAATAGGCTAGTAGAAATGGTATGAGAAGCTCACATAATTATTGCTCAGTCTTGGTTATACTCAATCCAAATCAAATTATTCCATATTCACCTTGGCAAGGAATGGTCACACTATAATTCTTTTAGTCTATGTTGATGATGTAATCTTGAGAGGTACATCACTGGCTGAATTTGATCACAATAAACACATTTTACATAATGCCTTCAAAATCAAAGACCTAGGAACCTTGAAATACTTCCTTGGCCTTAAGGTGGCACACTCAATAAAAGGCATCAAAATTTTACAAAGAAAATATTGCCTGGACTTGTTGAATGATACAAGGTTGTTAGCTTCAAAACCGGTTGACACTCATCTCAATCCTTCAATCAAATTGCATCAAGACAATAGCAAGCCTTTTGATGTCACTGCTTATAGAAGATTGATTGGCATATTATTGTACTTAAACAATACTAGTCCTGGAATTACACTTGCCACACAACAGTTAAGCCAGTTTTTGCGTTGTCCAAATCAGGTCCACTATCATGCAACATGTAGAGTGATCAGGTATTTGAAAGGAAATCCAGGCAGAGGTCTCATCTTCTCTAGAGATTCATCGTTGCAGATACTAGGATAAACTAATGCAGACTGGGCATGATGTATTGACTCTAGAAGATCTACATCAGGCTATTGCTTTTTCATAGGAGCATCACTAGTTTCATGGAAAGCCAAGAAGCAACAAGCTATTGCTCGATCATCCTTAGAGGCAGAATATAAAGTACTTGGTTCAGCCACATGTGAACTAGTTTGGTTGCTTTACATTTCGAAGGATTTTCACATTACATGCTCCAAAATACCAGCCTTGTATTGTGACAATCAAAGTGTTATCCACATAGCCTCCAATCCTGTGTTTCATGAGAGGACAAAACACCTTAAGATTAACTGCCATCTTGTAAGGGAAAAGATCAAGCAAGGTGTCTTAAAGCTTCTTCCATTAGCTTCTTAAGAACAATTAGCTGATTTTCTTGCAAAGCTTTTGATCACAAGCAAGTTTCAACATTTCATCTCCAAGCTTGGCATGATAGATATATACCATGCTTAAGCTAGAGGGGGATGTTAAATAACTTGGTTTAACTTCATTATCATTGCATCTTTCCCCTTATAGTTAGGGTTTAAAAGTTGGTTAAACCATATACTATCCTAGGAAAGTTTGTTATAGGTAGTTGGTTAAATTGTTATTCTGTTGTAACTGACTTGGCTACCTATATATGTATCTCTTCATGCAGTGTAATGGTTAAGCGAATGATAGCAAATGCATAGTCACTACTAGAAATACATTATTTAGCCTCGGCCATTTATCGGCACTATAAGGCAAAAAACCGACGCTACTAGCCAATTAGCCTCGACGTAGCGTCGGTGTCGGGGAAAGTCTAAAACAATCGAAGCTAACATTTAGCTTTGGCCAAAAAGATCCGTGTCTACAGTAGCCTCGGTTTAGCCGAGTCTAAATCAAGGCTGCCTTGAAGCCAACACTTAAAAGTTAAGCTAAAGAAGTCAACAACAAAAAAATAGCCTGGGCCTGACCGAGGCTAAAGTCAAACTCCATAAGTCAACAAAATATTTAGCCTTGGCCCTGGTCGAGGCTAAAGTAACATTTTACCTCGCTTGTTTCGAGGCTAAGGTCAAACTTCATAAGTCAATAAAATATTTAGCCTCGAATGATTCGAGGCTAAAGTCAAACTTCATAAGTCAACAAAATATTTAACTTTGGCCTAACCGAGGCTAAAGTCAAATTGTAAAAGTCAACAAAATTATGTCTGTTTTCCAATTGTAGACTCTATAGATGCTGACCATGTTTTTCAATAGATGACAATTATGTCATGTCGTGTTCTCCTTCAATCAATTTATCAAGATCACAAGTAATTTTATGTCTTCTCCTTCAAAAAAACAACCAAAGAACAAAAGCACATATAACAAAATATAGATAATTAGCAAATGACATATAAAATTCAGAAGCAAAAAGACATTATGCTTTAACATATAACACATATGAAGTAAGAGTTATCAAAATATTACATAGATTGAAACAACAACAAAAAAAGTAGTCATAGCTACAACAAAAAACAACCCCAAAAACTCGGAATACATTGAAAATCATGTCAAAAAAAATTTACATCCGAGACTACTTCTACTAACACTGCATGATCAATCTTCACTTAATGATTGGTCATCTAAATCATCATCATAGTGACGATTTGACGATCGAATGGCAACACTAGCAGATTGACCATTTGTAGTGTCAAGCTTCTGCATGATAAATGCCTTCAAAGCATTCAGTTCAGACTCCATCTTCTTAGCAAACTCATTAGACGCTTGATATTATTCTGTTGCCTTCTGAGCAATCTCATTTGACGCATGAATAGCTTTGGTAGCCTCTTGGAGTCGAGCTGATGTAACTGCAGCCAATTGTTCAGCTCTAGTTCTAGATGCTCTATCTGAATCAAAGGATGTCCCAAACATAGATCCGCTTGATAAAGGTTGTACTGGACCACCTAACATCGCTTCTTTAGAAAGATGGATTGGAAGATGCACCATTGAGTCAAAGAAACCAGGTGGAAATATCCTTTCTAAATTGCATATGATAACTGGAATGTTCTCATCCAACTTAACTAAGTCATCCATCCTTAACGTATTACAACAAAGGTCTTTGAAGAATCGACTTAGCTCGGTTAATGGTTTCCAAACCAAATCCGGCAATAAACGAAATGCAATTGGGAGTAAACACTCCATGAAAACATGACAATCATGGCTCTTCATCCCATGCACCGTACCCTTTTCGACATTGGCACACCTAGAGAGGTTTGAAGCATAGCCATCTGGCATTTTCAATTCCTTCAGCCATTTACAAACCAACTTGACTTCAGGTTTGGTCAGAGTGTAGCTTGCCTTTGGTTTACCCCTCTTTCTGTTAGTTAATGGTTGGAGCTCTAAGTCCCCATGAAAGCATAATTTAGCCAAGTCTTCTCTCTCCTTTTCGTTATCCTTTGTTTTATCCTTAACATTCATGACAGTGTTAAATATATTATCAAAGAAATTTTTTTTTATGTGCATCACATCGAGGTTGTGCCTTAACAAGTTATCCTTCCAATATGGGAGATCCAAAAAAATACTTTGCTTTTTCCAATTATGATCAACTCCATACCCTTCAAACTCTTTCCATTTTTATTCCCATCCAATTTCAGTCACTTTTAGAAAATTACTCATTACTGCCCATATATCTTGACCTATGGAAACGGGAGGTGGGTCGTCTTTCACAACCCTATTTTTTATGAAACTTCTTTTACTCCTTCTGAAAGAGTGATTAGTTGGCAAGAAACGACGATGACAGTCAAACCAGGAATTCTTATGGCCACTTTTCAAGGTAAAAGCATCTGTGTGTTCCATACAATAAGGGCATGCCAACTTACCTTGTGTTCCCCATCCAGATAACATACCGTAGGCCAGAAAATCATTAATTGTCCACATCAAGCAGGCTTTCATGATGAAGTTTTGTTTTGTGGATATATCATATATCAAAACTCCATTGGTCCATAATAGACATAAATCATCAATCAATGGTTGCAAGTAGACATCTATCTTCAATTTAGGATTGTGAGGTCCAAGTATGAGACAAGCAAGAAACAAGTATGGTTTGGTCATGCACATTTCAGGGGGAAGATTATATGGAGTAACTATTATTGGCCAACATGAGTATGGAGAAGCAGATGCTTGAATGTAAGGAGTAAATCCATCTGAACACAAACCCAATCTTACATTTCTGGGTTCCCTAGCAAAATCAGGATATACATCATCAAAATGTCCTCCAAAAATTCCTCTTGTTCCATGTTATCATTAGCATGAGAGAAACCTCCATAAGGCCTAAATGCGTCATACACCATTTTATCCATTGCCTCAAACTGGTCAGCTTGACACACATGTTCACTACTATTTGAGCCACCCCTTGTATCAATATTGAGCTCCACTTCTCCATGTTGAGTCCAAATTCAATAGTCTGGTTGAAATCCATCTCGATATAAGTGAAGTCTTACATTAGTTGATGTACTTATCTTACCACACTTGCAATTTATGCACGGACACCTTATCCCTCCCTCAGATTTACAAATGGGTTGATTCAAAGCCTTCTTCACGAACTTTTTAACCCCACGAACAAACTCTTCTTTCAATCCGTGTCTATCGGAATATGCTCTATTATACATCCAAGTACGATCCATTTTCTATATAGAAAACAATTAACATGTGAGTCACTAAACATTAAAACATATCTTGTCAAACCAAATAACTAAATTTAGAGGAACCAATATATTTAGTGTCGTTCCAATTTTTGAACTTAACTATACCCAAAATAAATACTAGTACATTGTTGATCCTACAACTATAATGGTATTAATTAAAAAGGGAGTGGGAACAATACATTGTTGTTCCAATTTATAAAAAGTGACTAAAACAACCTTAGATAGAATCAAGCCCACGTGTTTAAGGTTCGTAATAAACTCAAATTCATAAACCACAGAAAAGGCCATATGTTAAATATAATTCATAGTGTAAACAAATTTGATTTGATATGATTTAGATTAGATTTGATTTTGAATATTTTGGGCCTTTTATGTTTTGAGCTTTTGTAAACCTAAAACTATAAATAGGGTGCCTTGCTTTGTATTCTACATAACATAGAACAAATTTCACAGTTGCAGAGTTTAGCAAGTGAAAGTTCAATATAATCAGAAATCCCACAGTTGTGGGTAACACATTTTCTCCAAATATTTCTTCTCTCATTCTTCTCTTTCTTTCTTGTTTGTTATTCTTCTTTTCTTTTGTTGTTCTTGATAACTCTTTACTTGTTATCACCATTACTATCATACTGTGGGTTTGTTCGTCAATCTTGAGATCAAGATTGAAGGGAATTCTTCATAGAGTGTGAGGTGAATTTCCAACATCTGGTATCTAGAGCTCCGGTTGAGAGATTCAAGGAAGGAAGATAGTGATGGCGATGAACTATCCGAACGACAACTTTCCGGCGACCCTGCCAATTCTCAAGAAAGACAATTATGAGAATTGGTGCAAGCAGATTAAGGTGATTTTATGTTATCAAGATCTTTGGGATCTTGTGAAGGACGGAGTAACATTGCTTGGGGAGAACGCGTTGGAGGCGGAAAAGGCTGCGCACAAAGAATTGAGGAAAAAGGATTATAAAGCACTCTTTATAATTCATCAGTGTGTTGATCCTGATAACTTTGAAAAGGTTAGTGATGTTGATTCAGCAAAAGAAGCATGGGAGATTCTTGAAAATTCGTTTGGAGGCACAGAGAAGGTGAAAGAGGTGAGGTTACAAACTCACAAGAGAACCTATGAGTTGCTTCAGATGGAAGACAATGAAAGCATTACAGATTTCTTCACCAGAGTTACAAAGTTTGTGAATCAAATCAAAGTATGTGGAGAAGCGCTAACAACGAAAGCAGTTGTCTCAAAGATTTTGAGATCGTTGGCTCCAAAATTTGACCATGTGGTAGTTTCCATAGAAGAGTGGAAAGATCTGTCAGTGTTGACGA
The DNA here is from genome assembly GCA_963859935.3 of Lathyrus sativus. Lineage (NCBI taxonomy): Eukaryota > Viridiplantae > Streptophyta > Magnoliopsida > Fabales > Fabaceae > Lathyrus > Lathyrus sativus. Next base: position 464,987,869 of record OZ012740.1, read on the forward strand.
AGGAAGAGCTTCAAGGGACTCTTGAGTCTCATGAACAGAGGATGGCTGAGAGAGCTACAGGAAAGTCGAAAGATATGGCTTTGCAGGCGCAGTCAGAAAAGGAAATAAAAGGCAAAGGTAGCTGGAATGGCAACAAAGCAGGAATCCAGTCGAATCAGAAGAAACCTTGGAACCAAGGCAACCAAAGAGGTGGTGCTGCAGGTAAAGGAAGAGGTGGTGGTCGAAAGACAGACAAAAGCCACATTCAATGTTTCAATTGCCAGAAGTATGGTCATTATGTTAGTGATTGTCCAGAAAGGAAGAGAAATCAAGAGGCTGATGCAAAGCTGGTGAAACATGAAGAAGAAGAAATGTTGCTAATGGTCACAACAAAAGATGAAGAAAGATTCCAAGATCAGTGGTACTTGGACTCAGGATGCTCATCACACATGACTGGAAGGAAAGATTGGTTTGTCAATATGAAGCCCTCGTCGAAGAACACAGTGAAGTTTGCAAATGACAACACTCTAGCAGCCGAAGGTGTTGGCGATGTTCTGATTATGAGGAAAGATGACAAAAGGTCAAAAATTTCCAATGTGTTGTACATACCAAGCATGAAGAGTATTTTGCTCAGTATAGGGCAGCTTGTCGAAAAGAATTACAAGGTAGTTGTCGAAGACAAAATGATGAGATTTCTCGACGCAGGTTGTAACAGCCCGATTTTTAATAACTGATTAATTGTACTAGTTAGTTGGTTTGTATGGTTTAAGTGAATTATTGGGTTTAACTGATTTATTCTATTTGGTAGAATCATGAGGATTTATCAGATGTTTTCTAACCAATGTCAAGATGAGATATTTTATGAGAAAATGAATTGACAAATATTTTAAGAGAAGAAATATAATTGGAGAGAAATAGGAAGGCAGGACATATATATATGGGGGAAGAGGAACGACAATGGATGATAGAAAACATGAAAGGAAAGTGGAGGAAGAAGAGAAAGTAGAAGGAAAAAGAAGGAAAAGCTTGGAAAAGCTCAAGAACGACTTCTAGCTTCCGATTAATCGAGGTAAGGGTGTGAAATCTTACTATCTTAATCAATGTGTATGATTATGCATGTGTGTGTTCGGATTTGTTGGGGGTTTCCTACATTTTTCCATTTTTAGGTCGGAAGTGGATTTAATCGGTAGAAACGGAGTTTTATCGGTTAGAATTTGGAATAGGCGGTGTAGTATAGTCGGGTGATGAGCGGGCTGTGCTACTGGAATTGATTTGGATTAAATCAGTTGGTTTTGTGAGATTTGGGCTTTTGGACAGCCATGGAAGTTCTGATCTCGCAGGTTTGCCAGGCGAATGGCAGCGAGGCTTCGCCAAGCAAAGCCCAGCGAATGGTAGCGAATCAAGTCAGAACCAAACACCCTATCTTCGTTGGCAAGTTCGCCAGGCGAATGAGTGTGGCGAAGGTTCGCCAGGCGAGTGTGCTAGCGAGTAATTCCAGAATAAATCCCAGTGATCTTCGCTGGTGAGTTCGCCAGGCGAACGGAGTGGCGAAGGTTCGCTAGAGGCTTCACCAGGCGAAGGTTAACGAACACAGCAACATATTTTCTTTTCTTGTGTTTCCCATTCGTGGATTGATTGTGTGGTTTGGTTGCGATCATTCCTTGTCTGAGATGACTAATTATATGCTGTTATGTATGCTATGGGTAGCCGTATGGCGTGAATCCTAGATTATGAGTTGATTGTGAATACGTGGCCTTTTGGATAATGTGACACATTGTTTAAATTGATTGAAAATGCATGATGGATGTGATTGAGTTTATTGCCGCTTGGCACGATATTTGCAAGTGCATATTGCTCGTATGTGATGTATGATGATTGTAAATGTGAACCATATTTAAATATTGTGAGTGCATAATGAATATATGCGATTAACATGATGAATGCATGAGTATGTTTGTAAACATGTGTGCATTTCAAGAGTGTCATGAGTCATGTTGCATGTGAAGCATCATGGTATGCATTCTTGTGTGTCTGATTCCTCGGAGAATCTGCAGAACCTCGTGTGCCCTTGTGGGGTGTGAGCGATGGTTATTTATTGATCCCTCGGAGGATTTGCAGAACCTCGTATGTTGCGATGGTTATATTGATTCCTCGAAGAATCTGCAGAACCTCGTGTGCCCTTGTGGGGTGTGAGCGATGGTTATTTATTGACCCCTCGGAGGATTTGCAGAACCTCATATGTTGCGATGGTTATATTGATTCCTCAGAGAATCTGCAGAACCTCGTGTGCCCTTGTGGGGTGTGAGCGATGGTTATTTTTGGTTCCTCAACTGAACCTGCTGAAATGAGTCGGTACCGCATTTGCATCTGCATAAAGTCGTGTGTCGGTCTCTATGAGTTGCATGTTTTCATCTTCATATGATGCATTGGTGAAATAAACATGAATGTAGATGTTTATGTGAATTAACAATGGAGTAAACATGTTTGCGTGTTTATTGAGTTAATGTGTATGTTATGTGAATTAATGCGAATTGTTGGAGGTGTATTTTGGAGTATAGCTCCTTTTCTCTTGAGTCGGTCGCTCTGATATGTAACATCGGGTAGCTAGGCTTGTAGAGTATCTTCGTGATACATTATATATATGTAATAGTTGATGATGTTTGGTAAACTGTGATTGATGTTATGAACAACCTAATGACGTGTACTTGTATTTTATCATGTCTTAAGTAATTCAATGTTTTAGTCTTCCGCTTTAACAGAAAACATGAATATACTTATTTTAAGAACCATGTGTTTATTCTTTTTAGTTGAGATTTGCCCCTTTTGAATTATTTCTTTATAAACATTAATATTCATGTGGTCGTTTCGTGAGTAATGTGACGCACTTCTTTTATACCATGAAATAAATATACTCTGATGGAATTTTTAATTCGTGCCTAAATGATTTAATTGTGTTATTTGGGGGTATAGAAAGGGGGCGTTACATTAAGTGGTATCAGAGCAGGTCGGTCGGTCCGGCCAAGTTGTGTTTGTTGGTTGTTCCCTTGTACGCGACATGTGTGTGAAACACTGTCGATACATGTTCGTGGTTAACCTTGTCTGCAGAAGTGGGGGAGAAGCTTGTGATTCTCCAGGATGCTGCAAGAAAGGAGTTGTAGCTCGGTGTGTTGTTAAACGCTATTATAGTTTGGTAAAGATGGTTTATACTCCATCATGATTTTCGGCTGTCTGTTGACAAATTGAGGAACTGATCACCCTTAATCTCTTGTTGATAGTAGTTGGGATTGTGTTGGATGGAATAGACGTGTCTTGCGACTTTAGATGGTGTGTGCAGTGAATTGTTTGGAGTGAAGCCAAGTGCTTAAGGATTTTTCTGAGAAGTCGATGCAGGACACTGTCAAGATGTTGAATTTTGATGAGATTTTGAGTGCTAATGAAAGTGGGAGGTTGGCAATTTCCGATTAGTTATGGATGTCTGGAAGTTATCCTGACAAAATAAGTGTTACGAGGCCAGAATGTGAAGTGGGGTTGTGAAAAACTTAATTTCGGGAACCGGTCCGAGACTGAGAACCCATGTTGTATGTGCGTTTGGATGGTCAAGGAGTTAAATTAATCAAGTAGTTGAGACTCGCGTTTGGTGTGGGTGCTACGACAATAGACCCCGAGGTTAAGTATATAAGGAGTGGATGGTGACTTCTGGAGATTACTAAAGGAAGTAAGATACGGGACACAAGATTGGTATGGTTAAATCTTCAACCATTTCGAGAAGCTGAAGATGTATTGAATGGCCTTCTAAGTACAGAATGTTGTTTCTACGACCCTGTAGTAACGGGAGGACCGTAATTTGGAATGACGCAAGGTTAAGAGCGTGGGAAGTCATTACAGTGCTCTATGTGACGAGAAGGTGGTGACATGGAATTGAGTAATTATTGATGTAATATGTTTGGATGTTGTGATGAGTGCGATTCGTGTTTTCGCCATAGGTTTACAACTGCGTATCCGTTTGGAGTGGAATTTTCCACACTTGAGTTGGTGAGCCAAGGGTTGTGCAACCAATGGTGTTTTGATGTATTAGAAGAATATAGAGGATCATGTTGCGTATCGGGAGTTTGAGTTATCAGTATTAGAGAGGAAGTAGTGTTATGTCACTATGAAGAAAGTTCAAAGAATTTTGGAAAAGCTGTCAACAACTTGTGTGTTGGTTTTGCTGAATCCGACGGGACTATTTTTTGTGTTGTGTGATGCTTTGGTGATATGATTGAGAGATACGTTAAATGCGTAATTAAAAGTACAAGAGGAAATATCTGACAGGTGACTTAGGGTTGGTTGCTGTTGTGTGTTTGTACCGGAGTTTGGGAGCCTCAATTGTTTAGTTGAGATTTGAGATGGTTAATGATCTTAAGAGCTTAAGGTATTTATTTGGTTTGAGAAAATTGCATAGGATGCAGAGGAGATAATAGGGACTTCGTATGGAGTTGAGCTTTGTAGGATGAGACTGATTATTGGTATTCTCGATGGGATTCGAGAAGGTCAGAATTTTAATTGGAGTTAATAGATTGATTGAGTTTAGTAGATTGAAGTCGAAGGGCTGATTTTCGGATTTAGGGAAATGGTGACACGAGATGTTGTGATAAAGTCTATGTGTCCGAATAGTGTGAATTGGATAAGAGTGTTATACTCGGACTTGGGATTGTGCAAGAGACGACTGAAAAGATTAGAGGATCCGAGAAAAAACGTGTTTTGAGAGTTACGATAGTAACTGGTGTTGAGCGAGCTTGAGGTCTCGGAAGCAAACTGTGTCTTGTTGAATCTGTATCAGAGTAGCGCAGCGGAAGCATGGGAAAATAGCATGTTAGATTGTTTTACTGCTGTCACTAGGAGAAATTGCATGATGTGTTCGTGTGTCTAAGCTGAGGAAGCGCATCGATCCAGATGGATGGTGTATGAGTGAGAGAGGATTTGACTGTTGAGACAACTTTAAGGAAAAGGGATTGTCTTGGTAAAGGTATTTTGGAGGACCAACTAGAGAAAGTTGGATTTGAACCTGATAATATTTTCGAGGACGAAAATTCCTAAAGTGGGGGAGAGTTGTAACAGCCCGATTTATAATAACTGATTAATTGTACTAGTTAGTTGGTTTGTATGGTTTAAGTGAATTATTGGGTTTAACTGATTTATTCTATTTGGTAGAATCATGAGGATTTATCAGATGTTTTCTAACCAATGTCAAGATGAGATATTTTATGAGAAAATGAATTGACAAATATTTTAAGAGAAGAAATATAATTGGAGAGAAATAGGAAGGCAGGACATATATATATGGGGGAAGAGGAACGACAATGGATGATAGAAAACATGAAAGGAAAGTGGAGGAAGAAGAGAAAGTAGAAGGAAAAAGAAGGAAAAGCTTGGAAAAGCTCAAGAACAACTTCTAGCTTCTGATTAATCGAGGTAAGGGTGTGAAATCTTACTATCTTAATCAATGCGTATGATTATGCATGTGTGTGTTCGGATTTGTTGGGGGTTTCCTACATTTTTCCATTTTTAGGTCGGAAGTGGATTTAATCGGTAGAAATGGAGTTTTATCGGTTAGAATTTGGAATAGGCGGTGTAGTATAGTCGGGTGATGAGTGGGCTGTGCTACTGGAACTGATTTGGATTAAATCGGTTGGTTTTGTGAGGTTTGGGCTTTTGGACAGCCATGGAAGTTCTGATCTCGCAGGTTCGCCAGGCGAATGGCAGCTAGGCTTCTCCAGGCGAAGCCCAGCGAACGGTAGCGAATCAAGTCAGAACCAAACACCCTGTCTTCGTTGGCAAGTTCGCCAGGCGAGTGTGCTAGCGAGTGCTAGCGAGTAATTCCATAATAAATCCCAGTGATCTTCGTTGGCGAGTTTGCCAGGCGAACGGAGTGGCGAAGGTTCGCCAGAGGCCTCGCCAGGCGAAGGTTAGCGAACACAGCAATATATTTTCTTTTCTTGTGCTTTCCATTCGTGGATTGATTGTGTGGTTTGGTTGCGATCATTCCTTGTATGAGATGACTAATTATATGTTGTTATGTGTGTTGTGGGTAGCTGTATAGCGTGAACCCTATATTATGAGTTGATTGTGAATACGTGGCCTTTTGGCATATGTGACGTATTGTTTAAATTGATTGAAAATGCATGATGGATGTGATTGAGTCTATTGCCGCTTGGCACGATATTTGCAAGTGCATATTGCTCGTATGTGATGTATGATGATTATAAATGTGAACCATGTTTAAATATTGTGAGTGCATAATGAATATATGCGATTAACATGATGAATGCATGAGTATGTTTGTAAACATGTGTGCATTTCAAGAGTGTCATAAGTCATGTTGCATGTGAAGCATCATGGTATGCATTCTTGTGTGTCTGATTCCTCGGAGAATCTGCAGAACCTCGTGTGCCCTTGTGGGGTGTGAGCGATAGTTATTTATTGATCCCTCAGAGGATTTGCAGAACCTCGTATGTTACGATGGTTATATTGATTCCTCGGAGAATCTGCAGAAACTCGTGTGCCCTTGTGGGGTGTGAGAGATGGTTATTTATTGATCCCTCGGAGGATTTGTAGAACCTGGTATGTTGTGATGGTTATATTGATTCCTCGGAGAATCTGCAGAACCTCGTGCGCCCTTGTGGGGTGTGAGCGATGGTTATTTTTGGTTCCTCAACTGAACCTGCTGAAATGAGTCGGTACCGTATATGCATCTGCATAGAGTCGTGTGTCGGTCTCTATGAGTTGCATGTTGTCAGCTTCATATGATGCATTGGTGAAATAAACATGAATGTAGATGTTTATGTGAATTAGCAATGGAGTAAACATGTTGTGCATGTTTATTGAGTTAATGTGTATGTTATGTGAATTAATGTGAATTGCTGGAGGTGTATTTTGGAGTATAGCTCCTTTTCTCTTGAGTCGGTCGCTCTAATATGTAACGCCGGGTAGCTAGGCTTGTAGAGTATCTTCGTGATACATTATATATATGTAATAGTTGATGATGTTTGGTAAACTGTGATTGATGTTATGAACAACCTAATGACGTGTACTTGTATTTTATCATGTCTTAAGTAATTCAATGTTTTAGTCTTCCGCTTTAACAGAAAACATGAATATACTTATTTTAAGAACCATGCGTTTATTCTTTTTAGTTGAGATTTACCCCTTTTAAATTATTTCTTTATAAACATTAATATTCATGTGGTCGTTTCGTGAGTAATGTGACGCACTTCTTTTATACCATGAAATAAATATACTCTGATGGAATTTTTAATTCGTGCCTAAATGATTTAATTGTGTTATTTGGGGGGTATAGAAAGGGGGCGTTACACAGGTGGTAGACTAATCTTGAAGGCTCCAATGTCTCAGAATAGGACCTTCAAGATTGGACTCAATGTGATGGAGCACAAGTGTCTAGAAACTGTAGCCAGTAGAGATGAGTGGTTGTGGAATTTTCGACTAGGTCATCTCAACTTTAATGACATCAGAGAACTGAAGAGAAGAACTATGGTTTCAGGATTACCAGAAATTGACATTCTAAGGGAAGTCTGTGAGGAGTGTGTTCAGTTGAATAACACAAGAATAGCTTTAGCAAGGATGCAGGAAGGAAGTCGAAGGCAATACTTAAAGTCATATACTTTGATGTATGTGGTCCAATCCAAGTGGATTCGATTGGTGGCAATAGATACTTTGTCACGTTTATAGATGATTACAGTCGAAAGTTGTGGACTTACCTCATCAAGAAGAAAACTGATGTGATTGAGGTATTTTCCAAATTCAAGTCCATGGTCAAAAGACAGAGTGGTCGAAAGCTGAAAATTCTGAGGACTGATGGTGGTGGAGAGCATGTATCGAAAGAGTTCGATACATTATGTGTAAAAGAAGGGATTGTGCATGAGGTGGTGCCACCCTACACTCCACAGCAAAATAGGATTGCAGAACGCAAGAACAGAACCATCATGAATATGGTGAGAAGCATGTTGAATAGAAAACATCTACCCAAAGAATTATGGGGAGGAGCAGTTTCGACAACAACATATATATTGAACAGACGTCCGACGAAGAAGCTTGAAGGAATCACACTAGAAGAATGTTGGTCTGGTGTCAAGCCTAGTCTCAGTCACTTGAAGGTGTTTGGATCTATATCACATAGACATGTGCCAGATCAGTTGAGAAGGAAACTTGATGATAAGTTGAATCAGATGATCTTGATAGGATATCATTCGATAGGAGGTTATAAGCTGTTCGACCCAGTGAATAAGCAGGTAGTAATCAGCAGGGACATGATCATAGATGAGCTTAAAGAATGTGTAATTACAGTAGACCTCGACGAATAAGACACATGCCTGCAAGGTTGCAAGAATGTGTAATTACATCAGATGATGTAGTCAATGAGGAAGGTGATCTGGTACATTATGCTTTCTACGCAGATGTCGAACTAGTCAATGCAGCTGAGGCATTGAAAGATTCGAAGTGGGTGAAAGCAATGACTGAAGAGTTGGAGTCCATCGAAGTTAATGATACCTGGTCACTTGTCGAATTACCGCAAGGCAAGAAGGCAATTGATGTGAAGTGGGTTTACAAGGTGAAGGTAAATTCTAAAGAAGAAGTAACTCGACACAAGGAGAGACTTGTGGCGAAAGGATTTCTTCATAAGGAAGGAATCGAATTCGATGAAGTATTCACACCTGTTGCTAGAATCGAAACAGTCAGGTTAGTTGTTGGTCTAACAAATATGAACAACTGACACACATGTCAGATGGACGTGAAGTGTGCATTCCTTAATGGCCCCTTAGACAAAAAAGTTTATGTTACACAACAAACTGGGTTTGTGAAACAAGGCAAAGAAAGAAAGGTGCACAGGCTTCATAAGGCCCTGTATGGACTTAAGCAAGCACATTGAAATGAGGTTCCATTATCTTCGAGAGCAGGTAGCAGAAGGGAAGATGAAGTTGGAACACTGCAGAACTGAGAATCAGATTGCAGATATCATGACGAAGGGAATGCAGGTCGAAGCCTTCAGAAGACTAAGAGACATGATTAATGTAGACAGTTTAGACACAATGAATTAAGTGGTGTGTTAAATATAATTCATAGTGTAAACATATTTGATTTGATATGATTTAGATTTGATTTGATTTTGAATATTTTGGACTTTTGTAAACCTAAAACTATAAATAGGGTGCCTTACTTGGTATTCTACATAACATAGAACATATTTCACAGTTACAGAGTTTAGCAAATGAAAGTTCAATATAATCATAAATCCCACAGTTGTGGGTAACACATTTTCTCCAAATATTTCTTCTCTCATTCTTCTCTTTCTTGCTTGTTTGTTATTCTTTTTTTTGTTGTTATTCTTGATAACTCTTTACTTGTTATAACCATTACTATCATATTGTGGGTTTGTTAATCTTGAGATCAAGATTGAAGGGAATTCTTCATAGAGTGAGGTGAATTTCCAACACCATAAATCACATAAAAGGCCATAAACTACGAAAAAAATAGAAAACAATTTGAATCTATAAACCCATATTTACCATTTTAACGATAATAACTGATTGGTTGATTGGTGTTGAACTTAATAGAGAGGATTATGGTTCGATTATTGCACCTGCAATTTAGTTACTTGATGCTAGAATTCTGCTAGAACTGATTTCTGAACACGGCAAATCTATTACTAAATTTTATTTAATCATAATTTATGATGTATTTCAGCTTGCACGTTAGTTATGATTGTTATACATATAAATAACTTGTTTTGCTTAAGCTGTTAAGCAGTTAGAAGTTAAAAGAGTGTTTTCTATGCTACATGCACAAATGCTTGATTGCTATATAAGCACTTTGTATGGAACTTTCACAAGCTAATAAAGTGTTTCTCCTTTATTCATATTAATATATTAAAGTAATAGAGTATAAATTTGCCTTTTTGTGTTGGTGCAAAGCTAGAATAAATGATGAAAGGTAGAAATATTCTATTAAGAATGACGGTAGAAGAAACAGGATTAAAAGTTACAATGATTGTCACCCTATTTATAAGCTAAAACTAGGGTTACTAGAATAAGATAAAATACTAAAATACCCTCTAACAAACTTAGGGGCTAAGAAAATAGTACAACTAAATAAATATGAATTACTATTAATATTCTAATACCATCCCTTAATTCATATTCCATCAAAACTTGTAACACCAATTCCATCCCTTAGTCTGAGAAATTGATCAGTCTTGATAGCTTTCGTCAGAACATCTGCCAACTGCTTCTGAGTGCTGCAGTGTACAACTTCTAACACTCCACTCTGAACTTGATGTCTCAGAAAATGATACTTGGTCTCAATATGCTTGCTTCTCCCATGCAACACTGGGTTTCTAGCAAGATTGATTGCAGACTTATTGTCAATCATCAACTTCAGAGGTTTGTCTACTTTAATCTTCAGATCCTGCAACAGATTCAGAATCCACACAGCTTGGCATGCAGTAACAGCACCTGCAATGTATTCAGCTTCACAGGTTGACAACGCCACAACAGGTTGCTTCTTGGAACACCAAGAAATGGAACCTCCCAGAAATTTGAACAAGTACCCAGATGTACTTCTTCTGTCAACTCTGTCTCCACACCAATCAGAGTCTGAATAACTCAGAAGTTCTGACTCATTATTTCCTCCAGAGGGAAATAACACTCCATACTTCAGAGTTCCTTTGATATACCTCAGAATCCTGACAGCAGCTTGGTAATGGGACCACTTAGGTTTACTCATGAACCTACTAACCATCCCAACTGAGTAGCAAATATCAGGTCTGGTATTGCACAGATACCTCAGAGAACCAACCAACTGTTTGAAGGTTGTAGCATCCACGTCCTTTCCTTCAGAGTCTGAATCCAGTTTCTGATTTGTATCAGAAGGTGTGACAGCCATCTTACAATTCTTTAGATCAAATCTCTTCAGAAGTTCTAATTCATACTTGAGCTGATGCAAAATGATACCTTTCTCAGAATATCTGAACTCCATCCCTAGAAAGTATGTCATTTTGCCTAGATCAGTCATTTCAAATTCATTCATCAGAACTTTCTTGAACTTGGCTATCTCCTGTTCAGAACTTCCAGTCAGCAGTATATCATCAACATATAAACATACCAGAGTCATATTGCCTTCAGAAGTATGCTGAACATAGACACCGTACTCCATCTCACATTTCTGAAAGCCTTGCTTCTTGAAAAATGAATCAATCTTCTGATTCCAAGCTCTGGGCGCGTGTTTCAATCCATATAGAGCTTTGTATAATCTGTACACCATCCCTTCCTGATTCTTTTTCATAAATCCAGGAGGTTGTGACACGTAAACTTCTTCTAATGGACCGTTCAGAAATGCAGATTTTACATCTAAATGCATCAGAGGCCAATTCCTGTTAGCAGCTATTGCAATCACCATTCTGATTGTTTCATGTCTTGCTACAGGTGCAAACACTTCAGAGTAATCCAGCCCAGGTTTCTGTAGAAATCCTCTGGCTACCAACCTTGCTTTATGTTTGCCAATTGAACCATCTGGCTTTAACTCCTGCTTGAAAACCCATCTAACGCTGATGGCTTTCTTGTCTTTTGGAAGTTCTGTCAGCTTCCAAGTCTTGTTTCTCTCTATAGCATCAAGTTCTTCTTTCATGGCCTTCAGCCAGAGCTTCTGCTTAAGAGCCTCCTCTGTACTTATAGGTTCAGAGTCTACTAACATGGCACACTGAATAACTTCTCCTTCAGAGTCTACTTCAGTGTCTTGCAGCATGTCAAATTCTGCAAATCTTCTGGGAACGCTTCTAATTCTTTGTGGTCTCTGAACTTGTTCAGAGTCTTGAGCTTCAGAGTTTCCAGCTTCAGATGGTTGACTTCCTCTAGAGCTTTGACCATCTTCAAGATCTGGCATATTTTCAGAGTCTTGGCCATCTTCAGAGTCTGAATTTCCACCAGAATCTGGATTACCATCAGAGTCTGGATCATCAGAGTCACCTTCATCTTCTGAGTCTTCTCCAGAGTCAGAATCACTATCAGAGTCAAAATCAACTTCAGAGTTTACTTCAACTTCAGAAGTTCTTAACTCTGACCTTTCTTCAGAAGTTCTAACATCAGAATCAGATTGAGACTTATCCCAATTCCAAACTTCTGATTCCTTCACAATCACATCTCTGCTGAATTCAATTTTATTGGTTTCTGGACAATAGAGCTTGTATGCACTTGTACTGTGGTACCCTATCAGAATCATCACTTTGCTTCTATCATCCAACTTTTGTCTTCTGGCTTCTGGAACATGTTTATAGCAAACAGAACCAAACACCTTCAGATGACTAACACTTTGCTTGTCTCCAGTCCACTTCTGCATTGGAACTATTTCCTTCAACTTCTTCGTAGGACATCTGTTGAGTACATACGTTGCAGTGGCAACAACTTCTCCCCAGAGCTTCTGAGGAAGCTTCTTCTCCTTTAGCATGCTTCTCACCATATCAAGCAAAGTACGGTTTCTTCTTTCAGCAAGACCATTGTGTTGAGGGGTATAAGGAGCAGTAACCTCATGCTCAATTCCATTCTCCTCACACAACTTCTGGAACTCTTTGGAGTTATACTCACCTCCACCATCAGTTCTAAGAATCTTCAACTTCTGACCACTCTGATTCTCAGCTTTCATTCTGAACTTCTTGAATTCATCAAACACCTCATGTTTAAATTTAATAAGGGATACCCATGTCATTCTTGTGAATTCATCAATAAACAACACAAAGTACTTATTCCCTCCAATTGATGCTACTGGAAATGGACCACACACATCAGAATGTACAACTCCCAAGGCATGTTTTGCTCTTGGAGCAACTTCTGACGCAAATGGCAAACGTGGTTGTTTTCCTTCCATGCAAACTTTGCATGACTTCTCAGGCTTCTTAATTGCAGGAATTCCATGTACCAGCTTCTTTGAATTCAGATGTTTTAGGCTTCTGAAATTCAAATGACCAAATCTTCTGTGCCACAGCTCACTCTCCTTCTCAGCACATGTTGCACTAAGACATTTTGAGTATGCAGTTCTGACATTCACCTTGAATGTTCTATTCCTTCCCTGTTCTGACTCCATAATCAACTTCTGATTGCAGTCATACAACTTTAGAAGATTGTCCTTCATGGTAACTGAAAAACCTTTCTCAATTAATTGTCCCACACTCATCAGATTGCTTCTGATGCCAGGTACATACCACACGTTCTGAATCAATGCTGTTTTCCCATTGTTCAGAGTCACTCTGACATTTCCCATACCTTCTGCATTAAGATATTTGTCATCAGCACATCTGATCTTTGTCCTCTTTTCAGAGTCAAAGTCAACCAGCCATTTCTTGTTTCCAGTAAGATGATTTGAACAGCCAGTGTCCATATACCACCAGTCTATCAGATCCATATTATCAGATTCAGAAGCCATCAATAGCACAGATTCGTCATCAGAACTTCTGGCTATATTTGCTTCTTCTGATTTTCTCTCCTTGTTTGACCAACAATCTCTAGCAAAGTGACCAAACTTCTTACAACAGTAACATTGGATCTTCTTCTTGTCATACTTCTCTTTTCCCTTCTGAGCATTCTTTTGTCTATCAGAGGTTGAGCTTTCTGACTTCTGACCACCATCAGATCTTCTCCTGGCTTCTGACTGCTTCTGATACCTCCTATCAGAAGTTGCTTTCAGAGCCTGCTGCTCTACTTCCTTTTCAGAAGTTCTCTCAGTCAAATGCAACTCTTGCGCTTCTAGACTGCTCTGCAGCTCTTCAATTCTCATGGTGCTCAGATCTTTGGAATGTTCTATTGCTACCACAATGTAATCAAATTGAGGAGTAAGGGGTCTCAATACTTTCTCCATTATTGTTTCTTCTGAAAGAGTTTCTCCACACGCCTTCATCTCATTAGTGATCAGAATCATTCTGGAGATGTATTCAGAGACTTTCTCATTATTCTTCATGTTGAGATTCTCATATTGCTTTCTCAAGGACTGAAGCTTCACCTTCTTCACTGATGTGTCACCACCATAACATCTCACCAGTGTGTCCCACGCAGCCTTTGCTGTTGTTGAATCTGCAATCTTTTCAAACATGTTTACATCCACACATTGATGAATAAAGAATAATGCTTTCTGATCCTTCTTCCTTACTTCCTTCTGCGCGTTTTTCTGTTCATCCGTTGCATCTGCTGCTACTGGAACATAACCATCAGTGACAAGATCTAGAACATCTTGAGCACCAAATAGTACACGCATTTGGATCATCCAACGATTCCAATTTTTACCATCAAATACTGGAAGTTTGGTGTTCATGTTGCCGTTTCCGTTCATCTTCTACCTTGCACAATACACTCAGATTTCTCACACAGTGTTTCCCAACCCACAGAATAAAATTCTGATCAGATTTTGTTCAAGATTCAACACGAATCTAAGAATCAAAATCAAACACACAAGACCTCACGTTCACTCGTGTTTCCCGTGTTTCCCAATGAATCTGAACCGGAGCTCTAGATACCAATTGTTGGTGCAAAGGTAGAATAAATGATGAAAGGTAGAAATATTCTATTAAGAATGACGGCAGAAGAAACAGGATTAAAAGTTACAATGATTGTCACCCTATTTATAAGCTAAAACTAGGGTTACTAGAATAAGATAAATTACTAAAATACCCTCTAACAAACTTAGGGGCTAAGAAAATAGTACAACTAAATAAATATGAATTACTATTAATATTCTAATATTTTGTTTAAATTCTATTTACGTAATTAATCAATGGAATGCTGATAGATGATCAAATCATTTGGATAATAAATGTTTCTTATAGACTTGGTTATTTGAAAATTGATAATTTGCAAGATCATTACTTGTCATTTTATCACTTCAAGGGCATTTCTATACATTTCCTCAATTTTTTAGCAAAGAGAACATTATATTACAAACTAAATTTACAGTTTAAAGAAAAACTCAGAATTGCTCTTTCAACTGAGTAAACAAACACATCATATATGCCTTCAGAGTCATTTTAGTTATTGAAATCAAAAGAACAATTCAAATCTATGTGTCCAAGAATTATTCTTAAACTATAAACTCAAGGAGAGGAAAGTATATAAAAATTTGATGGAAGTTGTTTTTCTATCTTCAGAAGAATATGAATACACTCCAAAAAAAATAGATATGACAGGATTTTGGCCAGGGAAGTAGAATCATTGTGACTAGTAGAGACATGCAAGTGCTTGAGAATGTAGATGCTGAATAAATATATGAAGTGAATGAGATGAGTTTTCAAGAATCTCTACAACTTTTCAGTTTCCATGCCATCAAACAAAACTGTCCTATAGGAGCTTGTATGGCATTATCAGAGAAGGTATTAAATTATGCTAAAGGGGTCCCATTAGCTCTCAGAGTTTTGGGCTTATCACTTCAAAATAGAACTGAGGAAGAATGGGAGAGTGCTTTGGGGAAGTTGAAAAAGCAACCTCAAGGTGAAATCTTTGGTGTCTTGAAATTAAGTTATGATGGACTTGACATAGCTTGCTTCTATAGAGGACATGATATGAATACTGTCAAACAAATACTAGATGGTTGTGGTTTCTCGGCTACTATTAGAATGAGAGTTCTCATTGATCGGGGCCTTATATCTATTCTGAAAGGATTTTGTTTTCTCCTTATATCTTGACACTATACTTGTTAATTGGGGCTACTATTGGAGTGACACTATACTTATATCTGAAAGGATTTTGTTTTTTCACTGATCGGGGTTACTATTGGAGTGACACTTCATTTTTTTGTTGATGCAATGCCAAGTAATACTTGTGTTGTGCTATGTGTTATCTTTAAATGTTTCTAATTAACATTCTTACAATTATGACTATGTTTATAACATGATATTTTCTGTTGTGACTTTGTGTGCTTTAATTTGTCTAGTGGAGGTAGTTGGATTTTAAGATGACCAGGAAACCAACATTGCTAGTTTAAGTTAGAAGTCAGGGAGGTGGTGAAATCATGTTATTTGGTAGTTGGTAGATTATGTCCATGTTCTGCTAGACCAAGGTAGGAAACCATGCTTAACATTCACTTTTAAAAATGATAGCAAAACAACAGAATCAGTAACAAAAAAACAGTGCAGAAGAAATTATACACTATTCAATATTCCATTAAAACAAACCAATATATTGTTGAACATCAATAGAATGACAATTAAGAAACATGAAGCATAATCTGTTTATAGAAGCTTAATATGATTCATAATAATAGTCATGTACCTCAATTGCAGTTGTGTGATAGCGTTTTGTGTTTGAAATTCCCAGCGAGTCTTCAATGAAGTTATGCAAGAATTAAGACGAAGACATGAAAAACAGTGGTAAAAGGAGAAGGGAAAGGGGGAAAAGTACCTGATGAACATGAAACAAACAAAATCGATTTTATTCACCCCATCTCTCAACTATCATGCGAAGAGATGAAAACGAAGAGATGATCTTGCAGATGAGAATCAATGATCTTGAAGATGAAAAAGAAGAGTTGATCTCTCAACGACCATACAAAATTGATATTGTTTGATTTTAGGGGTTTTTTCTTCTGAAAATCTATTTGGGGTAATTTTAGGGTTTTTTATTTTGAACATTTCGTATAATAGAGAGAAAGGAGATAAAGGAATTAAGAGGGAAAGAAAAATAAGAATGGGAAAATGAATTTTGAGATATTATTGGAACAAAATAATAAATAAATAAAATTTACGAATAAAATTTTTAATTGAATTTGATAGTTGAGTTGGTTGAAGTAGCATTTAGAATGTCTTGAGTTCAAAACTGTCTTTAGGCATATTGTAACTTTTTTTTTTTGCGTTTGAATAGCGTGGGTTTTGTCAAGACTAGTTAGCGTCGCAACTAAAATGAAATTTTTTCTAGTTCTTCCTTCTTGTTCTCTTTTCTTGTGTATTACTCAAAGCTCCATTAATAGAGTCTCTCATGTGTTTTTCACCAAATTTTTGCTCAATCATGAGCAGGTTTTAGTTTCTCAACAACATATTTAGTATGTGCTGGATTTATGGGATAATATGGAGAATGGTAGAAAATGGAGTGTGAGTTTGGTGTAACAATTAATGGAGTATGAATTTGAGGAAGAAGATAAAGAACAAAATATATATATATATATATCTATATATATATATATATATATATATATATATATATATATATATATATATATATTTCACTCGTTAAATCAATCATAAAATTAATTTAAACAACGTGACATCTCACGTCAATACCACATGATCTTAAGAATTGACTTTGATTAACAAAATGAACAGAAAAAATATAAGTGATCCAATTTATAAGATTAAGAAATTAAAATAGGATTTTTAAAAATTAAGGAAGCAAACTAAACACCAAATCAAAGATACGAGTCTATTTCTATGTCTATGTTAGGAGATAAAGTCTTTTCTTAAATGGCAAATATAAAACTTGAACTTGAACTCTAACTCAACTATTTTTAGTCTCTTTCTATGTCTATGTTAGGTGAGAAAGTCTTTTCTTAAATGACAAATATAGAACTTAAACTTGAACTCTAAATCAACTACTTTTAGTTCCTTGAACTATTTTTTCAAGAGAAACTTGCTAGCACCTATACCTGTAAACAAAGAAATATATTTGGTGTCGGACACTAATACAACATAACACTAATATATGTTGTTTTGAATTTTTGTTCAAATAAAAATTATTATGGACATCGACCTTATACGCGTGAGGAGTGTCCTGCATCGATAATTCTTTCTTAAAAAAGCACTACTGAAATACAATATTCTAATGCCACCATTGAAACAAGTTTAACAAAGTCAACTTAAATTGGGAAAACTTAGTGCACAAATAAAGGATAATTCAGCACAACATCAACAAATTTCCCATTTTTCTAACTCATATATCATTGAATAAAGCCTCACAATCCCCGACAGTAGACTACTGATATGCACAAAATTTTCTCCCTGAATGGCTTAACAGAAACCAATTGATCCATGCTTAGAAATGCAAAAGAATATCTATAACACGTAACATTGACGCCGCTAATTGCATCTAAGTTCCATTAATCTTAATTGATTGATTCGTTACACTTTTCAAAAAAATTTCCAATTCTAAACTATACTGATGCTAATCACGGCCATCGCGACGCTTACGATCAGTGTTCTGCTTCTTGATTTCTTTTGTCGTCTTTGTCACCAGAACTACGCCCAAGCCCACGCCCCCAGCCCCGCCCCCTTTGATTATTGCCTCTGCCTCTGCCTCTACCTCTACCTCTCGACGATGATGTCGACGGTGTCGGCAAACCTAACTGCAACATTAACATTCATACCAATAAAACTTCAACTCCAATTAAGAAAAATAGTATAGCAAAACTTTGACTCTAAACTTAATTAGAGATACTTACAATAGAACGGTAAGAAACCCTAGAAGCCTCCCCCTCAACAACCCTATCTTCTTCAATCTTAGCACCATCATCAACATTTTCATTCATTGCATCACCACAAGCATTACCAACACTTGATGAATTTGACAAAGATGGCTTATCCTCCACAGCTGGAATTTCTCTGACAACATGTTGCATTCGAAGATCAAACCGCCCCCTCAGTCGCGGCTGTGGTTGTCGCCTTTCCAATTCCGGAAACTCAATTTGGTTCACCTTAAGTCTCATCAAGTCGTTAAAAATTTTCACCACCGAATCTTCCAAATTACCATTGTCCGTAACTAACAACAAAAATAACACAAATTCAAAACCTAGATAATTCAAAAAAAATTGATACTAACATTATAGTATGAAATTACCTGGTGGTTGGTATTTAGAATGAAATCGAGGATCAATCTCATATAACTTTAACGGTGCAACTGGCTTTACGTGACGAATTATATTTACATTATTAATGATATGAAGAATATCAATCATTATAAAGTAACCATCTGCTTCAGGAGCAAGATACATGGTATGAACAAAATGGTTATATTCACTCACGTCTCTGATTTTCACGTATCCGGAGACAACTACAAGAACGCCGCAACCCCAGCAGTCACGAGAGTGGACCGATTTGATTTCTACTGAAACGAAATTGAGTGAGATTATGAGGTTGTGGATTGGATCGAGATCTGAAGCGATTGTTGCTGTGTCGTCGTTGATTACAAGAATCATGGTGCTGTGTTCGGCGTAGAAGTGGTGCATGTGGTTCGGTTGGGCTGAAAGGAGGCCGTAGTATTGTTGAGCGAAGAAAGCACCAAACTGCGTGACACAGAGAAATCAACACAATATGTCACGTTCATTCAAAGTGTAATCAAGAAATAAGAAGAAAGAGATGAAGAATGAGTGATTATACTTCTTCGGCAGGAGGCAAGGCCGCCATTTTTTCAACCGCGTTTGTGTTAGGATAAGGGAAAGGTTGCAAGAGGTTCAAGAAAGAAAGAACCTTGGAGAAATGAATCGGAAATGAAAAGATTGTAGGGGGAGGAAGAGAAATGGAATTGCAGAGAGAGATTATAAACGTTGGTTAGTTTGGGCGGGTGGGTGGATGCTTTGACTCGATTTGAATTGAATGACTGGCGGCACTAATTATTTCTTCTCGGAGATCACAAGTGAGAAGGGACATTTTTTTACACAAGTTTTTTAATTTTAATTAATTACATGGATTTGGTAATTTGGTGAATATCTATTGTCATATTCTAAATTTTATCATAAGATTTTTTGATTTTTTACATATCATTTTAGGTCAACCATTCATGCATAGCTAATTAAATTATTAACCTTTGCTTTGTTTAGTTTCGCTTGCAAATTAGGGTTTGCTTCAAGAGACTTCAAGGGTTGATCAATCAAGGTTTTGGATAGATCACCAACCAATCAATTTCTCAGACTCTTAAGAGACCTCTATTCATCAAATATCCAATGCAATATGACTTCATCACAAGTTCTTCGAGGCCCGGGTCTTGCAAGACTGAATCAAGGATCAGGCAAGGTTATCAGGTCAAGGGTGTGTGCCGTGTGGTTTGAGATTCAATGGAAGTTTGACCTAATCTTGGTCAAACAAGTGGTTTGTTTCAATATCAGGTTATTAGACCATGATAAAGATTTTGAATTAGGTTTTTGGTTCTCATCAAGTCATTGTTTCATTAGTGTGCACTCAAGGCAGGAAGATTATGGTTTCTCACTTTTTGTGTTTAAGATGAACAAGTGTTGTTCAGTTGAGTTTTTCTAGAGGTTAACAGGTTAAGCGTATGTGTGCAGTAGTTTGATCTTGGTCAAGAAAGAGGAATTTGTTTCATTCTCAAGTTGGATTAGTCATAGATCAGTGTCTTATGTTTGAAGATCATCACACCAGGGTTTCGTGCAAGTCTAAGTCATCTGATGATGTCAATTTGTCTCGTGCAGAAATTCACCAAAGTTGATTCAAATAGATTTAGAGGAAATTATAAAAGAGTGCAAGTTGATTCAAATGGTCGTGACTTCAGTTGCAAGATGGTCAGTGATTCAGGAGTAATTTGATTCTTTTATCAGAGGTTTGTGGGAACGTTTTAAGTTTGGTTGTGGATTAAAATCAGGGTTTCATTATCCGTTTTCCTTAAACTATTATCTTTTCTCCATTTTTCTTTTAAACCAAATTTTCATAACCATAATCCATTGTTACCCATTTTAAATATCCATTTCATAATCTATCATATCCAATTTCTAATTCATTTCCTTATTCATTATTCACCATTATCCATTTCATTTTATATCCATTCATTGTCAATTATCCATTTCTTCATTCCAAATTCTTTTCCAAAAAAAAAAACAATTCACAATAAGGCCCAAGTTACAATCACTACAAAAAAGAGAGTGCTAAAGTTACCACCTTAAGTTTTTCAAGCGTACAAAATTCTGCTCCAAAACAAGTAATACCCAAAATGTGAAACTTATACCAGCTATCTCCAAACCTCCCCACAACTTGTACAAACCTGTCAAATCCTGCACCTTCTTCCTACAAAACTCCAAACCGTACAACCTTGAACCACAACAGAATACCACCAAAACTGCTCTCACAAATCTGAGGTTGCACTATACCACACAAACCCCACATGACAACGACAACACTACTGCAACAAGGTGCCAAAATCTCTGTTACAAGAAACAACCAAAAACATGCGTGTAAGACCATAACAAGCTTGCTTTGAATTTTGCAGCAACACATCTAAACAAAACCTGCATAAC
This sequence comes from Lathyrus sativus, assembly GCA_963859935.3. Classification (NCBI taxonomy): domain Eukaryota; kingdom Viridiplantae; phylum Streptophyta; class Magnoliopsida; order Fabales; family Fabaceae; genus Lathyrus; species Lathyrus sativus. Next base: position 465,009,100 of record OZ012740.1, read on the forward strand.
GCTGTGAAACCTACGATTTGAAAGCAACTCGTCAATTGAAGACTTAATCAACAAGTCTAGTTTTTATTTTGAAAACAACGAAACAATTTATAAAAGAGGAGAGGGAGAAGTTCTGGGAACAACAACATAAAAATCTCATTTTCTTCTTTTCATAAAAAGGAAAGAAACCAAGAGAACACGAGGACCTCTACACCCTTCTTCACAAGAGACGCATTCGTATGCCACCACTATATTCGCTCACCCTATGTCTCCTCAACTATCCGTTTTCGATTCCTTCTGCCATAACACATCAAAGTTTGCTCTACTTCATTTGTTCGTTAACCTCACAAACTCATCTCTAAAACTCAACGACACTACCCTCCACGTCTTTTCCTCCTCAACCTCGCATCACACGACGAAAGAAATAGTAGAAAAAGATCAGTTTGTAGAGTTTGGGATTCAAATTATTACCTCTTTTGAAGATCTTTCAGGATTTCTCCACGTGACCCTCTTCGAGCAACCCACAATCCTTAGAGCAAGGCACCGCTCTGAAGGACCGTTGCTGGATCAAAATAAAGGAGATGGAAAGGATTTGGTTGGTGATGAATTTGTCTGTTATGAACTACCTCGTTATAGCCAGAGCGACGGAGACAACGATTCCGACGAGGAACATATTTGAAGAAAGGTGAAGTGTGAGACGCGTTGAAGGCCATATGAACTGAATGTATTTCCCTTGAAAATTTTACCCCTTACCCCATCATTTATTCTTCTACCCTTATCTTATATTATTTTTACCAAAATATCCTCATATAAAAAAGTGTAAAAATTTTCTCATTTAATTATTTGATATGAAATTTAATAAATAAATCTAATTTTAAACACTACTTAATTAATATTCTCAATAAATATGGAAAGTATTATATTTTTTTCGTAAAAAGATGTTAAGGATACTAATTTATATTTGCATGTGATTTGAATGACAATAACTATATACAACACGATTTTTGAGCTAATAGTTTTTTTTTCTTCTTATTTTCTAAATACTTCAAGTATGAGCCAACCTGTTTGAAGAAAGATGATGGAAATAGCCAATATCTCGAACCATAATTATAAGTTACCTCATAGTTAGGCTAATTATTAAAAAATTATAAATGACGCGGGTATGAGGTAATTTGAAGATAATAGTTGAAAGACATTACGGTTCAAAGAAACGGATATAAAAAACATAGAATAATTTTTGACGAACAGTTTCTCATGATATCAGCTATGAGGTAATCTGAAATTGGAAGACATTGAAAAAAAACTAAAAACATAAAATATGAATTAAAAAAATATATATATATTTTTGATAGTAAATTAAAATTAATAAAAATATCAGTTTTTAAAAATATGGATAATTTGTTTTTCATTTTTTATAATATTAAAATTTTAAAAAAATTAAAGTTTAAAAATTTTATAAACAAAATTATATAATACTTTTACGGAAAGTATATAATACTTGTCATGTTTGTTAAACATATCAATCAAGTAGTGTTTAAAGATAGATTTATATATTAAATTCTATATTAAATAATTAAATTAGAAAAAATTTATACTTATTTATATAAAGATATTTTGGTCAAAAAATATAGAAGGTAGGGATAGAGGAATAAATGATAGGGTATGGGGTAAAGTTTTCATTTCCCTTTCCCCACTTTTTTCTGCCCTTCGTGTGGACTATAGGAACATGCCCAATTCATTCTTCTTTTAACACCCCTAAATCACTCTTCACACTTTTTTTATTAGTTAAAATTCTTGTTTAAAACTTTGTTAAAGTTCTTGTTAATATTGTTTTTGTTAAAAATTCTTATTATCATTTTGTTAATAATGTTTTTATTAATTTTGTTTTGTTAACAATTTTTAATAATTTTTTTAATAATTTTGTATAAAATATCTTTGTTAAATATTTTGGTTAGTCATTTTGTTAATTGCTTTTGTTAATAATTTTTTTAATTTTTGTTAATTATCTTTACTAATATTTATATTAATTAGTTACTTTTAATTTTTAATTTTTGGTTTTAATTAATTTTTTATTTTAGGAATATATTTTCCTATTTAATTTATTTGTTAAAACAATAAACTCAAAAAATATTTTATTTATTTAATCTTTTCTAACTAATCTTTTGATTTAAAATTTAAATTATTTAGGTTTTATTTAATTTGTTTAATTCTTGACGTAATCACTAATTTTGTGAGTTTGCAACTTAGGTTCTTTCTGTTTGAGCTTGATTTCACTTCCTACCTTGACCATGTCATTGCCTATTATCTTGTGTTCATCATCGTCCATTTAACTCATGTATTTTTGTGTCATATTATTTCTCTTTGCATGATTTTATTTTATGTCTGGTACTTTCATGACTTGATCCCGTTTTCTCTTATTGATCCATCTTGATGCTTGTGTACATATCCTGTTTATTTACTTGCTAGTTTGTGTATTCACATATTCCCATAGGATCTCATAGCTCGACTTAATTTTTGATTAAACTCGAAGTAAGATAGATTTTAGGTTCTCAATCCAAGTATGACAACTTTAGGGTAAAATCTCCATCCGTCCTCCGACTTTAGGATTCATACTTGCATGATTACATGTCTTGATGCTTGCATTATACACATGTTATTATCTGTTCTTGAGTTTGGCTTTGATGTTTGAGGTTTTGGTTTTTGCTTTTTGGACATTACTGTCATGATGCCTATTTTTGTTCAATAGTCTTCTCTTAATCTAATTCCAAAGGAAAGGTTCCCCTCTTGTTGACTTATTGTCATAAGTTAGTTTAGCCTTGCCTACTATCCTTTGAGACCTTGTTAGAGTCTTTAGCTTTCCCATCCTAGCGTTAGTATCACAGTTTCCTAACTCTTTGTAAGTGTCTTGCCATGGGCATTTACCTTCCCTTTTATCCTAGCCTTAGGATTAGAGTTTCTCAACTCTTTGTAGGTGTCTTGTCATTGACACTTCATTCCCTTTTATCCTAGCCTTAGGATTGGAGTTGCCTAACTCCATGTAAGTGTCATGGCCATGGACACTCCCCCTTTGGAACCTTGATCACTATCAAGAGTTCCTCACCCGTAGTTAGGTTAACTACGAATGCTCTGATTCCATCCTTGTTATGATATGTAGGCACGATATGCGATGTCTTAGCGAGCATACTTAAAAATAAACCCCTAGGTCTTTACCTTAGAACATTTTCCTTAGCAAACAAATAATAACATAACATAAATACTAACAAGAGGTTCCTATAGAGTACTACATATATTTAGGATGCTAACACCTTCCCTAGGTATAACCAACCCCCGAACCTTAGATCTCTTAGCTTTGTTGTTACATAGCACACTTAAAGTTTTCTTATATCTTTTCCCTTTTCTTTGGATAAACCAAAGCTCGGTGGTAAACTTCAAAGATTAATGATTCAAGTTAATTCAGTAGCTTGACATCCAATTCTCACCGCAACAGAAACAATGACTTCACTATGGAATCTCACTCCCCTAAGAGGGTTAAGCCCACCTTGTTTGTATTTGTGTTATTTATATGTTTGCTTACTTGTATACTTGTATATTTGTAAATATATGTATATATGTCTGTTGTGCCTGGGTTTTTCTGTATGCAGGGTTGTGGCCTTGAGTGGTGAGGATAAGTTCTATACCTGAACTTGAGTGCACTTATGTTTAGGATGGGTGGTATAGTCAAGGAGACTTTGAGGGAGTAATCCCAAAAAAGTTGACTTGAGATACCCCATTTAGTTGAGGCCCTCTTAGGAGTAGTAGTGTTGAACGAGTAATTGTGAATGTATTACTACTTTCGACCTAGGAGCCTGTGACACTGAGGACCTTTAGTTACCCACTTAACCATACTTAGCATTATTAGGACGTAATGCAGTGACTATGGGGGTATAAATCCAAAGTAGTTAATACGTGATGCTACACATGAACGAGACTCTCTTGAGAATATTATTGATTCCCAAGTTAATTGGCATGTCGATAATATTTGAAAGATGGGTTGATGACTTTGGGAACTATTTAGAACCCTATTCTGCAAATATGAGAACCCTTAGTACATACCATTTGGGATGACTAAACCATGGCTCCTTGATCGTGATCTTCAAACCTAGGCCCTTGTTTGTTTGTCTGCATATATGTGAATATGTGTATATGTGTGTTTGTGCATACATTCATCCATACATTCATGCATTCATGAGTAACCCTTTGGTTTCAAGGAATTCAGTTGTTCATTCCTTTGCAAAAATCAATAGAGATCATGGATTATAAAATGAAACTTTTTAGTTTTTCCAAAATGTTTGCAACTTGCTTTTGAGTTCCTTAAAAACATTTGGCTTGCATTGCATGCACATGTCATCACATTTGCATTTCATTTGAATTTCTCAGCCTTGAGTCTCATCCATCCTTTGTTCATAACCCACTTGTTGACTTCCCGATGCCATCATTGGACTTGAAGTAGCTTTTGAAGGATCATGAACTCAGGAGAGCAGAACCAGTTTATGACAAGAGCAAATATTGAATTGATGAAAGATCAGATGGATCAGCTTATGGAAGCTATGACAGCCTTGGCAAAGATATATGACTATCTTCAAAGGAATTTAGTCACTGGGAATGTCATTCCATATCAAGTGAATAATGTTGCTCAAGCTCAACCTGTGCGGATTCCTGTTAGGAACCAGGTTATGCAAGAACGTCCCACTATCCGAGATGGACACTCTTCTTCTCTTGATGCTACAGAATATCATAGTTTTTCATTTTCTGTGTCATATTTCCAAGGGGTGATCCCAAGGACGAAAACCAAGGACCCACGAGCCATTGAGATTATGGAAAGATATCATGCATTGGAAGAGAAGCTTGATGCCCTAGAGGGTCGTGATACTTTTAATCTGAGTTCTTGGAACATGTGTTTGGTACTTGGCCTTATAATACCTCCAAAGTTCAAGACGCCAAAGTTTGAGAAGTACAAAGGGGATAGTTATCCAAAGGAGCATTTGGTGATGTTTTGCAGAAGAAGGACCTCATATGTCCGCAACGACAAGCTTATGATCCACTGTTTCCAGGACAGTTTAAGTGGGGCATCACTGAATTGGTACATGCAGCTAGAGAGTAGTTATATCCAATCATGATCAAACCTAGCTAATTCCTTTGTGAAGCAATACAGCTACAATCTTGACATGGCTCCTAGCCGCCTGCAGTTTCTAGGATTTTCTCAAAAGGACAATGAATTTTTCAGAAGGTCTGCTCAGAGGTGGAGGGAAGTAGCTGCTCACGTTCAACCACCACTCTTGGATAGATAATTGTTTAACTTGTTCATGGATACTTTGTAGGGCCCAGACCTGGAAAAGTTGTTTAGCAGTGAGACATCAAACTTCTATGACTTGGTAATAGTTGGAGAGCGCATCGATAATGGTCCCAAGAGTGAAAAAATCCAAGGCACCTGGAACATCCCAGCTAGTGAGAGTGAATCAATTATCAGTTCTCAAGAAGAATGGGAGGAAGAAAGTAATTCCATCTAGGAATCTCTGATACCTCAGCATCAGCACTCATGCATCTCAATTGTTCAGAGTCATCAATCTTTTGGGTCTCCATGTCAGATATTATTCTCTCCACAGGGACAATATTCTTCTCCAAATAGAAAACCTCCTCAATATTAACGATTATATCATCGTTAGACACGTCAGCACGCCCGACAAAGGCCAAGGAAGCCAAATAGGCATTTCACCCCGTTACCAATGTCATACAGTCAGGTCTTGTCAGATCTAATTAAAGGTGAATTGATAGTGCTGAAGGAGATAGGTCCAGTGATCCCTTCATACCCACTAGGCTTTGACACCAATGCCCGATGTGACTATCGTACTAGAGCACAGGGGCATTCAACCTGAAAACTGCAAGGTGCTCAAGAGCAAGGTTCAGACTCTACATGACTCTGAGATATTCTCATTCACGCCTCAAGGCATTCAAATCAATAATCCTTCACCCAATTAGGAGGGTCCATCAGTCCCAATTATGGGAGAAATTACCGAGAATAGATGTGAAGATGATTATCAGACTGATCTCGACAATCAACTTTGAAGATGGCTAGCTCAGTGTCAAATCAAGAAAAGAAAGTCTAGTCCCCGATGTTGGCAATCTTTTAGATCATGTATTTACTTTGCATTTTGTAGTTTCATTTCTGTTAAGTGTTATTTACTTTGAGACATTGTTGTTTAAACATGGTTTCATTAATGGAATGAATATGCATGTTTTGATTAAATCTACTCGTGTTCACTCATACTTTTTAATATCAAACGCTTGTTTAAGAAAAATCCGAGGAAGGATGATGAAATCGAAAGACGCAAAACCTCTGATAGTATGCTTTTGAATAAAACCTTGCTGATGATGTACAAGCATTGTTTCAAATCCCCTAAATACTGGAGAGATAAGGAGTTAGTCCCTAGTTAACCAATTTGAGTCTAGAAGCAAGAGTTTTGTTCGGATTTATAAACCCTTAAGCTTAACCTAGGGCAGGATAATGTTCAGGTAATCTGATCATGCAGATGTGTCAGTTGTTCTTCAACGACTAATGACTTGGCAGTCACAAACCTTTCCAGAAAAAAATAAAAAATAAAAAGAGAAAAGAAAGTCCGATAAGTCAAACACCCAAAGAGGAGACTTAGACAAAATCAAGGCAATCCCGATGGACTCAAAAATAGAACTAGTCCATGCAAAAGTAGGGATAAAAAAGAAAATCAAAAGGAGGTCCTCAAAATCCTCAAACAAAATAAGATTCAGTGACCAATCGAAAGATCACTGACATCCATAGCCAAAGACAAAATAAGGTAACTGCCATTTCAAGCGAATCTTGAAATGCCATTATTACACCACCAAACTCTAGATGCATGTGTTAAGTTAGATGAATGTAGGACTGGATAATATCAAGAAGAATGGGTGGGTTAAAACAAAAATTTGAGATTTATATCATTTCTTTCTCAAACCATGAACCAGGCCATGTTACGAACCTTAAAAAACCTAATTGAAGCAGGTTTGTTTTAAAGCATACTTCGGTAAGATCACGTCAAAGCTGACTCCTAAAGGGATTTGCTTATCATTCATGTTAGTATCAATGTGACATTCTAATAAGTGATTTATTTAATATATGTCGCAATATAATTCCAGTGAGCAGACTTAGATTTCAAAATTGTCATATGCATCGCATTAAAATTATCATTTTCAAAATGATCAGTTTTACTTGCGAGTAAGCACTTGACCCCAAGAAGGTTTCTTCAATGAAAGGATTGAGCAAGATAAGATGAAAAACTCCTGAAGACAGAACTCTTCTATTTATAATGCTAGGAAAGTACAGGGAAAGACTAGAATGCCTCCCAACTTCTTTTGGGAGGGAAACGAAAATGCAAGGGTGGCGCCCGCCATGCCCTCATGGCGCCTGCCATGTGTACTAGAGTGGAAAGAAGTGGGAGACGTGGCAGTTATCAGAAGTTGGTCTCTTATCCCATTCATGGCTTCTCCTATGGCGCCCGCCATGGTGAGTGCCATGTGTACAATTTCCTAAAAAGCTGGTCTTTTTGCTTGTTTTTCTTCATTTCTTCTTGAGTAGCTCTGAGAATATAAAATCTTGAAAAAGAGACAAAACGGAGGCATAATACAATAAAACAGAGATAAAATCCTAAATAAAACGTGCGAATAGAGTCAAATAAACAATATATTTTAGGTCTATCAAATTGTCCTCAAACAAAACATCATGACAAAAGAAAGGTGATATCCATAAATGATCTGGAAAAAAAAGGCTTCTAAGTTCAAGCTGGGATGAAGCGATAGGTATTAACTCAGTGAACCACGGGTATCAGAATGACACTTCTCCGTAAATACGGACATAGGCTTCATTCTTACAAAAATCAATCCGTACTACCCTACTGTACCTAGGCCTACTTTTAAATCTCCTTTTGGGTCCATTTTCATTCAGGCGCAATCACATTAAGTCCGTTATCCTTATGTACTCATGGTGAAATGACTAGTTAGTGATTCTGATCTCAAGCATGGGGCTCCGGTACAAAAATTGGTGTAACCCCTTTTATTGACCCTATTGTAGTTGTGGGGGATCGGATCATAACCCGCCCTACCGAGTTCAGTACCAGACACCTCTGAACCAACTATCAATGGAAAGATTTATTTTGTTTTGCTCTTATTCTATTTTCTTTCCTCAATTTTTACAACTTTTTGGGTTAAATGACCTTGTGAGGGTTACCTATACCCGAGTTGCAATTATTATTTTTGAACATGCAGATCATTCACTTATATTCATCGGTCCTTCACTTAGATCACGCTTTGGCCGGAGCTGACTGCTAGGATAAACTACTAAGGACTTACTATGAACATTATTATTAAGGTCATGGTATATAGGGTATCGGGGTCGATTCCTACATTCGCGAAGCCTAAAGTGTTATAATAATATCAATGTTTCAAAGAGGGTTTTTCCAAATCATCCGCATCCTAACTCGAACTTGCCTCAAAGCCTAAATTTTTTTAGGATAGTACAGTTTTTGTCAATAAAATTTTTGGTGAGACTTAAGAAACGAGGGAATAAGGGTATACTGCAAATGACTCGTTAAACACATGTGTATTCTAAAAAACAAAAAACAAAATAAAGGGCAAATAAACTAGAATTAAACTAAAAAGCGATAAAAAGAAAGAAAATGAAAATGCGAGAAAATAAATAAAGTCTCCTCCCACACTTAAATCGAACATTGTCCCCAATGTTTCGAAATAAGATAGGGACGAGTTACCTAAAACTCCTAAGGCATGTTGTTGGTATTGTCGCCAGCGTGCGGTGAGTACCTAGGACGACGAGATCTGTTGCGATGATGGTCGCTCTGAGAAGCGTCGAATTCGTCGAATCTAGTGGTCAAAGCAGCCTGTGATTGCATTATGCTGTGCATGGATTGGCTCATGTGCTGCTGAGACTCTTGCATAAATCTCATGTTTTCGGTTAATTGTCGTTGTATGGTACTGAGCAAGTTATCGCGTCTTTCCTCTCTTGCTAACTGGTCACGCCACATCTGCTCATAAATATAAAAATCGGGAGCGGTACCTGCAGAATGGTAAGAGGAAGGTGGTGCAGTGTGTGCGGGTAAAACATGGTTAGGCGACATAGGGTGATCGGGAGATTTCTCTCTCCGGTCATACTCGTCGTCAGTGTCATCACCGTCACCAACAGGAATATTTGGAGGTACTGGACCTGTAATAGGTGGAGCATCCAAATCGTATGTCCAGTTCCTCGAGATACGCACATCCGTACGCCTAGTGCAAGGCAAAACGATAGATGGGATAGCCTTCCCATGGATCATAATCTCAAAGCCTCATTTCTTCCTTACCTTGCATAATTTCATGTCTTTTAAGAATTTTAAATTAATTGTGCGAGGAGGGAGAGGCGCTAAAGTGGCTATCTCGGCATCCAAGTTCAGAGCCTTTGTAATAGACGTGATAAGCCCTCCGAAGGCAATGGGTCATGTGCTCTTGATTGCAGCAATCATATGGACAATCATAAAAGGAACCATGTTATATTTCTTATTTGTAAGGCACCCTTGCAAAAATAAAAGTTCTTTTGCATTCACCTTTTTTGGATTCTCCTGGCCAAAAATAGTACATGCCAACATGTAACGAAAAACACGGATGGCTGGGTTATGGATCCAGGAGGCAAGTATTCCTTCAAAAGATGTAGTTGTAAAGTTTGACAACCTGTGCCAAAAGGAAAATGCCTCCGCTGACCAGTCGGAATTCAGGTGTGCTTCACAAATAGCATCCTCACCAAAAGGCAGTCCCAGCCTTTCTGATAGTTCGTTGGTACTAAAGTCGTACTCATCATTAAACGTTCTAAATTGTACCATGCCGACGGTACTAGCAGTGTTAGGCCTGACAATATAAATCAGGGAACTCAAGAATTCCCGGGTCAGCCTTTTGAAGGTAGGATCTTGTCTAGCAAAAATTTCATGCAGATCTAAAATGTCTAACAGATGAAAAATACTATGGTAAATTCCTAGAGCATACAGATAGTTTTCGTCTACGTACCGTGTCGAAGTAATTTCCCGGTTCTTCAATTTGTCGAGAATCTTCCGTTGTCTTTCTCCGGGCTTTCCTTGATGAAGAACGTAACCATCGTGTTCCATAGATGCTCCTTTGGGATGGAAGATGAGTGTAAATGGGTAGTTTTTTTGGGAATTTGGTAAAAATGGAGTTTTGATGGATTTTGGTAGAGGGAAGTGAAAATGGAACTTGGAATGGTTAATGGGTTGGTGAGTGGATGAAAAAGTTTGGAACTTTTTGGTCCTTGAGGGAGATTTTTGTATGGGCAAAAATGGAGGTTTGAAGGTTTAGAGATGTAAAAATGGTGGTTATGGAGGTTCTGCCCCGCATATAGTCCAGACGCCATAGGCTATATGGCAGGCGCCATCCTCACTAAAGGTGTGTGGGCTGGATCCTTCTCTTCTCCTTTGGGCTTTTGTGCTCCTCCCTTTTTAGGGTGTGTAGGTAGCAGAGATCATCTGTCCTACTAGCATTTCTTCTAATATATACATATATTTTTTTTTCTTATTTTTGACATAAATATTTAGGAAACAAAAAATGAGTAAAATAACATAAATTAAAAATAACATGAAATAATAACACATTAAGCATCGCCAATATAAATATAAAGTGCATAGTCAATGTTATGGAAAAAAGAAACATGAACATACGAAAATATAGAGATGTCTGCTAGAGCTTAGCTATCTCCATGCGTAACTCCGCTATCTGAGTGTATAAGTCAGTTCTTCATAGTGAATAATTATTAGATAATATTGTCGTCCTTAGAGAGGGCAGTGAAGGATGGTACTCTACTGAAGGCAGTGAGCGCGGCTCATCAACTGTCTCTCCATAACCTTCCAAGGCGTAACTTCAGTTGGAAGGATCATAGACACTGGTCATGGCAGGATCAGGCAATGTAAAATAATGGATAGTCTGGTAGTCGACCAGGAGTCTGAAATAATCAGGTTGAAAGGATGCTCTCCTCATTAACCCTCTTTCCAAACAGAAATCAATGTCCAGTAAGGTGTATCTGCAGTATGAGGTCAGGTGCAGCAGCTGGCTGGTAAGTCCTAATGTTGTGGCTATCTGAATGACAGTGCCTCCTACGTGAATAATCCCTTTAGAGGATCTAGTTGTGCCCTCGAGATGATTTAGCAAGAAGTTCCCACATGCCACTGGGTTTGACCGGTTTGCACAAAATAGGAAGAAGATCTCTTCCTCACTAACATGAATATTAAAGTCGGCCTTTCCGAGGAAAGTGTGGGCCAAAACCATCTAAAAGTATCTCAAAGATGGGTTGTGGATGACTGGAGATAACTGAGTGGATGGATCGAGGCTTCCTCCGCCTGTAATGTCACTCCAGAATTAGTTGATGTCTCGACTCATAAAATAACCCATCAACAGATCCGGTATAGCATCAGGGGTGGTCTGGAATCTGAGCAGATCGCTGAACTCCTTCATGGTAAAGACATACTCTGTCCCGAAAAGTCTGAATATGGTCATCCCGTCCTGACCAACGTATGGCTCATGGCGGAAAGAGCTAAGTAACTCTAGAGTAAGGTGCCTGTAGGTTTGGTGTAACTCATCAGCATATGCATCCCACTGGAGCTGATGACAGAGAAATCGTATGTTGGGCTCAATGCCCAAGGCTTCCATGCAGGCCTGATCTGGGTATCGGGTAGGTGCCATAGGATGCTGCTGAAGAATTAAGTATCTCTGTCTCTGGTTGTCGTCCCTAAAGGCGATGTGCATGTCGTCAAGAGGTTGCATCCTACAAGTAAAATTTAGAAAATGAGACCTAAAAGTACAAGCATCATAAATAGTTAGTTGACACATAACAAAATAATAATTACTAAAAAAAATAAAATAAAATAAAATAAAATATAAGAAAAGTAAAGAAAAGTAAATAAAACTGTGGGTTTCCTCTCAGGCAGTGCTTGTTTAACGTTGTTAGCTTGACGAGTAGAACCTATGTGGGTGAAGTAGGCGTTGGTGGATCAATCAAGGTGTGGCTGAAGTAATCATCGGGAACGTCGCCTCCTTTGTAGTATTTCAATCTCTGCCCAATTACAATGAATGGGCTACATGAATGGCTTTGGATCTCGACTGCTCCTGATTTTAAGACTTTAGTAACTGTAAAAGGACCTGTCCACCTTGAACGAAGCTTGCCAGGAAAGAGTCGCAATCTGGAATTGAATAGGAGAACAGGGTCTCCTATATGGAAATCTTTCTTTACAATCTTTTTGTCATGCCAGGCCTTGGTTCTTTCCTTATATACAATGGCGTCTTTGTAGGCAGATTGGCGGAGTTCTTCTAGTTTATGAATATCAAGGACGCGGTTTTCTCCAACAGTCAAATAGTCAAAGTTTAGGGTATTTATGGCCCAATAAGCCTTGTGTTCTAACTCAAAGGGTAGATGACATGACTTTCCATAGACCAATTAGTAAGGAGTTGTTCCAATAGGGGTTTTGAAGGCGGTTCTATAGGCCCATAATGCATCTTGCAGCTTCTGAGACCAATCTTTTCTCGATATAGAAATCGTTTTCTCTAAAATCTGTTTGATCTATCTATTAGATACCTCTACCTGGGCACTAGTCTGTGGATGGTAAGGTGTGGTTATCCTATGTTTAACTACATATTAGCTTAAAAGCTTGTTGAAAATTCTTGATATGAAATGCGATCCACCATTGCTGATGACAAGACGGGGTGTTCCGTATCTAGGGAATATGTAATTCTTAAACAGCTTTATCGCTACACATGTGTCGTTGGTGGGTGAGGCTATGGCTTCAATCCATTTAGACACGTAGTTAACTGCTACTAAGATATATTTGTTTCCTAAGGAAGACGGAAATGGTCCCATGAAATCAATGCCCCAAACATCGAAGAGTTTTACCTCTTGAATATTTCGTAAGGGCATTTTGTCATGCCGGGAGATGTTTCCAGTGCGTTGGCACCGATCATATTTAACTATATAGGCATGCACATCACACTACATTGTGGTCCAAAACAAGCCTGCTCTAAGAATCTTGGTGTGTGTTTTGGAGGTGCTAGTGTGTCCTCCGTAGGATGCAGAGTGGCAGTGTTCTATGATCTTTCTTACCTCTTCTTCTGGGACGCAACAGTGAAAAATACCGTCAGTTCCTCTTTTAAAAAGGAGTGGTCCGTCCCAATAGTAGTGTCTTACGTCGCTAAAGAACTTCTTTCTCTGCTGGTAGTTAAAGTCAGGGGGTATGATGTCAGCAGCTAGATAATTTACAAAGTTTGCATACCAAGGTACGCTGTTTACTGCCAGAGATCTCTCGGGGGTCTTATGAGGATTTAGGTTATTCTCTTCTATGGCTTATATCCTAGCTATTAACCTGTCATAGGTAAAATCATCATTTATAGGGAGTGGATCAGGTTTCAGGTATTCAAGCCTAGAAAGGTGATCGACAACTACATTTTCGTGCCTTTCTTGTCTCGGATATCTAGATCAAACTCCTGTAATAAAAGGATTCATCTAAGTAACCTAGGTTCCGCATCCTTCTTGTTTAATAAATAACGAATGGCAGCGTGATCTATATACACTACAATTTTGGCTCCTACCAGATAGGATCGAAATTTGTCCCTAGCAAAAACTACGACAAGAAGTTATTTCTTAGTGGTGGCATAGTTAAGCTGAGCAGCATCTAGCGTCCTACTGGCATAGTAAATAACATGCAATTTTTTATCCTTTCTTTTCCCTAGAACAGCTCCTACAGCGTAATCGCTAGCGTCACACATGATTTCGAAAGGTTCGGCCCAATATGGAGGTTGGATAATGGGTGTTGAGATCAACGTTTGTTTTAAAAAGTTGAATGCTTCTAGGCACTTTTCGTCAAAGTTAAACTCGATATCCTTCATTAGGAGGTCGGTTAAAGGTTTGGTTATCTTAGAGAAGTCTTTGATAAAACGCTGGTAGAAACTAGCATGTCCAAGAAATCTTCGGACTTCTTTGACGGTGTTAGGGGGTTTTAGGTTTTCTATCACTTCTATTTTAGCTTTATCTACTTCAATACCTCTTTTAGAGACTACATGTCCTAAAACTATACTTTCGGTGACCATAAAGTGACATTTCTCCCAGTTCAACACCAGGTTAACATCAGCACATCTTTTCAGGATTTTCTCAAGGTTAGCGAGACAGTTTTTGAAATCAAATCTGCATACCGAGAAATCATCCATGAACACTTCCATAATTCCATCTAGGTAATCAGCGAAGATTGCCATCATGCAAGGCTGGAAGGTTGTTGGTGCATTACAGAGGCCGAAAGGCATTCGTCTGTAGGCAAAAGTTCCATAAGGGCATGTAAAGGTAATTTTTTCTTGGTCTTCTGGGTGGATAGGGATTTGGAAAAATCCTGAATATCCATCAAGATAGCAAAAATAGGAGTGCCTGACTAAACGTTCTTGCATCTGATCTATAAATGGTAGGGGAAAATGGTTTTTCCTAGTAGCTTTATTTAGTTTCCTATAATCTATGCACATACGCCATCCTCCTTCTATTCGTTTTGCTATATGTTCTCCTTTCTCGTTCTGCACGACTGTGATGCCTCCCTTTTTTGGTACTACATGCACAGGGCTCACCCACTTACTATCTGAGATTTGATAAATTATACCTACTTCTGATAACTTGAGAACTTCCTTTTTTTACAACATCACTCATTATAGGGTTTATCCTTCTCTGATATTCTCTAGAGGATTTTGAGTCTTCCTCGAGTGAGATCCGGTGCATGCACACGGATGGACTTATACCTTTTAGATCAGAGATGTTATATCCTAAGGCTGAGGGATATTTGCGTAAAATATATAAGAGTTGGTCTGTTTCTACCTGGTTTAAGGCAGCACTGACTATAACCGAACGATTCATTTCTTCGTCCAAAAACTCGTATGTTAGATTCTCGAGTAGTTCTTTAAGTTCTAAAGTAGGTTTCGTAGGGCACGACATTGGATCGGGGGTAAGGGATAAACATTCGTGTAGACTATCATCAATTTAAGGTTCCATAAATCCATCATCTTCCTTTATGAAAGTTGAAGGTAGTGTGATGGTTTCTTCTAATTCTAGCTCCCGAACACATTCATCAATGATATTTATGGCATAACATGTGTCTCCTAATACTGGTGCCATAAGAAACTTCGATAGAACAAATTCTATCTTTTCGTCACCTGCCTCAAAAGTCAACTTCCCTCTTTTGACATCTATTATAGCTCCCACGGTTGATAAGAATGGCCTACCTAGGAGGATTGGAATGTCATCATCTTCTTTTATGTCCGTGACAACAAAATCGGTCGGGATGAATAATTGATTGATCCTGACTATAACGTCTTCCAATATGCCAACCGGATATTTGACGGATCTGTCGGCTAACTGAAGAGACATCTTCGTAGGCTGTAATTCTCCCAGTTTTAACCTTTCAAAAGTTGTCAGAGGCATTAGACTTACACTAGCTCCTAAGTCTAGAAAAGCTTTATTGATGACATGACTCCCCAAAATACAAGGTATGGAGAAATTTCCAGGATCTTTCTCCTTTTTGGCAAGTTTATTTTCGGAAATGGAATTGCATTCCAAGGGTTTGAATCGTCAAGTCTACTCTTATTGGTAAGGATGTCTTTGAGGAATTTTGCATATGATGGCATCTGGGTGATGGCTTCTGTGAAAGGGATCTCCACATGAAGTTTCTCTATGATTTTAATGAATTTCTGATATTGGTTATTGATCTTGATTTGTTTTAATCTTTGTAGATAGGGTATAGGAGGTTTGTATGGCGGAGGTGGTTCGTTAGTTTTTTCTAAAGTTTTTTCTTTATCTTGGTTTTTCTGTTTTTCGGATCCTACTGGTTCCTCTACTTCGTCCGTGGGTACCATGCTTTCTTCAGAAGTCTTGGGTTCGCTCAGTTTCGGGTTAACTGGTTCATCGTAAGTGGTCCCACTTCGTAAGGTAATTGCATTGGCTTGCCCTTGGGGGTTTTGTTGAGGTTGTCTAGGGAATTGCCCTCCGGGTGTAGTTTCAGGGGCTTGTTTTAAAGTTATCTGAGAGATATGGGTTTCAAGCATCTTATTGTGGGTGACTATTTGGTCTACCTTAGTTCCTAACTGGGTAATTAGTTCATTAACATGAATGTTCTGGTCATGAATTCTTTGTTTTGCTGGGTTTGAGCCGTAATGAAATTTTCCATGATTTTCTCAAGGTTCAGCTTAGGTTGCACAACTTGCATAGGCGGGTTTTGTCTTTGAGCTTGAAAACCGGATGGTCTCGGGGGTGCAGGGTTTTGGATGGGGTTATTGTTTTTATAAGAAAAGTTTGGATGATTCTTCCATCCAGGGTTGTAGGTGTTTGGAAATGGGTTCCCTTGAGTATAGTTTACCTCTCCTGAATGAGTTTCATTTAGCAGATTGCACTCTGCTGATTGGTGGCCTTTGGCTCCATATAATTCACATTCCGTTGAGACTGTTGCTGCAGTAGCTGGATTTGCATACATATGTTTGACCTTAAGGGCCAAAGCGTCCATTTTGGCTTGCATCATGTCTATAGAGCTTATCTCATGTATTCCTCCTTAGGCCTCTTTCTTCTCCACCGTTGCTCGCTCTATCCCCCATTGGCAATGGTTTTTGAGCCATATCTTCGATGAGAGTGCTAGCTTCAGGGTAAGGTTTATTCACCAGAGCGCCACCTGCGGCAACTTCGATGGTCATCTTAGTGTTATATTGAAGTCCATTATAGAAGGTGTGAATGATTAGGCATGATTCCAGGCCATGGTGTGGACATATTCTTAACAGGTCTTTATATCTCTCCCAAGCCTCAAAGAGTGATTTCACTTTGGTTTTGAGTGAATCTAGTTATTTGGTTTCTAAGAACAACTGTTTTTCTCGGGGGAAAATATCTAGCGAGGAAAACTCTCCTAAGGTCTTCCTAGGTTGTTATAGAATTAGCTGGAAGCGAATCTA
Organism: Lathyrus sativus; assembly: GCA_963859935.3. Classification (NCBI taxonomy): domain Eukaryota; kingdom Viridiplantae; phylum Streptophyta; class Magnoliopsida; order Fabales; family Fabaceae; genus Lathyrus; species Lathyrus sativus. The sequence continues at coordinate 465,026,125 of OZ012740.1, forward strand.
ACCAAGTAAGGGCTTTGTCTCTGAGGGAGAAAGGGAATAGTCTTAGACGAATCGCCTCAGGAGTAGCACCATTGGTTTTAAAAGTGTTAGTTAATTGAATAAAGGTTTTTAAATGTTGGTTCGGGTTCTCAATAGGGAGACCCGCGAATTGGTTTTGTTGTACTAATTGTAATAAAGAGGGCTTTAGTTCAAAATTATGAGCAGGGATATTGGGGTTCACAATACTACAACTAGGTTCGTCATTAGATGGTTGGGAGAAATCCTTAAGGGGTCTTTGGTTACGGTCTTCGTCCATAGCTTTCTTAATTCTAGGAAATAAGAGACGTGCACGAGTGTAACGTTCAGGTTCCTCTAAAGGATCTATAAGATTACCGGTGCTACGAGTTCTTCGCATTGACCAGTAGGTAAAACCTTAGTCTAGACGGTGTAACGACAGGGTACAAAATTTTAACGTAATTGGTCCCCAGAAACGGCGCCAAAAACACTATGTTGTGATTCGCAAGTGCACGAATATCGTCAGAGTAATATAAAAGATTATCGATCCCACAGAGATCAAACGTCAATCTATCGATTATTGTTGTTACGGTGTTTATCTAAGGTAAGTCAATTTGGAATTGGGTTGTGCGAAATAAAAGTAAAATGCAAGAATAAATTTAATAATGAAACAGTAGGCTTGGATGTAATTCACATAGCTAGGCAGTATTCCAAATGCGTACAAACAGACTTCTTAAGAGGTAATGTTTTCTACTCATGAAAAGAACTAATTTAACGGGAACTGTCGCTTTCGCGTATTCAGAACCCAATTTATCCCCTAATCGATCCCTCTTATTGTCACTTATAAAAAGGTGTGCATTGCGTTAGAGTGATTAAACCTATTTTTAAGAAATATAGTTTATTGACTTAGTTGAAAAGTATTTTGACCTGGAATTTCTAACAAAAAGAGGTTCTTGCGAACCGGACTTTAAATCCATTAACGCGTCCGAAAATAGTTTTAAAATCGTTTTTCTAAAGCATTAAAGATTCCTGCTTAACTGGACCAAGCGCTTTCGGTTCCTTTGAACAGTTAAGACTAACCAAATTTATCTAAAGGTTGGACGGCTTTCGGTCTTACCCAACAGATTTTAAGTGTAGAAAAGATGTATTAAAAGTCAGAATAACCCCTAAGTGAATCTATCGACATTCGTATGGAATACCACTTTTAACTATGATATTCACATCCTAACCTCTAAGATTTAGTCGGGTATGGAAACGTAAATAGACATGGTAAATAAAGTGCAGGAAATAAATGCGGATAAATAAAGTGCGATAAATAAAGTGCAAGAAATAAATGCGGATAAATAAAAGCAGAGAATAAATAGAAACCTGCTCAAAACGGGAGGTTTTAAATCTTGGTACAACTTGAAGTAAAAGACTGAAATAAAATGGAGGCAGAATTAACTTCTACCAAAGTGCTCCAAACCCGATTACAGACTCGATTAGACAATGTGATAACCACTCGATGTGAGAAGTTTATCACTTTAAAACAGATGGAAATTTATGGCTTGAGTTCTGTAACTAAGCTTGGATGCTTAGAAATGAGGCAAAACTCTTCTATTTATAATGCTAGGAAAGTACAAGGAAAGACTAGAATGCCCCCAACTTCTTTTGGGAGGGAAACGGAAATGCAAGGGTGGCGCCCGCCATGTGTACTAGAGTGGAAAGAAGTGGGAGACGTGGCAGTTGTCAGAAGTTGGTCTCTTATCCCACTCATGGCTTCTCCTATGGCGCCCGCCATGGTGAGTGCCATGTGTACAATTTCCTGAAAAGCTGGTCTTTTTGCTTGTTTTTCTTCATTTCTTCTTGAGTAGCTCTGAAAATATAAAATCTTGAAAAAGAGACAAAACAGAGGCATAATACAAGAAAACAGAGATAAAATCCTAAATAACACGTGCGAATCGAGTCAAATAAACAGTATATTTTAGGTCTATCACATAACATAAGAGCATTTTTTTTACTTTTTGGTGTTTACCTATCTTGTTCACTTTGGGTTGTGTTTGCTCCCCAAGTGACTGGGTTGGTCTTCTATCCACAATAGAGTCGTCAGCTTTAGGTAAAAAGTGCACATCCTTTCTAAATTTCCCACAGAGTTTGATCCTCGTGGATGATGGGTTACTTCAGTTATCTTTTCCATGTTTGGATAAGATATATACCCATTTGAGTTCATTCCTCAATGGGTAGAGTCTTGTTTGACCGTTTCTAGCTTGTTCCTAGATTGAACTTTGGTCCCTGGAGTTATGCTTTGAACCTAATTAGGTCGCCGAACCTAGTTTGTACGTGCATTTATTTTGCATTGTGTCTCATAGTAAGAATCTTTTATAGATCCTTATTGAAGACAAAATCCATTCTCCAACAGTGTTGTGTAACAACATCTCTTCGAGAAGCTTGTTTTCTATGGCAATAAGTGGCAGTCTTTCCTGAAAATGTTATTCGTCCTTGGTGTTATTCAACCTTTTGTAGTTACAATTGATGTTATCCTCAATCAGTCATTTTCCATCAACCCTTTGATAACAACTTGCAAATACATTCCTTTTCTTTAACTCTTTGACGAAGATAAATCCTTTTCCACCAACCCCTTGATGAGATTCCTACTTGAGTTGTTCATTTCCATTAACCCTTTGATGATGTCACTCGTTAATGGATTTTTTTCCTTCCGTCAACCCTTTGATGATGTCACTCGTTAGTAAATTTGTTATCTTTCCGTCAACCCTTTGATGATGATAATGTTTTTCTCCTGTTAACCATTTAACGATGTCACTCTTTAGTGAAATTTTCTTCCCGTCAACCCTTTGACGATGTTACTCTTTTGTGAGGTTTTTCTTCCCATTAACTCTTTGATGATGTGATTATTTAGTTCAGTTATCTTCCCGTCAACCCTTTGACAATGTCACTCTTTTGTGAAACTTTTCTTTCCATCAACTTTTTGATGATATCTCTCGTTAGTGAATTTTGTTTCTACCTGTTAATCCTTTGACGATGTTACTCTTTTGTGAGGTTTTTCTTCCCATCAACTCTTTGATGATGTGATTATTTAGTTTAGTTATCTTTCCATTAACCCTTTGATGATGTCACTCATTAGTGAATTATTTTCCTTCCGCCAACTCTTTGATGATGTCACTCCTTAGTGAATTTGTTATCTTTCTGTCAGCCCTTTGATAATGATAATGTTTTTCTCCCGTCAACCCTTTGACGATGTCACTCTTTAGTGAAATTTTCTTCCCGTCAACCCTTTGACGATGTTACTCTTTTGTGAGGTTTCTCTTCCCATCAACTATTTCATGATGTTATTATTTAGTTCAGTTATCTTCCCATCAACCCTTTAACGATGTCACTCTTTTGTGAAACTTTTCTTTCCATCAACTCTTTGATGATGTCGCCCATTAGTGAATTTTTTTCCTTCCTTCAACTTGTTGTACCCCAAAATTTGACCAACTGTTTCTTATATTTGGCTTATGTTTCGATTCATTTTTGCATTTGCATCTGCATACCGCATACTGTGCATTTTTTTCAGCCATATTGATTTTATCGGGATTATAGCCCTCTCTCTCTCTCTCTCTCTCTCTCTCTCTCTCTCTCTCTCTCTCTCTCTCTCTCTCTCTCTCTCTCTCTCTCTCGTGTTTCAAGCGCTTCAAGCCAGTTCAAATAAACAGGTTTATTTTAGAAGTGGTGCTCTTCCCGGTGTTTTCGGTCTAAGCTGTTACTTTTTAGGATATTTCGGTATCCATATTTTTACCGTTTATTTCGTTGCACTATCGCATTTTATATTCACCGATTTAAGTTTTCTAGGATTTTATCTCATTAGATTTTAAATAGATAGTTTTATTTTTATTTTAGAATATTATTAGAGTTGTTTTTAATAGGTTTTTAAATAGCCTTTTTTTATTTTTTCTTTTAGACTTTAATTAGGTTTTATTATTTCTCTTAGAATATTATTTGTTTTTTTTAGAGTATATTAGGTTATTATTTCTTTTAGATTTATTAGATTTCATTAACCTAGATTAATTTTAATTAGGATATTAAAATTTTATATTATTAGATTGGGTTATTTTTAATTGATTAGTTTTTAAAAAAAGAGAACACGGTACAACTTTATTTTTAGTCAGCATTTACTAACCAGTTTTGTTTCAGATTAGTTAGTTTAATATTATTGAGCTTAATCAGCTCTTAATCCTAGATTTTAATTAAGCTAGTTCATTTAATCATAGTCAGCACATTTAATTGCTTTATTATTAACTATTAGCTTTATTAATCATGTTTTGCAGTTCAATTAATCAGTCCAATGCAGCATTCACGTGACAAGTGTCAGGGCTATAAATAGCCATGCTCACTCTCTCTCCAGCTGGCTGGCTGGCACGAATCCCAAGACAAACCCTAAACAGTCCCACCGGCAAAATCACACGGCCCAAATCCATGCCGGAAAACTCATGAACATCACCGGAAACTTCATACCCACCGGAAAACTCATCCGTGTTCTTCATGTTCATACTTATATTTTCCAGATTTCCTCATCAATATTCAAAGCTTCATCATTATTTTTCCAGAACTTCATCGTTTTCCAGATCCATATTCATATCTTCATCATTTTTCCGGAAAACGTATCAACCTTCATGATTTTTTCCAGAAGTTCATAGATCATCATACGAACCTTCATCATCTTCATATGATTTTCCCAGAATTTTCCGTTCATCACCAGATCTTAATAGATCCAAACTCAACCTTCCAATTTCATCATAAGATTCATCATCTTCACGTTTTCCAGAAATATTCAAACCTTCATCATACTTATCAAGATTTTCCATCAACATTCAAACCTTCGTTTTTCCCAGAATCTTCGTAGATCTAGATCAACCTTCATCACTTTTTTTCATGAACTTCATAGTGTTCATCGAGTCTCATCGCTAATTTTCCAGAATCTTCATCAACTTCATACAACAGTTCTTCTCCAGAAATCATCACAATCATCAAACCAACACCTTCATCTAGTTCATCAGAACTCCAACCAAATTTCCAGATCTGAACTCAGAATCAAACTCGCGCAACTCATCAACACCACACGGATCCACACAAATTTTCAATGAACCTTCATCTTCAGATCTGGATCCAACCTTGAGACGCATGAACAAACTTCACCATTAACTCAATCTTCAGCAATAAATCTCCAGAAAACTTCGACCAACCTTCGGATCTTCATCTTCCTCATGAAGATCTTCCAGATCTTCAAACTTACGAACCAAACTCTGGATCAACAAGCTTCACCGTCATCAGATATGAACTCACAAACAACAATCAACACAAAATTTCTTCAAATCCAAACCTCCTTACAACATGCAACTCCGAATCTTCATCGCAAATCAATACATTAACAACAGATCTTCACCTTCTCAACGAGCCAACCTTCGTTAATCCGCCATGAACGAAGCTTCGATCAACACTAATCTTTGAATGTAGCAATTGTTGTTTTTATTTCAAGTTTTATTGGCTTGTTATCTGGTTTTGTTTCTTAACAGAAGAAGAAGGCTGGGTTTGTTTTGGCCAAGTGAAGAAGAAGGAGAGGTTAAGCGAAGAGATAGAGGCGGACATGATGTTGAAGAAGCGGCGAATTTAGGTTTTTGCCAAAAGCAAAATGAAGAAGATGAAGAAGCTCGTGGACTTCTCCAAGTTGGTTAGTGGGCCTTCTAGCCCATCCGTTTCATTTGGATCATGCACCCCCCATATTCCTCTTATTGCGCCTCCCTGTTTGATTGTGTGTTGTTGTTGATTTTGGGCTCAAGGCCCAACCATTTGCTTTAACTACTGCACCCCTATCCTGTTGTTACACCCCCCTGTTTCCATTTATTTTTGGATTTTATTTTGTAAAGACATTTTCAATTATGTATTATATTTTTAATTTGTATATATTTTAATACTACTTTCCTATTTTTCTTTTAAGAAATTATGGTATTATTTTCCTTTAGGATATTATATTTTACTTAGAATTTTATATTTTATTCTCATTTCAATTTCTTTTTAATTTCTTTTAGAATTTGTTTTCTTATTAGAAGTTTATTTCTTTTTAAATTGAATTCTTATTTCCATTTGTTATTGGACTTTCTTTTCATCCCATTTTCATTTTGTTTTGGTCGATGATGAGACCTCCGTAATTCGTTATTAATTAATTTGTTGATGGATAATGTAGGATACGAGACCATTTTTTTCTCCCCTCTTTTCTCTTCTCCTTCTGATTTTATTTTTGATTTTATTCTGTGCTGGTCCGTGTGACACGATTCAATTGGAGAATGATTCTCAATATCATTTCTCTATCTTGTCTTTGATACGGAAATCAACACGCTACCTCTTTGAGTTTGACCTCATTTATAAGTCGAATTATGACGGTTCAACGTCACATTGGTTCTGATTCGAAACGTCTTCATCAAGGATCAAAAGAGGAAAAGCTTGGAATGGAGCTTGCACGCAAAAATCAAGGGTCAACAGAACCACTCCGTTCGGTAATATTGTTTTTATTTCATCTCTTTTATTCAACCGTCGAGTGTTGTGAGCCATAAGCGTTAGATACGTGAGAAATGATGAGCGAGTGGCTTCCTCTCACTCGTCTAGAGTGTTTAGTATACACCCTTAGGATGATATGGGACGCATTCGCTCCTACGTCTTAGGACTTTGCATGTGCGTCCCGTTCCGAACCTTTTTCTCTTGCATCCTGGAGATTGAGACTTCTCCCTTTTCTATCGCGTCCTGGCGATGGAGTTCCCTTCTCTTGCCCCCGAGTAATCGAGACCGTTTTTCTGTAGTTAGCTGAACTACAGCTGCTCTGATTTCTCGTACCAGACGAGAATATGTAGGCACAGGATGCGATATCCTGGCGAGCATACTAACAACTAATTTCTCTTTTCTCTCGCTTTCATGCGATCGAGACTTTCCCACTGACAACCAATATCCCTTTCTCTTGCCCTAGCGCAATTGATACCAGACTGTAGTTCTAGTTCCCGTAGGTCCCCGTACCTTTAAACCAATGACATACTACGTCTGTTCTATCGCAAACAGGTAACACCTAAGTGTCCAATGGTCGAGCAGCATACACCTAACTGCTAGAATGCGTACGCTAGTATCGTCAACCTTTTCTCTCACCCCCGTGTGATCGAGAACACCCTTTCGTCCTGTAGTTAGCCCGAACTACGTTTTCTATGATCTCTCATACTTGGTGAGAGTACGTAGGCACAAGACGTGATGTCTTGGCGAGCAACCTTCCCCTCTTTCACCCGTAGTTAGTGTCGCTACTGCGAAAATCAGCGCCGGCTATGACAAAAGAGTCGCCACCGTGCGTTATTTATCCCACAAGAGGGAAAGGAAACGCTAAGAGTAAACCTAACGCAAAGAGGGAAAGGAATGGTCATCGCAACCAAATCCTGGATTCGGGAGTCGGTTATTTGATCAATTTTACTATTTTTTTGTGAATTAATTCTAACAACCACTAAAACAGAAAAAATAAAGAAAAGAAAAGAAATAACAATGGAGGGTGTAATCAGCAGGAATTCCATGTTTTAAATCAAACTGGGCCTGAAATGGGAGGTGCAGATAGTGTATTACACCAAGTCCCACACGCGTATTAATTCACTAAGTTTCTCTCAGAAATTAAAAGAAAAAAAAGGACCATAGTGAGAATCGAACTGGGGTCTTTGTATTCACAGCGCGCATGGAAGACCACTAAGCCAAACGCCGCGCTTTGGATGTAGTGACGTGGCGCACTCCGCGGCCATTAGATGTGTGGACCAAGTCTTACTCTCTCTCATGCATGGACGGCTAAGATTATTTCTTCCTTGTTTTGAAATTTTTCTGCAAACAGATGAAGCGCGCGCAGCCCAGCCATGGCGGACGGTAACGACATTTTTCCGGCAAACTTCCGATAACCGTATCTCCCTCAATACTCAACCAATCGTGATGATTTTTGAACCAAAATCGCATGAAATTTCGAGAGGAATCAAAATATACTATTTAAACAGCCTAAAAATCCACGAATCAAAAATTCTTCCTCTCAACCGAAAACGACTTCAATCCTAAAATGTCACTAAACATCAAATTCTTTGCCCATAAATCATCTACAACTTAAGGTGAACCTAACCACATGATTCTAATGCATTGAAACCGCATAAATTAAGAGAAAATTCAAGAAGTAAGAACCTGAGTTCAAGCTTCAATTGGAGTCGTTTCTGGCTTGATTCTTGATCCAAAACGTTCCAGATCCAATGAGTGATGATGTTAGAAGAAGATTGAATCCTCAATTGTGCTTGAAACGGCCTCTAACAAAAATTCACTCTTTCACTTTTCTTCTTCAAGCTTCAATGGTGATATTTGCTTTCAACCCCAATCAATCACCAACCTTGTTTCTGATGAGCTCCTAGACCTTTATAGGATTGTTTAGAACCTTCTAGAGCTCAGGCCCAAGCCCAAAATTAAAAATCCAAGTCCAACTTTTCGTCAAAATTTTGGTTATGGTAATGCATGAAATTGGCTTCATAGCTTGCATTGGAAGCTTTGGATGACTTACATATTTCATTTGGAATGAATTCAGCCCAAGAGGAATCTCCACATTGCCTTTGTGAAGGAATTGTGTGATGTAACTTTTATGTGAAGAAATCTTGTGAAAGGCCATGAAGCACACTTCAAATGAAAATTCCACAATTGTCAATGTTTCTAAAACATATTTTATGATTAAAATGAGTGGTTATTTGACTTGTTTTGGACCCATAACCATTTATTTCAATTTCCCACCAAAATTGCCTTTGAATTTCTTCCTTATTCAAACCACTTCACACCAATCTTTGATATGAGCCAAACCAATTCACCATGAGTTCCTAGTTAGCCTAAAAAACACATTTTAAACAAGTTCCATGTTGAACAAAAATCCATTTGACAAGTGCAAGTTGGAGATTTTGACCTATGATTGAAAATGGCCTATAATCTCACTTTCCCAAAATACCCCTGACTTGTAAACCTCATAACTTGAGTTCTGAAAATCATATAGAAGACTTCTAATACAATTTGGAAAGCTAAGATCATAAGGAACAAATGTCATGTTGACCAAAAATTCAGGTGAAACATCCTTCTAGGTCAAAAATAGCTTGGAAGTCAGATGATTTTCACAGATAAATTTCAGAGGCATTTGAGGACCTGTAACTTGTCTGGACCATAACTTGAGTTCTATAAATCCAATGGAGGACTTCTAGTACTCAAATTAAAGCTAAGAGCATCCTCTACAACATTCATGTAGAGGCCAAAGTCATATGAGACTTTTATCGTGACTTACATGGCTTGGAAGTTTGGCACTAAATAGGGGATTTTACCCTAGGAACCCTGACTTAGCAACTTCTCCCACTCTTGATTCTTCTTGACTTGATCTTGGCACAACACCAAAAATGTCTTAACATATCATTCCATGAACTTCATGACCTAGAAATAGGCTTTGAACTTCTTCAATTGCACAGTTGACCTAGGGTTGACCCAGATGAAACCCTAATTGCTTGTACCTCAATTGTGGCTCTTGCATTTGACACAATGACTTGATTAAACTCTCCCATGGACCTCTAGGAATCCTATGAGCTCCATACACATCCTCTTCTCACATTAAACACTTTACAACCCTCTGATGGTCTTCAGTTGATCCTCAAGTTAGGAGAAAATCCACGTATAGGCATCTAAACTTCACAAGACCACAAACCACTTTCTGATGACCTTGATGACTTCTCAAGCTTGAATAATACCTCTAGATAGGCTCTTCTTGATATAAACCACACTTGATCCCCTGTTAGATGAATGATGCAATGATATGATAATGCTAGGACAATGTTATGCTAATGCAATGAAACATAAACCAGTTACAGAAAAAGGTTGGGCAAATTTTGAGGTGCAACAGCTGCCCCTATTCAAGCGGCTTGGACCTGACTGGGTGAAGAGCGAACGACCTTCAGACAATCAAGGTAAAAGACGGTTGAATACAAAATAACCTGGAAATTTGCCAATCACAGAAATAAACTGCGAAAACTGTTTGGGGGGAAATATCCACAAAAATGAATCCAGTCGTTACAGCAACAAACTGATCAATCATCTGATAAAGAACTTGACTTTAACACCAGTTACCTGCGTGACACCATAGATAACAAACTCGAAGGTTGGATCAACATGCACTTGATCCTCTCACATCGTCTAATGATAGACAGGAAGAGAAATATACTCACATCGTCTAGAGATAGACGGAGAAAATCATCCCAAAGGCCAGATCAACATGCCCTTGATCTTATCATATTGTCTAAAGATAGACAGAAAGAAAACTTGTTCGAAGAACCACATCGTCAATGAGAACTAGCGGAAAGAAAACCATATGAACTTCAACACCACCCATCAAATTTCAGAATCCTTTCGTCTACAGGAATTGATGGAAAGAACAATATCCTCAAAGGGGCCATATCATCAATAAGAACCGACAGGAAGAAAAACCACCTTCAAAGAGCCATGTCGTCGATAAGGATCATCAACTAGGAAAACCAAACATTCTTCAAAGAGCTTCGACGTCAATAAGGATCGACGGTCAGAAAAACCCCTTTTGAAATGTCATCTCATCCGATAAACAGAAAGAAAGCCAATATCTGAAAGATCGCCTTGAAACCTCTCAACGTCTAAAGATAGACGGAGAAAACCATATCCAAGCTCACGATGTCTAATGATAGACGGAGAAAACTCGCTGGGGAGACACATCATCAATATGAACTGACGGTAAGAAACCTGCTGAAAAATCACCTGCTCAAACTCACAACGTCTAGAGATATACGGAGAAAACCATATCCAAACTCACAACGTCTAAAGATAGACGGAGAAAACCATATCCAAACTCATGACGTCTAAAGATAGACGGAGAAACAACTTTGAAACTTCACATCGCCTAAAGATAGACGGAAAGAAAACCATTCTCGAACTCGCGACGTGTAAAGATAGACGGAGAAAACCATATCCGAACTCATGACATCTAAAGATAGATGGAGAAAACCACTTGCTGGAGAAACACATCGTCAATAGGAATTGACAGGAAGAGAAGTTTGTCGATATCAGATGGCTGATGAGCAAAGCATAACTGTCGTATGATCTAAAAATCAAATAAACCAATGAGATGTCCGAATAAAGCTGCTGGATAAATGCCCCTGAACTGATTACAGAGTGATTCATGTTGCCACGGAAGGCTGATAGAAAAACTGGCTTATGCTTCGTATGCATATGCGTATGTTTGAATTTTTCTATGGCGTAATGCTCCATATAGGATGGAAATGCTACGCATTTGAGGATGAAATGCAGATATGATGCAAATATGATGATATATGCAAGATGCAAATGTAGGCTCGGGTCGCTGGAGAAGTTGGATACAGAAAACCGTTTCAGCAAAATAAATGCTGAAGACAAAACCAATTCTGCTGGGGATAACCGGGTATGACAGAATTATTCCAGCAAAATAAATGCTAGAAAGGTGAAGCCAACTCCGTTGGGGATAACCGAACATGCAGAGTATTATTGGACTTCTGTCAAGGATAGCTTACCCGTGCCAATTAAAATTGGACTTTTGCTGGGGAAAACAGACAGAGTCTTCCTGCGTACCAATGAAGGTCAGATTTTGAAACTGATGCGCCAACACGGATGGGCCTCACAGTGATTGCCAATATGGATTGGGCTTTAGGAATGTCTCGCCAATGAGAATTGGGCTTCTTGAAAATTGCCAATAAGGATTGGGCTCTTGGGCTATCCATGATGGGTCAGGTACGACTGATGCTGGAAAGCATCCTGTCTGAATTCACAGTTTCTGATTGAAGGGTCAAGGACGGTAACACGACTTCCCGACATTCGTCTCACCCTTGAAAATAGGCCGAAACCTTCTTGAGTAGCTCTGATGACACGGAGAGGAACAATTCTTTCGCTTCCGATATTGCCCCAGCCTGTGGGATCTCTATGGGGATATTCCTCGAATGGAAATCTAAAAATCTGTACCCTGATGGTCTGATATAAACTGCCCCAGCACTCTGAACCTCAGAGAGATGCTTCGGATCAATGGCCCGTCGGATATGGAATAACTTCTGCACTCTTAGGGTGGCCTGCCCCAGTATGCAATGACTTTGCCCCTGATTGGCTGATTCGGAGTAGTGCCTCTGACTACGAGAGATATATCGAATCTCGACCTGATTGCCCCAGAATAAATGACTTTGGATGGCTGACCTCACTGGGGTCACTTGATATAGCTTGCCCCGACTTACAGAGCATTCGGGCGTTCCGCATTCTATCATGATCGGACTTTCCACTGTAGGAAACTTTCCTGCTGTCAAGCGCTTACTCGAAAGTAAAACAAGTTGTTATGCATAAAAGATATATTAATGCAACGCATATGACAATTTTGACATCTAATCTGTTCACTAGAAAAAAGAAAAACAGTTTAGGGCATATAATGCACAAATCATCTATCAGAATATCAACATCAGTACCAACATGGTAAGAAGAACCCTTTTAGGAGTCAGTTTCGACGCAATCTTTACCGAAGTATGCCTTTGAAATAAACCTGCTTCAATCAGGACTTTTGAAGGTTATAACGTGGTCAGGTTCACAGTTTTGAAAGGAAAGGATAAAGGCTCAAAGTTTATTTTAACCCACCCATTCTCCTTGATGTTCTCCAATCCTACGTTCGGCTAATTCGACCTTAGCGTTTACCTCTTAAAGATTGAAAGATAGGAGTGATAGTTCGAGAAACTATGAGTTTTTGGAGTGACAACCACTCACTCTTCGTCTTTGACACTTGGGTTCACACGACTCGTATTTCATTTGAGGATTTTTCTTTTGTAATCCTTTTCATTTTTCTTTTTCTTTCCCTAACTTTTTCCTGGACTGACTCTTTTGAGTTTCTTTTAATTTTCAAGTCTAGCGGGATACCCTTATTTTTGCCTAAGTCGTTTGTTTTCATGTTTTGACTTAGCGGGCTTTTGATTCTTTTTCCTTCCCCTTTTTTTTAACAAGTCGTGTGACACTGGTTGTCTGACTCTTTGGGGAATAATGTGACTGTTTCACTTTTGAAATTTAACCCTTGTGGTTTTTAGGCACGACCTCTAGAGGTGTGATTGATCCTCGAACGGACACTCCTTTTTGTAATTTGGATGTTCGGTCAAATTAGCTAACACCTACCCTGCCCCAGGTTAAGATTGAGGGTTTTTCGTTTTCAGAAAGAACTCCTACTACTAGGCTCAAAGGGGTTGACAAGGGATTATCTTCCTTATATCTCCGGTGTTTAGGGATTTGAAACAATGCCTGTACATCATCAGCAGGTTTTATTTCAAAAGCATACAATATCGGAAGCTTGCATGTCGTTCATTTTCGTCATCCTCCCCGGATTCCGCTTAACCAAGCGTTGGATATCTGTAAAAACATTATTAGTGAACACGAATGGATTTAATCAAAACATGCATACTCATTTCATTATCATCAATTGAATGGAAACAACAAGTTTTACAAACAAGATTGCAATTTAAACAGGAAATAAACTACAAACAATGACAAGATAAAACAAAGGAAAATGCCAGCTTCCGAGAACCGGGCTTTCACATTTGATTCGCTGCTGAACCAGCCATCTTCAAAGTTGTTTATTGAAACCATTCCGCTCAAAACGGCAACCGGGTGAACTGTCTCTTTGACTTCATTGGGTTTTTCGTAGCACGCAGGTTTGATCGATAACGAGAAGGCTGTTGATCCTGGAGAGGAGCTGATGTCTGTTGCAAAGACTGGACCGATTGTTGACCTTGAACAGTTGAACCACTTGGCGGTTGAGTCTGAATTAACAGGGACTCCTTTTATTTAGGCGCTTTCATCCTCAAGCTTGGTCTAGGCACAAGCAACAACTGAGGACAAGGGGATTCTGACACCATTGAGTCCAGGATATACTCCTGATCTACTGCAGCTTCGGAAACATCCATCATCATGGCAGTAGCTGGAATAGGACCATTAGGTACTGTTACGCCGCTCGGTGTAAATTCAATAGCTTTTGAGTCAATCAGGTCTTGAACCTTGTGCTTAAAAGCATGACAATTCTCAAGGCTATGCCCCGGTGCTCCAGAGTGGAAGTCGCAATGAGCGTTCACGTCAAAACATGCTGGTAGGCTACCCTTAGGTGGATCCAAAGTCCGAAGTTTGACCAATTGAAATTGAAGCAAAACTTGCAACGCCTGAGCGTATGTCATATGAATCTGGTCATAAACTCTACCTCTCTTAGGCACCTGATTTTCCTGATCAGCAATGCGCTGGAGAGCAAAATACGAAGGTCCTCGTTGTCCACGAGACATCTGAGATTTATCAACCTTTGGCACAGGCTCCACAGGTACAGGTTCCACAGGCACAAGTGTAACAAGCTTCTTCACTGCGGCTTCAGGTAGCTGATTACCCTCCTTCCTAAGCACACTCTTTAACACTTCCATAATCAAGCCCACTTGGGTCTTCAGCTGATTGTTTTCCTCTTTGAGCGTCTTCTGGTCTAGACGCATCTCTTGCATGTCTCTTATCATCTTCCCTAGCTGGCTTCGAACCTCAATCAATTCAGCCTGATTCTGTTCCATAACTCTGAGAGAATTCCTGCAACAAACTAGTGAAGAATAGGAAATAAGACCCACGGTTCTGAGGTACCTGTTATGTGAGAATGCAATGCGAAAAGCAAACACATATTCACAACAAGATAAGGAGAAACCCAAGCTATAAGCACAGAGATAAACACCTCACACAAATATGCAAAACCATCAAAATTAACATATAAGCACACATGAGTACGAATACAATGACTTCAGCCAACAAGCCTGGTGATGGTCAGCAAACAACAATGCACGAAAGCTAAATAGGTCAGCAGAGAAAACAGATGCGACACCCGACACAGAAACCTCTAGCAACTTCCTCCATATTCAACTGAGCTCTCAGTTTGACATTCTTCCAAACACACACTTTTGGTGGAGTCTTCCATGACATTAACTGACGAACCCACACAACTGGATGAAGGAGAATCAATAATCTGAACAAAACCCTGAGGTGTGATGAAGATCTTGTTAGAGTCTAACAGATTCTGAACTTGACTCCTAAGCACCTTACAATCATCTGTCGAATGCCCCTGTGTCCCAACATGGTACTCACAGCGGACGCTGGCATCAAAACCTGGAGGATACGGTGAGATCATTGAATTAGTCTCTTTCGGCACTATCAATCCACTTTCGACCAAATCTGGCAACAACTGGCTGTACGACACCGGTAGCTGAGTAAACTGCCTTTCAGGCTTCCTTGGTCTTCGTCGGGCGTGCTGATGCGGCTGACGATATGACTGTTGGCTTGAAGCGTCTGAAAACTGAACCTGAGATGCTAGAGATTCTGAGACAACATCACTTCCTCCCTCCCACTCCTCTTGAGGTATGACAACTGATTCATTCTTATCAACTGGGATATAAGGAGTATCTCGAATCTTTCCACTCTTGAGTCCTCTCTCAACAAGCTCTCCTATTCTTATCAAGCCCGCAAAGCTTGTACAACTGAACATTATGTCATAATAACGGCCTTTTAGAGTACCCAAGAAGAGGTCAACCATTTCTTTCTCCAGAAGCGGTGGTTGAACACTGGCAGCCAATTCTCTCCATCTCTGCACATACCCTCTAAAGGATTCATTATCCGCCCGAGATAACTCTTGCAAATGCATGCGACTAGGAGCCATATCCAGGTTGTAGTCGTACTGCTTCACAAAGGCATTGGCTAAATCCGACCATGACTTGATACTATCACTCTTCAACTGCATGTACCAATCCAAAGATGCTCTGATCTAACTATCTTGGAAATAGTGAATCATAAGCTTGTCATTGGTGACATGCGAAGTCATTCTTCTGCAGAACATAACCAAATGTAGCTTCGGACAACTATCCCCTTTGTATTTCTCAAAATTGGGCATTTTGAACTTCGGAGGCAACACAAGGCCTGGCACCAAACACATGCTCGCAGCATTCAGGTCAAGAGTATTCTTGTTTATCAAGGCAGCCACCTGATTTTCCAACAGCTGAAGTCTCCTTGCATCCTCAACAGCCCTAGGGTTCTCAGCATTGACCCTCGGAGCGGCCCTCTGACGATCTGGCACAGGGAAAATGAAACGCTGATAGTCTGTGTCACAGAGAGAAGATGCATCTCTGTCTCCGACAGGAATCTGCACATTCTGGGCTACATTGTTCACCGGAGTCCTCTGAATGTTGTTCTCTCCTCTAGTCATAGCTCTTAGGCTTCCATGATCTGATTCAACTGGTTCTTCAGCAATTCAAACTCGGCCCTGGTAACAAATTGATTCTGCTCTGCTGAAGCCATGATCCTTTCCCAAAAGATAACTCAAATCCAATGCGAATGTCGGGAAATCAACTGACGAAGCGGATAAAAAATGGGTAAGCTCCCTGTTCTGACTGAGGATGAATATGCAAAATGAAATGCAAATGCAAACAAAAATGCAAAATTCAAAATGCACACACAAGGGATCAAGATCACTACTGTAGCTTGAGAAGTTTGTTGTACTGTAGCTTGAGAATAATCAGAGCTTCGCCTCAAGCCAAACCAACCTCTCAAAAGGACCCTTGTAACCAATTCTCACTGACAGAGACAAACCAGGTGTTCTGAGGCCAAAAGTTTCCTGCAAAAAAGACCCACCTACCCCTCACACGTATGTACTTAACTCGTAGACGAGGTACGGCATCCTATGCGGGATCAACGTCACAGACTTTCAAGAGTGATGATACGATACCCAAAAGGTGTGGCATCATCATCCCTTGAAGAGGCCTCACTTAGTCGAATCCCAATTGATAGGTCCCCAGAGTCGACAACCCTCAAATCCAACAACCTGTCGAGCCCAAAGGGCCAGGCAAGATGCCATCAAAGAGAATCTCGTCTGAGTGTAAATTTCGTAGCTAGCTGGTGCGAGCAAAGCAAGCAGGCTAACCACTACTCTCTACTTCTAAGTCTATGTGCACTCAAGCCCAGGTCCGGCTTACCTCTCAAACTAACCCTTTACCCACAGCACAATAACAATAAAATACAGTACTGAAAGTAAGGACAGAAAAATAAATACATACAAAACCCCAGACGGGAAAACAAGCGCTAGGATTGACTCGCATAGGGAACCGTTGGAGTCCCCAGCAGAGTCGCCAGCTGTCGCTACTGTGAAAATCGGCGCCGGCTATGACAGAAGAGTCGCCACCGTGCGTTATTTATCCCACAAGAGGGAAAGGAAACGCTTAGAGTAAACCTAATGCAAAGAGGGAAAGGAATGGTCATCGCAACCAAATCCTAGATTCGGGAGTCGGTTACGCAAGGGGAATGTATTAGCACCCCTCACGTCCGTCGTACTCGACAGGATCCACGCTTGTTTTCTGTCTAAGGGTGTGTTATTCTATCTACTCTACAGGTCTGGGTTAAAAGAAAAGAAAATGACTCGGCAAAGTATCGCACTTTATGCCTACGTATTCCCGTTTGGAATGAGAAATCAGAGTCAACGTAGTTCGCCTAACTACGGGTTAAGGGGGGAAGGTTGCTCTCCGAGATATCGCATCTCGTGCCTACGTACTTTCATACGGCATGAAAGATCAGAGCAAACGTAGTTCGGCTAACTACGGGTTAAGGGGGGAGGTTGCTCGACGAGATATCGCATCTCGTGCCTACGTACTTTCATATGGCATGAAAGATCAGAGCAAACGTAGTTCGGGCTACGGAAGACACAAGTCTGTCTGACAGTTTTTTATCTCTTTTTTTATCTCCTTAAGAAAGGGTTTTCCTGATTAAAAGTCCAAGAGGACAAAAACAGAGTTTGAATGTTTGTTTGAGTCTTTTACGAAAGAATTGTTTTTTAGGATGTTTGCAATCTCAGTCGCACTAGAGACTATGACCCAGGAGTGAACGCTTCGTATGTCACCCAAAGGGTACCATACTAACATCCAAATTACTGGAGAGAGACCGTCCACAAACCTTTTCCCAGATAGCTTAAGGCTCGTAACGCACGACTTCAATTAACCTTATTACTGTATTTTTGAATTATTTTGAGATGAGAAGAGAAAGACAACCTAAGACTATGGTGAAAGGGAATCTACCTACAGTTATCATGCATGGGTCAAAACCTAATGTCTGTCATAATTCCCTCTTGCACAGAGGAAATCAGAGATCCTAGGGGAAACAGCAAAAGAAAGCAAGCAGTAAACAGTAAACTGTAAAATGCATGCTATGCAACAGTACAAGCGAGGCAAGGGAGTCCGGCTCAACCTTAAACCTAAGAAAACAACAGGCAAGAGGAGACAAGCTCCACCTCAAACCTAGAGGTAATCAACACAAGAAAACAGACAATACAACAAAAGAAAAGAAGCAGCCCAAGCAGCAACAACAGTCTTCAGCAGACAGCAACTTCAATACTCAACAGCAACAGCTCTAAACAGCAAATCCTCTTGACAGCAAAGTTGACAGCAAAAGGCTTCATCCTCAAGCTAGCTTCTATCTTCAAACTTCATCAAACTTCATCTTCAAGCTATAGCAAGCACACTCTAAGCAGAGAATTAATCACTAAGATCAAAGTTGAAATGTTGAGAACCAAATGAAAACCAAAGGAAATCATCAAGTACCAACATTGAAATGGAAAGGCATCCTCAAAGTTCTACTCAACTATGGGCATACCACACATCCCTTCAAAGGAGAGATGGAGTTTCCCTAGGAGGACTTTACATCATTGGATAGAATAGAAGCACACAATGCATTCTATGTTTGATGAAAGAATCAAAACTAGTCCTAATGGCTCTTCCTAAAACCCTAATTTCCTAAGCTCCTAAAAAGCTCCTAAAAGAGAAGAAATCTTCAACTCCAAGCTCCAATCTTCAAGCCACAGCAGCTACACCAAGTCTAGAAGACCTCCCAAGAAGGAAACCAAGAAAATCCAGGCCCAAAGTCACCAACAAAACCAAACAAGCAAAGGCACACAAAATAGAACACCAAAAGCACAAGCAACTTGCAAAATTCAACTAAAATAGAAACCAAAGTTGTAAAATTCTAATAAATTTCCTAGGAGAACATACATGTTTGAAAAACCTAGGGTTAAAATATTAAAGGCTAATTCAACTTCTAAGTCACCTAAATAATTTCTAGATTGAAGGGTATCAAGGTGATCCACAAGTTTGGGAAGGTTCTAATATCAACACCTAAAACAGAATCTAAAGTTGTTCTAAAATTCTAATAAAAATCCTAAGGGAACATGAATATATACCATAAAACATACTAAAAAAATCAAAGCCAGACTCAACACCAATTGGAAGAACAAAATTCAACAAGGCAGATGATCAAATATGCAAAACAATGGACGTTAGCACAAAAGAAAAAATGCAATTAATTTGAATTAAATCCTAAAAATGTAAAACCAGTTCCTAAAACTTCCTAAGATGTTCAGGAATCATGAGAAAAATTTCTTAATTTTTTGATCAATTTTACTATTTTTTTGTGAATTAATTCTAACGACCACTAAAACAGAAAAAAATAAAGAAAAGAAAATAAATAACAATGGAGGGTGTAATCAACAGGAATTCCATGTTTTAAATCAAACTGGGCCTGAAATGGGAGGTGCAGATAGTGTATTACACCAAGGCCCACACGCGTATTAATTCACTAAGTTTCTCTCATAAATTAAAAGAAAAAAAAGGACCATAGTGGGAATCGAATTGGGGTCTTTGTATTCACAGCGCGCATGGAAGACCACTAAGCCAAACGCCGCGCTTTGGATTTAGTGACGTGGCGCACTCCGCGGCCATTAGATATGTGGACCGAGTCTTACTCTCTCTCACACATGGATGGCTAAGATTATTTCTTCCTTGTTTTGAAATTTTTCTGCAAACAGATGAAGCGCGCGCAGCCCAACCATGGCGGACAGTAACAGCATTTTTCCGGCAAACATCCGATAACCGTATCTCCCTCAATACTCAACCAATCGCGATGATTTTTGAACCAAAATCGCATGAAATTTCGAGAGGAATCCAAATATACTATTTAAACAGCCTAAAATGTCACTAAACATCAAATTCTTTGCCCATAAATCATCTACAACTTAAGGTGAACCTAACCACATGATTCTAATGCATTGAAACCGCATAAATTAAGAGAAAATTCAAGAAGTAAGAACCTGAGTTCAAGCTTCAATTGGAGTCGTTTCGAGCTTGATTCTTGATCCAAAATGTTCCAGATCCAATGAGTGATGATGTTAGAAGAAGAGTGAATCCTCAATTGTGCTTGAAACGACCTCTAACAGAAATTCACTCTTTCACTTTTCTTCTTCAAGCTTCAATGGTGATATTTGCTTTCAACCCCAATCAATCATCAACCTTGTTTCTGATGAGCTCCTAGACCTTTATAGGATTGTTTAGAACCTTCTAGAGCTCAGGCCCAAGCCCAAAATTAAAAATCCAAGTCCAACTTTTCTTCAAAATTTTGGTTATGGTAATGCATGAAATTGGCTTCATAGCTTGCATTAGAAGCTTTGGATGACTTACATATTTCATTTTGAATGAATTCAGCCTAAGAGGAATCTCCACATTGCCTTTATGAAGGAATTGTGTGATGTAACTTTTATGTGAAGAAATCTTGTGAAAGGCCATGAAGCACACTTCAAATGAAAATTCCACAATTACCAATGTTTCTAAAACATATTTTCTGATTAAAATGAGTGGTTATTTGACTTGTTTTGGACCCATAACCATTTATTTCAATTTCCCACCAAAATTGCCTTTGAATTTCTTCCTTATTCAAACCACTTCACACCAATCTTTGATATGAGCCAAACTAATTCACCATGAGTTCTTGTTTAGCCTAAAAACCACATTTTAAACAAGTTCCATGTTGAACAAAAATCCATTTGACAAGTGCAAGTTGGAGATTTTGACCTATGATTGAAAATGGCCTATAATCTCACTTTCCCAAAATACCCCTGACTTGTAAACCTCATAACTTGAGTTCTGCCAATCAGATGGAAGACTTATAATACAATTTGGAAAGCTAAGATCATAAGGAACAAATGTCATGTTGACCAAAAATTCAGGTGAAACATCCTTCTAAGTCAAAAGTAGCTTGGAAGTCAGATGATTTTCACAGACAAATTTCAGAGGCATTTGAGGACCTGTAACTTGTCTGGACCATAACTTGAGTTCTATAAATCCAATGGAGGACTTCTAGTACTAAAATTAAAGCTAAGAGAATCCTATACAACATTCATGTGGAGGCCAAAGTCATATGAGACTTTTATCTTGACTTAAATGGCTTGGAAGTTTGGCACTAAATAGGGGATTTTACCCTAGGAACCCTGACTTAGCAACTTCTCCCACTCTTGATTCTTCTTGACTTGATCTTGGAACAACACCACAAATATCTTAATATATCATTCCATGAACTTCATGACCTAGAAATAGGCTTTGAACTTCTTCAATTGCACAGTTGACCTAGGGTTGACCCAGATGAAACCCTAATTGCTTGTACCTCAACTGTGGCTCTTGCATTTGACACAATGACTTGATTAAACTCTCCCATGGCCCTCTAGGCATCCTATGAGCTCCATACACATCCTATTCTCACATTCAACACTGATGAACGCATAGGATGCCTAACCAGAAATAGTGAACGTATCATCGTTTCTTGAAAGTCTGTGACGCTGATGAACGCATAGGATGCCGAACCTTGTCAGTGGATTAGGTCCATACCTGTGAGTGGGAGGGTTTTTGCAGGAAACTAGACTTCCAGCCAACCCAGTATTTTGGTTTCTCTCTTCAAAGTGAACTTACTCAGTCAGTAGCGCAACAGTTATTCAGAGCTTTGTGGGGGCTGTGATCCCGTGTTTGCTGCATCTTGCATTGCATTTGCATAAGCATCTTTGCATCATTTTTTCATATCATTCTCCAGCTGGCCAGAGCTCTTATCCAGCCTTTGTTTTGATTCAGAAGGTGATTCCCCGGTGTCCGTTCTGAGCAAGTGGTAATTGTTGGAAGACGACCAAGTGGGTGAAGCAGAATCAAGCAGTTTCAAGCAGTGAAGTCGGTTGAAAGTTGTTGGTAGCTATGTCAGAGAACGACTTCCATAACGTTGATACCTTGTTAGGTTTTACTAGGATGTCCAATCCTCTGTATGGTTCTATGCTCGATGAAAACCTTCCTCAAGTGAATAACCTGACTGAAGCTCAGCCTGTACAACCTTTTATTGAATACCAGGATCTACATAAACAATTGTTTGTCCAAAGTAAACGTTCTTCTTCTCCTGATGCTACAGAGTATCATGATGCTGTTTTCTCTGTGCCGAAGTCCAGAAGAGAGGTTCCGATAGTGAAGATTCAGGAACTGAGGGCTCTTGAGTATGCTAAGAGGCTTCATGCATTGGATGAAAGATTCGAGGCCTTGGAAGTTAAAGATGTTGTTGGTCTCAACGCTTCAGACACGTCCTTGGTTTCTGGCCTAGTGTTACCTCCGAATTTCAGAGCACCGAGGTTCGAGAAGTACAAAGGGGATAGTTGCCCGAGGCAATATTTGGTGATGTTCTGTAAAAGAATGACTTCATTTGTGTGTAACGACAAGTTGATGGTTCACTGTTTTCAGTACAGTCTGATGTTATCACTGTTTTCAGTACAGTCTGATGTTATCACTGTTTTCACTAATGGGAGACTAATCAATCCTAAAAGTTATCATGCAAAGTGGACTTAAAGTTGGGATTCAAAGGGAACTATCTAATGTTATCATGCATGGTTAGGAACCTAATGTCTATTATAACCTCAAAAGGTTAGAGAATGTATGGGGAACATGGCAAAGAAAAGCAAAAGAAGAAGAAGAAGAAGAAGAAAGCACATGCGAATGAAGATGCAAACATAAGATGCACAAATAGAATGAAAGTGGGAGGAAAATAGTGTGGGGCAGTAGCCTCCACAAGCTCATCTCAACCAAGCATGAATATGGAAATTCAAGAAAAGAAAATAAAAAGAAGTGCACAAGAAGAAGTCAACCAAACAAGAACAAATCACACAAAAATGCACCAAAAATGGGATGAAATGACCTAAGTCAAACAACATCAACCACACCACCGAAACTAAACCAAATGAAAGGAAAAGGAAGCTCAACATAAAAAAAGAGGATGGGAGGCTATATGAGGGCCGCAAGGACCTCATATCATGCACTCAACCATAAGCATCACCCACCAAATGCAAAGAAGCACCAAAAATGTCCTCAAGGATTCATCATTTTAGGCATGCTTCAAATACCTCCAAATGAGGGACCAAGCCACCTTAAATGACACTCTAAGGTCATTGGACAGAAGGTAAAGATGGAGAGGAAAGCTCGAAAGTAAGAGCAAAACACAACAAAAGGAAATGCAAGCAAAAACATAAGGGAATGCAAGCATACTTCACATTGAAACCCTAATAGAAAGCACCCAAAAGAAATGCACAAACCAACAAGCAATGAACATAATTTTGACCTAAAAAAGAACATACAGCAAGCTGAACATGTCTAATATATGAAACAAGAGGAGTGGAGAGCTTATTGGATCCACAAAGGTCATTTCCAACTCAAACTAGGTCATACACTTATATGAGCCACCTTAGGAAATGACTTGACTTGCAAGTCATCTCAAAATTAGGAAAAAGGTTCAAAAATTAACAAATAAAATACAAGAGGTGCACAAACAAGTTGGAAAATGGAGGCCAAAAGATCAAAGCCAATATCCCCTCAAAGCACCATCAAAAGAAAATAATATTCAAGATGTACCACTTGGAAATGGGAGGATCGAGGGTCAAAAGAAAAGCAATAAAAGTCAACCCAAAAGTCAACCAACCATGGGAAAAATGGTCCTCAAAGTTTAATCAACTCATCATGGATATGAGAATTAAATTTTAGTCATTGGAACCAAAAGAAAATGCAAAAAAAAAATCAAGAACAAGACATGTCAAGATTGGCTCCAACTAAAACACTTCCAATGTTTAATTCCATTTTTAATTGAAAATAAAATATAAAAAAAATAAAATAAAAATATCCTAAAAATGAAGGACATCTCAAAGTGTATGAAAAATATTTTTGTGGAATTTTTGGATCATTGGAACTATTTTTAATTGAATTAAACCTAAACAGAATTAAAACAAAAATAAAATGAAAAAAGAAATTAAAATAAAGAAATCAGTGGTGTAAGTAGCAATCTAGATTAGTTCAAAACACACATGGGCTCAGTCAGGGGGTGCCAATAGAAACAATAAGCCCAGGTCCAACAGCCAGAAAAGACAAAAACAAAGAAGCCTGGTGATCATGTGAGGTGAGGTCAACGTATGCGCACGATGGAATGCGTTGTAGTTCACTTGATCAAAAAGTAATCCAATCAAGAGGCACACAAAGCGCCAAGTCATATAATGAAAATTCAAATGTGATTCCATGTGTGTGGTCAACGCAAGTGCACGGTGTGTCTTAATCATGTGCGTTGAAATGAAAAGTATTCAGATTCAAAGCACAACAAACTGCCATGTAATCATCTCTAACATAAAACCCTAGCAGAAACCAGACGGTGGCCGGAAATCAACTCTGGTCATCTTCTTCCTCAAGACCGGCCACCATGAAAGAGCAGGTATAGCAAAAATGAACCAAAATGAACAAACTAATAATCAAAATTCATCTACTCGTCACGAGTAACACGAATCCAGAGTTTGTTTTAAGTTTAAATGGATAAACAAGCCAAATCACAAACAACAAGAAACGAGCTTAAACCAACAATCATCTTAAATGCCAGTTCATTTTATTTGTAATTAATCTACATGTTTCCTAGGTCTCAAATATGTAAAAATGGCAAGAAATCATGGCATAAACAGAGAGATATGGTGAGATGAAGATACCTAGTGGAGAGCTTCCATTGAGCCTTCAATTCTTGATGAAGCTTAAGGAAAAAGATCCAGAATCACTTCAGAAACTCCAAGGAGGCCTTTGCTGTGATTAATTTTGCTTGAAATCCATTGAATCTCCAAAATCGTATTTCAATTTTGCCTTGATTTTTCTCCAAGTGTTCTCTCTGATTTCTTCACCAAAATGCCTCCTCTAGGTCTGAAAATTATCCTCAAGTTTATATGTTGGATTTGGATGGGAATAAGGCCCAATTACAGCTGCCTTTGGTCCAATTGAATTTCAATTTTTCCTTGCATTTTCAAGCTTCAAAATTGTGTATACTAAGTGTCGCTACTGCGAAAATCGGCGCCGGCTGAACAGAAGAGTCGCCACCGCGCGTTATTTATCCCACGGGAGGGAAAGGAAACGCTCAGAGTAAACCTCGCACAACACGGGAAAGGTATGGTCGTCGCAACCAAAACCTGGATTCGGGAGTCGGTTACGCAAGGGGAAGGTATTAGCACCCCTCACGTCCGTCGTACTCGACGGGATCCACGCTTGTTTTCGGATATGGATTGTTATTCTATCTACTCTACAGGTCTAGGGTTAAAAGAAAAGAAAATGACTCGGCAAAGTATCGCACTTTATGCCTACGTATTCTCGCCTGGAACGAGAAATCAGAGTCAACGTAGTTCGCCTACCTACGGGAAAGGAGGGGAAGGTTGCTCGCTAGGATATCGCATCCTATGCCTACGTACTTCCACACAGCATGGAAGATCAGAGCAAACGTAGTTCGGGCTGCGTACGACACAAGCTTGTCTTGATTGATTTTATTCCTTCTGAAAAAGGGGTTTTCTGATTAACAGTCCCAGCGGACAAAAATGACGTTTTGATGAGTTCACATTCTTTTACGGAAGAAGTGTCTTTTATTGTGTTTGAAATTTTATTGTATTTTTCTGTTTGTTTTGAGGGAGAAGAGACAGAACTCTAATCTATGGTTGCAAAGGGAATCACACTAACCTAATGTTATCATGCATGGGTTAAGACCTAATGTCTATCATGCTCCTCTCTTGCGCAGAGAGAAACAGAGATCCTACGGGATAGGCGAAAACAGAAACAATAGCAGATATATACAGTAAAACAGTAAAATGCATGAATGCAACAGGGGAAACAACAAACAATACAGTCAGGAAAACCAATCAATACATCAAGAAATGAAATACAGCAAAATAAACAGCCACAGCAGCTCCGCATCAATACCCATCTTCAAGTCATCTCCAATCAGCTACAAGCTTCAGTCAGCAGCAGTCTCTATCTTCACAGTCTTCAAGAAAAGATCTTGAGCACCAGTCCTCAGTCTACAATGGCTTTTCTTCAAGTCTCAGGCTCCAGGATGAACATCAGTCAACCAGATGAAGTGAATGAATGTTAGACAATTAATTACCTACCAAGGGTGGTTCATCAACTGTTAACATTAAACAGAAAGTTTTCTCTCAAAAGTTCTATCTTTCAAATACATTCACTGATCCTTCCAATGGAAGGAGGTGGATATTTGAAAGAGACTTTGAATCATAGAGAAAGGATAGAGGCAAACAAAGCCATCTATGTTTGTGAATCAAGTTGCTAGACTAAGCTCTTCCTAACCCTAAATCCTATAGCCTTCAACAGTCTTCTAGCAAACAGCATCTTCAATGATGTTGAACTTGATCTTCCATCTTGAGTCTTCAATGTGCTTCATCCACAAGGTCTTCACGAGGTCCTCAATTCAATCTTCAAAGATCCACACCCAAAGGTGAAGAAAAGAAAGCAAAACAATACAAACTATGCCCTAAGGGCCACACAAATGATCAATCAATTCAAAAATCAACCAAAAATAGCATATAGTAATATAAATTCCTAATATAAATTCTAGGGGATCCTATTTAACTACCCTTAAGTCCCATATATTCCCCATAGGCTAACTTGTCCTAAAAACCCCAAAAATAAAATGTTGAAGTTCAAGTATACTACTTAAAAACCCTAATTAAACTATCCTAAGTTCAATTATCTAAACTAATCAAATTTTATTCTGAAAAATCTAGTAATAAATTCTGGGAATACTACAATTCAATATTAATCACCACAAAAAAGAATGGGCAAAAAATCTATTTCTAAGTGTAAGAACAAAAATCTACAAGATCATGTATGAAATAAAACCTTCAAAATATGCATTTATTTGTAAAATATGAAAAAAATGCGAAAAAAATATAAAATGCAATTTTTATATTTTTTTAATTTTCTAGACATGTTAAGGAAAATATTAAAAAAAGAATGAGTTAAAAATATGCATTTTCCAATTAGTTATGAATTTTTGAAGATGAATGAAACAAAAAGGAAAATGAATACGAAATAGAAAGAAATAAGTGGAAGGGGTGCAAATAGAAAGAAATGATAGTTGAAATCATTGGGCCTGGAAATGAGGGGGGTGGCGTTAGCGAATCTGGCCCAAGTCTTCATTAAAATTCAGATTAAACTGTGGCCTTTAGATCCTTGGTCAAGTCAAATTTTTCCTCTTCATCCAACGGCTCTCCTCTTTCTTCTTCCTCTAGAAACCCTAACCAAACCAGAATTTCCACTCCATGCCATGATCTTCTACTCCCTCTAGCTCACTCGTTTCTCCATGAAAACATCCGAAATAAAGACCAAAAACGATCCTCTTCTTGCCCTCTATCCAACCATGTCCATATCTCCTCTTGAAACCACCTAGAATGTGCAAACCGAAACCCCCAATCCATGGTTCCACCATGAAAGCTTGACATGCAATTGTAACAAACCTTGAAAATAATTGTAGCCACGTGTTCTACATGTTACACTGAGTATACTAAACTATAGCACATGCATTAAAACCTCATATTCCAACCATTCTTGATCTTGAAAGAATTGACACCACATCTTGAACCTCCATGGATTGACCTTAAACTCACCATAAATGATCCTTAAGTGGTCTCTATCATGAATATCACAACAACTAACCCTAACCATGCATAACTATGGTGATTCGAAACAAAACGTATCCTTACCAATTGGATATGGTGATGGTTGCTATGCCCTGTTTCAGCCCTTGCCAATGGTGCCAAATGATCTTTATATGATGGTGATGATGCTGGTGAAGAGAATTCGTGTTCAAGCTTCTTGAAAATGGCAATTCGAACCTTCACGCAACTTGGAGTGATGAAGTGAAACTCATGATTCAGCCACGAATTGATGTGCTTTCTTCGTGCTTTTTACTCTACAACAATGGAGGATGATGATGATGATGATAGCTAGCACAAACAATGGAGTTTGGGAGAGATGAGAATCAAAATGCAATTTTGGAGTTATGAGATGAAAGTGTGGTTTGCAAGCAAATAGAATCACCAACCCAATAACAAACAGCTTCATTTCCTTATATAGGAGAGGATTAACAGAATGAGAAGTTTCTAGATTGGTCCTAGAGGGATCTAGAAGCTTATGGAACTTTCATGAATTTATCATTTGATGACATTTTGAATCATATCATATCATGCTTGCACCTTGGGTAAACTTGAATGAAAATCTCTCCTCATGAGATATTAAGAGTGTATGCATGAAAAACCAAGTTTCCCTTGCCTTGTGTTGAGCTTTACCATGTTGCCTTATGATGTAAGAAACAAATTTACAAAGGAAGTCCAATTTTTAAACCTAAACTCAAAAATGTGGCTGAACCAATGTCTTTAAAATGATGTTGGGAATCAATTTGGTATATTGGATGACCCATATTGGCTTTGTAGATCCCTCAAACCATTTTCCAACTTGAACTTTTTCAAGTTATATGTCTTTTTAAGTCATTTTCACCACTTTTTAAAATTCCATGCTCCAAGCTTTTCCAAACTTTCACACCTTCTTTTATAGCCTTAAAATCCCATTTTGAACAACTTTGATGTTGGGAAGTTTTCCATTTGAAGCTTCCTTGTATGAGTTTTAGGCATGTGCTATGAATGACCTGTAATCACCAAATGACCAAAATACCCTTTTCTTGCCAAGACCATAAGTAGAGTTTCACACATCATATGAAGGCATACTATACCATTCTAGAAAGCTAAAACAATGAGGAACAACTCTTATGTTGACCATAAATTCATTTGAAATCTCCTTGAGGGGTAAAAATTGCTTGGAAGTCAAGTCACTTTTACAGACAAAAGTTCAGATACCTCAGATGACCTGTAACTTGCAAGGACCATAACTTGAGTTCTATAAATCTCCTTGATGTCTTCCACCACTCAAATTAAAGGTCTTGAGATCCTCTACAAGTTTCATGTTGGCCAAGGATCCATTTGAAGCTTGCATTTTGACTTATCTTGCTTGGAAATTTGACCTAAACTAGGGGATTTTACATAGAAACCCTAATTTAGAAACTCCTCTTCTCCTTGATTTCTCTTGATTTCTTCTTAGCATAACAACATATCCATGTCAAATGATGAACCCCACATCTCTCCAATAGCCCTTAATGCCTTTCAATCAGTCAATTGACCTAGAGTTGACCCAGGGTTGACCCAGATGAAACCCTAGTTGACTGTCTTCAACTGCAATCCTTGTGATCACATCAACAACTTGTTTTCTTCTCCAAATGACTTTCTAAGTCCTCCAAGATGTCTAGATACTCCCCATGCTCAGCCCACAGCTCACCATTTCTTTGTTGATCCTCAGACACCCTCAGTTAGGAGATAGATGAACTGCTTGCTCCATTGACTTGATAGCTTTCAAATTCTTTTCTGATGACTTGAATGAGATTGAATCAGGATAATAACCTCTTGATAGGCCTCTATAGATGAGAATAATGATTGGTCCCCCTGTTGTATGACTTTCTATGCTTATGCTATGCAGATGAGTAACCTATATAATGACTCTATATGCATTGAAACATAAACCAAGTGAATAAGGTTGGGCAAATTTTAGGGTGCAACAGCTGCCCCTATTCAAGCGACTTGGACCCGATTGGGTGAAGAGCCCGGAGCCTTCAGACATTCGTGGTACGAGACGGTTGAATACTAGTGAAACCAGAAATTTGCCACCCGCAAAACTAAATTGCGCTCCTGCTTGGGGAACGACATTCATGAACTGAATTTAGCTGTTACGACAAACCACTGATCTCGTGCGACCGTGCTGGGGATTCTTCTCATCATCCTGAAAAAGATTGAATCATCGGAAACTTCGTCCTTTGCTTGTCCACGTCAGGACTTTATCTGCTGTCAACTCGGAAAAAACTTCAACAACTTTGCTGGGGACGGCTCGTCTGCCTTCTCGTCAGAGATAAATCGTCCACGTTAGGAATAAACTCTTCCATGTTAGGAATACCACCGTCCACGTTAGGACTCACCTTTCCACGTAAGGAATAACCGTTCCACGTTAGGAATAATACTATCCACGTTAGGACTCACCTTTCCACGTAAGGAATACATCGCTTTTCCCCGTCAGGGGTGACTTTTCTCTGCTTTGTCAAACTCTTCCACGTAAGGAATACGTCTTCTTTTGCTTTGTCCACGTAAGGACTCTTTCTTTTTCCACGTTAGGAATCACAAATTTTCCACGTAAGGAACCCCAATCTTTCCACGTGAGGAATACTATATCAATCTTTCTTTCCACGTTAGGAATGCTTCTTCTTTCCACGTAAGGAATACCGCTTCTTCTTTCCGTCCACGTCAGGACTAAACTTTCCACGTAAGGAATCTATCTTCTTCTTCCACGTTAGGAATAACTTCTTTGATCTGTCCGCGTCAGGACTAAACTCTTCCACGTCAGGAATAATCTCTTTCTTTCCACGTCAGGAATCAATCTTGATATGTCCGCGTGAGGACTCAATCTTTCCACGTAAGGAATAAACTCGTCTTTCCACGTAAGGAAACCATTTTTCTTCCAAGTAAGGAATGCTCTTGATATGTCCACGTAAGGACTCTGATCTTTCCACGTTAGGAATCAAACCTTGATCTGTCCACGTCAGGACTAAACTTTTCCACGTAAGGAAACACCTTCTCTTTCCATGTCAGGAATCAACTTCTTTTCCATCTGTCCGCGTCAGGACTAAACTTTCCACGTAAGGAATCAATCTCTTTTCCACGTAAGGAATCACCATTTTTCCACGTAAGGAATAAGACTTCGTCTGGATCTGTCCGCGTCAGGACTAAACTCTTCCACGTTAGGAATGCACTTGTCTCCCCGTAAGGAATCCATCTCGATATGTCCGCGTAAGGACTCAATCTTTCCACGTAAGGAATACCAACTTCTTTCCACGTAAGGAATAAATTCGTCTTTCCACGTAAGGAAACCATCTTCTTTCCACGTAAGGAAACATTGTCTTTCCACGTAAGGAGAACATCGTCCACGTTAGGACCCACCTTTCCACGTCAGGAACACCATCTTAATCTGTCCACGTAAGGACTCCAATCTTTCCACGTAAGGAATGATCTTGATCTAAATCTGTCCACGTCAGGACTAAACTTTCCACGTAAGGAATCTACCTTCTTTCCACGTTAGGAATCTCCTCTTGATATGTCCGCGTAAGGACTCTAATCTTTCCACGTAAGGAATCAATCTTGATATGTCCGCGTGAGGACTCAAATCTTTCCACGTAAGGAATCTCCATATTTCCACGTTAGGAACACAATCTTAATTTGTCCACGTAAGGACTCCAATCTTTCCACGTAAGGAATATGATCTTTTTCCACGTAATGAATACGTTATCAATCTGTCCATGTAAGGACTCTGGCTTGATATGTCCATGTAAGGACTCAATCTTTCCACGTAAGGAAACAACTTCGTTCCACGTCAGGACCCATGTTTCTTCTTGATTTGTCCATGTCAGGACTCAGGCATCTTCGACCCGCTGGGGAAATACAACTTGTCCACGTCAGGACTCACTTCTTCATTGGTCCCGACCCACAAACTTCTTAGCACTGACGTGACAGCGACTTTGAGGCGGACTCTACTGGGGATATCTGGAAACCAAACTACCGGATGCCTGTTCTGATGCCCGGAGGCCACTTCTGAAATTCTGGTTCATGAAACCTTTTGATGACAAATAACTCTGCTTGGGAATAAAGAGAGACTTATCCTGGTAACTCTGTGGGGAATACTGCCGAAACTGACATTATCATTGAATATCTCATGCCGAGATCTTGAGTGTTTGGTAGTTCATTTGAGCAAGTGCTCTCCCCACCTGCTGGGATACAGGAACCGCTTCAGCAAAATAAATGCTGAAGATAATGCCAACTTCGTTGGGGATAGCCAGGTGCTACAGAATTATTCCAGCAAAATAAATGCTGTAAGAGTGAAGTCGACTCAGCTGGGAAATTAGGAACTTAAACCAAACACCTTGTTGAAGTAGCATCCTGCTGGGGAATATAACTCTGCTGGGGAATAGCAGATGTGCACAGTACGATTGGATTTCTGCTGGAGAGTGAACTGATATTACACAGTATCCCTGACAAAATAAATGCCAGGACCCACGACCAACTCTGCTGGGGAGAGTCTTAATCTTCGAGTTCTACTGGGAGGAAAGAACACTTGCTGAAAGGAGAGAACTCCGCTTCGGGGATACTAACATGCCCAACTTGCCCCTGAATCTGCAACAGTTTTGGAATGGACCCTACAGTCTTTGTATCCTGACGACCAGACATGGACGGCTTCTACATTTCGGACCTCGAAGGGGTGTTTCAAGAACATAACTTTCGTGCTTCTAGGGTGACATGCCCCGGTCTCGCAACAATCTTTTGTCTCTGATCGACTGTGTCGTGGAGCACTGCCCATAGCTATGAGAGATTTGCCAAATCTTGACCTGACTGCCCCGGATTTACTGATTCTAGGATGACCGACTCTACCTGAATTAATCAGTATAGCTTGCCCCAGTTCACGAAATATTTGGGCATTCTGCATTTTATCCTGATCATACCTTCCACTGTAGGAATCTTTCCTGTCGGCATGCGCTTACTCGCAGGTAACACAAGTTGTTCTGCATAAAAGATATATTAAACGCAATGCATATGACAGTTTCAAAACCCAAGTCTGTTCACTAAAAAATTTTGTGACATGTAATGAATCAATTATCAAAATGTCAATATGAAAGCTGGTAAGAGGAACCCTTTTAGGAGTCAGAATCGACGAGATCTTTACTGACGTATGCCCTCGGACAAAACCTGTTTCAATTAGGACTTTTGCGGGTTGTAACGTGGTCAGGTTCACGGTTAACAAGGAAAGATATAGGCTCAAAATTTATTTCGACCCACCCATTCTTCGTGATGTTCTCCAATCCTATGTTCAGCTAATCTGACTTCAGCGTTCACCTATTAGAGGTGGAATGATAGGAGTGATGGTTCAGGATACCACGCGTTTTTCTTTTTTGAGTGACGGTCATTTGCTTTTCGTCTTTGGGTGCCTAGAATCACACGACTTTTGTCCTTTTCGAGGATTTGTTCTTTTCTTTGACAATCCTTTTCGTCTTTCGTTTTTTTCGTTCCCTAACTTTTGCCTGGACTGAGTATCTTTTGAGATTCTTTTGATTTTCCAGTCCAGCGGGATGCCCCTGTTTTTGCCTAAGTCATTTGTTTTCAAGTTTTGACTTAGCGGGCTCTTGATTCTTTTCACTTTTCGTTCTCTTTTTTTTTTGAACAAGTCGTGTGACACTGGTTTGTCTGACTTCTTGTGGAGTAATGTGACTGTTTCACTCTTTGTCGGCAAGGTTTAACCATTGCGGTTCTTTAGGCACGACTTATACAAGTGTGATTTATCCTCAAACGGCCACTCCTTTCGTAATTCGAACGCTTGGTCAAACTAACTGACACCTACCCTGCCCCGGGTTAAGGTTTAAGGTTTTTTCATTTTCAAAAAAAGAACTCCTACTACTGGCTCAAAGGGGTTATCAAGGGATTATCTTCCTTATATCTCCAGTGTTTATGGATTGAAACAATGCCTGTATTTCATCAACAAGTTTTTTTATCCAAAAGCATACGATCGGAATATTATTCGTCATCTGTTTTCGTCATCCTCCCCAGATTCCTGCTAAAACAAGCATTAAGCATTAAAGCAAAACAAAGAGTGAACACGACTGGATTAATTCAAAACATGCATATTCATTTCGTTTATTAATATCAATTGAAAAACAACAAGTTTTAAGAGCGAAATTTGCAATTACACAGAAAAGAAACTACGAATGCGCGGACATGAACAAGATAACATGAAAAATGTCGGTGTCTCAGAACTGGACTTCCTACACTTTGACTTATTGGCGAGTCAACCATTCTCAGAAGCTATCATCAGGGGTAGTCTACTGTTGTCTCGATCTTCTTTCACCGGCCCGATCAAATCTGGGAAACCTTTTCATCACCCCGGCTTTTGCTTGTCTATGACTTTGCACCACCTTGGGGACCCTATCGGAGAAGTTAATGACCCTGCTGTCGATTAAATCTTGGACGTTATGCTTGAACGCGTGGCAACCTTCAATATCATGTCCGGGAGCCCCGGAGTGGAATTCACAGTGCCTGCTCGCATCATAGCCATCCGGCAGAGTGCCGGTTATTGGCGCCAGAGTTCTTTTCTCCACCAAGTTCAATCTTAGTAGTGTCTGTAACAAATCTGCGTACGTTGAGGGAGGCTTCTCAAACACCCTCCTTGGCTTTTTTTCCCAAATTCTTTGTTGAGTCGTATACTGGCGTCTTGTAGGCTGCTGGCTTTGCTCGGACGTTTCCTTAGGCTCACGCGTTATCATCCTTAAGTTCAACCCTGGCATTGGCAACTGTTGTGGACATGGAGACTTAGCTTCCAGTGGCTCTGGGATATACCTCGATTCATCTGCAACCTCTGGCGGAGAAATGGGAATATCAGTCCCTGCAACTTTTATGCCCCCCGGTACAAACTCAATTATTTTCTCATCCAGCAAATCTTGAATCTTATGCTTAAAAGCTTTGCAGTTTGCAATGCTATGCCCCGGTGCTCTGGAGTGGAAGGCACAATGGGCGTTCAGGTCATAGTCTGGTGGCGGCTGTCCTGTCAGTGGAACCAAAATGCGGGGCTCAACCAGTTGAAGTTGGAACAAGAGTTGCACCAGCTGATCACAATCCACAGGGATCTCATCAAATACTTTGTTAGAAAACCTCATTCTCTTACCCCACCTCCTTGAGTTATCCTGCAAAATCAATTGCGACTGCTGACGAGGAGACTCCTGAGCTTCGAACCGTGGAGAGGGTCTCTTAAGCCTATCCTGCGTGGGTAATGGTTCTTCAGACCCCTGAGGAACAGATAAGCCATCCGCGTCTTCCAACATTTGCCCTCCTTCTCTCCTGAGTACGTTCCTTAATACTTCAGCCATCAACCATATCTGTGCCTTCAGTCGGCAGTTCTCTTCTTCTAGCGTCTCTTGATTCGAGCGCAACTCTTGTATATCTTTCATGAACTGCCCCAGCTGGCCTCGAACATCCGTTAATTCTGCTTGAACCTGTTTGATGGCTACCCCCACAAGTTGGCGTATGCGGCCTGGGAGAAAACCTTGATTCTCTAGCTGAGCAAAGTTGGCAGCCCTATCATCAGCCCACGCAATCAGAGGCTGCACCATGTTCTGCAACTGTTTCTGACTCTCGGCCATGGCTTCCATTACCTGTATGAGCCGCATTATGTTGTCGTGCACCTCTTGCATCTCAGTCGGATCCTGACTCATGACTTCCTAACTGCTGTTTCTGGTTGAATGCCAGGGAATTCTTCGGTCGCTAATCTTGGGGGACCTGAGAGATACAGGAGATGAGCTACAGTTTAATAAATACCTGTAATGCAATATGAATATGAATGCAATGCAATGTGTGTGTCTGTGCATTAGGGAAATTCATTCCCCGATTCTAGTGTGGAGGTGCCGGTGCAGTGACAGTGCTAGCAATACAAAGATCGGAGCTAAATCATAGAAAGCCTCATATATTGCTGAGAAAACTAATAGGCCAAGAATACAATATCACTGAGTACAATAAGAAGGCATGACCTCAACCAACAATCCTGGTGATGGTCAGCAATATGCAAATAAAGCATACAAGCTACTACATGAAGTGATCAAATCCTCCCAGAAGTCTGGTACTCTTCTAGCAATTTCTTGGTCTCCGGATGACTTGGTCGATCAAGCAGCCCTTCAACAAGTTGGTTTCTCTTCTTAAGAACACGGCGCACGTCTTCAGCAGTTTCTTCCCATGCCCCGTCTCCGAAGCGATCCTCTAGTTTACGCTTCTGAGACACGGCTTCATCTCTGCCTTTGATGGCCTTGTTCAGTGCGTTCTGGAGACTGTACCGGGTCATCACTTCTTCTTCACACTTCTTGATGCTGGACTTCAACTGCTCTTCGAGGTCGGAAATTTGCTGCTTCAACTTATCTTCCCTCTTCTTATTGTTGGTGAGCGTAGCATTCCAAGTCTTATTGCAAGAAGAGATCTCTCGGTGAGCGATGTCAAGCGCTTTCTTCTTAGATTCAAGCATGTCATGGGAGCTTCTGAACTCTTGCCCCAGACGTTCGCGCTTCTTCCTCTCCTCAGTCAACTCATCCCCTAATCTGTTCATTAGCTCAATCTGCTGTTGGAAAGCGTACACGGCCTTGTTTTTCTCACTGCGTACCTGGGCTAACTCTTTCTCTAACCCTTCATTGATCTTCATCAAGGCTTCTTTTTCTTTCACAACTTGCTCGTAGGCTTCCCGAGAAACAGTGGTTGGCTCTGCTACTGGAATAGGAACAAGGATTGGTACATCTGGGAATGGCATCCGCAACTGACTTGCTCTCTCCTGGACCCAAACTTTGTATGGTGCATAGGCCTGACAGTCATTCTTTCCTAACGACGGCTTCCCCCTTCGGATAATACGCGTCCAGGCATGCTGCAACTTGGCCAATAACTCCCCCTTCAAATCTCCGGTGAAGTACAGGGATTCCTGTACTTCTTCCTCTTTTGGCGGGTTCTTCAGCGCATATCCGAACTGACGGACGAACAGAGATGGGTTGTAGTTGATACACCCTTTCCTTCCAATCAACGGGACGTTAGGGTACCCCGAACAACTGAAGATAAGTTCAGATCCCAGTAGGTCTCTGTCAAACCATCTAATGTCTTCGGAAGATAGCCTCATCAGGCGTTCAGACCAGCTAGCAGTGGTTGCACTTTCCACAAAGGACCCCTTCATTGGAAGATGACTTTTAAACCACATATTCAATAAAGGAGCACAGCAGTAAACAACTTTTCCCCTTCGGTTTTCGTTCTTGTAGTGCAATGAGTGGTAGAAGTCTCCGATCAACGTTGGCACTGGATTGCCGGCAGCGAATAGATGGAAAGCATCCAGGTCTACGAAGTTGGGTAAGTTAGGGAACAGCACAATCCCATAAATACAGAGAGCCAAAATAGCATTGAAAACCACCCAACATCCGCTCTTGGCATACTCCTGCGCTTTGCCAACCAAGAAATCAAGAGAGAAACCCGATACCCCAAGCCAAGAAGTCAATAACAGTTCTGCAGCGTTCATATGTAAGGCTTTGGCTAAGTCCTCCAACTTGGGCTCAACAGCAGAGTGAATAAAGGGAACCTTGTTCTGCACCGGTAACTCAGTAAACTCCACATACTCCTCAATGGTAGGTCCTAGAGTGAAGTCAGCAAACGTAAAACATCTCAATGCGGGATCATAGAACTGCATCAAGGTGTATAGCCCGTTCATCTCATCAGTAGTGGGCTTGCAGACTAATCTCAGTAATCTCCCGTGACTCATTCTGAAGCTTCTCCTAACCTCCTCATCGGCAAGAGATATCAGACCAAGCAAAGACGTAATATCAGGTGAAGGCAGCTTGTACGCAACTGTCTTCCTCAAACTAGCCATAGTCAATACTCAGAAGTCTGGGCACTAGAATCGGATGATATGCAAATGCACCTGCAGCACAGACACACGTTAATGGGATGCAATGATAATGAGTATGTAAACAATGCAATGCAAGTAACATGCAACAGGGACCATCTGCCGTAGCTGAATAGCCTGAACCATATCAAGAAGTCTCGGATAGACTCTATAGAAGTCCTCAAACCCTGGTCTCAGATAGACCTAAAACAAAGCTCCAACAATGGTCTCTGACAGACCTCAAACCATAACTCCAACTGGTCTCTGACAGACCTCAAGACTCTCAACTGGTCTCTGACAG
Organism: Lathyrus sativus; assembly: GCA_963859935.3. Taxonomy (NCBI): domain Eukaryota; kingdom Viridiplantae; phylum Streptophyta; class Magnoliopsida; order Fabales; family Fabaceae; genus Lathyrus; species Lathyrus sativus. The sequence continues at coordinate 465,064,267 of OZ012740.1, forward strand.
ACCTCCTAACTCTCCATAAATACCCAGGATCTCTGATCAAGAAATAACCGGTAGTCTGAAGGTCTAGTTACCTGCATAACCCCAAACCCTCTCACAGGTGGATGTCCTAATAACTGACAAAGGTATGGCATCCTATGCGGTCGTCGGCGTCACAGACTTTCAGGGTTGATGATACGATTCCCAGAAGGAGTGGCATCATCAAATCCTGAAGAGGCCTCACTTAGCCAACTTCCAAATGATCGGTTCCCGGAGTCGACAATTCAGCTGACCAACAACCCCTTCGACCCAAAGGGTAGAAAAAGAAGCCAACCAGAAGAACCTCGTCCGAGTGTAGATTTCATGAGACACTAATGCAAGCAAAGCCGACACGCACCCACTACTTTCTACTCTAATTCTAGGTGCACTCAAGCCCAGGTCCGGCTTCTCACTCAATATCAGAACACCCGTCACACCCCAATACAGCAATAATAATCCATATATATAATGCTGAAAATAAAGGTCAGAAATATAAATCCATACAAAATCCTCGACGGGAAAACAAGCGTTAGGATTGACTCTCTTAAGGGACGTTGGATCCCAAATGCATAAGAACTATCGCAGTCCTTAGCAGCCAGGGGACGTTGGATCCCCAGCAGAGTCGCCAGCTGCTGGGGATCGCCCCAAACAGCCAGGAAAAAACCCTAAGGCGAGACTCGAATAGGGAACCATCGCATGTCCCCAGCAGAGTCGCCAGCTGTCGCTACTGCGAAAATCGGCGCCGGTTGAACAGAAGAGTCGCCACCGCGCGTTATTTATCCCACGGGAGGGAAAGGAAACGCTCAGAGTAAACCTCGCACAACACGGGAAAGGTATGGTCGTCGCAACCAAAACCTGGATTCGGGAGTCGGTTACGCAAGGGGAAGGTATTAGCACCCCTCACGTCCGTCGTACTCGACGGGATCCACGCTTGTTTTCGGATATGGATTGTTATTCTATCTACTCTACAGGTCTAGGGTTAAAAGAAAAGAAAATGACTCGGCAAAGTATCGCACTTTATGCCTACGTATTCTCGCCTGGAACGAGAAATCAGAGTCAACGTAGTTCGCCTACCTACGGGAAAGGAGGGGAAGGTTGCTCGCTAGGATATTGCATCCTATGCCTACGTACTTCCACACAGCATGGAAGATCAGAGCAAACGTAGTTCGGGCTGCGTACGACACAAGCTTGTCTTGATTGATTTTATTCCTTCTGAAAAAGGGGTTTTCTGATTAACAGTCCCAGCGGACAAAAATGACGTTTTGATGAGTTCACATTCTTTTACGGAAGAAGTGTCTTTTATTGTGTTTGAAATTTTATTGTATTTTTCTGTTTGTTTTGAGGGAGAAGAGACAGAACTCTAATCTATGGTTGCAAAGGGAATCACACTAACCTAATGTTATCATGCATGGGTTAAGACCTAATGTCTATCATGCTCCTCTCTTGCGCAGAGAGAAACAGAGATCCTACGGGATAGGCGAAAACAGAAACAATAGCAGATATATATAGTAAAATAGTAAAATGCATGAATGCAACAGGGGAAACAACAAACAATACAGTCAGGAAAACCAATCAATACATCAAGAAATGAAATACAGCAAAATAAACAGCCACAGCAGCTCCGCATCAATACCCATCTTCAAGTCATCTCCAATCAGCTACAAGCTTCAGTCAGCAGCAGTCTCTATCTTCACAGTCTTCAAGCAAAGATCTTGAGCACCAGTCCTCAGTCTACAATGGCTTTTCTTCAAGTCTCAGGCTCCAGGATGAACATCAGTCAACCAGATGAAGTGAATGAATGTTAGACAATTAATTACCTACCAAGGGTGGTTCATCAACTGTTAACATTAAACAGAAAGTTTTCTCTCAAAAGTTCTATCTTTCAAATACATTCACTGATCCTTCCAATGGAAGGAGGTGGATATTTGAAAGAGACTTTGAATCATAGAGAAAGGATAGAGGCAAACAAAGCCATCTATGTTTGTGAATCAAGTTGCTAGACTAAGCTCTTCCTAACCCTAAATCCTATAGCCTTCAACAGTCTTCTAGCAAACAGCATCTTCAATGATGTTGAACTTGATCTTCCATCTTGAGTCTTCAATGTGCTTCATCCACAAGGTCTTCACGAGGTCCTCAATTCAATCTTCAAAGATCCACACCCAAAGGTGAAGAAAAGAAAGCAAAACAATACAAACTATGCCCTAAGGGCCACACAAATGATCAATCAATTCAAAAATCAACCAAAAATAGCATATAGTAATATAAATTCCTAATATAAATTCTAGGGGATCCTATTTAACTACCCTTAAGTCCCATATATTCCCCATAGGCTAACTTGTCCTAAAAACCCCAAAAATAAAATGTTGAAGTTCAAGTATACTACTTAAAAACCCTAATTAAACTATCCTAAGTTCAATTATCTAAATAATCAAATTTTATTCTGAAAAATCTAGTAATAAATTCTGGGAATACTACAATTCAATATTAATCACCACAAAAAAGAATAGGCAAAAAATCTATTTCTAAGTGTAAGAACAAAAATCTACAAGATCATGTATGAAATAAAACCTTCAAAATATGCATTTATTTGTAAAATATGAAAAAAATGCGAAAAAAATATAAAATGCAATTTTTATATTTTTTTAATTTTCTAGACATGTTAAGGAAAATATTAAAAAAAGAATGAGTTAAAAATATGCATTTTCCATTTAGTTATGAATTTTTGAAGATGAATGAAACAAAAAGGAAAATGAATACGAAATAGAAAGAAATAAGTGGAAGGGGTGCAAATAGAAAGAAATGATAGTTGAAATCATTGGGCCTGGAAATGAGGGGGGTGGCGTTAGCGAATCTGGCCCAAGTCTTCATTAAAATTCAGATTAAACTGTGGCCTTTAGATCCTTGGTCAAGTCAAATTTTTCCTCTTCATCCAACGGCTCTCCTCTTTCTTCTTCCTCTAGAAACCCTAACCAAACCAGAATTTCCACTCCATGCCATGATCTTCTACTCCCTCTAGCTCACTCGTTTCTCCATGAAAACATCCGAAATAAAGACCAAAAACGATCCTCTTCTTGCCCTCTATCCAACCATGTCCATATCTCCTCTTGAAACCACCTAGAATGTGCAAACCGAAACCCCCAATCCATGGTTCCACCATGAAAGCTTGACATGCAATTGTAACAAACCTTGAAAATAATTGTAGCCACGTGTTCTACATGTTACACTGAGTATACTAAACTATAGCACATGCATTAAAACCTCATATTCCAACCATTCTTGATCTTGAAAGAATTGACACCACATCTTGAACCTCCATGGATTGACCTTAAACTCACCATAAATGATCCTTAAGTGGTCTCTATCATGAATATCACAACAACTAACCCTAACCATGCATAACTATGGTGATTCGAAACAAAACGTATCCTTACCAATTGGATATGGTGATGGTTGCTATGCCCTGTTTCAGCCCTTGCCAATGGTGCCAAATGATCTTTATATGATGGTGATGATACTGGTGAAGAGAATTCGTGTTCAAGCTTCTTGAAAATGGCAATTCGAACCTTCACGCAACTTGGAGTGATGAAGTGGAACTCATGATTCAGCCACGAATTGATGTGCTTTCTTCGTGCTTTTTACTCTACAACAATGGAGGATGATGATGATGATGATGATAGCTAGCACAAACAATGGAGTTTGGGAGAGATGAGAATCAAAATGCAATTTTGGAGTTATGAGATGAAAGTGTGGTTTGCAAGCAAATAGAATCACCAACCCAATAACAAACAGCTTCATTTCCTTATATAGGAGAGGATTAACAGAATGAGAAGTTTCTAGATTGGTCCTAGAGGGATCTAGAAGCTTATGGAACTTTCATGAATTTATCATTTGATGACATTTTGAATCATATCATATCATGCTTGCACCTTGGGTAAACTTGAATGAAAATCTCTCCTCATGAGATATTAAGAGTGTATGCATGAAAAACCAAGTTTCCCTTGCCTTGTGTTGAGCTTTACCATGTTGCCTTATGATGTAAGAAACAAATTTACAAAGGAAGTCCAATTTTTAAACCTAAACTCAAAAATGTGGCTGAACCAATGTCTTTAAAATGATGTTGGGAATCAATTTGGTATATTGGATGACCCATATTGGCTTTGTAGATCCCTCAAACCATTTTCCAACTTGAACTTTTTCAAGTTATATGTCTTTTTAAGTCATTTTCACCACTTTTTAAAATTCCATGCTCCAAGCTTTTCCAAACTTTCACACCTTCTTTTCTAGACTTAAAATCCCATTTTGAACAACTTTGATGTTGGGAAGTTTTCCATTTGAAGCTTCCTTGTATGAGTTTTAGGCATGTGCTATGAATGACCTGTAATCACCAAATGACCAAAATACCCTTTTCTTGCCAAGACCATAAGTAGAGTTTCACACATCATATGAAGGCATACTATACCATTATAGAAAGCTAAAACAATGAGGAACAACTCTTATGTTGACCAGAAATTCATTTGAAATCTCCTTGAGGGGTAAAAATTGCTTGGAAGTCAAGTCACTTTTACAGACAAAAGTTCAGATACCTCAGATGACCTGTAACTTGCAAGGACCATAACTTGAGTTCTATAAATCTCCTTGATGTCTTCCACCACTCAAATTAAAGGTCTTGAGATCCTCTACAAGTTTCATGTTGGCCAAGGATCCATTTGAAGCTTGCATTTTGACTTATCTTGCTTGGAAATTTGACCTAAACTAGGGGATTTTACATAGAAACCCTAATTTAGAAACTCCTCTTCTCCTTGATTTCTCTTGATTTCTTCTTAGCATAACAACATATCCATGTCAAATGATGAACCCCACATCTCTCCAATAGCCCTTAATGCCTTTCAATCAGTCAATTAACCTAGAGTTGACCCAGGGTTGACCCAGATGAAACCCTAGTTGACTGTCTTCAACTGCAATCCTTGTGATCACATCAACAACTTGTTTTCTTCTCCAAATGACTTTCTAAGTCCTCCAAGATGTCTAGATACTCCCCATGCTCAGCCCACAGCTCACTATTTCTTTGTTGATCCTCAGACACCCTCAGTTAGGAGATAGATGAACTGCTTGCTCCATTGACTTGATAGCTTTCAAATTCTTTTCTGATGACTTGAATGAGATTGAATCAGGATAATAACCTCTTGATAGGCCTCTATAGATGAGAATAATGATTGGTCCCCCTGTTGTATGACTTGCTATGCTTATGCTATGCAGATGAGTAACCTATATACATGACTCTATATGCATTGAAACATAAACCAAGTGAATAAGGTTGGGCAAATTTTAGGGTGCAACACTAAGCTGTAACAGCCTCAAACTTGTTTCCAATCACTTGCACATGGGATATACTGATCAAAGGGCCAATAATCCTTCCTTGTTTTGATCTTAATGGTTGAATTTGATCATGTGACTTAAGCTTGAAGTAAGCTTGGAAATGGCATACCAAAACTCCTCAAATTAAAATTCTAGAAATGCCATTGTATTTAGAATATGATTTGCACTCGAAAAATGCATAAACTTGGTACAAGGTGATCTCAAATGAATTTAGTTTGATTTTCTCATTTTAAGGCCTTTTCCATGAAAATCACTTTAGGAATTCTTCAATCCAAGCTTCAACCATGACAAGAGATGATTTGGTAATTTAAATGGCTCTATTTGGAGCAAGTTTGATGTTGGAAAAATCTCCATTTGAAGTGTGCAAGTTGGTGAAATGGATCTATAATTTTATGACCTATAATCTCACTTTCCCAAAATACCCTTGCCTTGCCAAGCTCATAACTTGAGTTCTACAAATCAGATGAAAGACTTCTAGTACTATTTGGAAAGCTAAGACCATGAGGAATAACTTTCATGTTCATAAAAAGTTGAGGAGAAACATCCTTCTAGGTTAAAAATGGCTTGGAAGTTGGTTGACTTTTGTTGACCAAAATCACATTCATTTGAGGACCTGTAACTTGTCAGCATCATAACTTGAGTTCTAGAAATCAGATGAATGACTTCTAGTACTCAAAAGAAATCTAAGAACATGCTCTACAAGTTTCATGACCATGTAAAGATGAGATATGTTGCACCCCAAAATTTGCTTAACCTTTTCTTGCCTGATTTATGTTTCATTGCATTTCATTTGCATAACATAACATAGCCCTAACATTGGCATAGCATAGCATCATTCATTATGCAGGGGATCAAGGGTGAGATATGAAATAAAGAGCCCAGCTGGAGGTTCACACAAAATAGAAAAGTCATCAAGAGTATCATGTCAAAAGAGGGTGTCCTTGAGGAGTTTGATCATCTGTATGAGGCCTATCTTCAAGTGTGAGGAAGTATCTGAGGAGCCTCCAGGGTTTAAGGAGTATTGATCAAGGGTATGATGTGTGAATTAAGCTTAATGAGTCTCTATAAAGTCAAGAAGGAGCTTAGACAAGTCATTGTATCAAGTTCAAGAGCCATGGTTGAGGTGTGTACAAGTAGGGTTTCATCTGGGTAACCCTAGGTCACGGAGAGCAAAGAAAGGGCATCAAGACCTAGATCTAGGTCATGGAAGTCATGGATTGATATTTTAAAGCATTTTTGTGGATGATCCAAGACCAAATTCAAAACAATCAAGAGTGGTTGGAGGTGTTTGAGACAGGGTTCCTAGGGTAAAATCCCCTGTATAGCACTGGACTTCTAAGCCACATAAGTTAAAATACAAGTTTCAAATGGATCTTTAGCCAACATTAAACTTGTAGATATTCTTAATACCTTTAATTTGAGTACTAGAAGTCTTCAAGAAGATTTGTAGAACTCAAGTTATGGTCTTTGCAAATTACAAGTCACCAGAGGACACTAAAATTTATCTGTGAAAGTCACTTGACTTCCAAGCAACTTTTTCCCCTCAAGGAGTTTTCAAATGGATTCTTGGCCAACATAAGAGTTGTAGGTCTTGATCTTTGCTTTAATTTGAGTACTAGAAGTCCTCAATAAGATTTGTGGAACTCAAGTTATGATCTTGGCAATCCAGGGGTATTTTGGGAAAGTTGAATTATAGGTCATTCTCAAGCATAGGTCAAAATCTCCATCTTCCACTCTTCAAATGGAAAATTGTTCAACATGGGATGTGCTTAAAATGATGTTTTTAGGTCAGATGTGTAGTCATGGTGAGTTGGATTGGCTTATTTCACAAAGTGCTTCAAAATGGCCTAAAAAGAAGGATTTTTCAAATGATTCAAAAGAGGAAAAAATCATTTTTTGAATTATAGGTCATAAACATGTCATATGAGTAGTCATTTTGACCAGAAATTGCATTTCAAACACATTGGTAATGTCACAATTTTGAGTTGAGGTTCAATTTCATGAGTTGCTTTGAAAAGTGATTACTTCATTTACAAGTTACAATTCCAAAACAAAAAACAATGCATTTCAGGCTGAGATAGCTATCCAAACATACTCCATGATCAATTTGTAGTTGGTTAGAACATTCTAGAGCAAGCTGGAAGCTCAGAATCGTGACTGTAGCATTGGAATTTCATGGCCATGACAAAATTTTGGATCAACTAAATTGGGCCTTAATTTGGACTCAGAAGCCCATGAGAAGCCTCTATATATTCATTTCAATGATTTCAGATTGAGGTTGGTGATGATTTCGTAGAGAGAGTGAAGATTGAAGTTGAGCTTTCAAGGTTTCTAACTGAAAACGGTTTTGAAGTTCAAGGCACAATCAAGCACAATTGAAGGTTGGAAAAGCTTCCTCTTGCTTCACTGATCGTGTCTGGAGAGTTGTGGAGCTTGAATCCATCATCTTCTACCTCTGCTGATTCATTTTTCTCAGGTATGTAATTCTCAAGTTTCCTCATGATCTAGGCTGAACTAGGTAGATTCTTGCATATGGTTAGGGTTTAGATGGAACTTAGGTCGTTTCTGGATAGAAATTTGAGCAGTTAGAGACATTCCAAGATGACATGTGATTTCTGGTTGAGCACGAATTGAGTTGATCCTAAGGCTATGAACTGATTTGGATAGATCATTATGATGTACAAAACATGAGGATCATTCCTATGGTTTTAGATTGGAGTTTAGTGATGATCATTCTTGTGGTGGCATTTCTGTTTGCCTTCGAATTTCAAAACCTAGGAAGATCTAGATGAAATGGAGGTGATATTCGTGATCCTGGTGATTTTCTGGTCAAGATTGATATAAACTTTGTTTCGTTTGGCCACCTGAGTTTGGAACCTCACCGGAGAAGACAGTGTTTTCCACCGTGGACCACCGTCTGAGAATTGCCTCAGGTCACCTGAGTTTTGGGGAAGACGAAGCCTGAAGCTTTGGATCAGGTTGACTCATTGACTTGGAAGCATGATCGTGTGGATATGATTCAAACTCAGCTTTCCCTCTTTAACCAAATACGCTGCGTTTCATTAATCCCAGTCAGCGTGTGACTGGGATGCCATCTGGACCCTCACATGGGTAGCCTCAGGGCTCTTGGATTTGATTACCCAGTCTCATGATCCTACGCTCCCTGTTTTATTCAGCATTTTATTCTCTTTTTTATTCTTTTTGGATTTATTTTAATTCATTTGATTTCTAAAATCCATATTAAATCCAATATTGATCCAAAAAATATTTTAAAAATATCTCCATGATCTTGGATTTAATTGTGATTTTCTGAAATCAATAAATCTCATTTTCATCCATTTTTTCAATTTAATTTGATTTTCTCCATTTTATTATTTTATTTAATTTTGTATATTTGCTACATGATTTTGTGGATTTTATTGTGACCAATTGGTGCATGATTTTGATTTGATTCTTATTGGAATTGTTAGCTTAGAGAAGCATGTACCCTTATAAATTTTATCATAATTTTGTGAATAAATTTTAGGTCAATTTGAGTGATGAGCATAAGGAGTGTTAGATTTAGGGTTTCAAAACAACTAGTTGTAGTTTAGGGCATAGTTTGGGGACTTAGTGTTTGATTTAGGTCCTGGGATTTATATGGGGAATTGGGTACAGGCTTAGTTTCCCTTAGGAATTTAATTAGGATTTTATAATCCATTTTAGCATTTTATTTTTATTTTGCAATTGGTGTGATGTTTGTGGGTTTCTCCCTTGGATGCTTGGTTTATTCCATTTGTTTGGGGCCATTTTGGGTGGGCTTTTGGCTTGGACTCTGCTTGGATGAATTGGAGGACCAATTGAAGTTGCTTTGGATAGCTTGAAGGGGCTTGGAGTTGAAGATTTCTCATCTGTGGGGATGCTTGTCAGAAGCTTAGGAAAATTAGGGTTTTAGGAAGAGCTTTTTAGACTTAGTTCATATCTTTCCTCAAACATGGAATGCTTTGTTTGTTTCCATCCTATCCTATGATTCAAAATCCTCTTAAGGAAGCCCATCTTTCCCTTGGAGGGATGAGTGGTATGTCTTAAAGAGTAGAACTTTTGAGGATACCCTTATGTGCAGATGATGGTTTCTAGTGATTTCCTTTGGTTTTCACTAGTTTCCATTCATTATAACTTGATCCCAATAACCAATCTTTCTTGGTGGAGCTTGATAGAGCTTGGAGATGAAAATCAAAGATGTTGAAGATGCCTTTCATGAGGTTTGCTTGAAGATGGAGTTATGTTATTATCAACTTTGCTGTCAGAGCTGCTGTAGGAGTTTGATGTTGCTGCTTGGCCTGCCTCCTTTGGGTTTTGTTTTCTGTATTGTTTGTTGGCTTGTGTGGCTTGCCCCCTAGGTTTGAGGTGAATGTTGATTCACTTTTCCTGTTGTTTTCCCAGGTTCGAGGTTGAGTGGGACTCCCTTGCCTCGCTTGTATTGCTGCATTGCATGCATTTTACCGTATTTGCTTGCTTTCTTTTCTGTTTATCCCCTAGGATCTCTGATTTCCTCTGTGCAGGAGGGAATTATGACAGACATTAGGATTCTTATCCATGCATGACAACATTAGGTTAGTTTTTATTCCCTTTTCAACCCTAGGTTTTTAGAGCTTCTTTCTCTTCTTATCTCAAAACAACTCAAAAACACAGTAATAAGGTTAATCGATGTCGTACGTTACGAGCCTTAAGCTATTTGAGAAAGGGTTGCTGGAGAGTTTCTTTCCAGTAGTCTGGTTGCTTAGTGTGGTACCCTTTGGGTGACACGCGACGTAGTCACTCTCAAATCATAGTCTCTAGTACGTCAGAGGTTGCACACAAACTAATAAAACACTTCTTCCGTAAAAGATTCAAAACAAACATCAAAGTGTCATTTTTGTCCGCTTGGACTCTTAACCAAGAAAAACCCTTTTTGAAGGTAATAAAAAACAGTCAGACAAGCTTGTGTCTTTTGTAGCCTGAACTACGTGTTCTCTGATCTTTCATGCTGTATGAAAGTACGTAGGCATATGATGCCGTATCCTAGCGAGCAACCTTCCCCTCCTTTCCAGTAGGTAGGCGAACTACGTTGACTCTAATTTCTCGGTTCAGACGGGAATACGTAGGCATAAAGTGCGATACTTTGCCGAGTCATGTTCTTTTCTTTTTAACCCAGACTTTTAGAGTAGATAGAATAACAATCCATACTAGAAAACAAGCGTGGATCCCGTCGAGTACGATGGACGTGAGGGGTGCTAATACCTTCCCCTTGCGTAATCGACTCCCGAATCCAGGAATTTGGTTGTGATGACCGTTCCTTTCCTGTTTTGCGTTAGGTTTACTCTGAGCGTTTCCTTTCCCTCCGTTGGGATAAATAACGCATGGTGGCGACTCTTCTGTCATAGCCGGCACCGATTTTCGCAGTAGCGACAGCTGGCGACTCTGCTGGGGACTCCAACTGTTCCCTACGCGAGTTAATCCTAGCGCTTGTTTTCTCGTCTGGGGTTTTGTATGGATTTACATTTCTGTCTTTACTTTCCGCATTTTATTGTCAGCTATATATTGTTATTGCTGTTGTGGGGAAGGGGTGATCTGTTGAGAGATAAGCCGGACCTGGGCTTGAGTGCACCTAGAATTAGTTGTGGAAAGTAGTGGGCGCGTGCATGCCTTGCATGTACTAGTCTCCCACAAAATCCACGCTCGGACGAGGTTCTTCTGGTTGACTTCTTTTTCAACCCTTTGGGTTGAGGGGGTTGTTGGTTAGTTGGATTGTCGACTCTGGGGACCGATCAATTGGAAGTTGGCTAAGTGAGGCCTCTTCAGGACATGATGATGCCACACCTTCTGGGTATCGTATCATCAGTCTTGAAAGTCTGTGACGCCGACGACTACATAGGTTGCCGTACCTTGTGTCAATTGATATGACACCTACCTGTGAGAGGGATTGGGGCATGCAGGAAACTTGACCTCCAGACGACCCGGTTTTCTTGATATTGGATCAGTATGTGTGGTTACTTGGGGTTCTTCATCAGGACAGTGTTATGGGTCTGTTGAGACCAGGGTGGAGCATTGTTATGGGTCTGTTGAGACCAGGTTTGAGCAGTATTGCGGGTCTGTTGAGACAGAGTTATGGATGGATCTCTTCAGAAATATATCACTTGATCCCTGTTGCATGTTTGCATATTGCATTGTTGCATACTCATTTTGCATACCATTAACGTGTGTCTGCGCTGCAGGTGCATTTTCATACCTCTGATTCTAGTTGCCCAAATTTCTGTCTGCTGATATTATGGATACTTTGAAGAAGACTGTAGCATACAAGTTGCCTACTCTAGATGTTTCTTCTCTGCTTGGTTTGATATCTCTAACTAATGAGGATGTGAAGAGAAGCTTCAGGAAGAGTTATGGGAAACTGCTTAGGTTGGTTCATAAACCATCCATGTATGAGCAGAACGGATTGTACACGTTGATGCAGTTCTATGATCCCCCGCTGAGGTGTTTTACTTTCCCTGACTTTATTCTGGCTCCGACCATGGAGGAATATGCTGAGATCTTGGAGTTAACCATTCAGAATAGGGTACCCTTCATTCACATGGGTGCTGAGCCCAAGCTGGAGGATTTGGTTGTTGCTTTGCACTTAGACCCCTCCGAGTTGCTGTTAACCTCGTGGAATGGAGTTTCTGGGTTTTCTCTCAAATTCTTAGTTGGGAAAGCACAAGAGTACACTAAGAGTGGTTGTTGGGTTGTGTTTAATGCTATCCTTGCTTTGTGTATCTATGACATTATACTGTTCCCTAATATGCCTGACTTCGTTGATCTGAATGAGTTCTATATATTCGCTTCAGGCAATCCTGTGCCTACACTGATTGGGGATTTCTATCACTCTCTGCATTATAAGAACGAGAATAGGAGGGGCAAGAACGTCTCTTGCTGTGTGCCTTTGTTGTACATGTGGTTTGATAGTCACCTGCCCAAGAAGGGTATCTTTGCTGAGTCTACAGATACGGTAGATTGGTATGAGCATCTGATGGGACTTTCTTCAGAAGAAGTTGTCTGGTTTGATAGAGATTTACTGGGATCTGAGATTATCTACAGCTGCGTCGGATATCCTAATGTTCCTCTGATTGGGAGGAAAGGGTGCATTAACTACAATCCGTCATTGTTGATCAGGCAATTCGGTTATGCTTTGAAAAGCCCGCCAAAAGAGGAGGAAGTGCAGGAATCTCTGTACTTCACAGGTGATCTGAGTGGAGAATTATTATCCAAGCTTCAGCACTCTTGGAATAATGTCAACAAAAGGGGTAAGCCGTTGTTGGGTAAGAATGATTGTCAAGCCTATGCTCCTTACAAAGTCTAGATTCAAGATAGGGCAAAGCAAGCGCTAATGCCGTTTCCTGCAGTATTACCTCCTGCTCCCCTCGTGATTGAAGAGCCAACTATTGTGCCTATTGAGAAATATGAACAGGTTGTGAAGGAGAAAAAAGAGCTGATGAAAGCCAACAAGAAGTTGGAATAAGAGCTAGTGCAACTCATGAGCGAAAGAAACGAGGCCGTACACTCCTTCAAACAGCAAACAGAGCTGGTGAATCAACTAGGCACGGAACTGACTGAACAACGAAAGAAGCGTGAACGTTTGGGGATAGATTTCAAGAGCTCTCACGACATGCTGGAGTCCAAGAAGAAAGCACTTGATGTAGCCTACCGGGAGATCTCTGCATTCAACAAAACCTGGAATGCCACGCTGACCGGCAATAAGGAAAGAGAAGACAAACTAAAGCTGCAGATCTATGAGTTGGAAGGTCAGTTGAAAGCTAGCCAAAAGAAGTTTGAAGAAGAGGTTATGCGGAGATATGACGTTCAGGATGCCTTAAACAAAGTTATCAAGCGTAAGAAAGAGTCTGCATCCCAGAAGAGGAAGCTAGAGGAATGCTTTGGAGAAGGTGCTTGGGAGGAATCCATTGGGGATCTCCAGCGTGTTATCCGGCAAAGAGACTCGCTCGTCGAAGGGTTGCTTTCTCAGCCGAATCATCCCAAGACTAAGAGATTGTTAGAGGAGTATCAGGCATATGGTCGCACTTGATTACCTTATGTACTGTTGTAATGCTTTATTTGCATTGTGCTGGCCATCACCAGGATTGTTGGTTGAGGTCGTGCCTTCTTATTGTACACTCAGTGATATTGTATTTCTGACTTGATGGGCTTTTCAGCAATATATGAGATGTTTTTCTCCGTACATGAGTCCGAGCTCCTTATCACTATCACTGTCACTACACTGGCACTTTGGCACTAGAATCAGGGGTTGATTCCCCCAATGCACGGACATGCATTGCATCTGCATATTCATTTTGCATTGCTAGTTACTTGTTGAATTTGTACCTTATTTCCTGCATCTCACAGGTTTTTCAGGATTGACGACCAGAGAGTCCACCGCTATTCAACCAGAAACAATTGCAAGAAGGTAATGGATCAAGTTCAGGTCGAGATGCAGGTAATTCGCGAGAAGCTGACTTTGTTCATGCAAGCTATGGAGAGCATGGCCAAGGGCCAAGAGAATCTTCAGACCTTGGTGCAGCCGCTGCTGACGCGGCCAAACGGAAATGGCAATACTGACCACATTTCTATTGAAACTCCTCGCCGGGAGAATGAGATACCGGCAGTTGTTACTCCACCTGGTGTGATTGTCAACGGAAACACTGGTACTGGTGCAGGTGCTGGCGCTGGTAATGTCAATGCTGGGAATGGTGGTGATGGGCATGTTGTTAACAACAAGGGCAACACTGTGAATGCTGATCAAGGATTCGTTGACAATGTTGGCTTTGGAAACAATGGGTATGGCAATGTCAATCAGGACGGGAACTTCGGGTTCAACAATCAAGGCTTTGGTAACGATGGTTACGGCAACAATCAGGGGTATGGTTACGGTAATGGTGGATTCGGTAATGTGAATAACAACGGCGCTGGAGCATTTCCTTTCAACAATGGTTTTGGACCTGCTGGGGTCAATCTAGGGTTTGGCAACCGAGGACAGGGTCCTGTGATCAATCAGCAAGGATTTGGCCGTAACATGGGTTACAATGGGTATGGCAATGACTGGAATGTGGATCAATAGGAGGACGCTTTTTCAGGAAGGGGTATGGGACCTAAAGGCCCTATTAACCCTGTTCAGAGGATCAGAATGCTAGAAGAGCAAATGAAAGGTGTGGTTGATCAGAACTCCGCTGGGTTAGATATGACTACTATGGGGTTGGTACCAGGGCTGAGGGTGCCATTAAAATTCAAGGCTCCAACATTCGACAAATACAAAGGGGATACCTGCCCAAACGTCCATGTACGTTCTTATTATAGAAGGATGTCTGCATATTCCAATGATGAACGAATGCTCATGCATTTCTTTCAAGACAGCTTATCGGGACCATCATTGGAATGGTACATGGGACTGGAGATCACTCAGATTAGAAGTTGGAAGCAGTTGGCTGATGCTTTTGTTATGCATTACAAATATAACAGCGATTTGGCGCCAAACAGGGTTCAGTTGCAGAGTCTGTCGCAGAAAAGTGGTGAAAGTTTCAAAGAGTACGCGCAACGGTGGCGCGATATGGCAGCTCGAGTGCACCCTCCTTTGGTTGAAAGGGAGATGAATGACATGTTTGTGGGGACGTTTACAGGAATGTACTATGACAAGTTACTCAATGTTTCGATGGGTAGCTTCTCCGATATGATCCTTATGGGAGAAAGGATCGAAAATGGAATTAAAATTGGAAAGATTCAGGCAGGAGAATCTACTTCAGCCGGGGGTGCGAGAAAAGCGTTCGCGGAAGACGAATCGGTGATACAAGCGTTGTATTTGGTGGCAGAGGCCGGGGCAGAGGCAGAAATCAGTACATTCAACCTTAACAGATAGCCAGTGTTACTATTCCAATTCCGCAACAGCAACCACAACAACAACAACAACAACCGCAGCAACAGCAAAGGCAGAATCAGGGTCAGGGAAGGTTTCAGAATGTAAGGCCGAAAAGGGTATTTGATAAGCCTCCGTCGACATATGCAGAGCTTCTTCAGACACTGTTGGGGTTGAATTTGGTTGAGAAAAGAACAATGGAACCGCCTACTGGACCGGTGCTTCCCAAGGGTTTAATGCTAATAAGCATTGCGAATTCCATTCTGGGGCGCCCGGACATGATGTAGAATCTTGTCATGCTTTCAAGCATAAAGTTCAAGACTTGTTGGACAGTAAAGCCATCAACTTTGGCCAAGTGGGGCCCAATATTGTACAACAGCCTATGCCTAATCATGGGGCAAATGCCATTTTAACAGAAGGAAATTTGAACTTGGTGTTGGATGTTAATGAGTTGAAGACACCATTGAGTGAAGTGAAAAGCAGGTTGCTCAGAGGGGGAGTATTCCCCGGTTGTGATGAATACTGTTTAGAGTGTTGGACCTAGCCAGAGGGTTATAGTGATTTGAAGCAGGGCATTCAGGCCATGATCGACGAAGGGACCTTGCAATTTGATCAAGTTGCGGTTGAGAAGCCTGCGGAGGCATTATGTGAAGAGCAGAATGATATTGCAACGGTGACGATCCCGAGGAAGACTATAACGATAGTGGCGCCCGCCAAGCGGCCAACTATTACAATCACCAAAGCAGGGCCTATTCCCTTTGAAAGTACGAAAGTTGTCCCGTGGACATACGATTTAGAAGCGTATTGCAACGGTGAGAAGATTGTGATGAATAGCCAGCCAGCAGGAGTTGTTGACAATGTTGTTGGAACGGGGGGCATGACCCGTAGCGGAAGGATCTTTACCTCACCTGAAATAGAAGCAGAGAGGTCGGCCAAAGGTAAAGCCAAAGTAAATGAAAGTGGGCCTTCTCAGTCGAAAGAAAAGGATACGTCGCTCAAGGACGTAGAGGAGTTCATGAGACTGATCCGCAAGAGCGACTACAAAATTGTCGAACACCTACAGCAGACGCCGTCGAAGATTTCTATCTTGTCGTTGTTGTTATGTTCCGAAGCCCACAGGAACGCCTTGCTGAAGATACTAGACACGTCATTCGTACCCCAAGAAGTTTCTGTAAATCAGTTAGAAGGGGTAATGGTGCATGTCAATGCTGGACATAGCCTGGGTTTCACAGATTTTGATCTAACACCTAAGGGTCGAGAGCACAACATGGCCTTGCATATATCGGTGGAATGCCGGGGCACCGTAATGTCGCATGTATTGGTAGATACTGGATCTTTGTTGAACGTATTGCTAAAGAAAGCCATGATGAAATTGGACATATGAGGAGTTATTTGCACGCCCAGCGATTTGGTTGTGAGGGCGTTTGACGGGACGAAAAGATCAGTGTTTGGGTCAATAACATTATCGCTTCAGGTGGGGCCAAAGATTTTTGATACCGAATTCTACATCATGGATATCCATCCAGCTTATAGCTGCCTTCTTGGGCGCCCGTGGATCCATGCTGCAGGGGTCGTAACGTCCACATTGCATCAGAAGTTGAAGTACATGGTGGGTGATAGTGTTGTTACCGTTTGCGGGGAGGAGGATATTTTGGTCAGTCACCTGTCATCATTCAGATATGTGGAGGTCGACGGAGAAATACACGAGACACCTTGTCAAGCCTTCGAAGGGTTGCGGATTAAAGACAAAGCTCAGGGTTCCAGCAAAATGCCCGAGGTGGTAGTGTCATCTTACAAAGAGGCTCAGGCTTTAGTGCAGACTGGTGAGACTAAAGGCTGGGGGCAGGTATTGGAGATTCCCGTGAAGAATGACAAGTTTGGGCTAGGGTATTGACCAACGTCGTCAGCGTCATCTTCAGGAGCGCCCAGGTTCAAGGGACCGGTCACGATTACGCAAAGTGGGGTGTGCTTTGAGACTATCAACGCTATTTCCGATGCCGAAGACGGGGATAGTGACTGCGATATGGACGCGTGGATCAAGCCAAGCGTGCCAGGACAAAGTCTCTGCAACTGGTCCATCCGGAAAACTGTCCCAGTGACTTTTAAACAGTAATGATTCGTTTTATCAATTGTTGAATAATCCTATGTCTTACCCGGGGCATAGTGATGTTACATTAGGGCTACTTGATTATGTGTATTGCACTGTTTTAATCATGAAATAAAGGCGTTTTTCATATTCAAATATTGTGATCCCTGTTTTTCTTGTTTTTTACTTTAACAATAAATGGCAACGTGGTTATTTGATTTGTTTGCATGTTGAAGCGTTTAACCATATCCTTTGCAGGACTAATATTTCAGATGATGTCTCATACGAACCGCCTATGACTCGTCTCAACTTCGAGCACCCGGTATTCTAAGCAGAGGAAGAGATTGTTGAGGATAGCGACCTGCAAGAGGAGCTGACTCGTTTGTTGAAACAGGAAGAGAGGATCATTCTGCCTCATCGGGAGGAAATTGAAATTATTAACTTGGGGTATGAAGAAGTTATGAGAAACATCCGTATAGGGGTTGCACTGCAGAGCGATATCAAGCAAAGGCTGATTGAAATACTGCAAGAGTATAGTGATATATTTGCTTGGTCGTACGAGGATATGCCTGGGTTAGATACGGACATGGTTGTGCACCGTCTGCCGTTGCGAGAGGAATGTCCGCCTGTTAAACAAAAACTCAGAAGAACCAGACCAGACATGGCTGTAAAAATCAAAAAGGAAGTTCAAAAACAGTGGGATGCTGGTTTCCTAGCCGTTACAACTTATCCGTTATGGGTCGCTAATATAGTACCAGTGTCGAAGAAAGACGGTAAAGTGCGAATGTGTGTAGACTACCGTGATTTGAATAGGGCGAGCCCGAAAGACGACTTTACACTTCCTCACATTGATGTGCTGGTTGATAACACTGCTCAGTTCTCCGTATTCTCCTTCATGGACGGCTTCTCAGGCTATAATCAGATCAAAATGGCGCCAGAAGACATGGAGAAGACTACCTTCATTACTCCCTGGGGAACATTTTGCTACAAAGTGATGCCCTTCGGATTGAAGAACGTTGGGGCAACATATCAATGTGCTATGACGACTCTCTTTCATGACATGATGCACAAAGAGATCGAGGTTTATGTTGATGATATGATTGCCAAATCCCAAACGGAGGAGGAGCATTTGGTTAATCTGCTGAAACTGTTCAAGAGGCTTAGGAAGTTCAGGTTGAGACTGAACCCTAACAAGTGCACCTTCGGGGTGAGATCGGGTAAATTGTTGGGGTTTATTATGAGCGAAAGGGGAATAGAGGTTGATCCTGCGAAAATAAAAGCAATACAAGAAATGTCGACGCCTAAAATAGAAAAAGAAGTGCGTGGGTTTTTAGGGAGGTTGAACTACGTCGCTCGGTTCATATCTCACCTAACTGCGACATGCGAGCCGTTATTCAAGTTGTTGAAAAAGGATCAGGTGTTGACCTGGAATGAAAATTGTCAAAAGGCATTCGACAAGATAAAAGAATACTTGCAGGAACCTCCTGTTTTGATACCCCCAGTGGTCGGGAGACCTTTGATTATGTATTTAACGGTTCTTGAGGAAAGTATGGGTTGTGTTCTCGGTCAACACGACGAGACCGGACATAAAGAGCATGCGATCTACTATTTGAGCAAGAAGTTTACCGACTGTGAGTCCAGATACTCAATGCTCGAAAAGACGTGTTGTGCGCTAGCCTGGGCCGCCAAACGTTTGAGGCAATACATGCTGAATCATACAACCATGCTAATTTCAAAGATGGATCCAATCAAATACGTGTTTGAGAAGCAAGCACTCTCCGGAAGAATTGCCCGATGGCAGATGGTGTTAACTGAATACGACATCCAATATGTCTCGCAAAAGGCTATTAAAGGTAGCGTTCTGTCAGAGTACCTTGCGGAGCAGCCTGTTGAGGACTACCAATAGATGAGGTTTGATTTTCCTGACGAGGATATCATGTACCTGAAAATGAAAGATTGTGAGGAACCGTTGCCGGACGAAGGACCAGAGTTGGGTTCCAAATGGCAGTTGATATTTGACGGAGCTGTAAATTCCTATGGTAGCGGAATAGGTGCAATTATCACTACTCCTCAGGGGTCGCACATCCCCTTTACTGCTTGATTGACTTTTCCCGTTACCAATAATGAGGCTGAATATGAGGCTTGCATCATGGGTCTGGAAGAAGCTATTGATTTGCGAATCAAACATCTGGATGTATACGGAGACTCAGCTCTAGTGGTGAATCAGATTAAGGGAGAATGGGAGACACGTCAGCCCAATTTGATACCATATATGAATTATGCAAGGAGATTGTTGCCTTTCTTTGACAAGGTGGAATTGCATCACGTGCCACGAGCAGAAAATCAAATGGCTGACGCCATGGCGACATTGTCTTCAATGTATAAAGTTAACTTCTGGAATGAGGCTCCCCGGATTGTTATCTCTCGGCTTGATAGGCCCGCATTTATATTTTCCATTGGCGAGGCTCCCGATGGTCAACCCTGGTACTTTGACATCCAAAATTTCCTGAAGAACAAGGAGTATCCGGCTGGGGCATCCAGTCGAGATCACAAGACTCTCAGGAGATTGGCTGGCAACTTCTATCTGAATCCGGACGGTGTCCTATACAAAAGAAACCACGACTTGGTGTTGCTACGTTGTGTAGATGAGAAAGAGGCAAAGTTGCTCATGGAAGAGATACATGAGGGCACATTTGGTACACATGCTGGTGGGCATGCTATGACGAGAAAACTGCTGCGGGCAGGTTATTATTGGCTGACTATGGAAACAGATTGTTTCAAGTTTGCAAAGAGGTGTCATAAATGCCAGATTTATGCGGACAAAATCCATGTGCCTCCAAGTCCTCTGAATGTGATGTCATCACCGTGGCCTTTCTCGATGTGGGGAATTGATATGATTGGCAAGATTGATCCTACGACATCAAACGGACACCGGTTCATTTTGGTGGCAATTGATTACTTCACCAAATGGGTGGAAGCAGCATCATATGCCAACGTGACCAAGCAAGTGGTAGCCAGATTTATCAAACGAGATATTATCTGCAGATATGGAATCCCTGAACAGATTATCACCGACAACGGTTCGAATTTGAATAACAAAATGATGAAAGAGCTGTGTCAGAATTTTAAGATTGAGCACCACAACTCTTCTCCTTACCGACCCAAGATGAATGGCGCTGTCGAAGCGGCCAACAAGAACATAAAAAAGATTGTTCAGAAGATGGTTGTGACATATAAGGATTGGCACGAGATGCTACCTTTCGCTTTGCACGGTTATCGTACGACGGTACGCACATATCTCTTGATTTCATCAAAGGCAGTCTGGCACTCATCATTCCATTCCATCACCTGATCTTTCTTCAACAACTTGAAGATTGGCTCACAGATGGTAGTTAATTGGGAAATAAATCTTGCAATGTAGTTCAATCGTCCCAAGAAACCTCTAACCTCCTTCTCAGTACGGGGAGCTGGCATCTCTCGTATAGCTTTCACTTTTGCAGGATCCACTTCAATACCTTTTCCACTGACAATGAAACCCAGGAGCTTTCCAGATCTAACTCCAAAAGTACACTTGTTTGGATTTAATCTCAACCTGTATTTCTTCAACCTCTCAAACAACTTGTGCAGATGATCAAGATGTTGTTCTTCATTCTGAGACCTGGCTATCATATCATCCACATATACCTCTATCTCATGATGAATCATATCGTGAAACAAAGCCACCATAGCACGCTGATAATGTCTGTATCCAACCCTGGCATATCTCCATAAGACCAAGCAAAGATCTCCACATAGTCACGTAGCATCTGAATCAACCTGTTCTTGACACTGTCCTCTAAATCAGCCCCTATCTTGACCTCTTTTCTGTTTTCTTCAGTTCCCAGATTCACAACTTCGACTGGCTCTTCATGTGGCTGTATAGCTTTCTCTTCTTGTTGTAACAACCTAGCAAGCTCTACAGGTATTTCACAATCGTCCTCGTTTCCGTCTTCAGTTTGATAGATCGGATTCTCGAAATTGTAATTGGCAATAGTAGAACTGTTATCAATTGGATCCAGAGTGGATGAGGATCTGCATTTTAGTGACGTGGGTGTGTGTAAGAACACATAGCTGATAAAGCAAAAATAAAAGAAAAAGAAAGACAAGGAACACAATATTTACGGAAACGAAACGTCCACTGATTTTATTGAATGAAGTATGCAAATGAAATGACAACCCGTAACAAGCACACCATTGTGCCCCGGGTAAGGCACATGGCTTGAAAGTTTTAATTGTTCCAGAAATTATAAATTTAAAAACATAACACAGTAATAGTATTTACTCCTGACTAAAGGAGATAGGGATAACATCTTCAGCTGTCCAATTATTGAGTCCAGCACCCACAGTAGGAAAAATCCATGCCTCCAAGTTGTAGTCTTCATCTTGATCTCCCACAGCATTGATAACCCCTTGATTGGTGATACGAACAGCACGGGCACGACGGGCAGCCTTCTGGGACTCTGCAGTGAAACCCAAACCAAACTTGTCAGACTTGTATGGAATATCAGGAAGCTGACCCCAAATAGTACAACCACCTTCTTCCACCCCAGCTTTTGCATCATTGAGGGAGGCCATTGCCATTGTTGGAGGGTTTCTGATGACCACAGGAACCTTCTTCACAGCAGGAGGAGTCACACAATCCTTAACAGCCCAGGGAACCACTTCAAATGACTGACATGGAGTTTCAATGTATTCACCTTCTACTTCCAGATACTTGAAAGTGTTTACATGGCTGACAAAGTATTCTTCCTCTCCAGAGACAGTAACAACTTTTCCATTCACCGGATATCTCAACTTTTGATGTAATGTGGAGGTCACAGCACCTGCCCCATGGATCCAGGGACGACCAAGCAGACATGAGTACGAAGGACGAATATCCATCACATAGAATGTAGCGGTAAACACCTGAGAGCCAACCTTGATTGGAAGATCAATTTCCCCATGCACTACTCTTCTAGAACCATCAAAAGCCTTTACCACAATATTACTGGGCTTCAATACCGTATCTCCAGGACTCAGCTTGTTCAGGACTCCCTTAGGCAACACATTCAGAGAGGAACCATTGTCTATCAGCACATGAGACAGGGTAGTGCCCCTGCATTCAATTGAAATATGCAAGGCCCTGTTATGATCCCTCTTGGCAGGGGTCAAGTCAGCATCAGAAAATCCTAACCCGTTGTCATAGGTCAGGTGCGCAACACAATTCTCAAACTGGTCCACAGAAATTGCACTGGGTACATGAGCCATCTTGATCAATGACTTGGCATGAGCCTCAGAACATAATAACAGGGAGAGCATAGAAATCTTTGAGGGAGTATGCCCCAGCTGATCAACAATATCATAATCACTCTTGCGAATGATTTTCAATACTTCTTCCATCTGCTTAGAGAGGTCATCAGCAGCTGGCACATCAGTAGATACAGGCTCAATAACAGGACCCTTGCCCCGAGCATCAGTGGTGGAAGTAACAGCAGGAGTAACTGCACTCTTAGAAGCAACTGGAGGAGAGAAGACTCTTCCACTACGAGTGATCTTGCTAGATCCAGCAATATTATCAATGTCAACAGGCATATCAGGTAAAGGCTCCTGCTTGACACCATGGATGTAAACATCAGACCCATAGTGCCAAGGCACAGCTTTGTCAGATGTATAAGGAATAGGACCAGGAGTGGTAATGATCAGAGGAGCTACTCTGGCTTCAGCGACAACTTTCACAGGACCTTCAGCAGTAATCTTGATTGGGCCCTGATGAGTGATTTTAATGGCCTTTGAAGTGATTCTTAGTGGTACTTTGTCAACCATGTCAACCTCTTCAATCTTCTTACCCTGAGTCAGATGATCCACCATACTTTCTACAGATGCTGGTCTTTTTTCAAACACTATAGTATACTTATCCATGAGACGTTGAATCCCATCTCTCAAAATGAAGCAACTATCCGGCTTATAGGTACAATATAGACAATCTTCATGACAACCTGGAAAGATCCCAGCTTGTACTAACCTCTCTTTGATAACAGACAATGGTGTGCTCAACTCCATAACTGAATAGACATGCAGATCTTCATCAATATCTTCATCAATGGCGTTGACAGTCTTCTCGTGATTTGGCATTGGAGCTGTAATCACATTTGGAGTACCTGGTGGATCAAACTCAATTTCTCTAGCATCAATCATATCCTGAATTTTGTTCTTCAAGACCCAGCAGTTATTAGTATCATGTCCTGGACAGTTTGAATGATATGCACATCGTGCGTTGGGATTGTACTTGGGAGAGGTAACATTGGGATTCTGAGGGGCCTCCCTCAGGGTAATAAGTTCAGCTTTCAACAAGTGTTGCAATGCCTGAGCCATTGACATGTTGATCTTCGTGAACTGTCTTCTAGCCCTCTGTTGGTTGCCTTGAGGCTGCTCTGTTGTTGCAGGAGTTGGATTTGAAATATGAACTGCACTAACAGACTGATGCCTTCTGTTACGATCAGGCTGACCATACACAGCATTAGATTCTCTCTTCCCAGTGGGAGGCTTCTTTGCAACACCTGATGAAGAAGTGCCCACTTGGATCTTACCACTCTTGATACCATTCTCTACTCGCTCTCCTGTCATGATCAACTCAGTGAAGCCAGATGATGAGCTTCCAATGAGATGACTGTAAAACGGACCATTCAGCGTACACATGAACATATCAACCAACTCCCTATCAGTCAAAGGGGGTTGAACTCTTCCAGCTAAGTCTCTCCACTTCTGAGCATACTCCTTAAAGCTTTCTTTGGCACCCATAGACATGCTTTGAAGCTGCATGCGAGTGGGGGCTAAGTCAGCATTGTATTGATACTGCTTGTAGAAAGCTTCAGCAAGGTCATTCCAATCTCTGATGTTGACACTCTCCAACTGATAATACCACTCTAGCTGAGCTCCAGATAAACTCTCTTGAAAGAAATGGATCCACAACTTTTTATCAGCAGTGTGGGGTTGCATTCTTCTGACATAAGACCTCAGATGCAATTTGGGACAAGAGACCCCATCATAGACAACAAATGTAGGAACTTTGAACCCAATGGGTATGACCACCCCAGATATCAAGCTCAAATCCTCAAAATCCAGCCCAGATGATTTCTGTAATTCCATAGCATCCATTCTATCCACCAGCATCTTGAATTTGTCTTCGTTAGGCTCATGGTAGTAGTTAGCCTCAGAATCAGAGTCCCCCATAGTGTTGTGGAGACTGCCTCTCTCCTGCTCAGATTCTTCAGATTCATAGTCTTCAACCTGTTCCTTGGTCTTGGCAGGACCTTTGAACCTTCTTCCCATGTTGAGCAACCCAGCAGACCTTCTAGCCTTCTTAGTCTTCTTGGCCAGCAGTGTCTTCAATTCATCCTGCCCCTTAGATAGGTTCAGGATCAGCTCTTGGAACTGTGCATTCTGTGCCTGGAGATCCTTAACTGATTATTCAAGAGCCATTGCTGAAATAAACAGCGAGAAGATGAGAAACCTGTACACAATTATAAACCTGTGATGCAATGATATGGGAATGCATATGCAATGTTTTCAAGGACCGCAGGATTTAAATTTGCTTAAACAAACAAGAAAGTAACTTTTTATTAGTAATAACTTGTTTTGCCTTTTAGGCTTACAAAAAATGAAAACGAAATAAGTACAAAAGATGGGGTTTTAAGTCTCCCATGGACGTTTCCTCTTGGTGTTGAGGTATGAGTTGAGGTTTCGTTCCTCATGAAGTAGCTTTGTTAGCTCTAGGATCCTTGCTTGGCTTGCTTTGTAATGAGCCTCGAAAGTATCCCTTTGCTCTTTCAGTTGGATCCATGATCTCTGCAAGTCTTCCATATCAGTAGGCATGTCTGGGTGAAGGATGGTATAAGCTGTGTCTCCTTCAGCAACAGGTTCCATGGTAACTGGTAGGATGGCAGGATATGGCATCATGAGTGTCTGAGCACGAAATCGTACCCATCTGAGATAAGCCTCCATAGGAATAGTGTACTTAGGCTCCAGTGTCTTGATGTCAATCCTGTTTACCTTTCTCCAAGCTCGGATGAATCTCTGACGGTAACCCTGAAGATCGTTGTCGTAATCAAACACAATGCCCTGAATCAACATGTCATGTGGACCATCGCTCCGGGCGTAACCAAACTGTCGTAAAGCTAGAGATGGGTTGTAGGTGATGCCTCCTCTTATGCCTAGAAGTGGCACATTAGGAAACTCCCCACAACGGTCAATGATGGTGACATTCTCCATAGATCTGGAGCACCAATGGATGTCTGAGTGAGAAAGTGACATGATCCTCTTGGACCATCTGAACCCTTGCTCATTCTTCATTACTGAGCGAGGAAGGTGAGAAATAAACCACCTAGAAAGTAAAGGTATGCAGCACATCAAAGTTCCTCTCGCCCTTGTAGTACGGGTGTGAAGAGAATGTAGGATGTCTCCAAGTAAGGTAGGCACTGGATTGTGACTCAGGAATATGTTGATGGCATGAACGTCTATGAACTGATCAGGATTGGGGAACAACACTAAGCCATAAATCAATAAGGCTAAGATCTCCTCAACAGCACCGTAGCTCATAGCCTTCAAGAACATTTGAGCTTTATCCACTAATACCTTGGCAAGAATACCTTTAACTCCACTTCTCGTCTCTAGAACAATGTCAGACTTCTTCAGATGTAGAGCTGCAGCAATAACTTCTGGTTTAAGCTCCTTCTCTAAGCCTGTGAATGGCTTCTGATCAAGAACAGGTATACCCAGAAGTTTAGAGAACTCCTCCATGGTTGGAACCAGCTGATAATCAGGAAATGTAAAGCAATGGTGCTTAGGGTCAAAGAACTGAAACAGCACACTCATCATGTCTTCACTGAACCCTGAAGTAACTAGATCCAATAAGTGACCATGTCTCTTGTTGAACTGGGAATGATCAGGCACTAGGGAAACCAACTCCTTGAGCTTAGCAGGTATCCCTACAAAGTTGATCCTGATGGTGTTTCTACGAGCAGAAGCCATGACCTGCAACAAAGAACAAAGATAAATCCTTTGGTCCTTGAAATGGTTAGTGAAAATGATATGCTTATGATGCATGATGATGTCATGATGTCATGCTCAATCACAAACATGTGGCACACACAAACAAGTCACACCATAGCCCTAGGTTTAAAGGCTTGCATGAGGTTCAAAGGCAAGTACCCTCCCCTGAAGTTAGATGGTTCATCCTGTCCTACAAAAGTAACCAGGTTCTAAGGGATCTCAATATCATTGATCCTTCACAAGGGTGGTTGTTCAGAAGGCAACTTACTTGCCAACCAAAACCCTCCAAGTTTAAGATCTCAATGAGCGTAGTATCGAGTGTCAACCAACTTCAGTCTGCACCAAAGCCGGTTACCTCACTACTTTCTAAAGGCCAAGATGAGTTAACTAGGGTTCTAAAAGTCAGTTAGTGCATTGACAACATATGGCAGCCTCAATATTATCCTCAACTTGACTTAAGGAATATAAGCACCAACCAAGAAGTCGCACTAACTATGGCCACCAGATCAACCGTATCGATATACGTCGTAAAGTTTCCTTGGTCTATTGCCATTTACTTAAGGTACACTAGATCCGGGTTAGGACCTTTCACACATAAGAGCACCCCAACAATATAATAATAAAGCAAACAAGGCAAACAATTTAAAGTGATCTTAATTCCTAAGGGTACCCCTCTTAAATAGATCCCCAGCAGAGTCGCCAGTTCTGTAACCCGGTGAACTGACTTTAAACAATGTTGCGGATAGCAAGAGTCGCCACCGACTTTTATTTTATCCATAAGGAAAGGTTATAAAAGAACAGGAAAGACCTTAGAGAATACTTTGGGTCCGGGGGGTAGGTTATGAAAAGGGAAGGTATTAGCATCCTTTTCATCCATGGTTATCCATGGGCTCTTAGGTACTTAAGCTCACTTTTGAATTGTTTTGAAATTGTAGTGTGTGAATAGAAAATTTTCAGAATAGTTAATAAATAATCCATGTAAGGATGTGTTAAGAACTTGTTTGAAAACTTGTTGAAAATTTGTTTAAGTGCGAAACAGTTTTGAAGTGAGCAAGCACCTAGGAGTAACCTACCCTAATGTTTAAAGGTCTTTCTTATTCTTCATTCTTTCCTTTAGTAAGACTATCCCTACTATAATGGAGTAGGTAGTCCTTACTTTGGATGTTAAGGGACATGTGAGGGACAATTGGATTTTTGAAGGCCATGGTGGGGTGTAATAAGCACATATAAGGGACCATCATCATTTTTCGAAAGGGACTCGATTCGTAAAGGCAACCATAAGGGACTTTGATGATTTTTCTATTCGAGGGACTTGCTTTATACACCCCACTTAACCATTATTCGTAGGCAACTTGAGGGATATCCTTAGGAAGTGAGACGGCAATTAAAATCGACTTACGTGTGTGACGTGTTTATTTTAATTATCTTTATTTAAAAGTGATCTAAATTTATTTTAATATTACATACATGTTGTTACACTCCCTAATTACTAACCATAATAATAATTAAATAATTAAACAACTTTACATCCAAGAAACAATTACAAAATAATAAGCAAAATAATTAAATAGCAAAGATAAATAAAATATAAATAAGCAATAATAAATAATAAAGGGGGTTAATTCTAAGTTTACTCGGCAAGACATCGCATCTTGTGCCTACGTATCCTTACGGGAGTGGAATCAGAGTAATCGTAGTTCCCCTCAATAGGGAGGTTAGAAACTTCTTGACTGTGGTCAAGGTCTCAAGGGGAATAAACGCATCTTAAGGACACGCTTACGTGGAGTGTAGAAACTCCAAATCTCTACGTTGAAATGTTAAGTTGTAATTAGGGTTAAATTAGGGATTCCACGGCGGGAAACCCTAAAATGAGCGCGGCGGCTCTTTGACCTAATGCTAAGGGTAAAATTGTAATTTTGCCTGCGGCGAGGCATTTGTGAAAATTAGGGTTTGTAGTTTGTAGTTTTGAGGATTTGAAATTGAATGTGTGAAGTTTTACGGACTATTGGCGCGGCGGCCAAACAGTTGGACCTAACCTTCGGATGTGTGCAATGTGACAGAAATAATAGTAAACGCGTGAGATAATTGAATCATGCAAACAGAGAGATAATGTCATAATTTAAACCATGCAAGCAGAAATTTAAAGGCAGAATTTAAAGAGCGATTGTTAAGTTCGCGAGGTTACATGAGAGGAGCAGATACAATATGATAATGAAATTTGAATTGAACAATAATAAAATAAAATAAATAACGGTTCTAGTTATTATTTAAAAAAAAAGATTTTAGTTATTATTTTAAATTTATCTAAAAAAAAAGTTTTTCTTAAAAATAATAGGTTTTCATATTAATTTGGAAAAGATGTTAATGTTATTTATTTTAAAAAAACAGATTTTTATATTATAACAAATTTTAATAAATTAATGATAACAATAATAATAATAATAATGGTAATAATAATGATAATAATGATAATAATAATAAATAATGATAATAATAATAATAATAATAATAATAATAATAATAATAATAATAATAATAATAAAGCAATAATGAATTTTAAATGTGCCAAATAACCCAACAATGTTGCTAACGCAGAAATGCGCTCATCGCAACCAGATCTAAATCGGACGAAACAAAATTTATCGCAAAGAAAAAGAAATTAAGCAAAAAATAGTATTATTGCTCACACAAAAATGCGATCATCGCAACCAGATCGAACTAACACAAATGTCACGCGTCATGCACACAAATGTGCAAACATCGTATCGACATAATTCGATCAAAAATCTTATATATATAAACTCTAACAATTTAAAAATTATATATATATAAACGTAACAGTAATAGATAAAGAAAAAGAAATAACGGTAATAGATGAAGAAAAAGAAATAACGGTAAAAGATGAAGAAAAAGAAACAACAGTAATAGATGAAGGAAAAGAAATAACGGTAAACGATGAAGAAAAAGAAACAATAGTAATGGATGAAGAAGAAAACTAAATAACGGCAAACGGCACTCACTCCTCTTAGGTTTTTTTCATTCTCTCCTTTTTTCCAACAAGGCAACACATGTATATATAGGGAACAAATTAGGGTTAACACCAAATTGTCAATAATGTCCCTAAAGCCCATTTTAAAGCCCAAACTAAATAATTAGTTAAGAAAAAATAAAATTTAAATAATTTAAAATAATTAAAATAAACTTAAAATAAAAACTAATAATCCTATTGATTCCTAAAATAAAAAATATTATAAAAAGAACAAAATTTTTTTCAATATTTTTTTATTTTATGATTTTTTGGATATTTTTATGAATAATTTAGAAAAAAGTGAAAAAAATAATATTTTAAAAAATGATTTAATTAAAATACGAAAATAATAATTAAATAATAATAAAAAACTATTTTTGTTATTTTTTTAATGAAAGATAGAAAAATTTAGAGTAAAAATAATAAAAAACAAAAAAAAGTGACAAAGGTGAGATTCGAACTCTCAACCTCTCACACTCATAACTCCTTACACATGTCCTCCTGCCAATTGTGCCATTTTTACTTTTTAGAAAAAAATGCATGCCATATGATATTTACCTGCAAAAAGTCAAACGACTACACAAATTTGTTAGTAATTGATTAAATGCAATGAAATGCGACGACAGATCTTAGGGCAAAATTTGGGGTATTACAGTTATTATGATAATATTTCTCACCCAACCTCTCTTTGATGTTGGCAAAAAAAATCATGAAGTTTGACTTTGGTTTGACCACAGTTGACCTCAGTTTGACCTTTTAACTGCATTGACTGCTTTTGACTTATCTGATCATCTGACTGAGCAAACTTTTGAGAAAAGTCTTGAAACTTGACATGGGGGTTCTTATACACATATAAGATGTTATGAAGCTCACTTGAAGTCTTGGAAGTCCATTTAGCCTGATTAAAGTCAAAACCCTAGCTTTGGATGCACTGCTTAGGAGGTGCATTGTCTGAGGGAATTGTCAACTCTTCTGACCAATTATGAATTTTGTGAACCTTGTGAACCTTCTTGGAACACAAAGTCTTGTATTGTGAGGGCAAATTTTGGGGTGCAACAGCTGCCCCTGTTCAATTTTCTGAAACCTGAGGGGTTAGATTGGTATATTTGCCAGTCGTAACCTGGAAGGTTGAAGGGGATTGAACACAAAAGCCCAAAAATTTGCACTCACCAGTGCATGGAGTGATATTGATGGTTGGTTGAACATGATTGAGTGGGCTTAAAGATGCCACTAGGGGAAAGTTCTTCAGTAGTATAATGAGAACTGTCAGGAGTCTGGAATAATAATGATGTAGCAGCATGTCTTCATGAGGATAGAGCAATCAATAGTGATAACCCTAAAGCAGTCTTGAAGCAATGATATGATTTCAGGAGGATAGAACAATGAATGGCTCTAAAGCAGTCTTGAAATAATAATGTGATATGTCTTCAGGAGGATAGAGCAATCAATAGCTCTAAAGCAGTCTTGAAGTAATAATGTGATATGTCTTCAGGAGGATAGAGCAATCAATAGCTCTAAAGCAGTCTTGAAGTAATGATTTCAGGAGGATAGAGCAATGGATAGCTCTAAAGCAGTCTTGAAATAATAATGTAA
This sequence comes from Lathyrus sativus, assembly GCA_963859935.3. Classification (NCBI taxonomy): domain Eukaryota; kingdom Viridiplantae; phylum Streptophyta; class Magnoliopsida; order Fabales; family Fabaceae; genus Lathyrus; species Lathyrus sativus. The sequence goes on from OZ012740.1 coordinate 465,095,326, forward strand.
TTTCAGGAGGATAGAGCAATGGATAACTCTAAAGCAGTCTTGAAATAATTAGATGGCTTCAGGAGGATAGAGCAATGAATAGCTCTAAAGCAGTCTTGAAGTAGTAATATGACCTCATGAGGATAGAGCAATGAATAGCTCTAAAGCAGTCTTGAAGTAATAGGATGATTTCAGGAGGATAGAGCAATCAGTAGCTCTAAAGCAGTCTTGAAGTCATGAGAGGCTATCAGGAGGATAAAATAACCCTGAGGTTACAATAAAGCAGTCCCAAAGTAATAAGAAACTCATCAGGAGGATAAAGTAACCCTGAGGTTACAATAAAGCAGTCCCAAAGATCATAAGCTTGTTTGTTGGATAATTAACCTGAAAACAAGGTAGCATTCTGTATAACAACATTAGTTTATGCTTTATGTATGCATGTATGACATGATGCACTTAGGTAATGTACTATAGACATATATGTTATGGTATGATGTAAATGATGTATGTATGATATGACACTGCTGGAAGTGTCTGGATATCCTTGTATAACAACTGCTGGCCAAGGAAAATAAATCCCGATTCGTTGTTGAAGAATATATAACCCTCCGTCTGCTGGGGATAACAAGGTATAGATAACCTCCCGTTGTTGGGGATAACAAGGTATAGATAACCTCCCGTTGTTGGGGATAGTAGGGTATAGATAACCTTCGTTTTCGTTTGATAGTAGGATAAGTATAACATCCCGTCTTCGTTCATCGTGCCCTTATTGGAAAGTAATTTCCCGTATATCCGTATGAGGATAAAAGAGATGGATATAAATTCCAGGGGAGATTAGACTTTGTGAAAATGGATTAGTCCTACTGATGGTTTATAACTGTCTTGTAAAGATGAACCGGCGAAGCTTCGTTGAAATCCTTCCCTCGTTCGTCCTTAGTAAATACTATTACTGCATTTTCATGCATTTCTGGTAAACATCAATCATATTAAAAGCATACATGCATTTCTGGTAAACATCAATCATATTCAAAGGCATACATACATTCAAACACAACCAATGGACGTTTCGCTTATGTAAATAGGGTAAAAGTAAATCTGGATTCAAAAGATGGAATTTATTTATATCAAAAGTGACCCATACACGGGTAAGTTTGTACAAGGAGACATAAACCCTAGTAAGAGAATTTTGTCATGAAGTTTTACAAAAAGAATCAGCTATGTGGGAAATAATCCTATTGAGTTTCAATTCTACTATTGCCACTCAAGTATCTCATCTTCTTGCTGTTGAGACGGAAACAATTGGATTGAGCTTTATCTGTTTGAGCTTGAGTAAGTAGTACAACTGGTTGCAGTTTCATGAGTGATCCAAACGAGACATAGTCATACGCTTTAATCCCTAACTTTTGCCTGGATTGCCCTTTCAGGTTTTCAATCCACCGGGATACCCTTTTTTGCCCAAGCCGCCTTTTCAGGTTTTCGACTTGCCGGGTGTACATCTTTTTTTATATATATATCCCCAATTTTTGCCCAAACCCTTTTGGTTTGCCGGGATGCCCTTATTTTTGCCTAGGCCTGTCAACCTAGCGGGTCTCTTTTTATGCGTAGTATCTTTTAACTATGTCTGCGTTTACAGGTTGTGGGAAGTCTTCACCATCCATTGTAGTCAGTATCATGGCACCTCCTGAGAACACTGTCTTGACTACAAATGGTCCCTCATATGTTGGAGTCCACTTGCCCCTTCAGTGTCAATCTCATTGCAGCATGCAGGCTTCTCAAATCTATCAATGGTAATCTTGGGAGCTTCATCATCCCAGCTGATCTCAAACATAGATGCCATGGTGGCCAATGCGTCTGCCAACTGATTCTCTCTTCGTGGAATATGTCCAAAAGTAATCTCTTTGAAATGTGGGATCAAAGACAACACATGTTCTCTGTAAGGAATGAGATTATCATGCTTTGTATCCCAATCTCCTTTAATCTGACTTACTACCAGAGCTGAATCTCCATACACCTCAAGGAACTGAATCTTCATATCAATAGCAACTTGCATACCCATGATACATGCCTCATACTCAGCCATGTTATTGGTACAATAGAAACAAAGTCTGACAGTAATCGGGGTATGACAACCTTCAGGGGAACTAATCACAACACCAACACCATTACCATGTGCATTGGAGGCACCATCAAAAACCATAGTCCATCGGGATCCTTGTTCAAGTTCTTTGGTAACAGACATAATGTCTTCATCAGGGAACTCAAAATTCATTGACTGGTAATCATCTACTGCTTGATGAGCCAAATGATCAGCAACAACACTCCCCTTAATGGCCTTCTGAGTAGTATATTGTATATCATATTCCGTCAAGATCATTTGCCATCTTGCAACTCTTCCGGAGAGAGCAGGTTTCTCAAATATGTACTTGATTGGATCCATCTTCGAAATCAACAAGGTAGTATGGGTCAACATATACTGTCTTAGTCGGCGAGCAGCCCATGCCAAAGCGCAGCAAGTTTTCTCGAGCAGTGAGTATCTTGTTTCACAGTCGGTAAACTTTTTGCTAAGGTAGTATATTGTCTGCTCTTTTCGACCAGACTCGTCATGTTGCCCCAATACACACCCCATTGAGTTTTCTAATACTGTTAAATACATAATCAAGGGTCTTCCATCAATTGGTGGCATTAAAATTGGAGGTTCTAGCAAATATCTCTTGATTTCATCAAAGGCAGTCTGGCACTCATCATTCCATTCCATCACCTGATCTTTCTTCAACAACTTGAAGATTGGCTCACAGATGGTAGTTAATTGGGAAATAAATCTTGCAATGTAGTTCAATCGTCCCAAGAAACCTCTAACCTCCTTCTCAGTACGGGGAGCTGGCATCTCTCGTATAGCTTTCACTTTTGCAGGATCCACTTCAATACCTTTTCCACTGACAATGAAACCCAGGAGCTTTCCAGATCTAACTCCAAAAGTACACTTGTTTGGATTTAATCTCAACCTGTATTTCTTCAACCTCTCAAACAACTTGTGCAGATGATCAAGATGTTGTTCTTCATTCTGAGACCTGGCTATCATATCATCCACATATACCTCTATCTCATGATGAATCATATCGTGAAACAAAGCCACCATAGCACGCTGATAATGTCTGTATCCAACCCTGGCATATCTCCATAAGACCAAGCAAAGATCTCCACATAGTCACGTAGCATCTGAATCAACCTGTTCTTGACACTGTCCTCTAAATCAGCCCCTATCTTGACCTCTTTTCTGTTTTCTTCAGTTCCCAGATTCACAACTTCGACTGGCTCTTCATGTGGCTGTATAGCTTTCTCTTCTTGTTGTAACAACCTAGCAAGCTCTACAGGTATTTCACAATCGTCCTCGTTTCCGTCTTCAGTTTGATAGATCGGATTCTCGAAATTGTAATTGGCAATAGTAGAACTGTTATCAATTGGATCCAGAGTGGATGAGGATCTGCATTTTAGTGACGTGGGTGTGTGTAAGAACACATAGCTGATAAAGCAAAAATAAAAGAAAAAGAAAGACAAGGAACACAATATTTACGGAAACGAAACGTCCACTGATTTTATTGAATGAAGTATGCAAATGAAATGACAACCCGTAACAAGCACACCATTGTGCCCCGGGTAAGGCACATGGCTTGAAAGTTTTAATTGTTCCAGAAATTATAAATTTAAAAACATAACACAGTAATAGTATTTACTCCTGACTAAAGGAGATAGGGATAACATCTTCAGCTGTCCAATTATTGAGTCCAGCACCCACAGTAGGAAAAATCCATGCCTCCAAGTTGTAGTCTTCATCTTGATCTCCCACAGCATTGATAACCCCTTGATTGGTGATACGAACAGCACGGGCACGACGGGCAGCCTTCTGGGACTCTGCAGTGAAACCCAAACCAAACTTGTCAGACTTGTATGGAATATCAGGAAGCTGACCCCAAATAGTACAACCACCTTCTTCCACCCCAGCTTTTGCATCATTGAGGGAGGCCATTGCCATTGTTGGAGGGTTTCTGATGACCACAGGAACCTTCTTCACAGCAGGAGGAGTCACACAATCCTTAACAGCCCAGGGAACCACTTCAAATGACTGACATGGAGTTTCAATGTATTCACCTTCTACTTCCAGATACTTGAAAGTGTTTACATGGCTGACAAAGTATTCTTCCTCTCCAGAGACAGTAACAACTTTTCCATTCACCGGATATCTCAACTTTTGATGTAATGTGGAGGTCACAGCACCTGCCCCATGGATCCAGGGACGACCAAGCAGACATGAGTACGAAGGACGAATATCCATCACATAGAATGTAGCGGTAAACACCTGAGAGCCAACCTTGATTGGAAGATCAATTTCCCCATGCACTACTCTTCTAGAACCATCAAAAGCCTTTACCACAATATTACTGGGCTTCAATACCGTATCTCCAGGACTCAGCTTGTTCAGGACTCCCTTAGGCAACACATTCAGAGAGGAACCATTGTCTATCAGCACATGAGACAGGGTAGTGCCCCTGCATTCAATTGAAATATGCAAGGCCCTGTTATGATCCCTCTTGGCAGGGGTCAAGTCAGCATCAGAAAATCCTAACCCGTTGTCATAGGTCAGGTGCGCAACACAATTCTCAAACTGGTCCACAGAAATTGCACTGGGTACATGAGCCATCTTGATCAATGACTTGGCATGAGCCTCAGAACATAATAACAGGGAGAGCATAGAAATCTTTGAGGGAGTATGCCCCAGCTGATCAACAATATCATAATCACTCTTGCGAATGATTTTCAATACTTCTTCCATCTGCTTAGAGAGGTCATCAGCAGCTGGCACATCAGTAGATACAGGCTCAATAACAGGACCCTTGCCCCGAGCATCAGTGGTGGAAGTAACAGCAGGAGTAACTGCACTCTTAGAAGCAACTGGAGGAGAGAAGACTCTTCCACTACGAGTGATCTTGCTAGATCCAGCAATATTATCAATGTCAACAGGCATATCAGGTAAAGGCTCCTGCTTGACACCATGGATGTAAACATCAGACCCATAGTGCCAAGGCACAGCTTTGTCAGATGTATAAGGAATAGGACCAGGAGTGGTAATGATCAGAGGAGCTACTCTGGCTTCAGCGACAACTTTCACAGGACCTTCAGCAGTAATCTTGATTGGGCCCTGATGAGTGATTTTAATGGCCTTTGAAGTGATTCTTAGTGGTACTTTGTCAACCATGTCAACCTCTTCAATCTTCTTACCCTGAGTCAGATGATCCACCATACTTTCTACAGATGCTGGTCTTTTTTCAAACACTATAGTATACTTATCCATGAGACGTTGAATCCCATCTCTCAAAATGAAGCAACTATCCGGCTTATAGGTACAATATAGACAATCTTCATGACAACCTGGAAAGATCCCAGCTTGTACTAACCTCTCTTTGATAACAGACAATGGTGTGCTCAACTCCATAACTGAATAGACATGCAGATCTTCATCAATATCTTCATCAATGGCGTTGACAGTCTTCTCGTGATTTGGCATTGGAGCTGTAATCACATTTGGAGTACCTGGTGGATCAAACTCAATTTCTCTAGCATCAATCATATCCTGAATTTTGTTCTTCAAGACCCAGCAGTTATTAGTATCATGTCCTGGACAGTTTGAATGATATGCACATCGTGCGTTGGGATTGTACTTGGGAGAGGTAACATTGGGATTCTGAGGGGCCTCCCTCAGGGTAATAAGTTCAGCTTTCAACAAGTGTTGCAATGCCTGAGCCATTGACATGTTGATCTTCGTGAACTGTCTTCTAGCCCTCTGTTGGTTGCCTTGAGGCTGCTCTGTTGTTGCAGGAGTTGGATTTGAAATATGAACTGCACTAACAGACTGATGCCTTCTGTTACGATCAGGCTGACCATACACAGCATTAGATTCTCTCTTCCCAGTGGGAGGCTTCTTTGCAACACCTGATGAAGAAGTGCCCACTTGGATCTTACCACTCTTGATACCATTCTCTACTCGCTCTCCTGTCATGATCAACTCAGTGAAGCCAGATGATGAGCTTCCAATGAGATGACTGTAAAACGGACCATTCAGCGTACACATGAACATATCAACCAACTCCCTATCAGTCAAAGGGGGTTGAACTCTTCCAGCTAAGTCTCTCCACTTCTGAGCATACTCCTTAAAGCTTTCTTTGGCACCCATAGACATGCTTTGAAGCTGCATGCGAGTGGGGGCTAAGTCAGCATTGTATTGATACTGCTTGTAGAAAGCTTCAGCAAGGTCATTCCAATCTCTGATGTTGACACTCTCCAACTGATAATACCACTCTAGCTGAGCTCCAGATAAACTCTCTTGAAAGAAATGGATCCACAACTTTTTATCAGCAGTGTGGGGTTGCATTCTTCTGACATAAGACCTCAGATGCAATTTGGGACAAGAGACCCCATCATAGACAACAAATGTAGGAACTTTGAACCCAATGGGTATGACCACCCCAGATATCAAGCTCAAATCCTCAAAATCCAGCCCAGATGATTTCTGTAATTCCATAGCATCCATTCTATCCACCAGCATCTTGAATTTGTCTTCGTTAGGCTCATGGTAGTAGTTAGCCTCAGAATCAGAGTCCCCCATAGTGTTGTGGAGACTGCCTCTCTCCTGCTCAGATTCTTCAGATTCATAGTCTTCAACCTGTTCCTTGGTCTTGGCAGGACCTTTGAACCTTCTTCCCATGTTGAGCAACCCAGCAGACCTTCTAGCCTTCTTAGTCTTCTTGGCCAGCAGTGTCTTCAATTCATCCTGCCCCTTAGATAGGTTCAGGATCAGCTCTTGGAACTGTGCATTCTGTGCCTGGAGATCCTTAACTGATTATTCAAGAGCCATTGCTGAAATAAACAGCGAGAAGATGAGAAACCTGTACACAATTATAAACCTGTGATGCAATGATATGGGAATGCATATGCAATGTTTTCAAGGACCGCAGGATTTAAATTTGCTTAAACAAACAAGAAAGTAACTTTTTATTAGTAATAACTTGTTTTGCCTTTTAGGCTTACAAAAAATGAAAACGAAATAAGTACAAAAGATGGGGTTTTAAGTCTCCCATGGACGTTTCCTCTTGGTGTTGAGGTATGAGTTGAGGTTTCGTTCCTCATGAAGTAGCTTTGTTAGCTCTAGGATCCTTGCTTGGCTTGCTTTGTAATGAGCCTCGAAAGTATCCCTTTGCTCTTTCAGTTGGATCCATGATCTCTGCAAGTCTTCCATATCAGTAGGCATGTCTGGGTGAAGGATGGTATAAGCTGTGTCTCCTTCAGCAACAGGTTCCATGGTAACTGGTAGGATGGCAGGATATGGCATCATGAGTGTCTGAGCACGAAATCGTACCCATCTGAGATAAGCCTCCATAGGAATAGTGTACTTAGGCTCCAGTGTCTTGCTGTCAATCCTGTTTACCTTTCTCCAAGCTCGGATGAATCTCTGACGGTAACCCTGAAGATCGTTGTCGTAATCAAACACAATGCCCTGAATCAATATGTCATGTGGACCATCGCTCCGGGCGTAACCAAACTGTCGTAAAGCTAGAGATGGGTTGTAGGTGATGCCTCCTCTTATGCCTAGAAGTGGCACATTAGGAAACTCCCCACAACGGTCAATGATGGTGACATTCTCCATAGATCTGGAGCACCAATGGATGTCTGAGTGAGAAAGTGACATGATCCTCTTGGACCATCTGAACCCTTGCTCATTCTTCATTACTGAGCGAGGAAGGTGAGAAATAAACCACCTAGAAAGTAAAGGTATGCAGCACATCAAAGTTCCTCTCGCCCTTGTAGTACGGGTGTGAAGAGAATGTAGGATGTCTCCAAGTAAGGTAGGCACTGGATTGTGACTCAGGAATATGTTGATGGCATGAACGTCTATGAACTGATCAGGATTGGGGAACAACACTAAGCCATAAATCAATAAGGCTAAGATCTCCTCAACAGCACCGTAGCTCATAGCCTTCAAGAACATTTGAGCTTTATCCACTAATACCTTGGCAAGAATACCTTTAACTCCACTTCTCGTCTCTAGAACAATGTCAGACTTCTTCAGATGTAGAGCTGCAGCAATAACTTCTGGTTTAAGCTCCTTCTCTAAGCCTGTGAATGGCTTCTGATCAAGAACAGGTATACCCAGAAGTTTAGAGAACTCCTCCATGGTTGGAACCAGCTGATAATCAGGAAATGTAAAGCAATGGTGCTTAGGGTCAAAGAACTGAAACAGCACACTCATCATGTCTTCACTGAACCCTGAAGTAACTAGATCCAATAAGTGACCATGTCTCTTGTTGAACTGGGAATGATCAGGCACTAGGGAAACCAACTCCTTGAGCTTAGCAGGTATCCCTACAAAGTTGATCCTGATGGTGTTTCTACGAGCAGAAGCCATGACCTGCAACAAAGAACAAAGATAAATCCTTTGGTCCTTGAAATGGTTAGTGAAAATGATATGCTTATGATGCATGATGATGTCATGATGTCATGCTCAATCACAAACATGTGGCACACACAAACAAGTCACACCATAGCCCTAGGTTTAAAGGCTTGCATGAGGTTCAAAGGCAAGTACCCTCCCCTGAAGTTAGATGGTTCATCCTGTCCTACAAAAGTAACCAGGTTCTAAGGGATCTCAATATCATTGATCCTTCACAAGGGTGGTTGTTCAGAAGGCAACTTACTTGCCAACCAAAACCCTCCAAGTTTAAGATCTCAATGAGCGTAGTATCGAGTGTCAACCAACTTCAGTCTGCACCAAAGCCGGTTACCTCACTACTTTCTAAAGGCCAAGATGAGTTAACTAGGGTTCTAAAAGTCAGTTAGTGCATTGACAACATATGGCAGCCTCAATATTATCCTCAACTTGACTTAAGGAATATAAGCACCAACCAAGAAGTCGCACTAACTATGGCCACCAGATCAACCGTATCGATATACGTCGTAAAGTTTCCTTGGTCTATTGCCATTTACTTAAGGTACACTAGATCCGGGTTAGGACCTTTCACACATAAGAGCACCCCAACAATATAATAATAAAGCAAACAAGGCAAACAATTTAAAGTGATCTTAATTCCTAAGGGTACCCCTCTTAAATAGATCCCCAGCAGAGTCGCCAGTTCTGTAACCCGGTGAACTGACTTTAAACAATGTTGCGGATAGCAAGAGTCGCCACCGACTTTTATTTTATCCATAAGGAAAGGTTATAAAAGAACAGGAAAGACCTTAGAGAATACTTTGGGTCCGGGGGGTAGGTTATGAAAAGGGAAGGTATTAGCATCCTTTTCATCCATGGTTATCCATGGGCTCTTAGGTACTTAAGCTCACTTTTGAATTGTTTTGAAATTGTAGTGTGTGAATAGAAAATTTTCAGAATAGTTAATAAATAATCCATGTAAGGATGTGTTAAGAACTTGTTTGAAAACTTGTTGAAAATTTGTTTAAGTGCGAAACAGTTTTGAAGTGAGCAAGCACCTAGGAGTAACCTACCCTAATGTTTAAAGGTCTTTCTTATTCTTCATTCTTTCCTTTAGTAAGACTATCCCTACTATAATGGAGTAGGTAGTCCTTACTTTGGATGTTAAGGGACATGTGAGGGACAATTGGATTTTTGAAGGCCATGGTGGGGTGTAATAAGCACATATAAGGGACCATCATCATTTTTCGAAAGGGACTCGATTCGTAAAGGCAACCATAAGGGACTTTGATGATTTTTCTATTTGAGGGACTTGCTTTATACACCCCACTTAACCATTATTCGTAGGCAACTTGAGGGATATCCTTAGGAAGTGAGACGGCGATTAAAATCGACTTACGTGTGTGACGTGTTTATTTTAATTATCTTTATTTAAAAGTGATCTAAATTTATTTTAATATTACATACATGTTGTTACACTCCCTAATTACTAACCATAATAATAATTAAATAATTAAACAACTTTACATCCAAGAAACAATTACAAAATAATAAGCAAAATAATTAAATAGCAAAGATAAATAAAATATAAATAAGCAATAATAAATAATAAAGGGGGTTAATTCTAAGTTTACTCGGCAAGACATCGCATCTTGTGCCTACGTATCCTTACGGGAGTGGAATCAGAGTAATCGTAGTTCCCCTCAATAGGGAGGTTAGAAACTTCTTGACTGTGGTCAAGGTCTCAAGGGGAATAAACGCATCTTAAGGACACGCTTACGTGGAGTGTAGAAACTCCAAATCTCTACGTTGAAATGTTAAGTTGTAATTAGGGTTAAATTAGGGATTCCACGGCGGGAAACCCTAAAATGAGCGCGGCGGCTCTTTGACCTAATGCTAAGGGTAAAATTGTAATTTTGCCTGCGGCGAGGCATTTGTGAAAATTAGGGTTTGTAGTTTGTAGTTTTGAGGATTTGAAATTGAATGTGTGAAATTTTACGGACTATTGGCGCGGCGGCCAAACAGTTGGACCTAACCTTCGGATGTGTGCAATGTGACAGAAATAATAGTAAACGCGTGAGATAATTGAATCATGCAAACAGAGAGATAATGTCATAATTTAAACCATGCAAGCAGAAATTTAAAGGCAGAATTTAAAGAGCGATTGTTAAGTTCGCGAGGTTACATGAGAGGAGCAGATACAATATGATAATGAAATTTGAATTGAACAATAATAAAATAAAATAAATAACGGTTCTAGTTATTATTTTAAAAAAAAGATTTTAGTTATTATTTTAAATTTATCTAAAAAAAAAGTTTTTCTTAAAAATAATAGGTTTTCATATTAATTTGGAAAAGATGTTAATGTTATTTATTTTAAAAAAACAGATTTTTATATTATAACAAATTTTAATAAATTAATGATAACAATAATAATAATAATGGTAATAATAATGATAATAATGATAATAATAATAAATAATGATAATAATAATAATAATAATAATAATAATAATAATAATAATAATAATAATAATAATAATAATAATAAAGCAATAATGAATTTTAAATGTGCCAAATAACCCAACAATGTTGCTAACGCAGAAATGCGCTCATCGCAACCAGATCTAAATCGGACGAAACAAAATTTATCGCAAAGAAAAAGAAATTAAGCAAAAAATAGTATTATTGCTCACACAAAAATGCGATCATCGCAACCAGATCGAACTAACACAAATGTCACGCGTCATGCACACAAATGTGCAAACATCGTATCGACATAATTCGATCAAAAATCTTATATATATAAACTCTAACAATTTAAAAATTATATATATATAAACGTAACAGTAATAGATAAAGAAAAAGAAATAACGGTAATAGATGAAGAAAAAGAAATAACGGTAAAAGATGAAGAAAAAGAAACAACAGTAATAGATGAAGGAAAAGAAATAACGGTAAACGATGAAGAAAAAGAAACAATAGTAATGGATGAAGAAGAAAACTAAATAACGGCAAACGGCACTCACTCCTCTTAGGTTTTTTTCATTCTCTCCTTTTTTCCAACAAGGCAACACATGTATATATAGGGAACAAATTAGGGTTAACACCAAATTGTCAATAATGTCCCTAAAGCCCATTTTAAAGCCCAAACTAAATAATTAGTTAAGAAAAAATAAAATTTAAATAATTTAAAATAATTAAAATAAACTTAAAATAAAAACTAATAATCCTATTGATTCCTAAAATAAAAAATATTATAAAAAGAACAAAATTTTTTTCAATATTTTTTTATTTTATGATTTTTTGGATATTTTTATGAATAATTTAGAAAAAAGTGAAAAAAATAATATTTTAAAAAATGATTTAATTAAAATACGAAAATAATAATTAAATAATAATAAAAAACTATTTTTGTTATTTTTTTAATGAAAGATAGAAAAATTTAGAGTAAAAATAATAAAAAACAAAAAAAAGTGACAAAGGTGAGATTCGAACTCTCAACCTCTCACACTCATAACTCCTTACACATGTCCTCCTGCCAATTGTGCCATTTTTACTTTTTAGAAAAAAATGCATGCCATATGATATTTACCTGCAAAAAGTCAAACGACTACACAAATTTGTTAGTAATTGATTAAATGCAATGAAATGCGACGACAGATCTTAGGGCAAAATTTGGGGTATTACAGTTATTATGATAATATTTCTCACCCAACCTCTCTTTGATGTTGGCAAAAAAAAATCATGAAGTTTGACTTTGGTTTGACCACAGTTGACCTCAGTTTGACCTTTTAACTGCATTGACTGCTTTTGACTTATCTGATCATCTGACTGAGCAAACTTTTGAGAAAAGTCTTGAAACTTGACATGGGGGTTCTTATACACATATAAGATGTTATGAAGCTCACTTGAAGTCTTGGAAGTCCATTTAGCCTGATTAAAGACAAAACCCTAGCTTTGGATGCACTGCTTAGGAGGTGCATTGTCTGAGGGAATTGTCAACTCTTCTGACCAATTATGAATTTTGTGAACCTTGTGAACCTTCTTGGAACACAAAGTCTTGTATTGTGAGGGCAAATTTTGGGGTGCAACAGACTGAAGTAATGTCACGGATGCTAACCCGGGTAGATTCTGTTGTATAGGCCTGTTTTGTCTCGTTTGTGTTTTGCAGGGTTCTCACCTTTGGAGCAAACAGTCAGGAATTGTATTCCCCAGCCAAGGTCGCTTGACGTAAGACCTGATTCCAGTTGATGTCATTCCCCAGCTAGTCGCAGCTTATTCCCAGAGAGTGGGAATGACGTTATCCCTTACCGAATGAGGGATTATTCTCCCCAGAAGAGTATCCTAAAGGAAGTTGTCCACAGGATATCCCCAGCAAGTCAAAATCAATGTTCCCTACAGAGGTTGCGCTCCTTAGCAAATCAAAGGTGTGCGCGTTCAATCTCTAGCATGGGAGATTCCCGCAGAGTTTAACCAAGTTGTTGGTTCAGAAGGATTCTACCCGGAGGACGGTTTCCCTTCTCCCCACAGGTCGTCATGCCATTGACAGGATGTTGATCCTCAGCAGAGTCCGAGGCTCCGAGTTTGTAAACTGTGCCCAGACAGTGTGCTTCCCCATAAGGGTTGCTTCTTCCCCAGCTAAGTTTGTTCACCAGCAGGGTGTTTGTTCTTTCCTCCTAGTGGAAATCGATGTGTAATCTCTCCCCGACAGAGTTGGTTGTTCTTCCGGAATTTATTTTTCCGGAATACTTTGTGATACTTGTTCTCCCCAGCGGAGTTGGCTTTATCCTCAGGATTCATGTTGTTGAGACAACACTACCAGAGTTTCCCAGCAGCTTAATCCTGCATTTGCATTTGCATATATCATCACATTTGCATCTACTCGAACACGTAGCATTTCCGTGCCGTACGGAGCATTACACCACTTTCAAACATACGCCTTTTGAAGCATAAGTCAGGTTGGCTACCTCTTTGTTTTCAGGTGTTCTTCCCTGCAGGTAATTGGACTTCTTGCTCAGGATCGTTTTCAGATATTCAAATTTGTGGCATAAGATATGTGATGATAATGTTCGTCCCGCCATATGTTCCCTTATCAGAGGTGCTTGATTAACTTCTCTTCTTCCTCAGCGGAGTGTTCTTTACACAGCTTCATAATTGGACTTTGGAGTTGTTGTCAAAGATTCCCCAGTGGAGTGTTCCCTCGGGTTGCTGTCACGTCAGCATTTTCAGAAAATATTTCAGGGAGTAGACATCTGAAGTCATTACTCGTCATCAAGTTGAACGTCTGGCAGTTGATGTCAGAATTTCCCCCGGCAGAGTTCTCCCCGGTTTGTGGTTATGGCTTCATAATTAGACTTTGAAGTTCGTTACATCAGCGCTATAAGTCTTCATGATTTGACTTTGGAGTTGTTGTTGGCATTTTCAAAGGGGGGTTTCAGCGTTTAGACGGCTGAAATCGTTACTTGGTGTCACTATTTCATAATTAGACTTTGAAGTTGTTGGAAGCAGTGGATGGCTTCATAATTAGACCTTGGACTTATTATCAGTTTATACGGCTTCATGATTCGACCTTGGAGTTATTGTCAGTGTTAAACAACTTCATGACTAGACTTTGGAGTTGTTGTTAGGAGTTCCCTAGCGGATTTTCCTCGCGTAGTTGTTATGTCAGCATTGCAGACTTCATGATTTGACTTTAGAGATCGGCATAGTTTTCTTCGAGTGGTTGTTACGTCAGTGTTACACGGCTTCGTGGTTAGGCTTTGGAGTCGTCGTTAGCAATTCCCCAACAGAGTTTTCTATAGCAGCTGTTACGTCAGCATTGAGCCGTTTCATAATTAGACCTTGGAGTTGTCGTCAACATCAAACGACTTCGTAATTAGACTTTGGAGTTCTTCAGCGTTACGGCAGCTCCATGATTAGACTTTGGAGTTGTTGTCGAAAGTTTGTCCGCATGGAATAGCTTCATGAGTAGACTTTGGAGTTGTTGCTAGATTTTTCCCCACAGAGTTGCTTGTTGAAGTTTCTCTTATCCGGCCATCGGAGTATTTTCTTCAAGTTTGATGTTCCGTCAGCGTCACAGGGTTTCATAATCAAAATTTCAGAAGTTGTCGCCTGTGGTCGAAATAGGTGCCTGGCAGTTAATTTCGGAGCATCTCCAGTGGGTTTGGCTACTGCAAAGATAAGGCGGAGGTATTGTCCAGTACGATTGACTGAATTGAGTTACTATTGGGTGGAAGAATTTGATCCACAATGAAGTCGCCGTGATTTCTTCGTGTTGACGAAATATTATTATCCCCAGTAGAGTCCTCCTCAAAGCCGTTTGTGGGTTGGGACCAACGGAGTTAGGTACTGCAGAGATAGGAAGTTTCCTGTGTTTAGGCAGATGATTTTCCCGTATGGATAGACGGATGAAGTTTCCTGTGTTTAGGCAGATGATTTTCCCGTATGGATAGGCGGATGAAGTTCCTGTGGTTAGACAGATGGTTTCCCCGTGTGGATAGGCGGATGAAGTTTCCTGTGTTTAGGCAGATGATTTTCCCGTATGGATAGGCGGATGAAGTTTCCTGTGGTTAGACAGATGGTTTCCCCGTGTGGATAGGCGGATGAAGTTTCCTGTGGTTAGACAGATGATTTTCCCGTATGGATAGGCGGATGAAGTTTCCTGTGGTTAGGCAGATGATTTTCCCGTATGGATAGGCGGATGAAGTTTCCTGTGGTTAGACAGATGGTTTCCCCGTGTGGATAGGCGGATGGAGTTTCATGTGTTTAGATAGATGATTTTCCCGTATGGATAGGCGGAGGGAGTTTCCTGTGATTGGACAGAAATATTTCCCAGTGAAGTCGACAAATTTATTGCCTATGATTGATAGGGCCTCCTCGTGTCGGCAAGATGTGGACAACTCATCCCCAGCGGAGTAGCCGGGATTTCTCCGTGTCGACAAAATGCGGAGTCCTAACGTGGACAAATTTTATTTCTTCGGGTTGACGAAATATGAGTCCTGACGTGGACAGATTGGTGTTTATTCGTGATTTGACGAAATTTGGGTCCAGATATGGACAAGGTTATTCCTGTGACGATGGAATCTCTATTCGTGTTGACGAATTTGTTTCTCTTCTGGTGTTGACAAGGTTAGTCCAGTTGTAGACGGAGGTGTTTTGCGAAAATGGTTCGATACCTGTGGCGTTACACAGGTGGTTGATGTTGAAATTAGAGTTATTATCAGACGTTGGATCAGTTGTTGCCGTAGCGACCAGATCCAATGGGCGGATGTCGTTCCCCAAGCAGTTGTGCAGTTTATTTCTGCGGTTGGAAAATTTCCGGGTTTCTTGATATTCAACCATCTCGTACCTCGATTGTTTGAAGGTCGTTCGCTCTTCACCCAGTCGGGTCCAAGCCGTTTGAATAGGGGCAGCTGTTGCACCCCAAAATTTGCTTAACCTTTTCTTGCCTGATTTATGTTTCATTGCATTTCATTTGCATAGCATAACATAGCCCTAACATTGGCATAGCATAGCATCATTCATTGTGCAGGGGATCAAGGGTGAGATATGAAAGAAAGAGCCCAGCTGGAGGTTCACACAAAATAGAAAAGTCATCAAGAGTCTCATGTCAAAAGAGGGTGTCCTTGAGGAGTTTGATCATCTGTATGAGGCCTATCTTCAAGTGTGAGGAGGTATCTGAGGAGCCTCCAGGGTTTAAGGAGTCTTGATCAAGGGTATGATGTTTGAATGAAGCTTAATGAGTCTCTAGAAAGTCAAGAAGGAGCTTAGACAAGTCATTGTGTCAAGTTCAAGAGCCATGGTTGAGGTGTGTACAAGTAGGGTTTCATCTGGGTAACCCTAGGTCACGGAGAGCAAAGAAAGGGCATCAAGACCTAGCTCTAGGTCATGGAAGTCATGTATTGATATGTTTAAGCATGTGTGTGGATGATCCAAAACCAAATTCAAAAGAATCAAGAGTGGTTGGAGGTGTTTGAGACAGGGTTCCTAGGGTAAAATCCCCTGTATAGCACTGGACTTCCAAGCCACATAAGTAAAAATACAAGTTTCAAATGGATCTTTGGCCAACATAAAACTTGTATAGCTTCTCAATACCTTTAATTTGAGTACTATAAGTCTTCAAGAAGATTTGTAGAACTCAAGTTATGGTCTTTGCAAATTACAAGTCACCAGAGGACACTGAAATTTATCTGAGAAAGTCACTTCACTTCCAAGCAACTTTTTACCCTCAAGGAGTTTTAAAATGGATTATTGGCCAACATAATAGTTGTAGGTATTGATCTTAGCTTTAATTTGAGTACTAGAAGTCCTCAAGAAGATTTGTGGAACTCAAGTTATGATCTTGGCAATCCAAGGGTATTTTGGGAAAGTTGAATTATAGGTCATTCTCAAGCATAGGTCAAAATCTCCATCTTCCACTCTTCAAATGGAAAATTGTTCAACATGAGATGTGCTTAAAATGATATTTTTAGGTCATATGTGAAGTCATGGTGAGTTGGATTGGCTTATTTCACAAAGTGCTTCAAAATGGCCTAAAAAGAAAGATTTTTCAAATGATTCAAAAGAGGAAAAAATCATTTTTTGAATTATAGGTCATAAACATGTCATATGAGTAGTCATTTTGACCAGAAATTGCATTTCAAACACATTGGAAATCTCACAATTTTGAGTTGAGGTTCAATTTCATGAGTTGCTTTGAAAAGTGATTACTTCATTTACAAGTTACAATTCCAAAACAAAAAACAAGGCATTTCAGGCTGAGATAGCTATCCAAACATACTCCATGATCCATTTGTAGTTGGTTAGAACATTCTAGAGCAAGCTGGAAGCTCAGAATCGTGACTGTAGCATTGGAATTTCATGGCCATGACAGAATTTTGGATCAACTAAATTGGGCCTTAATTTGGACTCAGAAGCCCATGAGAAGCTTCTATATATTCATTTCAATGATTTCAGATTGAGGTTGGTGATGATTTCGTGGAGAGAGTGAAGATTGAAGTTGAGCTTTCAAGGTTTCTAACTGAAAACGGTTTTGAAGTTTAAGGAACAATCAAGCACAATTGAAGGTTGGAAAAGCTTCCTCTTGCTTCACTGATCGTGTCTGGAGAATTGTGGAGCTTGAATCCATCATCTTCTACCTCTGTTGATTCATTTTTCTCACGTATGTAACTCTCAAGTTTCCTTATGATCTAGGTTGAACTAGGTAGATTCTTGCATGTGGTTAGGGTTTAGATGGAACTTAGGTCGTTTCTGGATAGAAATTTGAGCAGTTAGAGACATTCCAAGATGACATGTGATTTATGGTTGAGCACGAATTGAGTTGATCCTAAGGCTATGAACTGATTTGGATAGATCATTATGATGTACAAAACACGAGGATCATTCCTATGGTTTTAGATTTGAGTTTAGTGATGATCATTCTTGTGGTGGCATTTCTGTTTGCCTTCGAATTTCAAAACCTAGGAAGATCTAGATGAAATGGAGGTGATATTCGTGATCCTGGTGATTTTCTGGTCAAGATTGATATAAACTTTGTTTCGTTTGGCCACCTGAGTTTGGAACCTCACCGGAGAAGACGGTGTTTTCCACCGTGGACCACCGTCTGAGAATTGCCTCAGGTCACCTGAGTTTTGGGGAAGACGAAGCCTGAAGTGTTGGATCAGGTTGACTCATTGACTTGGAAGCATGATCGTGTGGATATGATTCAAACTCAGCTTTCCCTCTTTAACCAAATACGCTGCGTTTCATTAATCCCAGTCAGCGTGTGATTGAGATGCCATCTGGACCCTCACGTGGGTAGCCTCAGGGCTCTTGGATTTGATTACCCAGTCTCATGATCCTACGCTCCCTGTTTTATTCAGCATTTTATTCTCTTTTTTATTCTTTTTGGATTTATTTTAATTCATTTGATTTCTAAAATGCATATTAAATCCAACATTGATCCAAAAAATATTTTAAAAATATCTCCATGATCTTGGGTTTAATTATGATTTTCTGAAATCAATAAATCTCATTTTCATCCATTTTTTCAATTTAATTTGATTTTCTCCATTTTATTATTTTCTTTAATTTTGTATATTTGCTACATGATTTTGTGGATTTTATTGTGACCAATTGGTGCATGATTTTGAGTTGATTCTTGTTGGATTAGTTAGCTTAGAGAAGCATGTACCCTTAGAAATTTTATCATAATTTTTTGAATAAATTTTAGGCCAATTTGAGTGATGAGCATAAGGAGTGTTAGATTTAGGGTTTCAAAACAACTAGTTGTAGTTTAGGGCATAGTTTGGGGACATAGTGTTTGATTTAGGTCCTGGGATTTATATGGGGTATTGGATATAGGCTTAGTTTCCCTTAGGAATTTAATTAGGATTTTATGATCCATTTTAGCATTTTATTTGTATTTTGCAATTGGTGTGATGTTTGTGGGTTTCTCCCTTGGATGCTTGGTTTATTCCATTTGTTTGGGGCCATTTTGGGTGGGCTTTTGGCTTGGACTCTGCTTGGATGAATTGGAGGACCAATTGAAGTTGCTTTGGATAGCTTGAAAGGGCTTGGAGTTGAAGATTTCTCATCTGTGGGGATGCTTGTCAGAAGCTTAGGAAAATTAGGGTTTTAGGAAGAGCTTTTTAGACTTAGTTCATATCTTTCCTCAAACATGGAATGCTTTGTTTGTTTCCATCCTATCCTATGATTCAAATTCCTCTTAAGGAAGCCCATCTCTCTCTTGGAGGGATGAGTGGTATGTCTTAAAGAGTAGAACTTTTGAGGATACCCTTATGTGCAGATGATGGTTTCTAGTGATTTCCTTTGGTTTTCACTAGTTTCCATTCATTATAACTTGATCCCAATAACCAATCTTTCTTGGTGGAGCTTGCTAGAGCTTGGAGATGAAAATCAAAGATGTTGAAGATGCCTTTCATGAGGTTTGCTTGAAGATGGAGTTATGTTATTATCAACTTTGCTGTCAGAGCTGCTGTAGGAGTTTGATGTTGCTGCTTGGGCTGCCTCCTTTGGGTTTTGTTTTCTGTATTATTTGTTGGCTTGTGTGGCTTGCTCCCTAGGTTTGAGGTGAATGTTGATTCACTTTTCCTGTTGTTTTCCCAGGTTCAAGGTTGAGTGGGACTCCCTTGCCTCGCTTGTATTGCTGCATTGCATGCATTTTACCATATTTGCTTGCTTTCTTTTCTGTTTATCCCCTAGGATCTCTGATTTCCTCTGTGCAGGAGGGAATTATGAAATACATTAGGATTCTTATCCATGCATGACAACATTAGGTTAGTTTTTATTCCCTTTTCAACCCTAGGTTTTTAAGCTTCTTTCTCTTCTTATCTCAAAACAACTCAAAAACACAGTAATAAGGTTAATCGATGTCGTACGTTACGAGCCTTAAGCTATTTGAGAAAGGGTTGCTGGAGAGTTTCTTTCCAGTAGTCTGGCTGCTTAGTGTGGTACCTTTTGGGTGACACGCGACGTAGTCACTCTCAAATCATAGTCTCTAGTACGTCAGAGGTTGCACACAAACTAATAAAACACTTCTTCCGTAAAAGATTCAAAACAAACATCAAAGTGTCATTTTTGTCCGCTTGGACTCTTAACCAAGAAAAACCCTTTTTGAAGGTAATAAAAAACAGTCAGACAAGCTTGTGTCTTCCATAGCCCGAACTACGTTTGCTCTGATGTTTCATGCTGTATGAAAGTACGTAGGCATAGGATGTCGTATCCTAGCGAGCAACCTTCCCCTCCTTTCTAGTAGGTAGGCGAACTACGTTGACTCTGATTTCTCCTTTCAGACGGGAATACGTAGGCCTAAAGTGCGATACTTTGCCGAGTCATGTTCTTTTCTTTTTAACCCAGACCTTTAGAGTAGATAGAATAACAATCTGTACTAGAAAACAAGCGTGGATCCCGTCGAGTACGACAGACGTGAGGGGTGCTAATACCTTCCCCTTGCGTAATCGACTCCCGAATCCAGGAATTTGGTTACGATGACCGTTCCTTTCCTGTTTTGCGTTAGGTTTACTCTGAGCGTTTCCTTTCCCTCCGTTGGGATAAATAACGCACGGTGGTGACTCTTCTGTCATAGCCGACACCGATTTTCGCAGTAGCGACAAGATGAGACTTCTATATTGAGAAAGGTGGTCTTGAAGTTGGACACTAAACAGGGGATTTTACACTGAGAACCCTTATTTAGTAACTTATCACACTCTTGATTCTTGATGAATTGATCTTGAAATGATATATTAGACATCTCAACACAATATCCCATGACCATAGAGACTTGGAATTGAGTTTTAACCTCCTTCAATTTCACAGTTAACTGAGGATTAACCAGATGAAAACCCTAGATACAACATTCTTGACTGTGGCTTCTTCCACCTCACACAACAACTTAAATAAGCTCCAACATGGCTCTCAAAGCACTCAATGAGCTATATCAACATCTTATATCCATAATTATGAATTCACAACCGTCTGATGCTCTTCAATTGGCCTCCAAGTTAGGAGCTGACCCACATACATCCATCATCCTTTCACAAGACTATTGACCACTTCTAGATGACCTGATGACCATTCAAACTTGAGTAACACCCCTTGCTTAGGCTCAACACTCTGAGTAACCTCCTCTTGCTATACACAACCTCTTGATCCCCTGTTCAATGAAAAATGTTATGTGATGCAAATGCTAGAAAGAAATGAAACATAAACCAAGTTAAGAAAAGGTTGGACAAATTTTGGGGTGCAACAGCTTCCCCTATTCAAACGACTTGGACCTGAATGAGTGAAAAGCGAACGGCTTTTACGCAATCAAGGTAAAAGACGGTTGAATACCAAAGAACCCAGAAATTTGCCAATCGCAAAAAATAAAACTGCAAACAAGAAACTCCGGAGATAACCGCTCTAACCACAAACATACTCCGTTGGGGAAAAAAGGAACTTAACGAGTAACTCCGCTTGGGGAAAACCATGAAAGAAGGGAATACTTCAAATTTCCGGAATTTGGATATTCAACGAATAAAATGGGTCAATGAAATTTGCCGGAGCCTGGATGCTCAACATAATAGTCGGAGCCTGGACGCTCAACGAAAACAAACTGGAGCCTGGATGCTCAACGAAATAGCCGGATCCTGAATGCTCAATGAAAAAGCCAGAGCCTGAATGCTCAACGAAGATAGACCGGAGCCTGGATACTCAACGGGCCAAAAGTGTACACCAGAAAATTATCGGAGCCTGGATACTCAACGGGCCAAAAGTGTACACCAGAAAATTATCGGAGCCTGAATACTCAACGAAACTGGAATCACGGAAAATTTGTCGGAGTCTGGATACTCAACGCACAAGAGAAATGACCACATATTGGAACTCGGCCGGAGTCCGGATACTCAACGTAGTAAATCGGAGCCTGAACGCTCCACGAAAATAAACTGGAGCCTGGATACTCAACAAAATTGACCGGAGCCTAGATACTCAACGGACAAAAAGAGATCATCACCATATGAAACTTACCGGAGTCTGGATACTCAATGAAAATTTGACCGGAGCCTGGATACTCAACGGACAAAACTAAATACCACAAGTAAAAAATTCACCGAAATCTGGATATTCAACAGAGAAGGAGTACTACCATAAAACTTACCAAGGTCTGAATACCCAACCGACTTCACCGGAGTCTGGATACTCAACGGAAAAAAGCAATGCGTCACAAATGGAACATTCACCGGAGTCTGGATACTCAACGGAGAAGCCGGAGCCTGAATGCTCAACGAAAGTTGATCGGAGCCTGGATACTCAACGGACGAAGAAAACACTCGCTGGAGTTCTAAGAATATTATTTCAAGTTGACAGAGTCTGGACACTCAACGAACAAGACGAGCTGCATCATAAATTGCTATGGTCTGGATACCATACAGGGCTAAGGAGTGCATCATACACAAGAAACTTGTCGGAGCCTGGATACTCAACGACATTGACCGGAGTCTGGATACTCAATGGCTGAAGGGAAAATATCACAAATATACCGATTAAAAACTGAACACCACACTGTCCTCACCGGAGTCTGGATACTCGACGAAAAATCACAATAATATCAATCATCGTGGTCTGGATACCACAACCATCTTTACCGGAGTCTGAATACTCGACAGAAAAAGGAAAACCCCATCAACTGGGAATGGACCGGAGTCTGGACACTCAACAGACAAAAGAACTCATCATAAATACTTATCATGATCCTCTGAGATCCGAAGATACTGCTGGGGAATAACATGAGTCGGGGTCTAGATACCATGTGGGCTAAGAGAAATCACATGGTCTGGATACCAAGGGAAAAGATCAAACCTCCGAAGATACACCTGAAACAAAGAGATAACAACCTGGTTTATGTTTCACATTCATATATTTGAAAATAGCGTAATGCTCCATACGAAATGGAAATGCTACGCATTTGGGTAGATGCTATGCACGCATGCAGATGCAATAGAACTGAATCAGCAAGATAAATGTCGGAGATACAGAGAACACCCTACTGAGGCAAGAAAAATAACCCTGTTTGGGGAATCAACGATTCTTCCAGGGATAGAGCACAAACTTGCTCATGCCAATAACGATTGGACTTATGCCGAGAAATGGGCCCTTGCTGGCCTCTGGGGATTGCTCAGCTAGGGGACGAACCTAACCAGGCATGCACCTTGCGGGGGGTTACATGTGCATCAACTGTCGAAGGAAAGTGTACACGCTACATGTTCACTCAAACTGCATACAACTCTACTGGGGATAGAAGTATGAACTTCATTGACTGGGGGGATAGATTCAGGCTGGGGATAGGACGAACTTCATCCATACCTTTTTGCCCCAAGGGTAACAACCCTGCAACACTGAACAAACAAACAAGATATCCTACGCAATCGGAGCCATCTTAGTCATCATTCGTGACGTTGTTCAATTAATTCAAAGTTTTAACAATTATTGGCCAAGGCCTGCAAGTTTATGTAAGTGCGAGTTCATCAAAACATTGGGCGTTTTTCACAAACAAAACAGTAAAAGTTAAAACAAAACAAACGAGATACTAAATAGTATATGTTTATTGATAAATAGCCTGTAAATAGGCAAAGTTTTACAACAGATGCAACCCCTAAAAAGAGGAAGCTGCGCAAAAACAAAATACAGATATGTACAGAAATATACAAAAGTGTACAAAAATGTCAGCAAGGTGGCACAGATAAACACCATGAGTTGATCCCTCTATGACTCGCCTGACTCTGATGCTTTCCCGACGCTTCGTCTTCAGAAGAGATTGATTCGGATAAACGGCCCTCAGGTTCTCCCAATCCACTAAGCAATGAAGTTCTAACGCAAATCGCAGTCATTTGCTTTTTCAATCCCTAACTTTTTCTTGAATCGCCCTTTCGGGTTTTCAATTCACCGGGATACCCATTTTTGCCAAAGTCGCCTTTTCAGGTTTTCGACTATGCGGGTTTACATCTTTTCATTTTTATCCCTGATTTTTGCCCGAACCTATTTTTTCCTTTTTTTATGGTTTGTCGGGATGCCCTATTTTTGCCTGGACTTTTCTTTTTGTGTCCAGCGGGTCTCTTTTAAGCAAAGTATTTTTTAACTGCGTCTGCGTTCACAGGGGATGTGAAATCGTCACCATCCATGGTGGCTAACAACAAGGCTCCTCCGGAGAAGACCTTTCGAACGACATATGGACCTTCATAATTGGGAGCCCATTTGCCCCTGTGATCTGATTGCGGTGGGAGAATCTTTTTCAGCACAAGATCGCCCGTCTGAAAGCTTCTAGGGCGCACCTTCTTATCGTAAGCTTTCTTCATCCGGCTCTGATACAATCGACCATATGCAATAGATGCTAGCCTCTTCTCATCCATCAAGCTAAGCTGATTCGATCTATTATTTATCCACTCTGCCTCATCAAGCTTGACGTCAACCAGAACTCTTAAAGAAGGAATCTCGACCTCCAATGGTAGGACAACTTCCATACCATATACCAGCAAGAAAGGAGTTGCCCCGGTTGATGAGAGCACCGTCGTACGATAACCGTGAAGAGCAAAGGGCAACATCTCATGCCAATCTTTGTAGGTGACAACCATCTTTTGCACTATCTTCTTGATGTTCTTGTTGGCCGCTTCAACAGCGTCATTCATCTTCGGCCGATAGGGCAATGAGTTGTGATGCTCGATTTTGAAATTCTGGCACAATTCCTTCATCATCTTATTGTTCAGATTCGAACCATTATCAGTAATGATTCGCTCGGGTATTCCATATCTGCATATGATGTCCTTCTGTATGAACCGGGTTACGACTTGCTTTGTGACATTGGCGTACGAGGCTGCTTCAACCCATTTGGTGAAGTAATCAATGGCAACTAAGATTAAACGATGACCGTTGGATGCGGTTGGCTTAATCTTGCCAGTCAGATCAATGCCCCACATGGAGAAAGGCCATAGGGACGCCATAACATTTAATGGGCACGACGGTACATGAATTTTATCTGCATAAATCTGGCATTTATGGCATTTCTTTGCAAATTTGAAACAATCTGACTCCATAGTTAGCCAATAATACCCTGCTCGTAATAGTTTCCGAGACATGGCATGCCCGCCGGCATGTGTACCGAACGTGTCCTCGTGGACTTCTTCCATAAGCAACGTTGCTTCTTTTTCATCCACGCATCTCAACAACACCAAATCATGGTTCCTTCTGTACAGCACACCATCTGGGTTTAGATAAAAGTTGTCAGACAACCTCCTCAGCGTCTTCTTATCCTGAGCCGAAGCCCCTGGTGGATACTCTTGCTTCTTGAGGAAGTTTTGTATGTTGTAAAACCATGGCTTGCCATCAGCAACCTCGTCAATGGCGAATACAAAAGCGAGTCTGTCCAAGCGAGAAATGACTATTCTGGGAGCATCATTCCAGAAATTCACTTTATACATCGAAGATAGTATTGCCAAAGCATCGGTCATCTGATTCTCTGCTTGCGGCACATGGTGAAACTCTACCCAATCGAAGAAGGGTAACAACCTCCTTGCGTAATCTCTATAAAGAATTAGATTCGGTTGATGAGTTTCCCACTCTCCCATGATTTGATTAACCACTAGCGTTGAATCGCCATATACATCCAAATTCTTGATTCTCAAATTAATAGCCTCTTCGAGACCCATGATACATGCTTCGTACTCAGCTTCATTGTTAGTGCAAGGGAATGTCAACATGGCAGTGAACGGGATATGAGTACCATGAGGAGTTGTAATAATTGCCCCGATTCCACTACCATAGGAATTGACAGCACCGTCGAATATCATCTGCCATTGAGAACCTTTCTCTGGACCTTCGTCGTGCAGCGGATCTTCACAATATTTCGCTTTGAGGAACATGATATCCTCGTCAGGAAATTCAAACTTCATTGGTTGATAATCTTCGATAGGCTGCTCAGCAAGGTATTCTGATAGAACACTTCCTTTTATGGCTTTCTGAGAAACATACTGTATATCGTACTCTGTCAGTACCATCTGCCACCTGGCAATTCTTCCTGAGAGCGCTTGCTTCTCGAAGACATACTTAATCGGATCCATCTTCGAAATCAGCATGGTTGTGTGATTGAGCATATATTGTCTCAAACGTTTGGCAGCTCAAGCAAGTGCGCAACACGTTTTCTCGAGCATTGAGTAATGGGACTCAGAATTTGTGAACTTTTTACTCAGATAATAGATTGCATGCTCCTTCCTTCCAGTCTCGTCGTGTTGACCGAGAA
Organism: Lathyrus sativus; assembly: GCA_963859935.3. Taxonomy (NCBI): domain Eukaryota; kingdom Viridiplantae; phylum Streptophyta; class Magnoliopsida; order Fabales; family Fabaceae; genus Lathyrus; species Lathyrus sativus. The sequence continues at coordinate 465,121,551 of OZ012740.1, forward strand.
CACAACCCATACTGTTCTCAAGAACCGTTAAGTACATGATTAAAAGCCTTCCAACTATTAGTGGTATTAATATCGGAGGTTCCTGCAAGTATTCTTTTATCTTATCAAATGCTTTTTGACAATTTTCATTCCAGACGACCGCCTGATCCTTTTTTAACAATTTAAACATTGGTTCACACGTGGCCGTGAGATGAGATATGAACCGAGCAATGTAGTTCAATCTCCTCAGGAAACCACGGACCTTCTTTTCTATTTTCGGTGCTGGCATGTCTTGTATGGCTTTTATCTTTGCAGGATCGACCTCGATTCCTTTTTCACTGACAATGAACCCCAATAACTTTTCGGACCAAACTCCAAAAGTGCACTTATTTGGATTCAATCTCAATCTGAACTTCCTGAGCCTCTTAAACAGCTTCAACAAGTTGACCAGATGCTCTTCCTCCGTTTGTGACTTTGCTATCATGTCATCAACATATACCTCAATCTCATGATGAATCATGTCATGAAACAAAGTGACCATAGCCCGCTGGTAGGTTGCCCCTGCATTTTTCAACCCAAAAGGCATTACCTTGTAACAGAACGTCTCCCACAGCATAATGAATGTCGTCTTCTCCATATCTTCTGGTGCCATCTTTATCTGATTATATCCCGAAAAACCATCCATAAAGGAAAATACGGAGTATTGAGCAGTATTGTCAACCAATACGTCAATGTGAGGGAGCGGGAAGTCATCCTTTGGGCTCGCCTTATTCAAGTATCTGTAATCTACACACATCTGTACGTTACCATCTTTCTTAGGTACAGGTACGATGTTGGCGACCCACGGAGGGTAAGTGGTTACAGCTAAAAATCCAGCGTCCAACTGTTTTTGAACTTCTTCTTTGATTTTTACAGCCATATCTGGTATTGTCCTTCTAAGCTTCTGCTTGACCGGCGGACATTCCTCGCGCAACGGCAAGTGATGAAACACTATGTCGGTGTCAAGCTCGGGCATATCTTCGTACGACCAAGCAAAGATGTCACTATACTCTCAAAGCATCTCGACCAGTCTTTGCTTGATGTCACTCAGTAGCGCAGCTCCTATCCGAACATTTCTGATGACTTCTTTATAACCTAGGTTAACAACCTCGATTTCCTCCTGATGAGGCATAATGATTTTCTCTTCTTGTTTCAAGAGTCTAGCTAGCTCTTCATGCAGGTCTTCATCCTCATCAATCTCTTCTTCAGCTTAATATATCGGTTGATCAAAGTCGAAGCGAGTCATATGAGGTTCTGAATCGGTGTCATCTGTAATAGGAATCCTGCAATGAAAATGATTAAATGTTTCAAACAATATGCAAACAAGTATAAACCACATTGCTCTTTTATTATGAAAAATAAAAATAAGAAAGATAGAGATCACAAAATTTGAATGAGAAAACGCCCTTTGATTAATTGATAAATAATGTTCAGACATAAACAAATAGGGCCCTAAAATAAAAAACCACTATGCCCCGGGTAGGACATAGGGTAATACAATAATTGGAAAAACAAAGCATTATTGTTCTGTCGTCACTTGAACGAATTCTTCAATTGACCAGTTGCGCAGGCTCTGTCCCGGAATACACGGCTTGATCCAGGTGTCCATATCACAATCACTGTCTCCTTCTTCGTCAGATACAACATTGATTCTCTCGAAGATAACTCCTCCCTTAGTGAACTGTACGGGCCCTTTATAGCGCGGCGCGCTCTGAGAGGCTGAAGGAGAGGAGAATGACGGTCGATACCCTAAACAAAACTTGTCTTGCTTGTGGGGAATCTCCAATACTTGGCCCCATCCCTGCACTGCCCCAGTCTGTACCACTGCTTGAGCCTCTTTAAACGAAGACATAGCCACTTCTGGCACCTTGATCACAATAGGAGACTTGTCTTTAATCTTAACCGCTTCGAAGGCCTGGCAAAGAGTTTCATGGATCTCTCCGTCCATTTCGACATACTTGAAAGATGATAAATGGCTGATCATTATATCCTCCTCCCCGCATACCGTAACAACGCTACCACCAACCATGTATTTCAGCTTTTGATGCAGCGTGGAGGTCATATCTCCCGCTGAATGAATCCATGGGCGGCCTAGTAAACAACTGTAGGCCGGATGGATATCCATGATGTAAAACACTGCATCAAAGACTTCAGGTCCAACCTGAATAGGCAAAGTTACCTCCCCAAAAACAAATCTTCAGGTTCCATCAAACCCACGCACCACCAAATCACTTGGTGTGCAAATCAACCCCTGTATATCTAACTTCATTAGGGCCTTCTTCGGAAGTACGTTTAAAGATGATCTCGTATCCACAAGCACGTGAGACATGACATCCCCTCGGCATTCTAAAGATATGTGCAGCGCACAATTATGGTTTCTGCCTCTTGGCGTCAAATCCAAGTATGTAAAGCCTAAGCCATTTCCTGCATTTACGTGCGCCACAACTCCCTCGAGTTGATTGATCGAAATTTCCTGTGGCACGTAAGCAGTGTTTAATATTCTCATCAGTGCATTCTTATATGCCTCAGAGCAAAGTAGCAACAACAAGATAGATATCTTGGAAGGAGTTTGCTGCAAATGATCGACTATCTTGTAGTCGCTTTTTTGAATCAGCCTCATAAACTCCTCCGCGTCTTTCAACAAAGATTCCTTCTCCCCAGATTGAGAAGTCTCCTCTATCACCGGTATTTTCCCCTTGTCCACCTTATCAACAGTCACTTCAGGCGATGAAAAGACCCGGCCACTACGGTACACTTCGGGGTCCATTGCAGTACATTCCAGTACACTTCGGCTCCGTAGTTCCACGAAATAGCCTTGGTGCTTTCAAACGGCACAGGACCCGCTTTTGTGATAGTTATCGTTGGTGGCTTTGGCGCATAAATAGTAACAGTCTTATATGGGATGGAGATTGTCGCAATCTCATCCCTTTCTTCAGCCACCAAACCCTCAGACGCTCTTCCAACAGAATGGTTGAATTGTAAAACTCTGTTATCCATCATCTCCTGAACACATCTTTTCAACAATCCACACCCTCTCTCAGGATCAACTAGACACTCAACACAATCCTCAGCACAACCCGAGAAAACACCCCCCTTCAGCAATCTGGCTTTCACAAAGCTTAAGGGTGTCTTCAGCTCATCAACATCCGTCACCAAATTCAACACCTCCTCCTCGATAATTGCATTAACCCCAGCCTGTTCATGATTCGGCATGGGATTCTTCACCACATTAGGAACATCATTGGAAAAATTAATCGCCTTACTGTCAATCATGTCCTGCACCTTATGTTTAAAGGCTTTACAATTATCAATGTTATGTCCTGGGGCACCCGAATGAAACTCACAACAAGCATTTGCATCGTACCCGGGTGGAGGAGGCCCAGTCAAGGGAGCCAAAGTCCTTTTCTGAATCAATTGCAGCTGTAACAAAGCCTGCAATAGCTGAAAATAAGGAATGGGTGGCGCATAAAAATGTCTATTTGTTGCCCGGCCTCTATCTTGGTATCTTCCGTACCCTTGTTGATTTTGTTACGATCGTTGCTGTTGTTGCTGCTGTGGTTGTTGAACTGCTGGAATGGTAATATTGGCAATCTACTGATGCTGCCGATTCTGACCTCTGTAACACCCCAAATTTTACCCTCAGATTAGTCGATTCATGTCGCATGTCATTTCATTTTTGCATCAGCTCACTACTAACAGGTTACGCAGTCTGTTTATTTTGCAGGAGAATCACATCAGGCGCACTTTAACTGTTGAAGGGCGAAATGGTCATTTATTCACTGTTTGCTGACAATTTAGGGAGCAGGGTCATTGTCAGTAATCCCTCAAATAATTAGGATCTCCATTTACGAGTTCCTTATTTCATTTGAGGAAGAGCGGAATTTTATAAGTAATTTTGACGTCTGAATCTTCGAGACACAGTAATTCATTCAAAGGCTGAGACTTTGGTGTCAGGGGATCTCTGAGATGTTGTTTTATCATATAGGGCTGATTATGTTGAGATGTCAGTGATGTGGTTCAAAGCAGTGCGAGAATTCTTCTGTTATCTGCCAATCAGTTCTTAAAGGGAAAGCAGTGGAAATTTCGATTCGGGTGTGGATTTATTATCTGTTTAATCGTGATCTTGTTGGCAGAGTCGGTTCGGGACGTGGGATTTAGTTAGCAGAGACACAATTGAATTTTTAGTGCGGAGTTTAGTTCTGTTCACTGTTAATCAGATTTCTCTGCTTTTGGTTGTTTTACTTCGTTCAAGGCCGGTACTGTTTCTATCATCAGGCACAACTTAAGTTGGACAGGAAATTTGGGCCATTGGATCTGGTTGATGAAGTTCTAATCGGGAATGGTGTCGGAAGCGAAGCTAGTCGGATAAATTGGAGTTAATAAAACTTTGGAGTTTCGTTCCATTTGTGTGTTTTTAAGTTAATCGTATTGCATTGCACCGTCATTCTAAATTAATTTCATTTAGTTCTATCTTATTTTTTTCTTTCATTTTAAAAAATAAATCATTTCATTTTAAGTTTTCTTTCATGTTAAAATAAATCATCTCCTTTTAAATTTTGTTTCATTTTATTTTAAATAACTTCATTCTTAAAAAGAAAATATATATATAATAACTTTATTTCATCTAATCACCTTTTTATTTTGTATTATTAGTTCTATTTTCATTATTATCTTTGTTTTATATTTTAAATAAAAAGCATATACGTGCATTAGTCTTCATTTTCATTTGCATGTCAAAAATAAAATAAATAAATTAAAGATTTTTATTATTAATATTAATTCTTTACAAAATTGATAAATAAACAAAGAGTTTTATTAATAATTTTAGTTCTTTATAAAAAATAATAGTAAATAAATAAAATTAAAAATATTAAAAAAAAATTATTACATTTTTCATAAAATATAAAATTTCTAAAAAATTCCTAAGTCTTCCGATCTTCTTCGACTTTTCCCGGGCTTCTGATCGACTCTTCCGAACCTGCAAACAAAAACCACCAAGCATAAGTTTAATCGGTTAATTTGACACCCTCAGAGATGTTATCATCGGGTGTCCGATTCGCGACCTTGGCCAAATCATGGCAGATTTTGTTCTTAAAGTTTCCGAGGCTACAGAAAGATGAAGAGAAAAATTTGTTTCGAAATGAGCTGTGGGCCAAAAGGGTTATTCGAAAAGCCGGTTGAGAAAAGAGATTTTCTCAGGAGGACGGTTTGCCCCAAATGGGACCGTAACGCCAATCCTCCGAAAAAACCGATTCCAACAATCCAACGTCCAACAAGTAAAACCAGTTTGGAATAAGTTCAAGCACAAAAAAACAGTTCCAAACCAGTTCCAATAATCCAGCAGAATAATCCAATCCTATTCACACAACAGCCCAACAATTTTCAACGGATCCATCAACAACAATCAAAACGCAACCCAGTCCAAAAGAACACGGGCAGTTCCTGGAGTACTGCGATGAACCACAACCATTTCGCAACAATCACAACAATAAGCCAGAAATACCTGAAAAATTTTCAAACCCAAAAGTCATGAATATGGCAGAAAATTCGGAGGGTCGTTTCAAGAACCAGTTAAATGTGAAAACCAGAATAAAGTTAGAAACAGATCCAACCCACAAATCGTGCCAACAAAGGACTGATATAAAAATCATTAGATGGGAATAAGAAACCCTAAGAACAAACACAAAGCGACGACTCAGTGGATCCTTCATATCCATCATCATCGCCCTTCAGAGGATCAAAAAGCAAACCTAACGAAACCACCAGTGGGGCAACGAAGCAACGGCTCAGAGGATCTAACGATCCTTCATCATCGCCGCCGGAAAGAAGAAGAAGAAGAAGAAGATTGTCTCGAAGCAACCAAAGCGTGCATCGGAACCCAAAGATCGCCGCGGTCGGAGATCGGAAGAGAGACTACCGTCACCATTCTTTGAAGAACACGGTGGGCAATCCACTCCTGGCCTCAGGACTTCCATCATCGGTCGTAAACGAACACCGTCAAAGTAACCAGATCGCTTCAAAAAGCCAAAGAGGTGAGCAAGCTATTTTTATTCACGGGTTGATTTGTGTTTTGTAGGAACGAAGAAGGAGAGCACGACATGCAAGGAAAAAAATCAGGAAAGCTTTGTTATCACCGGCCATGGCGCCGCCGGTATTTGGAGAGGGAGAAGATAAGGGCTCACCAAAAAACCCTAAGGCAAATGAATAATGGCACCAAATGGCCCTCACCTTTTCTTTTATTGTTCTGTTTTTAAATTTGTTTATTTGTTTGTTTATTTACCATTTTATTGCTGTTATGGTTTAATATTATTATTTAACATAACCTATTATTTAATTAATATTATTTTCCCTATAATGAATCTAAAAGGGCAACTTTAAAACTTGAGAAAATCATTGTTAAATGAAGAGTAATTCCCATGATTGGAACTGATTATCGTTTCCTTAGTGAATTTGGTATAAAAAAAAACAAGTATAATAAAGCGTTTTAAATTTTGAAAAAAAAACATTTTTTAACATTATTATTAAAAACTTTTTAATAAAGCTAAAACGGATTTTTCTTCATAAAAAAAATCCTTTAAAGTTTTTTTAGTGAAAATAAAGTTTAGTTTTGAAATTTTTTTAAATTACAGTAAATTTTTTTTCTCTAATTAAATTACAGTAAATTTTTTTAGTGAAAATAAAGTTTAGTTTTGAAATTAAAATTAAATTTTTTAGCTTTAAAATTAAAGGCAAAATATCCTTCTTGGTCTCTTAACTATACCTCGGGGTTCATTTTACTCCCTTAACTTTAAAAAGTTCCATATTGGTCCCTTAACTCTTCAAACGTTCCATATTATTCCTTTTTGACCTATTAGCAACGGAAAAAAAATCAAAAAACCGTCGCTAAATCCGTCGCTAATAGGTCAAAAAGGACTAATATGGAACATTTGAAGAGTTAAGGGACCAATATGGAACTTTTTAAAGTTAAGGGACCAAAATGAACCCCGAGGTATAGTTAAGGGACCAAGAAAGATATTTTGCCAAAATTAAAATATCTTTTTAGCATTAAAAATTAAAATGTCTTTTTAGCATTTAAAGTTAAAATATCTTTTTTGCATAAAAATTGAAATATCTTTTAGCATTAAAAATTAAAATATCTTTTTGCATAAAAATTAAAAATATTTTTTATTTAAAACTATTTTTTTCCTTACAGAATTTAAAATCCTTTTAAACTTAATGTAGATTTAGTTTTCTATTGTAACTTAATGTAAATCAAATAAATAAAAACTAAAACTTAATGTAGATTTGATTTCTCATTAAAACTTACTGCAAATCATTTCTTAAAATTTAATGTAAATTAAAGTTTCTCAATTTTTAAAACTTAATGTAAATTAAATGTTTTTTAAAGTTTAATTTAAAACATTTTTAACTTAAACAAAATTTTTATCTAAACTTAATATTAAATTCCTTTTATTAAAATTTAATAAAGAAACTTAAAATTTTTCTAAATTAAAACTTTTTTAACTCATCTTTAAAACTTAAAATTTAAAAGCATTTCTAAAACTAAAATCATTTTTGTGTAAAATTAACCAAAACCCTTTTTAAAATATATACATATATATATATATATATATATATATATATATATATATATATATATATATATATATATATATATATATATATATATATATATATATATATATATATATATATATATATATATATATATATATATATATATAACAACTTTAATCTCCCCCTTTTTTATGATGGGCAACTTGCAAACTTGCATTATAGTTGAGTTGAATTGAGAATTAAGTAAAGCATGATCAAGGCTTTTATTTAGTTCTCCAATGAAACATTGCACCATATCTGTAAGATGTTGGATCGAACTCTAGTATGATCAAAGTGTAGCTTCTGGTTCGATAGGAAATAAGCATGAGGTCGAAGTTTGTTCGCATGCTGCTATCAGAGTAATGCGTGTTGTAGCCGAAGTTTGTTCTAATATGCATTAGTCAATATTGCTAGGTTTGTTAGTGTGTTGAATTGGGCCTTACTTGTAAGCTCAATTGTTTAAGTTAGCTTGTACCCTAAGTTAGCTTGTAATGGGTAATTATTAAAAAGTTCATTAGGTTAGTGTGTTATTTTTCTTATAAATAGGATGCTAGTTTCTCAATCTTGGATAAGAAAAAATAGGAAGATAAAATTCTAATTTTAAGAGAGAGATATTATTTTGTTATTCTTTTATACTTGTAATCTTGTTCTAAGAGTAAGGAAAGAATAGCAATTTATAACTAATCCTTGTTGTTCCTTATTGTTTTACCCTGTTATCTTTGTTATCACTAACCCTTGTATGTTTCTTGATTATAAAGAAACCGTTTATACTTTGTTTTAAGACATCTGATTCACAACAATATTAAATTAGCATAAAACAACATGAATCAAATCTAAACTCACATTACAACTTCTCCTCCTTTGACAATTCAAAAAGATATAGATGCTAATGAGCCTAAATGAAAAATAACCGGCAACAAAACAAATTATTAAGAGAAAACAAAGCTACACATATCTAAGAAGGATATACACCAAAGAGAATGATATATTATAGATGCACGAGAGATAACACATGCCAAATGCAATAAATACGCACAAAACAACATGAAACTAATCAATAACAAAACTATTTGTGATCAAGATGAACATATACGGAAGATAAATAATGCATGAACAATTGAAAAAGAAGATCTAAATGCACATAGTCAAAAATTGCAATTAACTGAATTTTAAATGCAAAAGTAAGATGAATAAGCAGTATTCTGCACATATATATCTTCACATATACAGAATAGAACCAATAAATATATAATGGCAAGATAGAGTTTGGAGAGATTATACTAATAGACTTGGTAAGAAGTAACTTTCGACACGAGATATTGTTAATGCATACTAAAATATATAGCAAAGTAGAAATGAAACATAATAAAAATATATTCTAAACATGATGGATCTAGAATCCATAGTTCCCTACATATTTTGTGAAAAAGTTTATGTGGATAACAATTTTTTAAAGATATCATCAAGCTCGTTTTTCGTATCCACGTGCTTAAAAACAACATCGCCCTTTTTGACATGATCCATAAGGAAGTGGTGTCAGATCTCTATATGTTTAGTGCATGAATGTAACAGGGGATTCTAAGTAAGAGTTTCCCTAGTTATGGAGAATATTTTGATACCTAAAGCTTACTAGTTGCCTTTTGAACACTTCCTAGTTTAAGATCCATGATTTGATTGCTCAACTCTAGTATTTTTATTTATTATCATAAAACGCATACTTATTGATATTGCGATCAATAAACAATATAAATGGTCGTATAATTCCTCTCAAGAGTCTTCAACTAATCTGGGGTTAATGTCATTGTTTTCTTGGGCCGCGTATGCACACATCCTAGTCCTTGGGAAGCATAATAGTAAATTACATACAATTTATTTGGTTGAGGTAAAACTAACACATGTGAGGATGTCAATCTCTCTTCGATATTTAAAAAATTTTGCACACATTTTTATCCAAGAAAAAAAATTTGTCCTTCCTAGTCAATTGTGTCACTTGTGCCACAATGTTAGGAAAACATTCAATAAGTGTGTTATAATACTCTAGAGCACCCACAGACTTTGTACATGTGTAATAATTTGATATATTAACATATAATTATTCCTCGTGCAGAACTTGCAAAACTAGTCGTATATGTCCTCGTGCTCCTTTTGATCCCATGAATAAATGAAAATGTCATCAATAAATTAAAAGTAAATAATGTTCCAAGCACACCGAATAAACAAAAATATTCTCTTTGGTGAGTTCTTATGAATGATCATGATAAATGATCGAATGATTACCTCTGGTAGTGATGAACTCTTAAAATCAAATTCATATAGTGATCACAAGCATTACATAATGTCAACACCTCTAGTTAGTATAAACAAACAAAATATTTTCACTCGTGGTGCTAGTTCATTTGAATGAATGCTTAGAGTGTGAAAGGGTGTAGTTTTAGGTTTTAGAAAATTAGGATTTTAAAACAAAATTTGGTCAAGCAAAAAAAAATTGCTTCAATACAAGGATTCTATTTATGGAACCACTTATGTGGACTGTAAGTCAAACAAGCCCAATTAAGTACATTGTACCTTACAGTGTATCATATTTCAACTAAAAGCAACTTACCTTATGAAGTACTGGATTTCTATAACTAACGTAAGGGCATTGCAAGACCGCACCACCAAATAAGTTTCACTTATTTATTTAACTTCTCATTAATATATTCTTATGTGTGTGACCCTGTAGGTTCTTTAGAATAATATGTTGGAGTAAACTTGCTTGTGAATTGCCCATATGATTTTGAACCAAGAGTTTTCCAATAGTTGCTTGATAATCAATGTGTCAGACAACATATTGTCATATGCATCTTAACCTCAAATGATTACTTAACAAAAGTAGATTTTATGTGTTCTTTCTACATTATAGGTTACTTTGAATACTTTCATTAGCTTTCGATACATGTAACAAGCATTGGAGAATAAAATTATTCTCTTACATATTATTATTATCAAAACCAAAGTTAGAGGTCATTTCTCTTCAATTCACTTTGTTTAAACATCAATTCCTTCATCCAAGTATTTTATAGATTTTAAGGTTGATTAATAACAACCTACCAACTAACTAAAACCTAAGTTAGAAGGATTATCACTTACTCTCTTGTCGTACCTCAAAAAATACGATCCTTCGCAAAATATATCGCACGCTCGCGGAAAATAGTTTGAACAAAGTTGCCACCAAACTTTATTTAATCCAATGGAGTAAAGGGAAAATATTTATAAAACCCTTAAAACGAAAATAGTCATCGCAATCATATTTGGATTCGGGAGTCGATTATGTAAGGGGAAGATATTAGCACCTCTTATGTCCGTTGTACTCAACGGGAACCTTCTAGTTAAATTTGCGATTGAATGTTAGCTAATGTCATTTATTTTCAAGTGGTAAAAAGATTAAAAAAGAAAAAGAATGGAAACCATAAAAAATTTTATCAAGGTGTCAGACGAGATTGTGGGTCTCACTCCTACGTATCTTCATGTGTAATAGAAAATTCAAGGCTATGTAGTTCTTGGTAGAAAATGTTTGTTGGTGGGTCGATTTTAGCGAAAGATATGTAGTCGCATTCGACAGAAAACAACGTTTTACCCAAAACAAGTGAGGAGTGGACATTCACATCACGGAAGAATGGATTTTACAAATCAACATTCACGGGAAACATAATTCATCTCAACTCAAATAGTTATGGACAAAGCAATATTTTACATCGTCTCAAGACATAATATATTATGTTTATGAAAAAGGTTTGAAGTTTGCACGATAGCAATAAAAAAAAGTTTGATTTGTTTGAAGTATTTTGAATGATTGCAATAACTTGGATGAGCGAGATAAGTATCTCGAATCTTAGCCTTAGGAGCTCGTGGTAAGCACCAAGTTCCATTTCCATCTTATTTGCAAAAGTGTTTAATATGGTTTGATGTTTTGAGGTTTTGATTGAGAAAAGGTTTGTGCAAGTCGTATTAAAAGTTGTATAGGTGGTGGGATCTAGGATAGGCGAGATAAGCATCTCGAATCCTAACTTCTGGATCTCGTGGTAAGCACCGCGGTCTTTTTCCATCTCTATTGAAAATGTTCAAATAATGATTAAGAGTTTTCAAATTTTTGTTAGAAAATGGCTTGACGTTGGATCAAGCATTTAATTAACATTTATGAAAGAATTTGTTTGAATATGAAGTGAAATGGATTAGGGTTTGAAAAATGATTAAAGGTGAAAATGAGATAGTGCTAAGTGGTGATATCTTTTGAAAACTAATTGTCGTACCTTGAAAAATACGATCTTCCCGATGCGCAAAACAAGGGTTGCACGATCACGGATGGACTTATGAGAGTCACCACCGAACTTTATTAATTTCCATGAGGGGAAAGGGGAAACATCGAAAAAAACCCACGGTGAAAGGATAGGGTATGGTCATAGCAACCATGTTGGATTTGGAAGTCGGTTATGTAAGGGGAAAATACTAGCATCCCCTACATCTATCATACTCGATGGGAACCATCTAAGTTGTTTAGGCATGAAAGGGTATTAGATATCTCAAAGCTTGACTAATTTGAATCATTTTATTCTGATAAAAATCAGTTACCTGTTGCAAAAGCTAGCGGAGGTCTACATCAGTGAGATTGTGAAGCTGCATAGTATTCCTTCGAGTATCATTTTAGATAGAGATCTGAGGTTCACGTTGAGGTTTTGGTAGAATTTGCTAGGAAACTTGGGAACCAAGTTGAGGTTAATTTCTTCCTATGATTTATAGATAGATGGTCAGACAAAAAGAAGTATCCAATATTTGGAAGATTTGTTGAGAGCTTGTATTTTAGAACAATGAGGTAATTAGGATAGTTATTTGTCTTTGATCGAGTTCACATATAACAGCAATTATCATTCTAGTATTGGAATGGAACATTTTGAAGCTTTGTACAGAAGGAGGTGTATGACTTCTTTGCGTTCGTATGAATCAGGTAAAAGTGTTGTGCTTGGACCAGAGATTATTTAGCAAACTATTGGGAAGATCAAGATGATTCATGAGAAAGTAAAGACATCACAGAGTAGACAAAAGATTTATCATGATAAGAAAAGAAAGGCACTTGAGTTATCCTTGATTGCTTTATACACCGCTAATGTTTTCAAATGTATGCTCACCCCTGGTTGTTTGGTTTATGGTGTTTTATACTTTCGTGATACAAATACTCAGGTAGAAGAGCACTAGTTTTTATTGAGATGGAGGAAGACGTTGATGCCTCTTCATTTAATTTATTGTTTTTTTAGTCTATTAGCTTTGGCGTCGCTCGAATATGTAACGTTGGGGACAATTTATTTTGGTACAATTATGTTTCTCTTTGAGATGTTTGAATTATTTCATTAACTATTGGTGTTGAGACAAATACACATTTTCCGTAAGGTTTTGATGTTTTATTTCGCTGCTTTAGTGTTATGTTTTGTTGAGTAAGATGTTTGGTGATTAATGTGTAATGCCCTATTTGAGGAAGTTAATTGAATTACTTTATAAACTAAAAGTTAGGATTTTAGTGTGTTACACCTTTAATACAAGTTTGTAATCTTATTTGGAGTCATATATTGTCTCAATGTAACTTGATTCCTATAAATAAGTAAAGATTCGACAAAAAAATATCAACTAGAACTCACTCGTGAGCATGAGTATTTCCATCGTCTCCCATTCAGGCAATAACTACAAGTTGGTCACACCCATTTTCAAAAAATTTTTCTATTGTTTCTTGGAAGCTTGTAAATAGATGGCTAAACTATTTACATTTCATCATAAATAAACATGTCTTTTAGGGGATATTTGGACCAATGGTATGAGATGGAATTGAATCAAATGAAGTAGTAAATAATGAGATCTTATTGGTTGGATTTGTAAATAATGGATGGATTAAAATGGAACATGATGGAATCTATTCCATTAAATCCTTCATTCTTTTTGTTTCATCTAACTTAAGATGTATGCAATGGAATGAAGCATTATTAATAAAATATTTAAACAATGGAGTTGGATATATATTTTATTCTGCTCAGTTGCAATCCATTCTTCTCTATTATATTTAAACAATGGAGTTGGTCACACCCATTTTCAAAGCTTTTTCCTATTGTTTCTTGGAAGCTTGGAAATAGATGGCTAAATTATTTACATTTCATCATCAATAAACATGTCTTTTAGGGGATATTTGGACCAATGGTATGAGATGTAATTGAATCAAATGAAGTAGTAAATAATGAGATCTTATTGGTTGGATTTGTAAATAATGGATAGATTGAAATGGAACATGATGAAATCTGTTCCATTAAATCCTTCATTCTTTTTGTTTCATCTAATTTAAGATGTATGCAACGGAATGAAGCATTATTAATAAAATATTTAAACAATAGAGTTAGATATATATTTTATTTTGCTCAGCTGCAATCCATTCCTCTCTATTATATTCTATTTCGCTTTGCTATGTATATTTTATCAATTCAAACATAGCTTTATACTTTTTCACATGTACAAAGATAATAATTATTGTGTTGATAAATTAGCTTCATAAAGTTAAAAATCAAATTCATTGTCCCATCAAGACAACTTAGTTGGTAGTTGTGCAGGGACATCAGTCATAGGACGTGAGTTCGAACCAGCGACGTTCATTACAAAAAAACATCATTAGCCACATGATATTCATGCCACAAACGAAAAAGTCACACTGCAAAACACAAATTAGTGACATGAGCAAACACGTTGCAGGAGGGCAAATGCAAAAGCTTTTTAAAAGGTGATATTTGTTTCACTGGTCACATGAAAACCTGGATTCCCTTTTTATCATTTTAAATATTTAACGACGTGAAACTCACATGGCGACGTCCATTTTAGCGACGTGGTTTTCACGTGGTTGAAATATATTTTTCTTGTAGTAATTCCACTTGTTCACTTTAAAAAGGTGAATTTAAGCCATCAACTTATTTGACAAAAGAAAATCTAATGCACCTTATATGTTTCCTAAACACCATGCAAAAAACTAAGATGTGCCCTAGCTTTTTAAAAGGTGAGATTTTTTTCATTGGTCACATGAAAACCTGAATTTCCTTTTTATTATTTTAAATATTTAGCAACGTGAAATTCACATGGCAACGTCTATTTTAGCGACGTGGTTTTCACGTGGCTGGAATCTATTTTTCTTATAGTGATTCCACTTGTTTACCTTTAAAAAGGTGAATTTAAGCCATCAAGCTATTTGATAAAAGAAAATATAATCCATTAATGTATGAGATTATATTTACTTTTATATTTGTTAAGCGTAGTTGATTTTGGTCCATGTTAAAAATAAAATTCTTAAAGGGAATTTCTTAATGCACCCTATATGTTTCTTAAGCACCACGCAAAAAACTAAAATGTCCCCTAGCTTTTTAAAAGGTGAGATTTGTTTCATTGGTCTCGTGAAAACCTGGATTTCCTTTTTATTATTTTAAATATTTAGCGACGTGAAACTCACGTGGCAACGTCCATTTTAGCGACGTGGTTTTCACATGGCTGGAATCTATTTTTCTTGTAGTGATTCCACTTGTTCACCTTTAAAAAGGTGAATTTCAACCATCAAAATATTTGACAAAAGAAAATCTAATTCATTAATATATGAGATGATATTTACTTTCATATTTGTTAAGCGTAACTGATTTTGGTCCATGTTAAAAATATAATTCTTTAAGGGAATTTTTTAATGCAGCTTATATGTTTCTTAAGCACCACACAAAAAATTAAAATGTCCCCTAGCTTCCGGAGATGTATCTTCAGACGCACCTAATACACACTCTACGTAGGTCATTTTGAGTGGTGCCCTATAAGTTGAGTTTTTTTAATTCAGAAGATGCATCTTCGGATTTTTTCAAGAAATATATTCATAATTAATCAACTCAATAAAAATTATGGAGACGCATCTTCGGAAGTTTGGCCGGGGTTTCAAAATTTGTTGTCACTTTTGCATGTCAGATATTTATGGAGATGCATCTCTGAAATAATCTGATAAAAAACACTGGTGCATGATCACATATCCATTATTGTTTTTCTCTACAAACCCTCACCAAAAACCACTCCATTCTCAATCCACTTTTTCACTCCGAGTCTTTAATCTTGTAGTTCATCATATCAAAGGGAGTAAAAGAAGTTAGAATTTTAGGTAAATATCATTTATTTTACACTACATCACTCACATTAATCCTATTTTTTTCCTGAAAAAACGAGCTTTGTTTCTGGAAATGTATCTTTGGAACGAGTATGAACTTTTCCTGAGATGCATTTTCGGTAGCAGTCAACATTTATTTTCCTATTATGTTTTTAGTAGTAGCACTTATTTAATTTATATGGTAATTATTTTCATTAAATATGATGGACCTTGGTGTTTTCCCCAAATAAGTTGTTTCTATGAATGCCAAGGGTGTTGTTGTGAAGGCGGTAGATATTGGCAACTAATTTTAAAACGAGCAAGAGTTTGAATCTCATGATCAAATGCTTCAATAGATTCATATTGAGGCCTTCAAACTTAGATTTGGATGGTTATCGGAAGGTTCGATAGTGGTTCGGATAGAAGATGCGTTTTTGCGGCAATAACGATTGAAAGAAGCAGGAAATATAGAACTCCTCTTCGGAATTTTAAAAGAGATGATACCGATTTAAGAAAATGTAAGTGACCCTTTAAGGTGCGTGGTTACATGTTAGCAAACAAAAACTAGAGATTTAATATCATTTACAGTTTGCATAACCATGGTTTGTGTGAAAAGTTAGTCGGCCATCCAATTTTGTGTCGGCTCATGCCGGAAGAGAAGGAATGCGCTGTTGACATGAAATTGAATTTGGTTCAAACCAAAAAAAAAATACTTGCAACATTGAAACGAAAAAAGGCTCGAAAATATATCAAATATCAAGCAAGTATATAATATTCAGTACCAAACTAACAGGGCGCTCTGGGATAGAACTGAAATGCAACAACTCTTGAAACTGTTGAATGATAGCAATTATGTGTCTAGGTACTGAACGTGTGAAGATGGAGTTACCGTTAGAGATATATTTTGGACTCATCCTAATTCCATAAAGTTGTTCAACATGTTTCCTACTATAATCATACTTGATTAAATGTATAAGACCAACAAGTATAAACCTCTATTATTGGAGATAGTTTATGTTAACTCATCTGAGAAGACAAATTATGTCAGGTTTTCATTTTTAGGGAGTGAGAAAGAAGAGAATGTTACTTGGGCCTTAGAGGTGTGTCAGACAATGTTAAAGGACCAAGGTAAGATGCCTAAAATGATTGTTACTGATTGTGGTACTACATTGATGAATTAGGTTGCAAAGGTATTTCCTGCTTCTTATGCCACCACACAAAAATACTTAAATGCCCCCATATTTTGGAGATGCATCTTCAAACGCACCCAAGTCTCAATTAATGTTAAAATATTCTAGAGATGAATCTTTGAACATATTTCGGAGATTCATCTTTGGAATATTTTGGACATTAAATCATGTTAGTACTCTGCATCTTCCTCATTTCTAATTTTGCACAAAACCTCTTCAAACTCTCACAAATTTTTTCTCACCGCCATGACAAAAATCAAACAAAAAATCTCAACAGGACTTCAATCAACATTAGAAACATCATCCAACCCTAAAGCAAAGTTGAAATTTGTAAGTTTTTTAAAGTTTTGATAAGTTTTTGAGTTTTTGTATAAATGAGTACAAAATGATAATTAAGGTTAGAAATGAGTAGAAATTACATGTATGATAGTTTAGACATAGTGTATTACACGTTTGTTGGATGCAAAGGATGATCAAATTTTTTTTTATGATTGTATGTGTATATTAGCGTCATTGACGCAGTTTCAGTTGCAAAAAATTTCAGAGATGCATCTCCAAAATTTTTCAATGTTTTACTTTCAAAGCAACCGGAGATACATCTCCAGAATTTTCTCAATTTTTTTTATTTTCTTGCTTGTGGTGTTGTTTGCTTGCACTGAGTGTCTGCTTTACTTTAACTTACGAGCATAACGGCTGATAGACATGATAAGGCACAGGGGGGTTTCACAACGTGCATCCATGCGGCAGGAGAAGAGTCAACAAGTTTCGAAGGCTCTTGGTCCCTCTGGCCATACAAAGCCATCTACTTCCGGGGCTCGTGCTTCTCCTCATACTTCTCCATCTTCTTCTTTCCGTAGGAGATAAGATTTTCCTACTGACACATCACTCCCTCCACCCTCCCGCAGACGCCAGGTGCCATAGGCACCACTGCCACCTCCTACTGTTGATATTATAGATGCTTTTCAGCCAGTGCCACCTTCTACTGCTAATGTTATTAAGTCAATGCCACCTTTGGAGGGTGAGGGTGTTCATGCTACTGAGCCAGAGGCATTTGGAATAGGCCCTTTAGAATTGTTAGTATCGCCTATGTATCGATATCATACTGCTAGACATGTCTGGGTAGCATTAGTTGGATTCATTCTTTTTTATTTACGTTTATTTAAATTGACAAGTTTCTGACATTACTTTTTTCTGGATCGTGATCCGCTGAAGATTATTAACCACGGGCGAAAGATTACTAACTTACCTTAGCCGAACGAGGATTGGTTTCAGATAGCTCTGTCCTTATCTGGCCTGAAGGACTTGTGCATGACCAGTTATACTACGGTCATCTCTCGCTTTGTGAGATATCTATCACACTCGACGATATCTCATGTTTGCTACATATTCCGATCAGGGGGAGACTTATAGATCATGAGAGCATTACCAAAGACGAGACATTCAAGATGATGATAAATTATATAGGGGCTGATCCAGCGGAGGCGAAGACAGAGTTGGATAGAACCAGAGGTACTCATGTTAGATTTGAATACCTGGAAAAAAATTATATACATATGAGGTCCTGATACCACAGTAGGCTACATGTGATGATGAGCATGTGGCACTCCACAAGTCACATGCTATGAAAGCATACTTGCGATATTTGGTTGGCATTGCGATTTTTATGGACAATAGTGGCACTTATACAAATTTCGTCTACCTACCATACTTCGAGGATTTCGAGCGGATCCATGAGTACAACTGGGGGTCGCTTGTTTGGTCTACCTGTACTCGAAGTTATTAGAGGGTTGTATGTGAAAGACGAAACAAGTCACAAGAAGTATCACACTATTGAATGTAATATTTACTGGTCTTTTAATGTTACTGTGTCATTTCCATTTCATCCTTTCAAAGTCATTACTAATGATTCGTGTGTTCCAAATTTTCATTTCAGGCTTCGATCCTCCAGCATTTCACACGCATCTCTGGTTGGGCGAGTGTACCGACTTACTCTGAGAATATGCCTCTTGCTACTGTTTTTCCCCGCTCAGAAGGAACCAGATGACTGAGCCTTTTAGAATGTATCTTGATCGTTTGGTTGTCAAGGACATGCACTTCAACAACTATGTTGATCACTGCGTAAAACGAACATTTGACGAGATCGTTCTATACTCTTGATGGTTGGCTCTCGGATCGCGTCTCGCTGCTTCTCATATGCCCGAGCGTGTCATGTGGTAATTTGTCTACACTCATAGCATTCCCAGACACCCTGTTGTCTCTACTCCCCCTGCTTTGACACATAGACATATATATGACATGTTTGATGATTATGAGAGTCATCTTGTACCTGAGGAGGCACATAACTCCATAGCCGTGAGCGACTGGAGCTAAGTCGAAGGGTATATCAAATGGTTATTTAGGGTGTCACATCCGTACTAGGTGTATGTTGCTCCAGGAGATCCACCAAGGCTAACTCATCAAGAGATACTAGAGGATGAGCAGACACGGTTAGATCATCTTGAGGATGTTTTGTCTAGATGTCGTTGCATAGTGGAGACTGCGTAGGTAGACATTGACAGAGGTATCTTCCTTGATGGGTCTGATGTGAGACAATTTCTAGATGCCATAATGACGGAAGCGCGGGGGCATTGATGTATCGGAGACAACGTCGCGGGGGGGGGGGGGGGGGGAGGGGGGTAGTTGATGGCTGAGAAGCTCGAGGAGGTAAAGGAGATAAAGGAGGCAAATGAGATGTAGTTTGACATACACAATAATATCTTAGTATATAATAGTAGTATTATAAATTATATTTTATTTTGACATCATGGTACTTTATCATTGTTCTCGACTTTTTTTTTACATTTATTAGTCTTTATTTATATATGACAGACCATCTGGATTTATGCACGTCAATTTTTGCATATCGATTGTATGGTTTAAATTTGCATCTGAATACAAGTATAATGACTTATGAGTGTGATGCATGGTATGTGTTAAATTGTTACGAAGATGGATCTTCAAAATATTTTAGCATTTAATTTTTTTTATACATCTGAAGATGCATCTCTAAAATTTAAAAAAATTTAAATACTTTTGTGTGGTACTAAAAAACAAATAGGGCACATTAAAAAATTTTCTAATTTTTTTCTTTAAAATATAATTTAAATTTGTACTTTTTGTTTCCTTTCTAACAATTTTTTTATAATTAAAACCTCTTTAATTTATGCAGAAAAAGTAAATATAAGTTTTTATTACAACAACACGTATCATCATTATCTCTACTAAATTATAATTCTATATAACAATAGCCTAATAACTATTTAACTCATCTAGCCTAATAACTATTTAACTCATCTAACCTATTAAATAAAAGAAAAGAAGAAAACTTAGACACAATTTTTTAACGTAATTTTATTATTTCCTAATTTAAATATGATAAGCGTGTGACTTTCTTTTACACATGTGCAATTTTTCTTCTATTTTTATTTCTTAGAAAAGTAGTACAAATCACATTTAAGAAATTATTGATAAGTTTTCTCCTAAATAAAAAACTTATCTCAGATTTTTAAATAGCTAAAAATTAGCAAGCTAAAATTTTTTTAATAATAATAATAATAATAATAAATTTGTGGAGTCTCGTTAAAATCATGACTATTCTATTAACTTTGCTTAGTAGAACTGGATTTTTAAGATAATTTTATATTTTTCTTTTCTTTTTCTTTTCTCATTTGAACAAAGAAAAACACAGTTTTTACAAAAATAAATAAATATCAGATTTTATTGCAAGGGCAAGGTGTCATAATAAAATAAAAAAAATTGTAGAAGGGAGCAGAACTAAACCCTAACCACTTCTCCCTTCCATTTTTACCTCTTCACAACTCTATTTTTCGGCTATGGCGTCTCAAACTCGAAAAGGCGGCGTTTCTCTACCTGACAGACCAAACAATCCCCAAGACTCCATCATCACGAAGATCTCCCGCTCCCCCGTCGTCTCCTGGAGCAAACAAGCCTACACCGACACCTCCTTCGTCTTTAAGAAACTCTTCAAAAGCACCGGCAATGCCGCTTGGATCACCGGAACCACCTTCCTTGTCCTCGTTGTACCTCTTATCATCGAGATGGACCGCGAGCAGCAGCTCAACGATCTTGAACTCCAGCAGGCTAGTATCCTCGGTACTCCTTCTAAGTGATTGTCATCGCGTTGATGAAAATTAGGTTTTGGTATGTGGAGATCTCGATTGTTCGTTGATTGAGAACAGAACAGTGTTGATCTGTTTTTAGGGTTTATAATTTCAATAATTTTATGATCTGTACCTTTTAGGAACTTCACAGTTATTACAAGTTTATGTTAGTTCAATGTTGAATGCTTGATTACTTGATTTGGTTCACCTGATGCTACTTTGCAATAACGAGAATAATGATCTTATTTGAGTCTGCGTTGTACATGAGTAGCTTGAATTCTTCTGTTGATGCAAATTGCATTGGTGCTATTAAATTCTTACCAATAGGATATTATCTTCTGAGACTCTGTTTCCTGTTTACTTGCACAAGCTTCTGAACATCAGCGGCGGAACAAAGGCCACTGGGCATGCTTTTGTCTCGCCTTTATTTTCTATGGAACAGTTTATTACTTTCATAGCCCTCGTGAACTTTCTGATAGAACTGAAATGTATGGGTTAGGGATGGATATGGACTTGTCACAATTCATGTTAGAACTAACCTTTGGAAGGTGATCAAATTAAGCAAATTCTCTAAACCCTCATGGGTTCCTAACACTAATAAAGATGAAGGTGGGAACAATGGACGATCTTTATATATTAGACATGGTTATCATTTTATATAACAAAGAGGGGAGAGAGATAAGCCTGGTAGAGCTAGCCTTAACAGAGCCAGCCAACAAAGGGTGGAAAGAATTGGAAATTAAACAATCCCCTAGGCATCAAACTTTGTTAAGCAGATCCTTAAGAGAATCCACGTCCATTATATTTATCTGAGTTTATTAAATGACTTTCACTTAATTTTTATATTATTTTAAAATTTTAAATTATTTAAACAACTCAACTTTATTTTTAAATAATGAACTCAAAAAATTTTAAAATGTGTTTTACCAAATTTTACAATATATTCCACATTTATATTATATAAAAATATAATTGAATTTATCTTGAATTTACCACGAATGTGAAAATTATTTCAATGTCACATGAGAATAAGATAAAATTGTTTGCCCAACATCAAGGAAAGGCAATAAATGATATTGGTCGAATACTTGGAGTTTTCAATTTCGATTTGCATTTATATGTAACCCAGCACAATTCCGATTTGCATTCATATGTAACCCATCACGTTCTTGACATTTAGGTACACTCTAACACATAGGAACTCTTGAAAATCAATATTAGAATAATTAACAATGTTTTCGTGCCATTGTTCAAATGATCATATGAAAATTCAAAATTTATACCATATGTGGCACGTTCTTCTTCAACAATCTTGTCGTGTAATATGATGCACGTTTCATTATGTGTTAGAGTGTGTCTAAGTGTCAAGGTCGTGCTGGATTACATATGAATGCAAATCGGAATTGAAGACTCCAAGTGTTCGTTCAATATCATTTATTGTCTATTCTTGATGTTGGGCAAACAATTTTATCTTATCCTTGAAATAATTTTCACAAACATGGTAAATTCAGGATAAATTCAATCAGATAAATAATAACCTTTATTGTATTTATTACAATTGATTGTATACTAAAATTTGGAAGCTCGCCCTTGTAGAACATTGTTGAAGACATTGAATTGGTTTAATATATTAATATCGTTGTTTGAATCCGCTACCCCAAATAATGCATGTCAAATCTGTAAGTCTTGTGAAGTCATTGCTTCGAGCATAACTATTGATTTCTCGTGATTTCCCCTAACGTACTACCCTTTTTAATGCAACTGGACAATTTTTCCATTCTCAATGCATACAATCAATACTCCCTAACATACTTGAAAAGTCTCGTGCCTCCCTCATTTGCATTAGGTTATTAATGTCTTCAGTGTTTGGCTTTCGCAAATATTGTACCCTAAGAATGTTGATCACACCCTTTGCAAAGTTATCAATACATTTTAGTGTCGCGGTTTCACCAATTTTCAAATAGTCATTCACACTATTAGTAGATGTTCCATATGCCAACATACAAATAACATTAGTACATTTTCATAACAATTAAATACATGATCAGGCTAAAAAAATCCAAAATATATAATCATATTAATTAAGTCCATGTTTTCCTAAATCAAGTTGCTCAAGAATTCACGAGCTTGTAGTTGTCTTGTATTCATATTTGATGTATTTTTTTAGTATATGCAGATCATTAATCTTTAATCTTCTCTTAACCCTAAGAGTCCTTTCATTTTTATACAAACCTAACTTCAACAATCTTCTTCTCAAGTTCTAACAATAATGACTTCCTTTGGTATGAAGAAACAACTTTCAGTTCCATCTGCTTTTGATATTGAATAACCTATCTTCATTAATGGTCGAAGCTACGTTCCTGAACCTCCAATGAATAAGGAAAAATCCATTATTTGGGCTTCCCACCTATTAATCCCTTTTTCCATTTTTGGAAAAGTTCATGTGTTATGGGGTTCATTTCCCAGACTCACTGTAAAACTTGATAAATTAAAGAAGTTTTTCCCTTGTCTTTGCCATTGAAAACCTCGTGCATTTGAAAACACTATCTATGAATCAGGTTTTATGAGTTAACCCCTACGTGTCTTCCATTTCTCTACAACCATTAACCATGAAGCTTATATAAATTGGTTAGATATAATAGAAAATAAAAAAGAACAAATCTGGAAAAATTAAGGTATATATGACTTGATTTATTTGTCCATAACTGGTCATAAATACAACCCCAATATGCTTATTTCAGAAGATGTTGGTCGTTCGAATGAGAAAAGGCCTTCAGAGATTACTTATTCTAGTATGTTGACTGCGCTACATTCATTTCTTCCATGGCCCTATTTACCAACCAAATTCATGGGTCAGATTAGTTTAAGAGAGAATTTCCCACTCTTTCTCGTGAACACCATTCTGGAGCCCTCGACATTTGAGCAACCTTCCTCACACCTACTCTCCTATCATCCAGAATTTTAACAGGGAAAGCTGGCATGAGACTTGTTAGCCATCAACAAACTTGGTGGTTGGACAACTTCTCTTTAGCCAATTTCTACCAAAAGTCCCTTTTGGTTCGTAAGCACAGAATCTATTTGGCCACCACTACCCTGTTGGAGGAAAGCTATCGAGCATGTTTAGACTATCATTCCAAAGTATGCATTTTCTCTAACCCCTTTTATATTTCAAGCTTCTTATTTGTGCACCCAAGAATTTTAAAAATAATGGCTGCCTTATTTTCTTGACATTTACGTGGAACACCCAATTCTTCTACAAAGTTTAACAAATGATTTATCCCCTTTACCGACTAAATGGAAGCACAAAAGTCAAGGTGCACACATCAAGGAACTTCAAGTTTTTCATCTTTACTTTGAAACTGTGTATAACCCATATCAACTCAGTCGAACTATCTATGATACAACCTTTTCTTTAAAACTCATATTTATTGAAAAAAATCCCAAAACTGAAAGTTCCTCTTATGTAAAAGATAGGTATGATTTTACTTTGAAAATTTATTTTTCCAAACTTCCACCATTGCCAACCTGTGAATTGGGCTAGGCTTTTCTCCCCCCAATTCCATATTGGTTTATCTGTGGATCTTCGTCAACTTTAAACAATGAAATAAAAAAGCATTCCCGAAGAGTAGTTTCGACTAAGTGCAATAAACAAAATTTTCCACTGTTATAACAAGCTATCCCCCGCACATGAAATTATCATGGAATTTGATTAAACATAATATAACCTCAGGGTGCCACTCACAACAAGCATATCACCTGCTCCGTAACACGAGTTACAACAGAATAATTTAATACACACGTTTGTACCTGAGATGTTTACATGACATCCAACTCATACGAACTGTACCTAGGATATTTACACAACATCCAACTCATTTGATATGTACTCGGGATGTTTACACGACATCCAACTCATATGATGTTTAACATATCCTCGCAGCGGAATCATTAATAAAATAATTAACAACAATTTTTAAACTCATAACATCTAGTCTCACAAACGTTAACTTCATAACATAAGCAAAAGGAGTTCATAACGGACAACTCAAAACGATTTAGAAAATCTCAACAACATAAATAGTCTTGAATTCAAACATAACCGACATAAGAATCAATTCAAGTGTTTATCCCTCAACCCGATGTTACATGATTAGAATAATGCACTACTACTCAAAGTGATAAACTAAAGAAGTAACTCCAAGAGCTATCTTCTACTTACGCCAGCAATGCTATTTATGAGTATCTGCAAGATGCCCGAGTAAAAGCAACATTCAAACAAAAGGGATGAGAAATACATTCAAATAATTAAAGGTGCATAAATAATCAGAGTAGATTAAACACAATACAGTTCAAACACAATCCACTATGCATCACAACACATGTATTCAAGTTTCACCCACTTCACAACAATGCACGGTCAATATGCAAATGTGACTCTCAACAACATCAACATACTCATATGCATGTGGTACCAACTTCAATAATGGATCCAATTACGAAATGAGTCCCAATAAAATGTGAATACGTGGGCTTCACGCATCAACCATAAGCCCCACACCTAGCTCCAAGCCACAACATCAAGCCTGGGAAAATTACTGGTTAGCAACATCAAAATCTATAATCGCCTCTTTCACAACAACGACAACTCATGATGCACGAATGAATGTATGCATCATCACAACAATTCAACAACACAAACAGTATCACATCAACCGTTTAAGTTCCTGTATAACATCAATAGGATAGTTTCATATCAAAACCAAACATCTTGACTTAACATGCTATCATTATATGCATACCAGTTCAACTCATAACAACATCAACATTATTACAATAATTACAACAATACAAACAGTATCACATCAATCGCATAATGTCCTATATAACATTAAATTTACAATTTATCACATATTAGCATCAATTAAATCATATAATTCATAAATTTATCAATTCCATAAACTTTAAAAACTCTCAACAAGGGTGAACATATGATAACTCATCAAAACAGAATGTATGCACATATGATAGCAACAAAATTCACACCAAATTCATCATACAACAACAAATTCAGAATCAAGTATTAGAATACTCAATCCTATTGGAGGTAAAGGACTCCCCCTTCTTCCCCTCAAGCTTAAACACCCATTAAAGAAGTAATCTCACTTTTGCCTTAGTTCTCCTAACAACAAAAGGAAACTGAATTTATTTAGTGTCTTCCCTCTCCCATGGCTCTAAACCAATCTTTCACGTATTGGCAAAACCCTCATTTTCTCTCAACTTCTCTATTTATAATACAAAATCCCAAATTTGGCTTTCCCTATTATATTCTTCCTTACTCCCAAGATTCATATTTTGCCATTTCCTTAATTTCTATTTTATTTTAATTAAATTAAACAACTATTATTATTGTAAGTGATTATAAATAATTCTAAATTACTTCTATCAACCTCTAATTATTTTAATTCTCAAACATGCTCTAACTCCTCATATTACTATTTTAATTATCCACTAAATGTTGAGGTGTTACAACTCCCCCCCCCCCCCCCCACTTAAAGAATTTTCGCCCTCAAAAACTATCTGGAGAAAACAGAGTCAGATACAACTTGCTCATCTGCTCCTTACGCTCCCAAGTTACGTTTCTACTAGCAGGTCCTCCCCAAGCTACCTTCACCAAGGTAATCTCATTACCACATAACTTATTCACCTCCCAAACCTCTATCCTCATGGGTGATGTCTAAATAGTCAAATTATCTCTCACTTATACATCATCCACTTGGATCACACGAGACAGATCCATAATGTATCTCCTCGACTGAGACATATGAAACACAACATGAATATTATCAAGTGAAAGTGGTAAAGAAATCTAATAGACCATTTCTCTTATCCCCTGTAAAATACAGTACAGACCAATGAAACACGGATTGAGCTCACAAGACTTTAAAGCTCTACCAACACCAGTTACTAGAGTACCCCTAAAAACACGTGATCTCCACCTGGAACTCAAGTGCTTTCCTCCCCTTGCCATGATAACTTTTCTGACAACTCTACGATGCTTTCATCTTCTCTTGGATCATCTTGATCTTCTCAATCATTTGCTGAACAATTTCAGGTCCGAGCACAACACTATCGTCTGACTCATACCAACACAAAGGAGTCCTACATCCCATACCATATAATGCCTCATACAGTGCCATTCCAATACTATAATGGAAACTATTATTATAAGTGAACCCAA
Source organism: Lathyrus sativus (assembly GCA_963859935.3). Lineage (NCBI taxonomy): Eukaryota > Viridiplantae > Streptophyta > Magnoliopsida > Fabales > Fabaceae > Lathyrus > Lathyrus sativus. Next base: position 465,148,923 of record OZ012740.1, read on the forward strand.
TCAATGGCAAACAGTTATCCAAAGTACCACCTTGTTCTAGAACACAATCTCTCAACAAATCCTCTAAAGATTAAATATTTCTCTCAATTTGACTATTCGACTAAGGATGGTAAGCATAACTCAACCTTAAATTGGTGTCCAACGCCTTCTGCAAACCCTCCCAAAATCTAGAAGTGAATCTCAGATCTTAATATGACACAATACTCAAAGGAATACCATGCAAACTGACAATCTTCTCAATGTACAACTCGAACAACATCTGCAAAGGACAATTAATCTTAATTTGAATAAAATGAGATAATTTATTATATCTATCCACTATCACCGAAATTGAATCATTGCCCTACGACTTGATAGTTCAATCTTACATAGACTCGGTGACATCTTTCCTCATATCGAGCCACCAAAACCACTTCTTCAAGTCTTGATACATTTTTATGGTACCAGGATGAATACTTAGACAACTTCAACGTCTTTCCTCAAGAATTCTCTTCTTAAGTTCTGGCACATCTGGAACACAGACTCTATCTCTGAATCTCATCACATTGTTCTTATCAATCCTGAACTGTCCACCTTTTCCTTGATTGATTAAAACCAAACAGTCTATCGATCCTGAGTTAATCTTATGACTCTCTTTAATCTCTTATAGAATATCATTAGTCAGCTTTAACATACCTAACTTCACACTGATATAAGTTTCTTCGTATGCTAAACTCATATCTCGGAATTGTTCCAGGAACTCCAATTCTCGATCCATAAGCATTGACATATGCAAGGACTTCTTGCTCTACACATCAGCTACCATATTCGCTTTACCCGAATTATAATTTAAACCAAAATCATAATATTCCAGGAACTCGAGCCATCTCCTCTTCCTCCTATTCAGTTCCTTCTGATCAAACAAATATTTTCAAACTCCAGTGACACTAAACACCTCAAATTTGTAGTCAAAACATGTAGTGTATAACACTCTGATTTATTTAATTAATTTTAATAATTAAATTGTGTGAAATATATGTGTTATTTGATGTTTGATGTGTTAGAGGAACTCTTTGGTGTAGGGTAGTAGCCTTAGAGAGTAAAATTTAATGTGTTGGAGGCGGTGAGTGTAGAGACATGGCGGCAGTGGGAGAATTATATTGGTATTATTATTTAAATTGGGATCATATAAATTAGATAATAGTAATAGTAGTAATTAAATGATTATTATTATTATTATAGTGTTATATTAAATAAATATTTGGTAGATGTAATATTTATTTTATTAGGGAGAATAAGGTGTTAATGAGAAGAAAAAAATAAGAAGAAAAAGAGGAATAGGAAGTAGACCGTCAACCACGTAAAGTTGAAGAAAAAATTGAGAGAATGAGAAGAGAAAGCTAGGGCTTGAGGAAGAAGAAGAGAACTGTTGGAATTATATTAATTAGAGTGGGAATTGGAAAGATTTATTGACAATTAATGGACAATAAATGAACACAAGTAAAAACTAATATAGAAGTGAATTTGAAAAGATTCATTTAGTCCCACATTGAAGGGAATGGAAATATTAGTAGTGTTTATATATTCCAACTTGGTCAATTGGGTTGGGCCCTAAAGGGCACCCAATTTTGTGAAAGGAGTGAGGACGCACCCATGACCAACAAGACACACACGCGCACCGCCGCTCGTCCGGTCGGCTCGGTCTGGTCCGGTCTAGATGAATTAGTTTTTGGACCCGAATTTATATAATTTAATTATCACTAATTAAATAATCAGTCCTCCACGAATTTCTCATTCTCCCACCATTTTCTCCACTCACCACGAATTTCTCCCCAGTCAGGTGCAGGTAGCTGCCTATAAATACAGGGTAGAAATTCAGTAGTGAGCATATCGGATTTCACAAGTTCACACGAATTTTGATTTCCTTCTTCTCTCCCTTAATTCTCTTCATCTAAAATCTTTCTTTTCTTGACTGGTTATTTTCGCCAGATACTAACTTAGAAAGGTGTATTTCTAGAGCGATTTATCAGTGTGCAACTGATAATCGTAAGTTTTTGAACGGGCTGTTTTATCCTGGAGGCGTCGTCGTAAATCGACTGCTTTGCATAATTTTGCAGTACGGTGAAACGTTTTAAAGAAAGCGACCTAGTACGTGACTCGTCCCGATAATTTCCTTGTGCCAAACTCAATTTTTCAAATCCGAAAACAACAACTTTAAGACGTTTTAATAACTGTCATGGCAACTGAGAAAATTATCGGTACTACTGTGGCCGCTTCGGTCTCTGACAAACCTTTTAGGTTTGAGGGTTACAATTTCAAACGTTGGCAAGCTAAGATAAAGTTTTTCTTAACTCTGAAAAAGGTTGCCCACGTTCTGACTGAGGATATCTCGGTTGTCCCTTCTGCATCATCTGAACTACCTAATGGTAACTCACTTGTAGATTCAGACGGGACTTCCAAAATGTCTGACTCAGATGCTGCAAAAGCTAAGGCTGCAGCAGATGCTGCAATAGCTACGGCTGCAGCAGATGATCTACAGCTCCGAAAAGAAATCTCCTTATGGCACGAGAATGATTATATGTGCAAAAATCACATTCTGAACAGCCTTGTTAATGATCTGTACGACTACTACAGTAGCTACTGGACTGCTAAACAAGTTTGGGAGCCTCTGCAAAGAAAATATGATACTGAAGAAGCAGGTGCGAAGAAATTTGCTGTCAGCCGCTACTTGAACTACAAGATGGTGGATGAGAAGTCGGTGGAAGCTCAAAGCCACGAAATTCAGAAGATTGCTCATGAGATTATTACAGAAGGTATGCCCCTCAATGAACAATTTCAAATTGCTGTAATTATTGACAAACTGCCCCCTGGTTGGAAAGATTTCAAAAATGTGCTTCGTCACAAAACAAAAGAATTTTCAATCGAGAGTCTGATAACTCGCCTCCGAATTGAAGAGGAGGCTCGGAAACAAGACCAGAAAGAAGAAGTCTTAGTTGTGTCTAACAACAAAAAGAAATTCGGTGCGGTTCTGAAGCCTACGGGCAAACCTTTAAAGAATCAGAACCGCAATGCTATGAACCGAACTAAGAATGAGAATCCCTCTAGGGCCCCATCGGCTCCATTTACTAAGCAACAGCCACCACCTCAAAGAAATGATGCTTCAGTTTTCTCTTGCTACAACTGTGGGAAACTGGGCCATATGGCAAAGAAATGTAGGAGAAGGCCTAAACCTGCAGCTGGCTCAAATGCTCAGGTCAACCTGACTGATGAGCAACTCATTGCCATGATCGCTGAAATCAACATGGTTGGTGGATAGACACTGGCGCCACTCGTCATGTCTGCTATGATCGTGCTATGTTCATGACATACATGAATGCTGAAGATAAGAAAGTGTTGTTGGGAGATGCTCACACCACTAATGTTGCTGGAATTGGAGATGTTGAGCTGAAGTTCACTTCAGGAAAGACTTTGATCTTGAAGGACGTCATGCATGTTCCTGAAATTAGGAAGAATCTTGTTTCTGGTTTTCTTTTGAATAAGGCTGGGTTTAGTCAAGCTTTAGGGGCAGATTTCTACACCATCACTAAGAATGGTATTTTTGTTGGAAAAGGGTACGCCACTGATGGCATGTTTAAGTTGAATGTTGATTTGAATAAAATTTCTCCTTCTGTTTACTCTTTGTGTGACTTTAATATTTGGCATGGTAGACTTTGTCACGTTAATAAACGAATCATTTCTAATGCAAGCAACATAGACCTAATCCCTAAACTAAATGTGAATTTTGCAGTCAAGCTAAAATAACAAAAACTTCACATAAATCAATTATAGAAGAATTTGACCCCCTAGATCTTATACACTCTGATATATGTGAATTAGATGGAAGTTTAACTAGAAATAATAAACGTTATTTTATCACTTGTATTGACGATTGCTCTGATTATACTTATGTATATCTAATGAAGAATAAAAGTGAAGCGCTTGACATGTTTAAGGTGTATGTAACTGAAATTGAGAATCAATTTAACAAGAAGATTAAGAGATTTCGCAGTGATAGGGGAACCGAATATGACTCTAGCTTGTTTAATGATTTTTATGCTGAACATGGTATTATACATGAAACGATTGCTCCATACTCTCTTGAAATGAATGGTAAAGCAGAAAGAAAGAATAGGACTCTTACTGAACTTGTAGTTGCAATCATGTTAAATTCTGGTGCTGCACCTCACTGGTGGGGGGAAATTTTATTGATTGTTTGCTATGTCCTGAATAAAGTTCCCAAGTCAAAAAATAATATCTCACCTTATGAGATATTAAAGAAAAGACAACCAAATTTGTCTTATTTGAGAACTTGGGGCTGTTTGGCTTATGTCATAATTTCGGATCCGAAACGAGTTAAACTCGCTAGTAGAGCCTATGAATGCGTATTCATTGGGTATGCAGCAAACAGTAAGGCATACAGGTTTTATGACCTAAATGCCAGAGTAATTATAGAATCAAACGATGTTGAATTCTATGAAGACAAATTTCCTTTCAAATCGAGAAATAGTGGGGGCACACAATCGAGTCAAATTCCTGTGATAAAAAGCACTGAAAGCAGCGACAGTGTAGAAACAGAACTTCGAAGAAGTAAAAGAGCAAGAGTTGCTAAAGACTATGGGTCTGATTATGCGGCCTATAATGTAGAAGAAGATCCAATAAATCTTCAAGAAGCACTGTCATCTATGGATGCAGACTTATGGCAAGAAGCCATTAATGATGAGATAGATTCTCTAGAATCTAACAAGACCTGACACTTAGTAGACTTACCCCCGGGTTGCAAACCAATTGGTTGCAAATGGGTTTTGAAAAAGAAACTAAAACCTGATGGAACGATTGAGAAATACAAGGCTCGCCTTGTAGCCAAGGGTTTTAAATAAAGAGAAAATATAGATTTCTTTGACACCTTTTCTCCGGTCACTAGAATTACATCCATTAGGGTACTCATTTCAATAGCAGCCATTTATAACTTAATAGTACACCAAATGGATGTTAAAACAGCTTTTTTAAACGGTGACTTAGAAGAAGAAATCTATATGGAACAACCAGAAGGGTTTGTAATCCAAGGACAAGAAAGCAAGGTCAGTAAGTTAGATAAGTCTCTGTATAGACTAAAACAAGCCCCTAAACAATGGCATGAAAAGTTTGATAACTTAATGATAATTAATGGGTACAAAGTGAATGAAAGTGACAAGTGCGTTTATTACAAATCTGAGAATCACATTTGTACTATCATATGTCTATATGTAGACGATCTACTTATATTTGGATCAAACGTTCAGGCCATTAATGATATGAAATCATTGTTATGCAATAACTTTGATATGAAAGACCTCGGAGAAGCAAGCGTGATCCTGGGTATCAAGATCACGAGATCCGGCCAAGGAATTTCTTTGGATCAATCTCACTATGTGGAGAAGATCTTAAAGAAATATAAATACTTTGATTGTAAACCTTCATGCTCTCTGTATGATCCAAGTGTGAAATTGTTTAAGAACACTGGAGAAAATGTCAAACAAGCAGAATATGCGAGCATCATTGGCAGTCTTAGGTATGCCACTGATTGTACTAGACCCGACATTGCATATGTCGTAGGATTGTTGTGCAGATTTACAAGTAGGCCGAGTAACCAACATTGGCAAGCTATTGAGCAAGTAATGAGGTACCTTAAAAGGACTATGGACCTCGGCCTACACTATCAGAAATTTCCTGATGTACTAGAAGGGTATAGTGATGCAGATTGGAACGCCTTATCGGATGATTCAAAAGCTACTAGTGGTTATATATTTAGTATAGCCGGAAGAGCTGTATCTTAGAAATCAAAGAAACAGACCATTCTAGCACAGTCCACAATGGAGTCTGAGATGATAGCATTAGCTACAGCTAGTGAAGAAACAAGTTGGTTAAGATGTTTGCTAGCTGAGATTCCTTTATGGGAAAAACCTATACCAGCTGTGTTGATCCACTGCGATAGTACCGCGGCTATTGCAAAAGTTGAGAACCGTTATTATAATGGTAAAAGACATCAAATTAGAAGAAAACGTAGCACTGTTAGAGATTGTATCTCTAAAGGAGCTGTGAGAGTGGATCATGTACGCACTGATGAGAACTTAGCAGATCCTTTGACGAAAGGATTAGCTAGAGAGAAAGTCCATAATACTTCCAAAAAGATGGGACTAATGCCTATAAAGCAGTTAGTTACTCATGATGGCAACCCAACCTAAATGACTGGATATCCCAAGACTTAGGTTCAATTGGTAATAACAAGTTGTGAGTAATATGAAAATGATCATGCAAGTAAAGCATGAATCCTGAAGTAATGAGAGGATGAGATGATAGAAACTCTTAATGAGATCTATACTCTGTATGAGGGAGTACCTAGGCTACAGGAGTACTCTTGATATATTCACCTATGTGACTGTGGAACTGAGGCCGGTTCCTATGGAATTTCGAGGCAGAATTCCTAGAGCATTCACTAAACCGGGATACACGTGCAGGGCCACTAAAGCACGGGCTACAAGAATATACCTTACGGAAAGGTTGTGTGTGGGTCTGATGTCCGAGATAGAGTTCAAGACAATGGTGTCACTCTTGTTGAATCAGAATCCTACTCGCTACGCTAAGGTTCAAGTCGTAGACACCTTTGCTTATGCTCAACCTTAGAAAGGTCTGACGTACTTTTAAAATCTCTATTAAATTCAAGTGGGGGAATGTTGGAATTATATTAATTAGAGTGGGAATTAGAAAGATTTATTGACAATTAATGGGAAATAAATGAACACAAGTAAGAACTAATATAGAAGTGAATTTGAAAAGATTCATTTTAGTCCCACATTGAAGGGAATGGAAATATTAGTAGTGTTTATATATTCCAACTTGGTCAATTGGGTTGGGCCCTAAAGGGCACCCAATTTTGTGAAAGGAGTGAGGACACACCCATGACCAACAAGACACACACACGTGCGCGCCGCCGTCCGTCCGGCCGGCCGGCTCGGCTCGGCTCGGTTCGATTCGGTCTAGATGAATTATTTTTTGGACCCAAATTTATATAATTTAATTATCATTAATTAGATAATATAATTCGGTGGAAAATTAATTAATAATAAATATTAATTAATTAAGAAAATAATTGGTCAGTAACTGCCATACTGACTAGATCCAGTCCTCCACGAATTTCTCATTCTCCCACCATTTTCTCCACTCACCACGAATTTCTCCTCACTCAGGTGCAGGTAACTGCCTATAAATAACAGGGTAGAAATTCAGTAGTGAGCATATCGGATTTCACAAGTTCACATGAATTTTGATTTCCTTCTTCTCTCCCTTAATTCTCTTCATCTAAAATCTTTCTTTTCTTGACTGGTTATTTTCGCCAGATACTAACTTAGAAAGGTGTATATCTAGAGCGATTTATCAGTGTGCAACTGATAATCGTAAGTTTTTGAACAGGCTGTTTTATCCTGGAGGCGTCGTCGTAAATCGACTGCTTTGCATAATTTGGCAGTACGGCGAAACGTCTTAAAGAAAGCGACCTAGTACGCGACTCGTCCCGATAATTTCCTTGTGCCAAACTCAAATTTTCAAATCTGAAAACAACAACCCACATTGTTGAAGTGTTTTTTTCTTCAAGAAATCTAAGGTAAGGTTGGGATCTCCTCTTGTATAATGATATTGTATGTAGTACGTGGGAGGGTAATTGTTCACTATATGTTGATTTTTACTTTTTTGTTGTTTGAATTAATTTGATGCATGATGATGTTGATTTATATGTGTTTATGAATTGGGTGGTTTGTGAATGTTTAGATTCCTGTATGTTGTTAGGGATTATAGTGCTAAATTGGAATAAATGAATTGATATGAAAATTGAGGTTTTTGGGAGGTGTTGAAATTGATTTTCGTACTATATGATTGTAGAAAAATCATTTTTTTATGGTTTAACTGGTTATCAGTTTTGGTGTAACTGGTTACACTGTCAAGAAAAATAGCATAAAAATTGTATTTTTGGGGGGTGTAGCCAGTTACCAATTTTGGTGTAACCAGTTACACTAAGAGAAAAAATTCAGAAAACTTTGAAAATTCATAACTTGAGTTTCAGGTGTCTGATTGAGGTGTCGTTCGAAGCGTTAGGAAGATCACACAATGAATTTTTTTAAAAAAACTAGTTGCATTATCTGAAATTGATTTAAATGTTGTGTGATGGTGTTGGATGATGTGTGGTTTGTGTACCATAGTGTGGAACATGCATGGATATGATGTTGTTGCTTACTATATTATTATATTGTTGTTGTTGAATGTTTATAGCATGTGTATGGTGTATGGTATACAACATTGGTGTAGTACATTAATTAAGGTGAAGGTCATTATACATGGTGTTGTTGTAGCATGTCTTGTACGAATCATGCATCATGTTGTTTGGACGGCGGTCTGTTTTGGTGAGCCTCAATCATATGGTGGGGATTGTTGGGGTTGGTTGAAAATATACATGTTAAAGAAGTCTCACATCGCTTATTTTTGTGAATGAAGAGAGAATCAAAGGTTATATATATCATACAAGTTATTTGAAGTCTCACGTCACTTAGTTTTGTGAAAGAAGTGGGAGTCCAATGTTGTATATAGGATTCTAGTTTTTCATTCTAAGATGTTCCAATCAAAAGCACTTTAAGCTTATATTTGAATTTTTTATATTTTCTCTCATACTTTTGGTTTTAGAGTGTTGTGAGGGGTAGTTAAATATTTGCTTTGGAGAGTGTGAGTGTATTAGGGCCTTGGGATGGTTGAGGGTAGTCTATGTGTTGTAACAATTTTCACATAGTGATATTCTCTAGTTGTCATTTGACATTGGTCATGGTTTTTTCTCCGGTATTAGAGTTTTCACGTTAATCTCTTGTGTTGTTATTGCCTTCCTGTTTTTCTCTATGCTTTGTTTTTCCCTAAAAATTGGTATCTAGAGCCTTGGTTTAGTGGGGTATAAATTTTTTAGTATGCTTGGTGGTTGCAGTTTTGGCTGATCTTCCATGTCAAAAAGAAATTTTATACTTTGTGTTGGTTGGAAAAATATTTTTGCTGCAGAGAAGGTTTTGGTTGAAATGTCAAGTTTTTCAAGTGCATTGAAGATTGACTTAGAAAAATTCGATGGAATAATTAATTTTGCCTTATGGAAAATTCAAGTCAAAGATATTTTAATACAACTAAGATTACACAAGACATTGAAAGGAAACATTTCCAACATGGACAACAAAAAGTGGGAGGAATTAGATTTGAGAGCTTCTCGAGTACAAACTGCATGTCTTTGGCTAAGAATATTCTTGCGAATGTTATTGGTACGTCGTCAGTCAAAGAGCTTTGGGAGAAACTTGAAGGGTTATATCAAGGAAAGGGTATATCAAATTGTTTATTGTTGAAGGAGCAGTTTCATATCTTGCATATGGATGAATATACAAAAGTATATGATCATCTAAGTGTTCTAAATGGTATTGTTTATGAGTTAGAAACTATTAGAGTCAATATTGATGATGAAGATAAAACTTTGAGACTCATATGGTCTTTTCCATCTTCCTATGAGCATATTAAATCTTTTTAATATATGGGAAGGAAACTTTGAGCTTTGAAGAAGTTCCTAGTAAGATTATTTTTGAAGAAAGAAGATTGAAGGGTGAGGAGAATACTTCATCAAACTCAATGTTGGTTGTTAGAGGAAGATCGTATGTGAAAGAAAACAATGAAATGGGTGTGAGATGCTGTAAATATGGAAAGTTTGGACATATACAATATAAGTGTCCCAATGGGGTTGCGTCAGAGAAAGGCTCTTAGTCAAATGCTAGCAATGTCTCTCTCGCTGCGAGAGAGGATGATCTTCTCTGAAAATTGAGAAATGTGTCCTCATGATATTTCTGTTGTCATGGAAAAGGACGAGTTATTCCTAGCGGATTAACACATGGGCATTAATGCAAAGTGTGTTATGAGATTATGTTTATGGTTGAAGAGATTCCTGGCGACAAGGAAGTTGCACCATAAAGTTTCAACCTGGTTTTCGACATGGGAAAATTCTTGAAGTGGTTTGACTTCAAATGAAGTATACTCTTTTTTAGGTGGAGTATGATAGTTTTTGAAAATTATGATTGTCAATGAAGACAATGTGAAATTCTTGGAGTGGTATAACTTCAAGTGACTATACTCTTTATGGTAGAGTATGATTGTCGGTGAAGACAATGAAAGCTTATGTATTATTTTCAATCAAGTTGGAGATTGTTGGGGTTGGTTGAAAATATACATGTTAAAGAAATTCCACATCGCTTAGTTTTGTGAACGTAGAGAGAAATCAAGGTTGTATATATGATACAAGTTATTTGAAGTCCCACGTCGCTTAGTTTTGTGAAGGAAGTGGGAGTCCAATGCTATATATAGGATTCTAATTTTTTTATTCTAAGATGTACCAATCAAAAGTACTTTAAGTTTGCATTTGACTTTTTATTATATTTTCTCCTATACTCTTGGTTTTAGAGTGACGTGAGGGGTAGTTAAATATTTGCTTTGCAGAGTGTGGGTGTATTAGGGTATTGGGGTGGTTAAAGATAGTTTATATGTTGTAACAATTTTCACATAGTGTTATTCTCTGATTGTCATTTGATAACGGTCGTGGTTTTTTCTTCGATTGTGGAGTTTTCACGTTAATCTCTTGTGTTGTTATCGTGTTCCTCTTTTTCTCTATGCTTTATTTTTTCCTAACAGGGATTAGGTGCGAGTAACTAATTCTTATGGTGATGGAATAATGAAGTGTTATCTATGGTGATGGTAACGACTTTTTGTGGACTTTGATCCTATGGTGGAGATTGGAATGAGTGAACCTGAGAGTTCACAATTTAGTACCACATACATTGAGTCAGTGTTGTTGAGTCTCATTGCATTGCATAATTGTTGTAACATGATAATTGAATTGTTTGAAGTGTAAATTGTAGATTAACTAATTTATACATATGTTGTTTAAGGTCGGTTCAAACAATTTGGAGGCCCTGTTCTAATTTTAAAAAATAGATCCCTGATAAAAAAATACAAAATTTAAAAAATAGTTATTTTTTATTTAAACCATATATACTATTAAAAGCTAAAGAAAACAATTAGTAATAAATATTTTGGCTGAAATTTAAACCATAAAATAATTATTTTTGAATTTTTTTCTTATATAACTTGTTTATTTACATAGCTTTTGTCATGTTTCAAATATATTAGATCAATCTAACGTGTGATAATTTATAATGATAAAGAAATATAAATGTTTACAATTTTATATTTTGAAAATATTCTTATAATTATGAGACTTTCGCAATTAATATATATTTTTGAATAAAATGTTAATATTTCTCATTAAAAAATATTTAGAGTTCATTAAGAATTACAATAATATCATGTAGAGAGAAGAGTTAGTGAAAAATATTATATAAACGTATAAATAATAAATTAGGTGTTAAATTAAAAATATTTTCAACCTAATAACTTAATTTATTAAGTTTTTAATTTTAATGACTTAAACCTATTAAATTTATTATATATATATATATATATATATATATATATATATATATATATATATATATATATATATATATATATATATATATATATATATATATATATATATATATATATATATATATATATATATATATATATATATATATATATATATATATATATATATATATATATATATATATATATATATATATATATATATATATATATAAAATTATAAAATAACTTCTAATAGTACATTTTTTTTAAACTCTTAATAATAGATTTCAATCAATTGAGTTTTAAAAGTTTCTTTTTTTAAATTGATAAATTACATACAATAAAAAGTGCATGGACCCACTACCTCCTTCAGCAGACTTAACTACTGAATCACTCCGCCACTTTGCAATATTTGTTTATGTTTGGTGCAAGTAAAATATATACAATTTATTTCATGTATTTGAAATAAAGAAAATATGAGGCCCCAAAAATTATTGAGGCTCTGTGTTTTGGCACATCTTGTACAAGTACATGCCCAACTCTGATGTTGTTGGTGTGCTTACATATTATTATGCACTTTCTTATATGATTATGATTTTTTTATCCCTTTTGTTTGAATGATGTCTTTACATGGGCACCGTGCAGATAATCTGCAGTAGAGACTTGGATGTGAGTGGAAGAGATTTCTCTTCTTATTGTTTTTGTTGAGTCGGCGTCTGCTCTTATATGTTACATTGGGGTGTGGAACGCTTAATTGTCTACTTTATGTTTTGTGGAGTTTACCATGTGATCTTTGATGTTTAACAGTTTCTCATGATTACTTTATATTCGGTTATATTTTGAATTATTATAATAGTCGGTTGTTGACGCTTTTCCGCTGCTAAATAAAAGTTAAAATTCAGAATTTATTATTATTATTATCATAAGTTGTAAAAATTTATGTGTTACATATCTTTAAACATGACCTGTTTGGTGATAAAAGTAACATCTTAATCGTTGTTGGTTTAAAATTACTCTGATTTTTATTTATAATTACGCGGAGATAATTAGGGCGTTACATAGTGTCTCCAACTCTTCAACACAAATACTACTGCTGCTAGATCAATATCATGCATAGGATAATTCTTCTCACGAGCTCTCAACTATCTAGAAGCGTAATTTACCACCTAACCATTATGCATCAACACATCTCCCATACCCATCTTTAGAGCATCCCAATATACAAAAAGGGACTCACTTGGATTCGGCAAAACAAAAATTGGGGCAGATGTCAACTTCTTCTTGAGTTCTTGGAAACTTTCTTCACAATGCACATCTCAAACATAGGCTTTACCCTTTTGAGTCAACCGAGTTAACAACAATGCTAATTTTGACAAGCCTTTAATGGAATTCTTGTAGTAATCAGCCAATCCAAGAAAAAATATATTCCTAATGACATACTTTGGAGCCTCTAATTGCAACACAAGATCTATCTTTGAAGGATCCACAACTATACCATCACTAGAAACCTCATAAACAAGGAAACTCACTTTTCTTAACCAGAACTCACATTGGGACAACTTTGCGTACGTCTGGTTCTCTTACAATGCCTACAATACAATTCTCAAGTGTCCCACATGCTCTTCATCAAACTTCGGGTATATCAAGGTGTCATCTATAAACACAACCACAAACTGGTCTAAATATGGATGAAAAATTTTATTCATGTACCCCATGAACACTTCATGTGTATTACACACACCAAACGACATTATCGAATACTCGTAGTAATTATATCTCACTCTAAAAGCAGTATTCGGAATATCTTTTGGATTCACATAAATTTGATGATAACATGAACGCGAATTTATCTTGCTAAACACACGAGTATCTACCAACTGATCCATCAAATCATTAATCCCCAAAAGTGGATACTCGTTCTTGATCGTCACTCTATTCAATAGTATATAATCGACACACAAACCCATGCTACCATCTTCCTTCCTACTACCATATTCCTTCCTGACTAACAACAATATGCCCCACGGTGAAACACTAGGACGAATAAACTTCTTCTCATACAGATCTTCCAGTTGCTTCTTTGGTTCACTCATATTTGAAACATACATTCTATAAGGAGCCATTGAACACCAAACTAGTACCAGGTACTAAGTCTATATCACTCAACTTCATGCTCTGACAACAAATCACCGATATCATCAGGAAACTCTTCTAGAAAATCACACACCACTTGTAACTCACCAATTGCTGCCTTACCTTCAGCCTTCATAGAAGCTAATATCCTAAATATTGTAGCAGCATCTTTTAAAAGCTCATCCATTTTCTTAGCAGACACAAACCACTTATCATTGGCATTCAACTCTATAAATGACACTGATTTTCAAAATCGTTGATATGAACTTTGAATCTTTCCTTTTTAACAACTCAAGAAACAACATTGATTCATCGAACAATATGCACTCTTGCAATCAGTAACATGCCGAACCAATCTTCCATACTTGAAACATCTCATAGAAGCAAAAGCTTCTCCCTCACTTATTTCAATCTCATTCCTACAAGCAAATAGTTAGAAAAACATGTAAGCACCAACAGTGTTACACACACATGTCGTGTACTAAAGAACAAACAACATTAGACAACATGGTCGGACGAACCAATTTGCTCTGATACCACTATGTAACACCCTAACCCCTGCACATAAAATTATCATGGAATTTTATTAAACATAATACAACCTAAGGGTGTCACTCACAACAAGCACATGACCAGCTTTATAACATGGGTTATAACATAATAGTTTAATACACACATTTGTACGTTAGATGTTTACATGACATCTAACTCATCTGATATGTACCTGGGATGTTTACACGACATCCAACTCATCAACTTGTACTTGGGATATTTACACAATATCCAACTCATTTGATGTTTAAGGTGTCCTCGCAGCGGAATCATTAATAAAATAATTAGCAACAATTTTTCAACTCACAACATCTAGTCCCATAAACGTTAACTTCATAAAATAGGAAAAAAAAGTTCATAACAATCAACTCAAAACAACTTAGAAAATCTAAACAACATAAATAGTCTCGAATTCAAACATAAGCGACATAAAATTAATTCAAGTGTTTATCCCTCAACCTGATGTTACATGATCAGAGTAAGGCACCACTAGTCAAAGCGATAAACTCAAAAAGTTACTATAAGAGCCATCTTATACTTACTCCAGTAATGCTACTTTTGAGTATTTGCATGATGCCCGTGTAAAGGAAACCTTCAAACAGAAGCAGACGAGAAATGCATTCAAATAATTAACGATGCATAAAAAATTACAGTAAAATAAATACAATACAATTCAAACACAATCCATTATGCACCACAACATATGTAAGAAAGTTTCACCCACTTTACAACAATGCACAATCAATATGCAAATGTGACTCTCAACAATATTAAAATACTCATATGCATGTGGTAGCGTCTTCAACAATGGTTCCAATTACGAACCAGGTCCCAATCAATTATGAACCCATGGACTTCACTCAGTAACCCTGAGCCCCACACTGAGCTTCAAGTCACAACATCAAGCTTGAGATAATTATCGGTCTCCAATATCAAAACATGTAATCACCTCTTTCATAATAACGACAAGTCATGATGTATGAATGAATGTGTGCGTCATCACAACAACTCAACAACACAAATGGTATCACATCAACTGTATAATTTCTTTTACAACATCAACATGATAGTTTCATATCGAAACTAAACATCTTGACTCAACATGATATCATTATATGCATAACAATTCATCTCATAATCACATCAATATCATCACAACAATTGCAACAACACAAACAATATCACATCAACTACATAATTTCCTATATAACGTAATATTTATGATTTATCACGTAGTGGCATCAATTAAATCATATATTTCATAACTTTATCAATTCCACAAACCTTCGAAACTCTCAACAATAGTGAACATATGTTAAACCGTCAAAACATAATGTATTGATAGCGACAATATTCACACCAAACTCATCATACAATAACAATTATAAAAACAAATTCAGAATGAAACATTATAACACCCAATCCTATTGGAGGTCAAAGACTCCTCCTTCTACCCCTCATGCTTAAACACCAATAAAGAAGTCACCTTCCCCCTTACCACGGTTCTCCTAGAAGCAAAAGGAATATGAATTTCTTGGTGGTCTTCCCTCTCTCATAGCTCTAAGTTTCCAATGCTACCCTTGCCTCTTCAAACCAATTTTTCTCGCACTGAGCAAACTCTCACCTTTTCTCAACTTCTCTATTTATAATTTTAAAAAATTCCTAATTTGACTTTCTCTATTCTATCATTCCTTACTCCCAAAATCCCTACTTTGTCATTCTCCTTAATTTTTATTTTATTTTAATTAAATTAAATAACTACTATTATTTTAAGTGGTTAAAAATAATTATAAATTACTTTTATCAACCTCTATTTCTTTAATTCTCAAACATGCTCCAACTCCTCATATTACTATTTTGATTAATAAACCCATTAAATTTACTATTATTTAATTATTTAGAATTCTAAATAATTTTAATGCACTTTAACTCTCTCTCTCTCTCTCTCTCTCTCTCTCTCTCTCTCTCTCTACATTCCACATCTACACAACAATTAATTAAAACATGGTATATATAAAATTTAATTAAAAACAATCTAATGAAAATGGGGTGTTACAACTACCCTTTATAATTGAGCTTGATCATGTTCAAGTTCAGCTAAAGCAGTCAACTTCAATGAAGAACCCAACCAACCCAAAGAAGTGAAACATGTTTATATTCTAAACCTCTGTTTTTCTTTGACAACATGTATGACTTTACCTCTTCCTTATTCTTTTTTTTTCTAGAGTCGAAAAAGATGAAACAGTTCCACCACTACCACTCAAAGTAAAAAGATGGCAAAAAAAGACAACGTATATGCCACTCTTGATAGCGAAGAAACACAAGTTTGAACCACTCTTCAATTTTTTTCTCTAACTTCATTCTTTATTATACTAACAAATATGTATTTTTTAGTCTGAACAAATTGACGAAAAAGCTGAGTCCACCAACGAGAATGATGAAAGTTTGGTCTCTACTAAACCCATACCTCATAAATATCAGACCACTGTATCAGAAAAAATTGCAGCTTCAAACTTGTGAGATGCCAAGAAGAAAAAGGATTTTGTCGAGGATTCATAACTTCGACAGAGAAAAAAAACAAAATGCAAAGCTTCTGAGGCTAGCACACCCAAAAAATCAAGAAAAGAACATCTTGTCACCATTGATGACGAGGACGAGGAAGAAGAAGTACCTCGACTGACTTAAAAGAAAGCATATTGAGAAAAGAAAAGTTCTTCTAATGAAAGTTCAAAAAGTGAAAATTTGAGTCCTAACTTTAAGGCAAATGAGGTGTTTTGAGTTTATCTACACCTCCTCTTTGATCTACATCCCACAGTGTTATAATCTGACTTAAGTTTTCTCTTTTTCATAAGAACAACCTACTTATGTCATTTCCCCTCACCCAATAATGAAGTCCATGTCAACTCACTATCACCATAAACAACACCTGACAATCTGATCGAAGAAATAATTATGAACCAATCAATGAAGAAGGTGAGAACCAAAATTTTTAACAACCATGTGATAGCCCAGATAATCAATATCTGAACAAGAACAAACTGATTATGAGGCTTATATCAATCGAATGGTCCATAAAAAGATGTTCCAACACCAGAAAACTTCTATAGTTTTAATTAACCTTAGGGGGTTCGAGATGCTTTCCAAACAAAAGAAAATTCCAAATATTAGTTGAAGCCAATAAAATCAAGGCCTAAAACAAACTCAGTCTGTTGTGGTTGAAATAGAACGACCATAAGTGTCTCTTATTCCAACAACTTTGCTAGCAACCATAGAATGTCCATTCCCGACCATATTAATTATTGTCCATTTTCCCATTCAAGATTCCTCATTTAACGCTTTTATCATTTCTCTTAGTCAAGAGGAATTAAAGTTTATTAAAGAGAACAACCATGTCGAGGCTTTGAGGAATTTCATGAGAAGTCAAGGTATTTCAATTGAAAAATCCCCAAGTTCTTCAACTGATTTAGGGAATGAGCCTTCATACAATCCTTTTGTTGTATTGATTCAATAATTGTAAACAAAAATTGTTGATGTGGATCTATTTCATACCATTAAGGACAATCATGTCGCTGTATACGAGATTAAGGCTTTGTTGAAAGAATTGAACAATACATACTCCTCTAACTCTATTGTCGACTTTGTCCTTGAATTCGATCCATTTCTTGAGCAAACGACTTCAAACATCCAGGGGAAGAAAGAGTCTGCTAATAAAATCAAACTGCAGACTATCACTATGTCTCAACAATGGGACTTAGTCACTCAATCTCGAGGTCAGGTCATTGCATTGGAAGCAAATAGTAAAGAAGACAATGATCAAGTGGCAACTCACAATGCAAACATTAAACTAGACAAAACAAATGGATAAATTGCAACAAAAAGTTGAAGAAGTGGAGCAACAAAAATTTGAGATCAGAACTTCAAGATTGGCTTATGTTTAAGAAAAACTGGTTCAGGAAGCTAAAATTGGTATTCAACATGCTGAGGTCGTTTGTTCGCTGGACGAGGAAATTCAAAAATTGAAAATTGAAGACACCATGAATGACACAAAGATCATATTGGCTAAGAAGCATTTTGAGAAGCTTAAGGCTGAATTTCCATTTTGAAATTTCTACCTTTTTACTTTTTGTTATTCGAATGTATTAATGACATCGTGCCATTTTGACATCTTTTAAATTCAACGCCATTTTGCATCTCTATTTCCTAAGTATTATTCTTCCATTATTCAAATTTCTTGCAACATAGGCTTTTACCTTTGCAAGTACTTACCATTTATTCTCAGAATTTGACTTTTAGAGGTCAATTCTTCAATTCCACAAGCATTATTTGAAAATACTTGACTAATTCAAAATGGACCTTCCCAATTTGGTGACTATTTACCTAAATTTCTATATTTTCGATCCATAGGTAAAATAAAGTTCCAAACGTAATCACCAACTGAAAAAAAAAATAGGCTTAATTTTTTAATGGTTGGCCTTAGTTATTTGCTTTTTTTGTCTTATGAAAACGTTAAAGGCAACCAACCTTTCTTAATCTAAATCAATTAATTATCCCAACATCATAATCCAATAATGGTCATAAGAAATTTCATATTATCTTTGAATTTTAGTTTATTTTAAATAAATTTTGGCAGGCAAAACTGCATCAAATGTCAGTCAAAATGGAGTAGACTTAGTTGTCTCTTTAGGGGAATTTTGACAATCCCACAATACTTGATCTAAAGTTTCGTGCCAAATTCTTAGCTTTTGACCTATATATCTTTTAATCAAACATATTATAATTTTGTTGGCTGCTTGGACTTGGCCATTTTCCTAAGCACAATAGAGGGTGGATGTCAATAATTTGATCCATGAGTTTTAAGAAAACTCAACCATCTTTCGACCAGTAAAAATTGTACCTTGGTCAATGGTCAAGGTTTTAGGAATTTCAAACCTATAAATAATATGATTTTGAACGAATTTAGTTACTGCTTTCTGATTAACATTGATCAAAGGAACAACTTCGACTCACTTGGTAAAATAATTAATACCTGCCAAAATATATCTATAAGTTTTGGATGATGTAGGTCAAATTTCACCAATCAAATCTAATGCACATCCTCTAAATAGCCAAGGCTTGACAATCACGTCAACTCACTTGCAAGAACATGTTGAATGCATGCATATTTCTCACATTTTTGGCAACCTTTTACAAATTGATACAATCTTTCAACATGGTCAACCAATACAACCCTTGTCAAAATAAGAGCCATTTTATCTTGTGGTCTGCTTGATGTGCGCCACATTATCCACTATGGGCATTAAAATTGTCAGGTAAGCTTCACTCTCACCAAGACATTTCACCAAGATTCCCTCTAGAGTCTTTTTAAACAACTCATTTCCATAATGCCTTGTGTTTTATTTTTTGATTTTTCATTCTTGTAGGAGTTTCGAAAAACTCAATTATTAATTTTCACCAATCATGATTCAATATATTATCAATGGCAGAAATTTCAAAAATTGATCCAAAGTTTTTTAATTCTTCAAACCCTTATACCCCTAATAGTTCTGGCCTGTGACTGGTCTAGGGGGAAATATTGTCGAAATTAACTTCTCTTTTACTTCAATTAACTCTGCTAATTTTTCTTGGAAACACTATAACCATAAGCAATTTATGCCAAGTCATTGGCCGCTTGATTTTTTACTCGAGGGACATGATTAATGTCAAATTTATCAAATCTCCTTAACAGCGAGTTAGCCTTCACAAAGTACATTAGTAAATTCTCCTTGATGGTTAGCCTTCACCAAGTCATTTGTATTTTTTTGTCAGTTGTTTCACAACCAACTTTAAGTCGCCTATAATCTCAACTTATTTTGTCCCAAAATCTAAAAGACTCTTAACGCCAACAATTAAGACATTTAGAATTATTCTTATTTCTCCAAGGTTTTAGACCAATATAACTATGTGTTACTTCGACTATTGCATGATCGACAATGAAGTCAACAACAACTTGGCCTTTCATAACCCTTAAAGGCACATAAGTCAGAGAATATCCAATCAGCGCCTAAGCCTATTTCCTTATTCTACTATGTAAACTAGATTTCGACAGCATATTCTTAATAACATCATAATGAGAATAAACGAAAACATCAAGTGGTTTTATATAACAATTGAATTTGGTACAAGAGAAATACAAACAAAGACACAACTTTTCAATTAGGCTATACCTAGTTTATACATCGCCGAGAACTTGACAGAGGTAATAAATGGCTCTTTCGACACCATCATCATCCTCTTGGGCTAACATACTTCCTATTGTCACTTTAGATGTAAAATTATACAACTTCATAGATTTTTTTTCTTTTGTGAAACGAGGTAAGAGAATACGAGGATTCATAAAATAACTCTTTATTTCGTCAACAACTCTTTAATGTTATGGATCCCACTGAATCCTTATTCCTTCTTCAGACACAATAGTGAGAATATTTTCATCTTGTTACCTAGATTCGAGATGAATCTTCCAAGAAGTTGATTTTGCCCAATAAAGATCGAAGTTGCTTTTTGTTTGATGGGGGCTTCGTACTGAGTATATCCTTCGTCTTGTTTTATTTTATCTCTATGCCTTTTTTATGAACCATAAAGCCCATAAGTCGTTTGCATGGACACCAAAAGCACATTTTAATATATTCATTTTCAGTCCATGTTTCTCCATTCTTTCAAAGGACTGTTTTAAAAGCATACTAAATGGTCATTTTTATGAGGATTTAACAATTATATCACCAGTGTACACATGCATGAAGGTCTTAATGAAATAATGAAACATATCAATCACTACCCTTTAATAAGTTGCACCAACATTCTTCAGGCTAAAAAGCATCACCATCCATTCATACGTTCCTAAGACCCCAAGACATCGAAGCTCCGTTTTTGACACATATTCTTCTACAATGTAAATTTGATTATACCCAAAATAACCATCTAAAAGACTTAAATACTCAAAACATATTATTGAATCGACTAGCATTTCTGCAACAAACATTTGATATTCGTCTTTTAGAGTAACATCAATTAAGTCTCCAAAAACTATACAAATCCTAAGAATTCCATTATTTTGAATGATAAAAACTATATTTTCTAACCATTCGACATACTTGGAAGTTCTTATGAACTTGTTTCTCAAAAGCCTTTTAATTTCTTCCTTGATCTTTGACATTACTTTTGGTACAAATATTCTTGGCGTATGTGTCGCGGTGAAAATCGGATACCAAACTATTGATTAGTTTGAATCTTTAATTCATTTTGCAACCGAACTTTGATTTGTCCAAAGGAAGGGATAAAGATCGAAATACCACAATGCAATGCAAATGCAAGGTTTAGAGAGTTTTAGGTTCGGGGGTTGGTTAAACTTAGGGAAAGTGATAGCATCCTAAGTTTTTGTAGTACTCTACAGGAACCTCTTGTTTTATGTTTGTTTATTGCTAAGGGTTATCTGCTTAAGGTTTAAAAGACCTAGGGGTTTATTTCTAAGTATACTCAATAAGATATTGCATCTTATGCCTACATATCCTTACGGGAGTGGGATCAGAGTATTTTGTAGTTCTCCTAAAGGGTTTGAGGAGTTCTTTGACTGTGGTCAAAGTTCCTACGGGTTTAGGGTAGTTGTTTGATTGATTTTAGGAGAAAATGTGAGTTGTCATTTTAAGGGAGATCTAACCGCCACAAATTGCAGGAAAGTAGTCTTTACATCGTCTTAAGAGAAGGGCCCAAGTACTCGGATATTGATCGACGATGTACGCCTCTATCTCTCTTAAGGCAAAGTCCCTACGGTATTGATTGTATTGATGTGGGGTGGAGATTCTATCTCGCTTAAGATGACTAACATCTATTTCTCTATTGTTTGAATATTTGTTGTTTTGAGTTGTATGTTTATTCTAAGTTGTAAAGATAAAGGTCCTTCCTATAGGGTGGGATCTATCTTAAAGATCGACTTGAATGGGATCAAGGATCGAGTGGGAGTATGATGCAAATGAGATGCACTACACACAATTGTTGAATCATGTGTAGGTTTTTCTTTTGGACGGAATGCGATGCGGGAATATAAATTGCGATAATGTAAATTGCTTGTAAAATAAATTGCGGAAATAAAAGGGCAAATAAGTAAAGCATCCACATATGTATGAAAGCACTGAAATATGTGAGAGTGAATGTGTCGTGGGGTGCACGATTAGATTATATTTTACGCTGCGAGTTAATTGGTTGATTTTAAGCGAGAAGTTGTTTTTAAGAAAAATTCTAAGTTCTAAATAAAATGATACAATGGTGTTAATTTAATTTTTTTTATAAAAACTTAGGCGAAGTGATTATTTCCTATTATGGCTATTTAGAAATTGAATTAAATTAGTATTGATTTTATAATTTATTTCTAAAAGTTGATTAATATACTAGGGGTTTTATCAACTAACTAAAATTTGACAAAGAGGTGTAATCTTTTTATAAAAGAATCTTATTAGTGAATAAATACTATTTAATTAAGATATTGTTAAAAAAAAGAAGAAGAAAAAAAAGAGGTTAATTAATTAATTATCAAAGTATGAAAGAAAAAGAGTTTTTTAAATTATTAAGATAAAAAGGTTATAAAGTTGGTTTAATTGGATTTAAAAGATAAAATAAGTGATTATTGAATAGTATGAATTATTAAAAGCCTAATTAGCTAAATGATTAAAAAAGATTAAAAAAAAAACTGATTTGATTAAAGAGTTGTTAGCTTATTTTAAAAAGAAAAGATTAGTTAATTAATTGAAAAAAAGATTAAAGGGTGATTAACGGTGTGGTGGAGATTGTGTGTGTGTCGTGTAAGTGATTATATTGTACTATTACACAAATTAAACTCAACCAAGAAAAAAGGAAACCCTAAATTCCTAAATCGAGAAACCATCACTCGGCCTCTCCTCTCCGTTTCCCGATCGTGATCGCCGTTGCTTCAACCTTCATTGTTTTCGCCGTTGCTTCAACCTGAAACGCAAATAAAAACAATCAAAACGTTCAATAACCATGACGAGAGTAGAGTTTTACCGAAGGTTTGAGGACGGCGGAGCTTGAGATGACAAGATGGGACCTTCGTCAATTTGGACTCGCGGCGGTTTGCGAAGGCTTCAACGATTGAAGAGATAAGTTTATTCCTCGATCTCTTAGGTTAAAGTGATTTTGGTTTTTGTGATTACGACCTCCTTCCCTCGTCTCTAATCATTCCCTTTTATAGGATTCACCGAGATTCTCTGTATTTAAATCTGATTAAATTGGTTTGAATGCTGATTTGGATATTCCATTTGGTTATAGACAGAAATTTGAAAACTTTCTCTTTTTGATGATTGCAGTAATGATTCGTTTAAATGTCATTTCAATCTCTGATCTTGTGTATTAATTCAAAATTGGATTTTGTCTGTCTAGGTTCAATGTTTTGGACTGGATATTTTCGAATCTTCTTGTGGGAATATTCTCTAACGGTTTTGCCAATTCGGGTTTTGTAGGTGTGGATAACAATCTGTTTTAGGCCAGGGAGGAAATACGCAGCCCAGAGTAAATTGTGGTGTAAAGGGATTGGTGAGTCCAAAACTCAATTGTTGGTAACATTCTGTTGTTTTTTTAACTTCCCGTGGAATATACTTGTGGTTCTAACTTGTTCTCAATTCTTCTCAAGTATCAATCTTGGAGCAATGCAGACTTGACAATTCACGCAAAATTCGGTATAAATGACTTTCACAATGTAAGTTCTGAACTTGTGTAATCCTTCTTGGATGGGACTGATGTAGGTTTGTTGGATGTTGCAGGGGATTTTAAGTTTAGTGGAGGATGAGGATTATAGTTATGGAAGAACTTTTGGAAGTTGTTCGTTAGTTCAGTTTCTAGAGAAACCTCCTTTTTCATCTCGAGAAGCTGTCACAAGATGCATTACCCTTTGCTTCTGAAATGAACATTGTTCTACAAGATCAAGAGTGAACTCATCATTTGCTCCCTGAGGATGTTGAGCATCGGCAACGTCTAGGACTTCTTTCAAAACTTTTAAAGCATTACCAGCTTACTAGATTCAGGAACTGTCATGGACTCTGCTTGTGGTACAACCGCTTTATATCTAGGTGAAGCCTGCTCTGCAAAGCTGCCTCTCTTTTTTTCGATTGTGCTATAACATGTGCCTTCATATCTGTCTTACCAAATTTGGCCTTCTTAGGATCTAGATGAGACTTCAACGATTTTGTTAGAGAAACAACAACTATACCAACTGGGTAAGTAAATTTCTCTGCAATAAAGGATTATCATCCTTATCATCATCCAACTGTTCTGATGAATCTGACTCAGTTTCTTCATTTCTTAGGAGAATATGGCTAGCCCTCAAAGACTTCATATCTTTTACCCCATTATGTACAAAATTTCCTCTAATCTTCTCTTGCGATGATTTTGTTCTAAAGTCAGAGGATAAAAGTCTATCACTGACCTGTGGTGAGGAAGAATATTGTTCTGATAATGAAACGGGCAACGCACTTATGGTTTAACTCTGTTTATGGCAGGCTCTAACAATTCTTGCTTGCCTTGTGACTTGTTTTACGCAAGAAGACGAGGATGTCACCAAATGGAGCTGAGACTTGATTTTTAACATGTCCTGCTGGTAAAACCTTATGGATTATGGAACGGCGGAGCAACGTGGACAAGTTCAAAACCATTATGAGAAGGTAAATCACTTGGCTTGATCTCAGTATCTGATACCGAAATTTCTGATAAACTATGACCATCTGAAGATAAATTCACAACATTTCAGAAGTGCTTGATTGAACTTGCGGTGGAGGCAAACATTGTGATAAATTGAATCCTCTATGTTGAATAGCTTGTGTTTGGGCATGATACATCTGCACAAGATGGTCTCCATCCTGTAAACTATCACTAGTTCCAATAAGGCTTAATATAGCGTTGTTATTGAGTTAGACAAAAGACCAACTCAGCTTTCACTTTTCTCATGTTTATTGTCATGCAGGTCAGCATTTATAATGTTTTTGTAGTACTCGTACTTAGTATTACAATGTTGGCGTGATGTCCAAAATGTCTCCTTTTGATTCAAGTTCGAATTTTGAGTACGGAACTGTAAATGAAAACTATTATGGTGATGGGATGAAGCCTGAGGTGCTTTAATTCCAGCAAGGCGACTAACCTTCATGTTATATAAAGACGCTTTGCTGGGTCATTCAATACTCTGTTAGCTTCCAGAATCGACTTTAAAACAGCCTCTGCCCCAGCAGATTTATTTTTATCAGGATGAAGTAGCAGCGCGAGTTTTCTATACTGTTTCTTTATCGTTGCTTCTTCAGCAAATTTTCAGTTAGAAGAATTCCATACCAGTCCATATCAGACGTAAAGAGTTTATTCTGTGCAGCTTGATGACGTCGGCGGTGGTGTCGTAGGACACATGAAATAGCACTGGAGCAGAGCACTTTGTAACTTTGGCATCTTATGAATCTTAGACACTTTATCTTGAACTTGATAGATGTATGGAAAATTATCCTTTTGTAGAAAAACTATTGAACGATGATGTATTTGTATTTTGAAATTAGCTCATTCCAAATAATCTTCTTATTGTAAATTTAAAGTTCATGACCTTGGAATCTCTTGAGTTTGGATCTTGATTCAAAATATATATAAATCCCTTTAATTCCATAACTTAAGTACACCATGTTTCTCATGCCTTGAATCTTGAAATTCCATGGTTGATCCTTTAAATTTGGGCTTTTAACAACCTTCCACATTAATCCTGAGTCTTGTAAGGCAATTAGACTTTTGTATCCATATATGCGAAGTTTGACGCTTGGCATCAACATGAACTTTTGAAAAGAACATGGATCTTAAATACCTAACCTGGTGAATTTTCCAAGATGAAACCTCTTGTCATGAATTTTGTGAATGTTTCAAATTGAACCATGACTTGATTTTGAATTCTCTTTTCTTCATGAACACAATGGATAAATCTTGAATTCTATTTCATAGATCTCTAGTATGGAACTCAATGGTTGTATTTGAACAAAGGTAGACAACCCTTGACAACAAGATGGCATAAACCCCAATCCTTGAATAATAGGCCCCTATACGTATCACTTTGTGATTCCTTGAACTTCCAGCAGTGGCCTATCTTTCACACAATAAACAAACAAGTTGGTTAAAACGGTTAGCTATGCATAATGATTGGCTATGAGAATGAACGTTATATCCACTTGATATTATTACGTCTGCACAAAAATTGGTTAGTCACATAAATATTAAATATTAAAATATAGTCAAATAACAATATGAGAATGCAAGGAGAGGTGGGATCTTATGGTCAAAAATTAGGGTGCAACAGATGCCCCTATTTAAGTTACTTCTATCCGGAGATATGGAGATTGAAATCTCCGTCTCAACGAGATAGGAGGGACTTAAATACAAACATTGCACGAATTTTTGGCCCTAAGAAGCTACCGAATGCATATGATATGCAATGATATGGAAATGCAAGACAGACTGTCCTGTGAAGAAAAGATGTCATAGGGAAAAGAAAAAAAACTAGGCGCAACACGCGATAAAAAGAAAGACAGCAGACTCAACGAAGCGGGACTCCACAGGGACAAGAAACAATCACCAAAGGGAATCTCCAAACGTACAAAAGTGTAGCACATACACCAAGAATACGGTGATTTAATCGAAGAATAGATTTATCATCAAAATGTGGTGGTCGGCCTAGACCCAAATGAATTTTCTTGATCGAGTCAATAATTCAGTTTTGTTCGTATTCTTTTTCTTTTCTTCTATATATTATTTTTGAAATCCAACCGGAAATAGTAAAATGTAGAACCTCCCCGAGCGTCATGGTATGGGAACCATGAGTTAGTCTCAGTCTCTGATGTAGAACCTCCCTGAGCGTCCTGGTATGGGAACCATGAGCTGGTCTCAGTCTCTAATGTAGAACCTCCCCGAGCGTCATGATATGGGAATCATGAGCTGGTCTCAGTCTCTGATGTAGAACCTCCCTAAGCGTCATGATATGGGAATCATGAGCTGGTCTCAGTCTCTGATGTAGAACCTCCCCGAGCGTCCTGGTATGGGAACCATGAGCTGGTCTCAGTCTCTGCCTGAAATGACGAAAACTCATGCGAGCATCTTCACAGGAGTTGCAAATTTTGTAGTTTGTAGAATCATTGTAGATTGTAAATGTTGTAGAACTTCTTGGCTGTGAGCCATAATGTATTGTAAATTATAGAATTTTGTAGATTGTAATTTGTAATATATTGGAGATTGTACAACTTCACCAGGGATCTTCGGAAGAGATGTAAGCCGGCTAATTTGTAAAGTATGTCTTCTCAAATAAAGAGAGACTAATGTGATAAACTTCCTCGATTTCTCTGGGGAGATGTCACTTGATGGAATTAATCTTGTGTAATGAACCCACTGGGGAAAATATTCCTGGGGAGTACCTTTGTTGTAGCTTTCTGATGGATTTGCGAAGCGATGCCATTCGACGAATTGATGATGTTGAAGAACCCATTGAGGGTGAATGAACTGACTTGTAGAAACCGTCGTTCGTCGTTTTGAATAAGATCTTAGTCAAAACAAGTTGCTAAAATAAAGAGATGCTTGTAGTCCAAATGTAGATGGTTGAGAAAACTTGTGATGTTGTTGGAGAAATATCTGTCTTTATAAAGATTCTTCAAAAATACTATTCCTGGGGAATAGAGTGCAAAATAAATGCACACCTGATCCATGTTCAAACATTGGAGATTATCCATACTGTGATTGCCAAGGACCGAAATTCAATTCGGGAAGTAGCCGAAGAGAAAACTATCAAGTAAGACTCGACCACTGAGGTATGAACTAAAATGGAATGCACTGGAGGAGCGAACTTCATGGGGAAAGTAGAAATATTGTGCTTTTTCTGCTTAGGGCTGACAACTCTACTTGAAAGGAGAAGATACACCCAGATGCCTGGGGATAACCACAACTAAAGCAAACACAAAGAGATGCAAATAGATGCACATGCCATGCTATCTATTTATATGCTAATGCATATGCTGACAAACAAATGAACAAAGGCAAGCGGAAATGAAAAGAACATCTCGAAGCAAACATCCGACCAATCTTCGAAGATAGAAGCACCACTGGGGATAGACTGAGAACCAAATATGGGATCACAATCCTGCTTCAGGGCTTCAAAACTTCCACTGGGGAATAGAGACTAATCCACTTGGGGATGTAACATCTTGATAAGTCTGAAAGGTGGTCCTGTTGAAGGTAAGGAAAAGGATCTTCATGGATAAAATAAATATCCATTTTGTTGGGGAGGTTCTTGCTGGAATTGTAGATGGAAATACCCAAATTGAAGTTTTATGAGGGATAAAATAAATATCCTCTTCAAATGAGAAACCTGTGTCATTTGAACACGTCAGAGTTGAGCTTTAGATGGGGATGAAATAAACATCCGCTTCGATGGAGAAGACAGGTGTTGTAGAAGATCCACTGAGGAGTCGAATAATACATACTTCTTTGGAAGTGTGAAGTTTACGAACGTTCACTGGTATTTGTGTTGAAAGGATTCATCGGAGAGTTTTGATGAAATTTGGTATTGATGTCGTCATGTCAGTCCTCAAATGACCCAAGTTCCCTAGTTCACGAGAAACAAGCATTTCATAGAGGATTTTATAGAAAACATGGCGTCCCACTGTTTTCAAACTCTTAGAGAGATTCGCCGAATCTCGACGTAATTGGCCCTGATTGACGGTATATCTGAGTCTTCAAAATTTGTTTTAGAACAAACCACTTGGAAAACAAACTTGCCCCAGGCCAGCAGAGTCTTATCATTGATGCTTGTGTGTAATTTTTTTTAGGATACCAAACAAGGTTAGCAAGTTAGAAATATTAATTCTGAATTTATCAATGCAACATACGTTTGTCTTGAGGTTTTGAAAAGAGATATCACCATAACTGGTGACCGAAATCATTATTTATAAAGCCGATATCAAATTTGAGCATAGCTCATAGGAGTCAGGAAATGATATCTCATCGAGTATGCTTTCGAACTAAACCTTACTTCAATTAGGACTTTGAGGGTTGTATCTGGGTTTAGTTTCTGATTTGTAAAACAAAGGATAAGGGTCAAAGTATATTAGTGCCCACCCAAAAAAATTTTGAAAGGTGTTTTTTTTTTTTGATACCCTGCCCCAAGTTATAATGAGGGTTTTGGTTTGGGAAAAGAAACAAAATCTTCATCTAGGTTCACGGAAGTTTAAATATTTATGGTGTTTTAGGAGGTTGAAACAGGAATGCCTCACATCATCAGTAGGGTTTTTATTCAAAAGCATACAACGAGAGATCCTGCGTTTTACTTCATCATCCTCCTTCCAATTATTCACCAAAGTGAAAAGAAGATTGGATAAAGTTGGCATTATAAATTATGAAGAACATTTTGCGAGTGAAAATGAATGAATCTCTTCAAGGCAAACATTCTACTGCATTAATTATTCAAAATAACAAGTTCTTACATGGCAAACATGCTTTTAATCAAAGAAACGAAAAACACAAAAAAAAAAAACAAGAAAAGTGAAAATCCAAACAAGTCCCTTTCTTGGGTTTTATTACGCCTTGGACTGGAGAGGCTCGTTGAATCGTCTGATATATGTTCTGACGCTATATTGATATGAGTTTTTCAAATAACCTTAGATCATGTTCTCAGAGGGCGAACCACGTTGAGGTTAGGATTGGAACCTCTGAAGGATAAGATTCCGTCCTTAACCAACCTTTGAACGTCAGGCTTCAAACCGTAGCAGCTCTCAATATCGTGCCCCGGAGCACCTTGATGGTATGGGCAAAATTTGTCAGTTTTGTACCAGTACGGAATTTTCTCAGGTACCTTAGGTGGAGCTCTTGTCTGGATATGACCTTTCTGGATTAATGCTGGAAAAAGGTCAGCATACTTCATAGGGATGGGGTCAAACTGACGAATTCTCTTTCTCAGAACATCCAAAGATATCCTCTGATTACGAAACCATTTCCGAAACCGTCGATTCTATGGTTGATCTGGAGAGGCCATCTTCCGCTTGGGAGGTGGTTGTTGTTCGCGCTGAGCAGGCGTTGCATGTCGTGGTTGAGGAGGGGGTACTGGAGCTATGAACCCTCTGGAAGATCCATTGTCACCTTTATTATCTGGAACTATACTCAAATTATAATTGTATTGCTTCACAAAAGCAACAGCTAAGTCTTCCCAAGACTGAATGTGGTTACTTTGTAGCTTCATGTACCATATCAAGGATGCCCCACATAAGCTTTCTTGAAAGCAATGAATCATTAATTTGTCGTTGTCAATATAAGCAGTCATCTTTCGGCAAAACATCGTCAAATGGTATTTTGGACAGCTGACACCCTTGTATACCTCAAAGACATACATCTTGAACTTTGGAGGGATAATTACGCCTGGAACTAAACATAAGTCGTGAGCATCAAGACCAGATGTATTAGCTCCTTTCATCATCTTCACTTGTTCTTGGAGATCACAAAGTTCTTTCTCCATTGCTATAAATCTAGGATCGTCCATTTCCCTCCCAGCATGAGTATTCTGAGGGTCAACAAATAGGTTGTCTTGCACAGGCTGAGGTTGCACAGGAACATACATTTGTTGAGCAAAGTCGTCGGAAGACCTGTCAAATGTCGGATTGGTCCTTATTATGAAGCCAGCCATGCGATCCATATCTTTGTTCTCCTTACTATCCTTCAATATTACTTCAAGCTTGGTCAAATGGTAGAGACGTCGGCTGGCGAGAGAAAGACAGAAAGACGGATGAGGACGCAGTGGAGAAGAGACACATGCACATGCTAAAATGCTAGATGTTATGCAGAATGCAGGATGAAACTTCAAGAAACTCAAGTTGTTTTCGGTATTATAATGTTGGAAAAAAATATTTTATTTTGATATTAGAGAGGCATTACAAAGAAAAGTACTCTTTTAAGAGTTTATTACATTGAACCAAAAGCAAAAGAGAAACTCGGAGAGCTACTCCTTACGCTCCTTCTGTGCGCGAAGTTCTTCTTCTAACTGACTGACGCGCTCTTGTAACTCGGCCTTTTCTCTGATGAGTCGATCGACACATTCCTTCCAAGCCATAATATCTGGGGGAAGACCATCACTGGTGAAAGCTCTTGAAGAGGTGTGACAGGAAAATAAATCCTCTCGCGCCTTCCTTTTCCTTGCAGGTTCTTCTTTTGGCAGCTTTTGGGACTTCTCTTTCTCTACCTTGAGTGTGAAAAACTTGTTTCTCCAAGCGGCTTTCAGTTTTCGAGCCTCATCCAAAGCAGCCTTCAACTGATCTACTTCGCTCACATCAAACCAATCAGGATCATGAAAAACCAAAACTATAGGTTCATGGAAAGGAAACGACATCTTGAGGTCGAGAGCTCTTTCTCGCACCCAATGTAGATATTCTTCAGAGACAACACAGTTGGGGTATCCTAAAGCAGTCACTCCTTCCTTATTGATGTATTTCCATGCATAAATTATGACGGTCTTCAGGTCTGGATCTTCTCCTTCCTTGAGAAAGATCCCTTCTAACAGAGCTTGGTCAGGTACTTCGATCATAGGATGCCCAAATTGGAGGCGAGCCAAAGCAGGGTTGTAACTTATGCATCTTTCTCTCCCAATAAGCGGTATGTTAGTAAATCCTCTGATGCTAGGAATCATACATATACTTCCATAGGTAGGGTCGTACCACACAATGTCAGAGTGAGTAAGGGCCATAACTATCTCGGACCAACGGGTGTCGCGGTGAAATTTGGATACCAAACTATTGATTAGTTTGAATCTTTAATTCATTTTACAACCGAACTTTGATTTGTCCAAAGGAAGGGATAAAGATCGAAATTCCCACAATGCAATGCAAATGCAAGGTTTAGAGAGTTATAGGTTCGGGGGTTGGTTAAACTTAGGGAAGGTACTAGCATCCTAAGTTTCTGTAGTACTCTACAGGAACCTCTTATTTTATGCTGTTTATTGCTAAGTGTTATCTGCTTAAAGGATTAGAGACCCTAGTGGTTTATTTCTAAGTATACTCGATAAGATGTCGCATCTTATGCCTACATATCCTTACGGGAGTGGAATCAGAGTACTTGTAGTTCCCCTAAAGGGTTAGAGGAGCTCTTTGACTGTGGTCAAAGTTCCTACGGGTTTAGGGTAGTTGTTTTGATTGGGTTTGGGAGAAGAGATGAGTCTTCATGTTAAGGGAGATGTAACCACCACAAGTGTAAAAGGGGGTTGTAGGAAAATAGTCTTTGCATCGTCTTAAGAAAAGGGCTTAAGTACTCGGATTGTTTGACGAGTATGCCTTTATCACTCTTAAGGCAAAGTTCCTACATGTTTGATTGTATTATTGTGGGGGTGGAGATTATATCTCACTTAAGATGATTAACATCTATTCTCTATTATGTTTGAAAAAGTTGTATAGTGTTGTTTGTTTGTCTAAGTTGTAAAGATAATGGTCCTTCCTATGGGGTAGGATCTATCTTAAGCGATCAACTTGAGTGGAATCAAGGATCGAGGGGATAATGATGCGAATGATGTGCAACTACACACAACGTTGAATTATGTGTAGGTTTTCCCTTTGGACGGAATGCAAGGCAGAAATATAAGTTGCGATAATGTAAATTGCTTGTAAGATAAATTGCGGAAAGATAAAGCCATACACGAACGCATGAAAGCGCTGAAGTGTGTGAGAGTGAAAGTGTCGTGAATGTGAGTGTGCACGAGTTGGGTTATATTTTACGCTGTGAGTTGATTTTAGTTTGAATTAAAATTTTAGATAGGATTAAGTTTTCTAGATAGGATAAAACGTTATAATGATTTACTGGTTATTTAGAGCTTAGGTGAAATAGTATACTTAAAAAACTAGCGTGAAAAGAATTAATTATAAAAAGTTGTTTTATTATACTTAAAAGTTTTTATTACTATTTTGAACAAATTATCTAGTAAAATGCTATTTTAAAAAACTAGTTAAATTAGCATAATGATTTTAAGTGAATAAAGAAAATTGTTATATTATATTGTTTATTAGGAATTATCTTAAGATTGATTTACTAAAAAAGATTAGCCCAATATTTATTAAATAAAGCAAAATAAAACCTAAAGACTATGTGATAAAATAAAAGACTAAATTATTAAAGGTGAATAATTATCATCTTAAGGGATTAACTAATTATAATAAAAGTTGTTAGTTATAAGTAAAAGTTGATTAATGAGTTAAAACAAAAGATTGGTTTATAATAAAAATTATTAATTTATTTTAAACTTGGCTAGTTGATTAATTAAGGGGTTGATTATCGGTTAAAAAAACTGTTAATTAAACTGATTAAAATAAAAAAAAAAGTGATTAGGGCGTGATTGGAATACGTAATGGCGATTAGTGTGAGTTACTCAGTGATCATTTGTGCTGTGCGTGTGGAAGGTGGAAACTCAGAATGAAATTACACACAACATAAACCCTAGCCCCCAATAGAAACCGCTTCCCCTTCGATCTCTCGCTTCCGCCCTCAGAATCGCGATCGACTCTCCTTTCATCACCCTATTTCGAACCTGAAAACACAAAGAACAACATCAAAAGTTCAGCAATGTCTATGTAAATCAAGAGTTTACCGAGAAGTTGTGGGCGACGAGATCCGCGGTGAGGAGACTCGCGACGGGAGCAGTGGCTTCGAAGATTGACAGCGAATAGGAGATATGTTTCTTCTCTTTTTGGATTTTTGCTAGTTTACTGTTTTTTTCTTCACAAATTTCTAGGGTTTCGCACTTGGGGTTTTCCTTTTGTGATTTTTTCTGTAGAATGTTTGAAGTCCTCCTTCTATTTGTGAATCTCGTCCTTTTTATAGCCTTCACCGAATCAAATCATGGTTAATTCCTTTCTAAATCCGTGTGAACCTGTTTCAACCGGTTTTGGAAGGTTATGAATGCTCAGAATACGTGTTTTGAATGCTTTCTGCTTTAGTCTCAGACAATATTGAAAACCTTCCTTTTTTGTGTGATTGAGTTAATGTAGTATGATCTGATTTGAAAAACCTCTCGATTGATGCTGAAGAATCTGATATTGGATCTTTCCCAAAAAAAGCATATTCTTCCCTTTCGATTATTAACTCTGAATTGTAACTTTGGCAGGTGTGGATAATAATGGGTTAGGCTAGAAAACGGCTTAGAGGCCCAGGGGAATTCGATCGATGTTTGGTATTGTTTGAAGTTGGAAGTTGAAACCAAACACGTCGTGATTTACACGAGCAACATCTATGTTGAAGGTTTGTTTTTTCACTTTTTCCTGCTCTTCTGTTTCGTGTCCTTTTGTTGTAGCTTTTCCACTCTTTTTTAAAACAGCCCCCTGAACCTGTCTCTTAAGAGTTATTATCACTTTTAAGTGCAGGTCATGTTTTGGTGTAAGTAATGTTGCAGTGTACAGGTCTTGTAGCAGAGTGTTTATTTTGGTATACAGGACATGCGCGTAGATTTGTGAAGTCAGAGGTATCAAAGCGGCCAACACGCTTCTCAGGATTTGAAGTCATTCCTTAGCCTTTGGATAACCGTTAGCTGAGGTAAGATCACTGGTGCCTTTGAATGTAGAAGGGAGTTGATATAGTGAACCAAGCATTAATGCCCACAATTCAGAAAGGTTGTTCTGATTATTAACTGGTGTTGCTTTGACAGGTTGTGATGCTGCTTGGAACCTGGTGAGATATTCACAACGCCGTCTCAACATGTTCGATTGAGATTTGATTATTTCAGGAAATAGACTTAACCATGTCTCCGTGTTTGATCATGTAATTTTGGTTTGAAACTGTCGATAATCAGTCTTGTTAACCAGGTGGTCACACCCTTGAATGTTCTATTGCAATTCATACACTTTGGTGCAAGGATGTGTGAGACAATCGCCAGGTCGAGAAGTAGTAGGAGTAATATCAAGGCAGGTTGTTGAATTGTTCGTGATTGTGTAGTAATACTGTGATGAATACCTTCTATTCACATCTTACTTGCGTCTTGTAATTTCAGAGCTTTCTGGATTGGGTTTAAAGCTTGTCTTGGAGAGAACCTGAATGTGTTTTTTATTGTGTTCGGAATGTGCTTGAATTTGTATGGAAAAGAACCGTGACCTTGTCTCCTAATTCATGGACACTGATTTCTTTTGAAACATTCTCGTTCTCTCTCACTGCCTCTCTATTCTTTCCTTTTTCAACTTAACGAGTTTGACTTAGCCCTTAAACATGTTATTCTGTTCTTCTTGATGCAGGTGCGAAAATGCGGGATGATAGGGAGGAGGCTCTGCTTTGATGATCAAATGTGAGCTTGGTCTTGTAACTCCTGTGGAATCTTGTAATGAATCAATTTTGAGGTTAATTTAAACAGGAAAATGTTGGGGATGTGCAGGTGGGATTGACTATTGAGTCAATGGTGTTTGCTGCTATTGAGGGATAGAAACTGTTTTTTCTTTGCCAGATGGTTGGAGAAAATTCGAGGCCTGGATTGTGTTAGAGTGCGGGTTTGAGAGGTAGCTAAAGGCTCGGTGTTGCACCCCAAAATTTGACCAACAATTATTCATCCATCAAGTGTTTGAAGGTTGATACCTTCATCAGAAAGTTCAAGAGATCCTCAAAGGAATTGGTTGAAACCAAGGTTGTGTGCTTCATAGCTTGAGAGTTGTGGGAGCTCCTCAGATGATTCTGAGACTTTGAGAATGAACTTGAAGCTTTGAGAAAGCTTATGAGATGTATTGATAGCCATCATGAAGCCCATAAAGGTCATTATGCAAGAATTCAGAAGATTCAACCATGAATGGTAGAATTAGGGTTTTGACTGGGTCAACCCTGGGATAGCTGATGTTTTGGAGAGGGTTGAGACCTAATCCAAAGGCCATGTGATCATGGAATGATGTATGTAGATGTTATAAAGATGATTCCTAGGCCAACTCATCAGGATTGAGGAGTTTGAGAAGTTTTGAGTTAGGGTTTTTAAGGATTGTCAGTGAAAAAACCCTAATTTGATCCCTATCTTCCAGGCAGTTTTAGCTCAAGATGTGATTGATATCTCATATCCCCCACAACATGAATGTTGTAGATCTTGTTCTTAGCTTTAATTTGAGTGGTGGAATTCCTTGATAGGAGTTGCAGAGCTCAAGTTATGGTTTTGACAAATTACAGGTCAGCTGAGGTGTGTGAATCTGGGTCCTTGAAAGTCACCCAACTTGCAGACAACTTTTTCCCTAGTAGGATGATTCCTATGATCTCTTGGTCAACATGAATGTTGAAGAGCATCTTCTTAGCTTTCTAGAGAGTACTAGAAGTCCTTTATAGGATTTGTAGAACTCAACTTATGGTTTGAACAAGACAGGGGTACTTTGGTCATTTGGCAGTTATAGGTCATTTTAAGCAAAGGCCATATCTCCCATTTCCAAGCCTCAAATGGAAAAACTCAAAACATGAAAGTTGTTCAAAATGGGATTTTAAGCCTAGAAAAAAGGGTGTGAAGGTTTGGAAAAGCTTAGAGCATGGATTTTCATGATTGGGTAAAAATGACCTAAAAAAGGGCTTATAAGTTAAAAAGTTGAAATGGAATTTTGGTTTGGGAGATCTATGAATCCAAAATAGGTCATCCAATATACCATTTTGAATGAAAATGACATTCTAAAAACTTTGGTTTAAACAGAATTTTGATTTGAGGCTCAAAAATGAAGGTTGCTTTGGAAAATTGTAACTTGTATCTTAAGGCATCCTTGGAAGGTTCTACACAAGGCAAGTTTGGCCTGATTTTTGCACATATGATCTCCATATCTCTTGTAATGAGATTTTGACACAAGTTTACAAAGCCTAACTCATGAGATATGGTATGTTCAACTTGTCACCAAAGGAGAAAATCCAAGCTTTTCTAGTGGATTCTAGATGATTCTAGAAGCTTCCATGGATTGTTATTTAAAGAGTACCTCATAGTGTGATGAGAGGTTGGTCAAGGTTGGAGAATTCAGTGGAGAAAGGGAGAGAAAGAGTGAGGTGTTCAAGATTTCTTCAAAAGCAAGCAAGGCACGATTTGATCTCTACAAGCCTCTTCCACCAAAACCATTGCAAACAGAATAGAGTATACCATTGGAGGAGTAGTTGAGAGCAAGATCAAGCCTTGAATCAAGCCCTAACTGCACTCACCATTACCATTTGACAGGTTGTATACTCTCCCTATATATCTCTATTTATGTGTCTTCTGTTGGTTTCATAGGGATAGAATTATCATGCTAGGTTAGTTGTCCATTTTCTGAAGATTAGAAAGCTTTTCATGAGGTTCCATGGCAGGTCCCAATTTCTGTAAGACTCAAGAACAAGCTGCATGTTGGACTTTAATACGAATGTTATAGGTTAATATGATCAGTGTAGTGCATAGAACAGGTTAGTGCCCTTAGGATCAAGAACTAGAAGAGTTGATATCAGTGAACTAGTTTGGAACCCTAGGTTTCGCGCGCTCTGTTTGAGAGATGCATGAGGTTTTAATGAAAACCATTGTTAGAACCATGATCCTGGTAATGAGTAGGGCATCTTTGCTTTTGAAATTTTTGAATTTCATCGAGCAACCGAGGAGAACGGTTGGAGAGAGGATTCCTTGCATGAAACTGAAAACTGAAACCCTAACTTGGCATTTGGGGACGATGACCCCTGACCGCTAGATCTGTCCAATTTAATTGACTCATTAATCTGATCCGACGGCCCTCATTTGAAATTAAAAGCGGAGGGAAAGACTTAAACCAAACGCTGCGTTTGAGTTAAGTGAGGAACCATGGGCTCAGCAGACCTTCGCTACTCACACCCCACCAGCGGCCCAAATCCATATTTGAACTAAAATCAGTTGCTAACTGCACCGAACCTTTGACCATTTTCTTTATTTTTTTCATTTAGTTTCTGATAGCAATTGGGCCCAGGCGCGCCATGCTAGGCGCACCCCCCTTCCTGGGCCCATCATAGAAAGTGAACTGGGCGAATTCATTTTGACACCCCCCTCCCCTTTATTTCAATTCTTTTATTTGTAATTCCAATTATATTTTTGCATCCTATAAAATTCATAGAAAATAGGAAAATGATCATTTTTTGATGCTTGTTTTTTTCACATGTTCATATTCATGTCTAGAAAATATTAAATAAATAAAATTCCATTTTATTTTTAGTTTAGTATTTTTAGTATATTTTTTCATTTAAATAGCTTTTTAATATGTTTAGTTTGATACTCAATTTTGTAGAATTTGTTTTAGGACCTTCCCTTAGTATTTTTAATTCATTCTTTTTGGTGTGATTAGATATTGAATCATAGTTCCCCATAGGATTTAATTCTTGATTTTTAGATTAAAATTTGATTAGTTTAGTTAGGTTAGCATTAGGGTGCCTAATTAGGGTTTAGGTTATGCATAGGTGAAATAATTCATTTTCTGTGGAGAGTTTTGATTTGATTTTTGGGTATGGATATATAGGGATGTTATGGGTAGATGTTATGGACCCTTGTGAATAACTGTTAGAATTTTCCCCCTTGTTTTAGTATTTTTAGGTATTTTCTTAAGTTGACTGATAGTTTTGACTGTTCTGTGGCTATCTGTTTATCTCTGGGGTTTATTTTGGGGAATTTGTTGTGGGGCTTAGTTTGTTTTGAAGATCTTATTGAAGAGCATAATGAAGGAGAAGATTGTAGATCAAGGCCCAGAGACCCAGAGTTTGGAGATTATTCCCTGTTTGTGAGGTTTGAGATCCTGAAGTTTGAGGGGAATTTATGGTACTTTCCTGAGGAAGGCACTATGAATGACTTTCATGCTTTCTTCTCACCTCTTTCTTAAGTATCCAATGATGTTGGAGCCAACTTGTGAGTTTAATTTCTCCTGAGGAGGAATGTAAACTGATCACAGTTGTTGAGCCACATGGGATACAATTCCTAAGTGGAAGCCTCCTAGTACTTTCCTGAGGAAGGTCCTATGGGTCTGTTCACTTAGTTCCCTTAGTTCATCTAGGATTTCTTAAGTATCCAATGATGTTGGAGCCAACATGTGAGTTTAATTTCTCCTGAGGAGGAATGTAAACTGATCACATGTTGTTGAGCCACATGGGATACAATTCCTAAGTGGAAGCCTCCTAGTACTTTCCTGAGGAAGGTCATATGGGTCTGTTCACTTAGTTCCATTAGTTCAGGTAGGATTTCTCAAGTATCCAGTGATGTTGGAGCCTTCATGTGAGTTTAATTTCTCCTGAGGAGGAATGTAAACTGATCACAGTTGTTGAGCCACATAGGATATGACTCCTGAGTATAAGCCTCCTAGTGCTTTCCTGAGGAAGACACTATGAGTCTGTCTACTTAGCTCCCTTTCTTTGGTAAGCTTGTTTTGAAGCTTGAAGACTGGGATTGATTTCTTGTGTAGGGTTTTGCTTTAGGGCTTTGCTTTCTTCTGATTAGAGTTCTGTTTTAGGGCTAGGAGTAGAGAGTAGATGTAGATGATTCTTTCTCAAGCATGTGGTTTGTTTGCCTGATGGCGCTTCATTTCTTTTATCTGTATATTGCTTGATAACATGTTGTTTATTTTTCAGTATGATTACTGTTATTTCATGACTGGCTTGAGGTTGAGATGAGCTTGTGGAGGCTGAAGCCCCACACACATTTCCTCCCTCACTTGCATTGCATGCATTTTACTGTTAAGCTGATGCTTTGTCTGTTTTGGTGTATCATTGACATGATCCCTTAGGACTCTCATTTCCTTTGATAAGGATTTGATGATAGACTTTTAGGTTGAAACCTATGCATGACAACATCTAGGAGTTCCCTGTTCAAACCTCAACCATAGGATGAATCCATGACATGATAACAGTAGGACTTGATAGTCTCCCTCCTAGCTGGGCCTGTTCTCTTCTCATCTCAAAACAGTTTAAGATACAGTAATCATGAATGATTTCTTTCGTACGTTACGAGCCTTAAGCTATCTGAGATTGGATGTTTAGTATGGTACCCTTTGGGTGACATGCGACGCATTCACTCTCAGGTCATAGTCTCTAGTGCGGTTGAAATCGCAAATACAATAAAAAACACTTCTTTCAGGAGATAACCCGTAGTTTCCCGAACTACGTTTGCTCTGATCTTCCATACAGTGTGGAAGTACGTAGGCATAGGACGCGACGTCCTAGCGAGCAACCTTCAAACCTTCCCCCGTAATCCTTCGTAGGCCGAACTACGTTGACTCTGATTTCTCATTCTCTGATGAGAATACGTAGGCATAAAGTGCGACGCTTTGCCGAGTCATTTTTCTTTTCTTTTTCAGCCAGCCTTGATAGGTAGATAGAATAAAACCAACCCGTCCAAGTAAACAAACAAGCGTGGATCCCGTCGAGTACGACGGACGTGAGGGGTGCTAATACCTTCCCCTTGCGTAACCGACTCCCGAACCCAGACAATGGTTGCGATGACCTTATCTTACCCTTATTCGTCAGGTTTTTCCGATCGTTTCCTTTCCCGCTCTGAGGGATAAATAACGAAAGGTGGCGACTCTTCTGTCATGCCGGCACCTTATTTTCGCGCAAGCGACAGCTGGCGACTCTGCTGGGGAATTGATAGCATCTAGGTACTTTTCCCATCCCTTATGCTGGGACCGTTTCCCATCCCCTACGCGAGTCAATCCTAGCGCTTGTATGTTTGCTTGTTGGGTTGCATTTATTTATCGCATTTTTACTTCCCGCATTTTATTTCCCGCATTTTATTTCCAGTTTGATATGATTATCTGTGCTGCTGTGGGAGAGGGATGTTACTATAAGTAAGAAGCCGGACCTGGGCTTGAGCATACACCTAGATATAGTTGCGGAGAAGTAGTAGACGAACCTGTCTGCTGAGCAGGCACAGTTCCCTACGAAAATCTGCGCTCAGACGAGATTCTTGCAGAGGTGCTCCTTTCCGGTCCTGAGGATCTGAGGGGAGTCCAGACGTGAGGATTGTCGACTCTGGGGACCGATCATTTGGAAGTCAGCTAAGTGAGGCCTCTTCATGACTTGATGATGCCACTCCTTCTGGGAATCGTATCGTCACTCATGAAAGTCTGTGACGCTGATGACCGCATAGGATGCCGTACCTTTGTCCGTGGATTAGGTCCATACCTGTGAGTGGGGTTGGGATATTGCAGGAAACTTTGACCTCCAGACTACCTGGTTTTCTTGACAGTGAATCAGTTATGTTGGTATCAGGGTTCTCGGTGGCAGATTTGACTGTTCTTGACAGAGCGAGCTTTTGATCAGAGGATTTTTATCATCGGGTGTATGTCTGTTCCTGATAGAGCAGGTTTCGATCAGAGTATTGTCATCAGAGGTTTGTCCTGGATGGAGCAGATTTTGAGTGGGGTCTGAAGATCTCATCAGCAGTTGTTGTTTGTTCTTGATAGGGCAGATTTTGAGTGGGGTCTGAAGATCTCATCAGCAGCTGTGTGTTTGTTCTTGATGGGGCAGATTTTTGATTTGGGGTCTGAAGACTTCATCAGCGGACGTTTTCTGATCATACATCCCGGGTCCTTATTATCAGGCACTTACTCTTGACAGAGCAGAATTTTGATCTCGATCCTATCAGATGGTTATTCTCAGCAGATCAGATCAGTGGTTTTACGCCAGGGTTTCTTCTCATCAATGATTGTTGATACCGAATCTCCACAGCAGCCTCCTGGATATATTGTTGCATGCCTGCATTTTGCATTAGTTTGCATGATCATTCGCATTCCATTGACGTGTGTCTGTGACAGGTACCGTTTCTCCGATCCAGGATCTCTCGCCTCTTATTGTATTACCACAGCCTCTCTCAGCAAGACTGTTGCGTACGAGTTCTCGATCCCTGATGTGTCGGAGTTGACTATCACTGGTACTATGTATATGTGAGATTGTTGTTTCCATGATTGGGCCCAGATTCCCCTCCTTATTATTGTCAGCACTGGTACTAAGGCGCCAGGATCGGGGGAAATCTCTCAAGCACACAGACACACGCATACATCTGCATGAAGCATTTTTGCATGACATACATTCTGTTGCTGTTCCTAACCTTTAATGTTGACAGGGTTTTCAGGTTCCGAGTTGTCTCCGGTCTCCAGGATTGATCAAAGACTCATCCATCGTTACTCAACTCGCGCTAATCAGACGAGGATAATGGACCAGGTGCAGTCAGATGTTCAAGAGCTCCGTGAATGGATGGATCGTTTTATGGAGCTGATGCAGGTAGTCGCTAATGGTCAAGACCAGCTTCGTACTTTGGTTCAACCCCTGATCTCCAGGGTTGACAGTAATGGCATACTTCATGGCGGGGCCGTGCCTACTCCTCCTCCAGTGGATGCTCCACAAAATGTTGTTCCTGTTGCCGGGGGCAACGGCAGTGCTAACGGCACCCTAATGACTAATCTCGGACTCAATGCGGCAGGCGTCGGTAATGGTAGTTTGGGAGCCAATGTTAACATAGGGCCGGTCAACGGCAATGCTGGTGTAGGAAATCTGTTGGTGCCTCAACCGTGGCTGGAGGACCATCAGGATGACATATTCTCTCAGAGAGGTGTAGAAGCAGAGTTGAATGCTGAAGCTCGACTCAGGTTCAAAGCGCTGGAAGACAAGATGAGAGACATTGAAAATCAGAACACATTGGGCGTTGACATGTCCAAGCTCGGGTTGATTGCTGACTTCAAGGTACCTCATAAGTTCAAGGTGCCTGTCTTTGAGAAGTATAAGGGTACTACTTGCCCCCGTGTTCACCTTCGATCTTATTACAGAAAGATGTCCGCCTACTCTGACGATGAGAAGTTGCTGATGCACTTCTTCCAGGATAGTCTTTCTGGTCCATCACTCGAATGGTATATGGGCCTGGAGCCCGCTACTGTGCGCACCTGGAAAGACCTCGCTGAAGCGTTCATCCTCCACTATCAGTACAATAGCGACTTGGCTCCCAACCGAGTTCAGCTCTAGAGTCTCTCACAGAGGAACAATGAAAGCTTTAAAGAATACGCCCAACGGTGGCGTGAATTGGCTGCTCGGGTTCAACCGCCGATGGTTGAGCGCGAGCTAGTGCAAATGTTCGTGGCTACCCTTCCTGGAATCTACTATGAAAAGCTGGTCAGTGGCATGTCTGGAACATTCTCGGCTCTCATCACTATGGGCGAGCATGTTGAGAACGGTATAAAGATTGGAAAAATTCAAGGCGAATCATCCTCGGCTGGAGGAGGTAGTAAGAAACCTTACGCTGGCAAGCGTCGAGAGGGAGATGCCAGTGCTGTCACTAATGC
Source organism: Lathyrus sativus (assembly GCA_963859935.3). Classification (NCBI taxonomy): domain Eukaryota; kingdom Viridiplantae; phylum Streptophyta; class Magnoliopsida; order Fabales; family Fabaceae; genus Lathyrus; species Lathyrus sativus. The sequence goes on from OZ012740.1 coordinate 465,192,431, forward strand.
TCGGAGAAAGGGCAAGGGCCCTCAGCAGCAGATTGCTAGCATAAATATCCCAGCTGTTCCACCGCAGCAGCAGCAGCCTCAACAGCAGAATAACCAGGGGTACAGGAAATATCAGAACCGGGCTCCTTTGGCAAATCGTCATTTTGAAACTCCACCTATGTCATATGCGCAGCTTCTGCAAACTTTGCTGCAGCTTCAGCTAGTTCAAAAGAGGACGTTGGCTCCCTTGACAGGGGCACCGCCGCCGGGGTATGACGCCAATGCTACTTGTGATTTCCATACTGGGGCACCAGGCCATACGATTGAGAATTGTAAAGCTTTTAAGCACAAAGTGCAGGACTTGGTGGACGCCAAGGTTATTAACTTTTCTGATAGTGTGCCCAACGTTACCAAGAACCCTATGCCTCATCATAAGGGGGGCGAAGTGAACGCCATTATCACTGAGGAGAGTGCAGACTTGCTGACTGATGTTAAAGATCTGAAGACGCCGCTTAGTTTTGTCAAGGCTAAGTTGCTGAAGAAGGGCTTTTTTCCTGGATGCGGAGAGTTATGTATGGCTTGTGCTACACTTCCTGATGGGTGTGAGCAGCTGGTCGAAGGTATCCAAAGTCTGATGTCTGAGGGTATTTTGCAGTTCAGCCGGAGCGTTGAAAGTGTATCAGGGGAAGTCGTGTTGAAGTAGGCAGATCAAGTTGCTACCATTACTATCCCTCGTCACCCTATTACTATTTCCGCGCCCCGACCGCCTACTATTACTATCACTAGGGCCGGGCCAATCCCCTTCGAAAGCACTAACGTCGTTCCATGGCATTATGGCACCGAAGTCTATTGCAATGGTCAAAAGTTAGAGCTGGAACCATACGGATCGACTGTGCAGAATCTCACCGGAGTCAGTGGCATTACTCGAAGCGGTAGAGTGTTCGCGCCAGCGGAGGTTGCGGCAGAGAAGGTAGTCAGAGCTGACGCTGTGGATAAGGGTAAAGGCAAAGCTGTCGAAGAGGTCCCTTCTGGGGCAGAAAAAGATTTGCTAGTTAAAGATGCTGAAGAATTCATGTGGTTAATCAAGAAGAGCGACTACAAGATTGTAGATCATCTTCATCAGACTCCGTCAAAGATCTCTATTCTTAACTTGTTGCTGTGTTCTGAAGCGCACCGCAACGCGTTACTGAAGGTATTGAACGCTGCATACGTGCCGCAGGAGATATCAGTAAATCAGCTGGAAGAGGTGGTAGCCCATGTTAATGCTGGCAATGGGCTAGGATTCACAGATTTAGAGCTGACTCCTAAAGGAAGAGACCACAACAGCGCCTTGCACGTCTCAATAGAGTGCAGAGGCACTATCATGTCACATGTCCTGGTGGATACGGGTTCGTCGCTTAATGTGCTTCCGAAGAAGGCACTGATGAAGTTGGATACCCGTGGATTGCTTTGCACGCCCAGTGATCTGGTAGTGAAGGCCTTTGATGGAACTAAGCGCCACGTTTTCGGAGAGTTGACCCTGCCGATTCAAGTTGGTCCGGAGACGTTCAATACGGTTTTCTATATCATGGACATCATGCCTGCCTACAGTTGCCTTTTAGGTCGGCCATGGATCCATGTTGCTGGTGCCGTGACATCCACGCTGCATCAAAAGCTCAAATATGCTGTCGGGGGCAGCATAGTAACCGTCTGTGGTAAGGAGGACATTATGGTGAGCCACTTGTCATCCTTTAAGTATGTTGAGATGGATGGCGAGATCCATGAAACTCTCTGCCAAGCATTTGAAACCATTAAGGTGAAAGAGGTAGCTCCTGTCATCGCAGAGAAGCAAGAGATGAATCTCTCCTCGTTTAAAGAAGCTCGGGCCGTCGTTGAAGCCGGTTCCACCCCAGGATGGGGGCATGTTTTGGATATACCAATCAAGCAGGACAAGTTTGGATTGGGGTACTCTCCTGAAGCTGAAGCTTCATCTTCTTCTGGCAGTTCGTCTCGTGGGAAAGGGCCGATCCTATTCACCAAAGGCGGAGTAATTTTCGAAAGCATCAACGCAGCGTCTGAGGACAGTGGGGATAGCGATTGTGATCTTGACGCCTGGATGCAACCAAGCAAGCCGGGCGAGCGCCTCAACAATTAGACCATTAAGGAAATTATCCAGCTGACAAGTGAAGAGTAATGATTTGCTTTTTACAATCTTTGTACAACCCTATGTCCTGCCCGGGGCATAGCGGTTTTATTGTCAGGGCCTTGTTGGATTATGTACATGCATTTTGTTAATAAATAAAAGGCGTTTTCTTCGTACTCAAATATTGTGTTCTCTGTTATTCTTGTTTTATGTTTATTTCGAAAAACAGAAAAATGGCAACGAGGTTTGTGCTAACCTGCATATGCTTGCTTTAAACTTAACCCTTGTTATTGCAGGATCCACGTAACAGATGATATCGACTATGGACCCTCTACGGCTCACTACGACTTTGATTGCCCGATCTATCAAGCCGAGGATGAGATTGATGAAGACGAGGACCTTCCGGAAGAGTTGGCCCGCTTGTTGAGACAAGAGGAAAAGGTTATTCTGCCTCATGAAGAGGATATTGAGATCATAAATCTGGGTTCTGAAGAGCTCGTCAGAAATGTCAGAGTAGGGGCTGCGCTGCAGAATGATGTCAAGCATAGACTGGTCGAGATGCTTCGAGAGTATAGTGACGTCTTTGCTTGGTCATACGAAGATATGCCCGGACTTGACACTGATATCGTGGTTCATCGCTTGCCGTTGCGAGAAGATTGCCCTCCAGTCAAGCAGAAGCTTAGGAGGACGAGACCAGATATGGCTGTAAAAATCAAAGAAGAGGTCCAGAAGCAGTTGGACGCAGGATTTCTAGCCGTTACCACTTACCCTCCGTGGGTCGCCAACATAGTGCCTGTACCGAAGAAGGACGGTAAGGTACGCATGTGCGTCGATTATCGGGATTTGAATAGGGCAAGCCCTAAGGATGATTTCCCATTGCCTCATATCGATGTGTTGGTCGACAACACCGCCCAGTTTTCCGTGTTTTCATTCATGGATGGCTTCTCCGGTTACAATCAGATTAAGATGGCACCGGAGGACATGGAGAAAACGACGTTGTCGCTACTGCGAAAATCGGCGCCGGCTTGACAGGAGAGTCGCCACCGTGCGTTATTTATCCCTCAGAGCGGGAAAGGAAACGCTCGAAGTAAACCTCGCAAAGACGGGAAAAGGTATGGTCATCGCAACCAAAACCTGGATTCGGGAGTCGGTTACGCAAGGGGAAGGTATTAGCACCCCTCACGTCCATCGTACTCGATGGGATCCACGCTTGGTGTTTATAGGTAAAAGGGTGTGTTATCTATCTACGCTAATGGCTGGTCTGAAAAGAAAATAAAAGGATAGGACTCGACAGAACATACGGTGTTCTGGGCCTACGTATTCCCTCGTGCAATGAGAAAGTCAGAGTCAACGTAGTTCGACTGCCTACGTCTAAACGGGGGAAAGGTTGCTCGCCAGGACGTCGCGTCCTGTGCCTACGTACTTCCACACAGTATGGAAGATCAGAGCAAACGTAGTTCGACTAACTACGGGTAAACCGGGGCTCTCACACAGCAGTGAGAAAACAAACTGGTCTCTAAGGCTCGGGAACCTACAAATACGATCTGGTCTCAAATGCGCTCAGGCAAGAGAAAGGGATAACAATTAGTCGTTAGCGGGAAAGTCTCGATCGCACAGCCGCGAGAGAACAAAGGTTAGTTGTTAGTGTGCTCGCTAGGATATCGCATCCTATGCCTACATATCTTCGTCTGGAACGAAGAATCAGAGCAGCTGTAGTTCAGCTAACTACGGATCAAGCTACTCAAAAGCTCCTACTGGAAGGAAAGGGAAACCCTAAAACTATAGCTGAGAAACAGGGGAATCTACCTACTGCTATCACACCTGGTTGACCATCCTAATGTCTATCATAACAACTCCGCAACGGAGAAGTCAGAGCTCCTAAGGGATCATGGCAACAGGACTAAACTACAAACAAGAAACTGCAAAGTAAAGGAATACTGAAAATATGCATGAATGCAACGACTAAACAAACAAGGCACAGAGACCACAAACCACAAAGGCAAGGGAGCTCAGCTCTACCAAATACCAACAAGCAAAGCCACGCAATAACAAACAAGCAGAAGGAGGACCACCTCAACTTCTCATGCACACAAAGTCTACTTCTAAGATGCACCTATTCAGAACTATCTAGATGAACACCTAAGTCTAATGCAACATAACATCATACAAGTTAAACAACACAAAGAGACTAACCCTGAGCAGGGCCTCCACCTATAGAACAAGAAGCTACTCCTGGGCAAGGCCCCTAACAAACCTGAAACAAGCTCCTAATCTATCTCTAAACAAAGCTCTATACAGCACCCTAAGCAAAGATCTAAGCAACAACTCTAATCAAAACCCTAAGCAAGAGGAAATAATCCCAGTCTCCAAGCTTCAGAACAAGCTTACCAAAGAGAAAGGGAGCTAAGCAGACAAGCTCATAGTGCCTTCCTCAGGAAAGTACCAGGAGGTTACTACTCAGGAGTCATATCCTATGCGGCTCGACAACTGTGATCAGTTTACATTCCTCCTCAGGAGAAACTAAACTCACATGAAGGCTCCGGCATCACGGGATACTTGAGAAAACCTATATGCACTAAGGGAACTAAGTGAACAGACTCGTAGGACCTTCCTCAGGAAAGTGCTAGGAGGCTGACACTTAGGAATCGTATCCTACGTGGCTCAACAACTGTGATCAGTTTACATTCCTCCTCAGGAGAAATTAAACTCACAAATTGGCTCCAACATCACTGGATACTTGAGAAATCCTAGATAAACTAATGGAACTAAGTGAATAGACCCATAGGACCTTCCTCAGGAAAGTACTAGGAGGCTTCCACTTAGGAATCGTATCCCATGTGGCTCAACAACATGTGATCAGTTTACATTCCTCCTCAGGAGAAATTAAACTCACAAGTCGGCTCCGACATCGTTGGATACTTACAAAAGAGGTGAGAAGAAAGAATGAAAGTCATTCACAGTGCCTTCCTCAGGAAAGTACCATAAACTCCCTTCAAACTTCAGGATCTCGAACCTCACACACAGACAACAAGCTCCTAGACTAAGCCTCAATCCACTGCATCCTTGCAAGCTCCAACAGGACTGCAACCAGCTCCTATCTTCAAGAAGAACCCACAGGCCAAAAAAGCCACAAGAGACTATCTCTGAAGTTCAACCACAGTTGAACTTCAAAGTCAGAAGTCATCAAGACTTCCCCTATCTTCAGGCTCAGACAAATCACATCAGGACACCCTACAAAATTTATCAAAAATCTAAGGGGAGACCTACATGGCTCTAAGACAACATACTGAAAAAAATCAGAACAGAATTCAATACCAGATGGAAGAACTAAAATCAGCAACACAGACATATCCACAGACCAATTTATTCAACATCAATAACAGTGAAAAAATGCAATTAAAATGAAAATGCATGATTAAGCTAATATTTTTGCACTATAAAATTCTACACTGAATCACGAGTCTACAGAAAAAAGAACGGAATTATTTGACCCAATCTACTATTTTTTATGAATTTTCTAATGATATGCATGCATTGAAAATATTAAAAACATCAATTAAAATGGAAAATATGCAAAAAAATAGCAAACAAAAATAAAATGACATTTTTATTTTCATTTAATTTTCTAGGAATTATGAGGTAATGGTAGAAAAAGAATTATTAAAAAAACAGTTATTTACATTTTATTATGATTTATTTATAAAGCATGAAAAATATAAAAGAAAAAAACAAAATAAAGGAAAATGGAATAAAGCTGGGGGTTTAAACAGCAAGGTTCATTGGGTTATTATTGCATTGGGCTCACATTGGGGGTGCTAAAAGCAATTTGGGCGCAGGGCCCAGCTACCAAAAATAACTAACAAACACAGCAAGCAGAAAAAAACCTGGGGGGTGCCGTTAGCAGCTTATTTCAGTTATTATCATTATGGGCTTGGACGAGGGGGGTGCAGATAGCCATTAGGGCCTAAGGCCCAAATCCTAATCACTCAGATCTCACACACGCCAGGGGGGGTAACGAGTGACAAGGGTGGTATTGGCAGTAAAACGCATTTGGGCTTAGCCCAATACCTCAACCCTAACCCAACTATCTGCTGAACAAAACCTAATTCCTCCCCAAACCCTAACACTGTTCATCAATCTAACCCCCAAACCCTAGCCGTTTTCGTCATCTTCCTCCTCTATCTCTTCTCTGCAACTCATCCCTATCTCCCAATCCATTCCCAGAAAACAAGAACCTCAACCAGACTTCACACATCTCACCACACTCAGATGAATCAGCACAAAATCTCACCGTTCTCTCACAGTTAAACACGAATCACAAACAACCCTAAACGAGCGTTACTCGTAGTGAAATAATTGAAGCTGAAGCGGTGTTGCCAACATAGACGAACAGGAAACAAGATTGGAGGGCTACGTACCTGGATACTCAATGGAGAATCTGACGAAATCAAGATCCTGCGCGTAGATTCTGATGAGGATTCTGGAAATTTGAAGGTGTGGAGATCTACAGCGGCGGCGTTCGTATGATGAAGATCAACGAAGATCTTAAAATGGAAGGCAAGTTGTTGACGTTCTTGAGCGTTTTGGAGATGTTCACGATCTGGAAAAGTGAATAACGATGAAGATCGTTGAATGTGTTCTGGAAAGTTTCTGACCAAACGGTGAATGTATGAGCGGTTTCTGGAGAAGTGTATGAAGATTGAGGATGTTCTGGATTTTTCTTCGATGGAGGATGAAGGTTCAAGGTGATTTCTGGGGATTTTGACGAGGAATGATGAAGATCTGGTGATTACTTGAGACGAGGATGACGGCGTTCTGGAAAAATCTTGAGGTTTCCGGCGAAGATGATGAAGGTGACGGAAGAGATCGGAGGAAGAAGATGAATTTCTGGGTTTTCTGGTGGTTCAGGTGGTGGCCGGAGTTGGTTGGGGTTGCCGGCGGTGGGGGTTCACCGGATTTGCATGCCGGTCAGGGGAGTTTCCGGTGAGGAGGTGAGGGGTGCTGGGAGGTGGACGCGTGTCACAGTTGGTGGAGGGAGCTGGTGCATGGGATACGCGTGTCAGCAGAGAGAGAGAGTCAGAGGGTGGCGTGGCGTGATTGCTGAGAAACGCGTGGGGCCCCTTTTCAAGCAACACGTGGCGTCACTATTTAAAGCACTGAGAGTGCTAGAACTTTCTAGAAGCTCCCGTAACTGGCTGGAAAATGACTGAAACAAAAATCTGGACTTTTTTTGCTGGACCCAAACTGAACTGATACCAACTGGGCCTCAAACAGAACAACTCCTAGGCCCATTCGAAAATGAATAAAAAAAAAAACCCCAAAAAATGAAAACTGATTAATATCTTGATTAAAACTAATGACCACTAAACAAAACATTAAAACCCTAATTAACTCTATATCAACCTAATTAAATCTGAAAATGATTAAGAACCTAATTAACTCTAAAAAATCAATTAACCTAATTAAACTCTAAAAAGTGATTAAAAGTCTAATTAATTCTATATTATCCTAATTAAATCTAAAAAACAATTAAGATCTAATTGACTCTAAACTTCTACTAATTCTCTATTAAAATTCTAATTTTATTTAATATCTATCAAAATCTATTATTAATAAAAGAAAACTATATTATTTTCTATATTATCTAAAAAACAATTAAACCTATTTTAAAATCTATACAAAATTTCTAAAAAATGACTTAAAAACAATTAAACCTATTTTAACATCTATAGAAAAAATTCTAAACTATTAACATCTATTAGTAATAAAAACTATATTCCCCTTTTCTTTATTATTCTAAAAACTATTAAAAAAAATCTATAAAATTCTAAAAAGAGATTAAGCTATTAAAAAAAATACAAAAACTCTATTTAAATTCCAGAAAAATCTGTAAAGCCTATTAAAAATTCACAAAAGTCTATAAAAATCCTAAAAATGCAGATGAATGCAAATGACTGCCATAAAAGCGCACACGAGACCAGATCGAATCGAACAGAGATCCCCGGGCATCAGAATATCCCCAAAATTACTGTGCAAGCTAAAAATCACTGAGGAGCGCACAATTTCCCGAAAATAAAACCTTGGTGATCTGGACTGGATCTGCCACATCTGATAGACGAAGATCAAGCTGTAAACTCTGATATCCCCTGCTTGTGCACAAATATCACATGTCTGAGCTGCGAATATGAATTTAACCCACGAGTCAGATAGGAGAATCGGTTGGTCAAATTTTAGGGTGCAACAGCTGCCCCTATTCAAGCGACTTGGACCTGAAGGGTTTGAAGAGCGCTCAGCCTTCAAACATTCAGAGGTACGAGACGGTTGAATACAAATAAAACCCGAAAATTTGCCAACCGCGAGCATATACTGTAAACTGCTTGGGGAATAAAGTCCAGAAAACCGAGTCCAGTTATTACGGCACCACACTGATCAATCATCTGATAAAGAACTCCTGATTTGAATACCCGTTGCTTGTGATACCCCATATAACAAACCCTGAGGGTTGCAACAAAATACCTGATCCTCTCACGTTGCCTACTGATAGGCAGGAAGAGAAATATACTCACATCGCCCAAAGATAGACGGGAAGACACCCTGATTGAATACTCACCTCGTCTAATGATAGACAGAAAAACAACATTAATCTCCCAATTCACATCGTCTAAGGATAGACGGGACGAAGTAATCTCCATACTCACATCGTCCAAGGATAGACGGAAAGACACCATAATCTCCATATTCACATCGTCTAAGGGTAGACGGCATCATCCTGATCGATGAACAAATCAATTCACATCGTCTAAGGGTAGACGGGATCATCCTGATTGATGAAACAACTCAATATTCTCATCATCTAAGGATAGACGGAAAGAAATTCATAAATCCCCATATGCACATCGTCTAAGGGTAGACGGGATCATCCTGATCGATGAACAAATCAATATTCTCATCGTCTAAGAGTAGACGGGAAGAAATAATCTCCAAATTCGCACATCGTCTAAGGATAGACGGGATCATCCTGATTGATGAACAAATCAATTCACATCGTCTAAGGATAGACGGGAAGAAATTCTTAATCTCCATACCCACATCGTCTAAGGATAGACGGAAAGACATTCATAATCTCCATATGCACATCGTCTAAGGGTAGACGGGAAGACACCATTGCGCAATTCAACATCATCCTTTGAATTTCAGAATTCTTCTGTCTACGGGAATTGATGGAAAGATCAATATCTTTGAAGGGGCCACATCGTCAGTATGGACTGACGGGAAGAAAACCACCTTTTAAAGAATCATGTCGTCAATAAGAATCAACGATCACGCAAACTGAACATTCTTCGAAGAGCCTCGCCATCAATAAGGATTGACAGTCAAAAAAGTACCTCTTGAAACGTCATCTCATCCAATAAACAGAAAGAGAACCAACATTCAAAATCATTTTGAAACCCCTCAACAACTAAGGATAGCCGGAGAAGACTCGCTGGGGAAACACCTCATCATATGTATGATCTGGCAATAAGAAACCCGCTGGACAGTAACCAAAACTTCACATCGTCTACTGATAGACGGAAAGAAAAGCCACTTGCTATAGAAACTCTATTTGGAACCTTATTGAGAATCCATCAAAACTTCACATCGTCTACTGATAGACGGGAAGAAAAAGCACATCCTGGGGAAACCCCTTCTTGAAGCCCCACTGTGATCACCCGCAACTTCACATCGTCTATGGATAGACGGAAAGAAAACCACACTCGCACTCAAGACGTCTAATGATAGCCGGAGAAGTCCATTCATTGGAGGAACACATCGCCAATATGAATTGACGGGAAGAAAAGTTTGTCGACACCAGATGACTGCTTGATCAAAGCACAACTATCATAAGATCTGATACAAATAATCTGCTGAATCGTCTGAATACTGCTGTTGGATAAATGCCCCTGACCTGATCACAGAGTAATTCACGCGCCATGTGAGGCTGATAGAAAATCTGACTTGTGCTTCGTATGCATATGCATATGCTTTAGTCTTTCTACAGCGTAATGCTCCGTTCCGGATGGAAATGCTACGCATTTTGACAATGATATGCAAGTATGATGCAAGTATGATGATGCATGCAATATGCTAGTGCAGGCTCGAGCTGCCGGAGAAGGCCGGGTACAGAAAACCACTTCAGCAAAATAAATGCTGAAGGCGAGGCCAATTTTGCTGGGGATAAACTGGATATCACTGAATTATCCTAGCAAAATAAATGCTGGGAGAGTGAAATCAACTCTACTGGGGACATTGGGAACTTAACCGAATACCTCGACGAAGTAATTCCCTGTTAGGGAATATAACTCCTCTGTGAAATGGCAGACGTGCTGAATATGATTTAGACTCCTCTGGGGGATAGCTTATCCATACCAATGACAAATTGGTCTTTGCTGGAGAAAATGTAGGGAGCCCTCCGGCGTACTGACGAAGCTCGGATCTGGAAATTGATGCGCCAACACGGATGGGCTTCACAGTAATCGCAAACATGGATTTGAGCTCTTAAGCTTATCTTATTGGGTCAGATACAACTGCCGCTGGAAAACATTCTTCCTGAATACACAGCCTTTTAGTGAAGAGTCAAGGGATAGTGACACGACTTCCCGCATTCATCTCGCTCTCGAAAATCGACTGCATCTGCTCGAATAACTCTGAATGGCCTCGCTGGTACGGAAAAGACCAATCCTTTCTCTTCTGATATGCCCCAGCCTACGGGACCTCTGTGGGGATAGTCCTTGAAAGGAAATCTGCAAATCTGAGCCTCGATGGTCTGATATAACGTGCCTCAGCGTTCTGATCTTCCAAGAGATACTTCACCTTGAATGCTTCTCGAGTAACTTCTGCGTGTTTAAGATGGTCTGCCCCTGACTGCAATGACCTTGCCCCTGATTATCTAATTCAGAGTAGTACCTCATGACTACGACGTATTCACCGAATCTCAACCTGATTGCCCCAGATTAACTGACTTCGAAAAGCTGACCTGACTGGGAATCACAATAAAGCTTGCCCCTGCTCTCGGAACATTCGGGCGTTCTGCATTCTATCTTGACCATTCTTTCCATTGTAGGAAGCTTTTCTGCTGTCAAGCGCTTACTCGCAAGTAAAACAAGTTGTTCTGCATAAAAGATGTATTAATGCAACTCATATGACAGCTTTGACATCCAATCTGTTCACTGGGAAAAGGAAAAAACAGTTTATAGCGTATAATGCACAAAACATTTATCAACATCAGTACCATCGTGGTAAGAGGAACCTTTTTAAGAGTCAGAATCGACACGACCTTTACCGGAGTATGCTTTCGAAACAACCTGCTTCAATTAGGGCTTTTGAAGGTTGTAACATGGTCAGGTTCATGGTTTTGAAAGAAAGGATAAAGGCTCAAAGTTTGCTTTAACCCACCCGTTCTCCTTGATGTTCTCCCATCCTACGCTCAGCTAATTTGACCTTAGCGCTCACCTCTCAGAGGTTGAAAGATAGGAGTGATAGTTCGAGAAACCTTTGGATTTTGGAGTGACAGCCACTCACTTTTCGTCTTTGACACTTGAGATCACACGACTCGTATTTCCATCGAAGCTTTTTCTTTGAATCCTTTTCATCTTTTCTTTCCATATCTCTAACTTTTGCCTGGACTGACTACTTTTGAGTTTCTTTTGATTTTTTTAAGTCCAGCGGGATGCCCTCATTTTTGCCTAAATCATTTGTTTTGAAGTTTTCTTGACTTAACGGGCTTTTGACTCTTCCTTTTTCGTTTTTTTTTTTTTTTTTTTTCTCTTTCGAACAAGTCGTGTGACACTGATTGTCTGACTCTTTGGGAAACGATGTGGCCGTCACACTCTTGACTGGATCATTGTGGTCTTTTAGGCACGACCTCTAGGGACGTGATTGATCCTCGAACGGACACTCCTTTTGCCATTTGGACGCTCGGTCGAATTAGCTAACACCTACCCTGCCCCAGGTTAAAGATCGAGGGTTTTTCATTCACAGAAAGAAACTCCTACTACAAGGCTCAAAGGGGCTGACAAGGGATTATCTTCCTTATATCTCCGGTGTTTAGGGATTTGAAACAATGCCTGTACATCATCAGCAGGTTTATTTCAAAAGCATACAATCGGAATTTGCATGTCGGTCATTTTCGTCATCCTCCCCACATTCTTCTTAACCAAGTGCCGGACATTTGTAAAACAATTAGTGAACACGACTGGATTCAATCAAAACATGCATATTTATTTCATTATCATCAATTTGAATGAAAACAACGAGTTTTACAAACAAGCTTACAAATTCAAACAGGAAAGCAACTACAAATGTAAAGAAATGACAAGCTAAAACAACGAAAATATGCTAGCTTCTGAGAACCGGGCTTTCATATCCGCCCTGCTGCTGAACCAGCTATCTTTATTAGAGGCAATTCGATATTGTCCTGATCTGCTTTCAACGACTCAACCAAATTATAGAGCCCTTCCTTCTTCATTCAGATGATTTGAGGACCTCCCGGCCCGAAGCTGATTGCTGCACTATCAAGCAAATCCTGCACTTTGTGCTTAAAAGCATGGCAACCTTCTATATCGTGACCCGGGGCTCCAGAATGAAACTCACAGTGTTTGCTTGCATCATAACCAAACGGGGGAGTTCCCGTTATTGGTGCCAGAGTTCTTTTCTCTACCAGATTCAATCCCAACAATGTCTGCAACAACTCGGCATATGTTGAGGGAGGCTTCTCAAACACTCTTCTCGGTTTACTACCCTGGAATCTTCGTTGAGCTTGCTGTGCCCCCTGCTGAGGCTGCTGCTGCCGGTATCGGGTTGACCCTTGAACACCCTTTGTATCAAATGCAACATCAGTTTCTTGACCTTCAATGTACTGATTAACGCTCTCCTTATGCTTAACCATTCTCTTTCTCAGATCTGCCCCAGGAATAGGCAACAATTGTGGGCCTGGAGATTCTGACACCATGGAGTCCAGGATACGCTTCTGACCCACTGCAGCTTTAGAAACATCTGTCATCTTAGCATCGACCGAGACAGGAGCAATATGCACCGATACGCCGCCCGGCGTGAATTCAATACCGTGCGAGTCAATCAGGTCTTGAACGTTGTGCTTAAAAGCATGACAACCCTCGATGTCGTGTCCGAATGCCCCGGAATGAAATTCACATTGCTTACTGGCATCGTACCCTTGAGGAAACGCTCTCGTTGGTGGTGTCAACGTTCTTTTCTCAACCAGATTAAACCTCAATAAGATCTGCAAGAGCTCAGCATATGTCATAGGTGGTGCCTCAAATATTCTCCTTGGTTTCCCTTCCTGGATCCTCTGTTGAGCCGGATGTATCTTCTGTTGCTGCTGCTCAGGTTCCACATGCACAGGTGGCGCGAGCTTCTTCATTGCGGCTTCAAATAGCTGATCGTCTTCTTTCCTAAGCACATTCTTGACTATCTCCATGATCAAGCTCATTTGGGTCTTCAGCTGACTGTTCTCCTCTTTGAGAATCTTCTGCTCCAGACGCATCTCTTGCATGTCTCTCATCATCTGCCCCAGCTGGCTTCGGACTTCAATCAATTCAAACTGATTCTGTTCCATTTCTCTGAAGGAGTTCCTGCAATAAACTGAGACGATGAGGAAATAGGGCCCACGGTTCTGATATACCTGCTAAATAATAATGCAGCGCAGAAAGCAAACACATATTCACAACGAGATAAAGAGAAACTCAAGCTATAAGCACATAGACGAACATCTCCCATACATGTACAACCAACAAAATCAGCAGGTAAGCACAAATGAGTATGAATATAACGACCCCAGCCAACATCCCTGGTGGTGGTCGGCAGACACTAGGGCACAAAAGCTAAACGGATTAAGCAAAGAAAACAGATGCGACACCCGGCACAGAAACCTCTAGAAACTTCTCCCATATTCAACTGAACTCTCCGATTGACAATCTTCAGAGCACACACTTCCTGCGGAGTCTTCCATGATATTAACTGACGAACCCCCACAACTGGAAGATGGAAAATCATTAATCTGAACAAAACCCTGAGAAGTGATGCAAATACGGCTAGAGTCTAACAGATCTTGAACCTGACTTCTAAGCACTTTACAATCATTGGTGGAATGCCCCTGTGCCCCAACATGGTACTCACAGCGGGCGCTGGCATCAAAACCTGGAGGATACGGTGGAATCACCGGCTTAGTCTCTTTCGGCACTATCAATCCACTTCTGACCAGATCTGGCAACAGCTGACTGTACGACACTGGTAGCTGAGTAAACTGCCTTTCAGGCTTCCTTGGTCTTCGTGGAGCATGCTGACGCGATCGGCGATAGGATGATCGTTGACTTGAAGTGTCTGAAAACTGATCCTGAGATGCTAGAGATTCTGAGGTGGCATCATCTCCTACTTCCCACTCTTCTTGAGAACTGACAACTGACTCAATCTTATTAACTGGGATGTAAGGAACACCTCGAAACTTTCCATTCTTGAGTCCTCTCTCAACAATCTCTCCCAGCCTCATCAGACCCACAAAGCTTGTGCAACTGAACAATTTGTCAAAATAATGGCCTTTCAGGGTACCCAAGAAGATGTCAACCAGTTCCCTTTCCGGAAGCGGTGGTTGAACACTAGCAGCCAATTCCTTCCATCTTCGCAAATACGCTCTGAATGATTCATTCTCCGCTTGAGACAATTCTTGCAGATCTACGAGACTAGGGGTCAAATCCAGGTTGTAATCGTACTGCTTTATGAAAGCTCTGGCTAAATCCACCCACGATCGAATCTGATTACTCTCTAGTTGCACATACCATCTCAGGGATGCCCCAGTCAGGCTATACTGGAAGCAATGGATCATCAGCTTGTCATTTCGCACAAACGAAGTCATCCTTCGACAGAACATCATCAAATGCAACTTCGGACAGCTATCCCCCGTGTATTTTTCAAATTCCGGCACTTTGAACTTATACGGCAACACGAGGTCAGGAACCAAACACATGGCTACAGCATCCAGGTTAACGGCATCTTTCGCTTCCAAGGCTTTCATTTGCTCTTCCAACACTCGGACTCTTCTACCATCATCAAGAGCTCTTGGATCTACTAACCCGGTCACTGGAATATCTCTCCGGTAATTCATCACAGGGAAAGCAACACATTGATTGTTAACAGGAGG
Source organism: Lathyrus sativus (assembly GCA_963859935.3). Lineage (NCBI taxonomy): Eukaryota > Viridiplantae > Streptophyta > Magnoliopsida > Fabales > Fabaceae > Lathyrus > Lathyrus sativus. Next base: position 465,207,721 of record OZ012740.1, read on the forward strand.
ATAGCGTTCATTTCGGGCAAGAAACTGCTCATGCCGATCTCTGTTCTCAACAGCAGGCTGCACAACTTGGGCTGCAGTAAGATTGTTTGCTTGCGGGAAGCCTTCCATAGAATCATACTGATGGTTGGGCGCCGTGGCGAACCTTGCCAAAGTGTTAGGAGCCTGAAAATTGCCTTCGGACATAGCTACCAATTACCTGTAACGGACTATGCTGCTTGATCCTGCTCAAATCTGCTTCAGCCCCTTGGTCGTCTTCAACACTCCACTCCTGCCTCAAACAATTCCCCGAGAATCACCCTATGGTGAAAACAAAGGTTGGATAAGTGCTCTGACCTGCTAGAGAAATGCTATGCAGTATGATTTATGCAAACAGAAATACAAAATGCTAACGTGCATGTGTGCATTGGAGATATTTTCCCTCCAATTCCAGTGTCAGTGGTAGCAAGACGAGATAAGCCATAAAGACAATATTTGGAAGAAACCCTCATATATTGATTAGAATAACTGTCTTGTCAAGAAGTTACATAACTATGCTCCATACAGCTGATATGATAAGGAGGATCCCAGCCAACATGCCTGGTGGTGATCTCAACATACAGAATACAAGAGAGAAATCAAATACGGGTACGGTTGCGGAAGTCCTCGACCATCTTCTTTGTCTCTGCATGATCTGGTTGATAAATCAAACCTTCTATCAGTCGATCCCTCTTCCTGACCGTCCCCTGGATATCTCTGACAAAGTCTTCCCAAGCCTTATCATTGGCACCATCCCCAGGTTTGGGTCTCTTGGCATCTGCTCTATGCTGGAAATCTTCCAAATTCTTCATGGCATCTGCCAACTTGCGCTCGGCCTCGTATCGGCGACAGGCTTCTTCTTCAAGCTCTTCGTTCTTCACTTTGACCTGTTCTTCTAACCGAGCAATCTGTGTCTTCAGCTCTTCTTCTCGCTCCTTGCGCTTGGTCATAGTGAGATCCCAGTGTTCTCTGAACTTGGCTAGCTTTGTGTAGGCCCTTTCCAGTTCTTGCTTCTTGGTGGCCAACACACTACTGACAGAGTCTACATCTAACTCTAGACGCTTCTTGGTTTCAGTCAATTCCAATAGCGTAGTCTTCAGATGTTTCAGAGTTTCAGCCTGTTGCTTAGAAACATACCCTGTTTCAATCTTTTCATGCCGAAGCTGGGCATTCTCCTGCTCTAAAGCCTCTTTAGCCCTCGCTAGCTCTTCTTTCTCCGCCATCAGCTGCTTGTAAACCTGCATGTCCACAGTGGTAGGCTCCTCCACCGGAGTAGGATGCAATGGCTGAACCGCTGGATACGGCATAAGGAACTTCACAGCTCGCTCACGAATCCATTCTACATATGGGCTAGGAACTCGAGTATCCCCTCTGCTACCTGAAAGCTTCCCTCTCTTGTGCAAGTTTTTCCAGGCTTTCTCAAGTTTGGTCAGCATCTCTTTCCCTATTGCCCCAGTGAGATACAGAGATTCCTGTATCTCCTCGGGCTTTGGCACTCCTTGAGGTACATACCCAAATTGCTTGATCAATAAGGACGGGTTATAGTTGACACAACCTTTCCTTCCTATTAACGGAACATTCGGGAATCCTTCGCCTTTGAGTATGACTTCAGCTCCAAATACCTCTTTATTGACCCATACCACGTTCTCAGCAGTCAATCCCATTAAGCGCTCGGGCCATCCTAGAGAATTGATAGATGTGACAAACGGGCCTGACTTAGGCATATGACTGGTGAACCACCTGCATAGGAGAGGTACACAGCAAGACACATTCCTTCCTCGTCGCTTTTCATTCTGGTAGTGAGTTGAATGGTGGATATCTCCCAGCAAAGTAGGAACTGGGTTCTCCGCAGCCAAAATATAGAAGGCATCAGAATCAACAAAATCAGGAATGTTCGGGAACAACACGATGCCATACACACATACAGCAAGGATGACGTCAAAAACACCCCAGCTACCCTTCCGGGCGTATTCCCGAGCCTTCTCCACTAAGACATCCAACGGAAATCCCCATACGTCTCCTCTTCTGATCATCTTCCCAGACAGCTCAGACTCTTTCAAGCACAGGATGGCAGAAAGTTCAGCCAGCTTAGGCTCAGCGTCCGTACGATAAAAGGGCATCTGCTCACGGATCGGTATATCCAGAAGTGCAGAGTACTCCTCCAGGGTAGGAGCCAAAACGAAGTCGGGAAATACAAAACACCTGAGCTCCGCGTCGTAAAACTGTAACAGAGTATAGATGCCGCTGGTCTCGTAGGCAGATGGCTGATAAACGTAGGTCAGAATCCTCCCATATCTCTTTCTGAAGTCACCCATTCCCCTCTTCTTAGCAATAACAATCAACTCTAACAATAGACTGATATTCGGCGACGGAAACTTATAGGGCAATACTCTCTTCAGGTTTTCCATGTCTTGCTAGGAACAAACACCAGAACTGGAAGGGAAAATATGTACCTGCAATACACACACGTTAGTTGAATGCAGATGGTAATGCAATGATGCAATATGATAAATAATGCAATCTGTGAACACAGGGGCTATGCTGTAGCCTGAAGAGGAATATCTCTGTGATCAAGAACAGAAAACCACCCCGGTCATCAGAACCTCATGACACTAACTATCATCTGATACTCAAAATATCAATCCCCTGGTAAGAAAACCATCTGAACCCCTGTATCTGACGAGAATACCATCTGATAATAGCCTCAACCTCAGATAAGAAACCCGTCTGACCCAGACAACACACCTGGAGATGAATCAAGAACACCATCTGATAAAGATACTGAATCATGGTTTCTGAAGGCCAGTTTTCCTGCAATAACCCAGTCCCTCTCACAGGTAGGATAGACCTAATCCACGGACAAAGGTACGGCATCCTATGCGGTCATCAGCGTCACAGACTTTCATGAATGACGATACGATTCCCAGAAGGAGTGGCATCATCAAGTCATGAAGAGGCCTCACTTAGCTGACTTCCAAATGATCGGTCCCCAGAGTCGACAACCCTCACGTCTGGACTCCCCTCAGATCCTCAGGACCGGAAAGGAGCACCTCTGCAAGAATCTCGTCTGAGCGCAGATTTTCGTAGGGAACTGTGCCTGCTCAGCAGACAGGTTCGTCTACTACTTCTCCGCAACTATATCTAGGTGTGTACTCAAGCCCAGGTCCGGCTTTTCACTCACAGTAACCTCCCTCTGCCCACAGCAATAATCATAATAATATAATGCTGGAAAATAAATGCGGAAAGGTAAAGGTACAGAAAAGTAAAGTGCAGAAAAGTAAAACACAATATGCACAACACCCAACAAATAAACATCCAAGCGCTAGGATTGACTCGCGTAGGGGATGGGAAACGGTCCCAGCATAAGGGATGGGAAAAGTCCCTAGATGCTATAGTCCCCAGCAGAGTCGCCAGCTGTCGCTACTGCGAAAATCGGCGCCGGCTTGACAGGAGAGTCGCCACCGTGCATTATTTATCCCTCAGAGCGGGAAAGGAAACGCTCGAAGTAAACCTCGCAAAGACGGGAAAAGGTATGGTCATCGCAACCAAAACCTGGATTCGGGAGTCGGTTACGCAAGGGGAAGGTATTAGCACCCCTCACGTCCATCGTACTCGATGGGATCCACGCTTGGTGTTTATAGGTAAAAGGGTGTGTTATCTATCTACGCTAATGGCTGGTCTGAAAAGAAAATAAAAGGACAGGACTCGACAGAACATACGGTGTTCTGGGCCTACGTATTCCCTCGTGCAATGAGAAAGTCAGAGTCAACGTAGTTCGACTGCCTACGTCTAAACGGGGGAAAGGTTGCTCGCCAGGACGTCGCGTCCTGTGCCTACGTACTTCCACACAGTATGGAAGATCAGAGCAAACGTAGTTCGACTAACTACGGGTAAACCGGGGCTCTCACACAGCAGTGAGAAAACAAACTGGTCTCTAAGGCTCGGGAACCTACAAATACGATCTGGTCTCAAATGCGCTCAGGCAAGAGAAAGGGATAACAATTAGTCGTTAGCGGGAAAGTCTCGATCGCACAGCCGCGAGAGAACAAAGGTTAGTTGTTAGTGTGCTCGCTAGGATATCGCATCCTATGCCTACATATCTTCGTCTGGAACGAAGAATCAGAGCAGCTGTAGTTCAGCTAACTACGGATCAAGCTACTCAAAAGCTCCTACTGGAAGGAAAGGGAAACCCTAAAACTATAGCTGAGAAACAGGGGAATCTACCTACTGCTATCACACCTGGTTGACCATCCTAATGTCTATCATAACAACTCCGCAACGGAGAAGTCAGAGCTCCTAAGGGATCATGGCAACAGGACTAAACTACAAACAAGAAACTGCAAAGTAAAGGAATACTGAAAATATGCATGAATGCAACGACTAAACAAACAAGGCACAGAGACCACAAACCACAAAGGCAAGGGAGCTCAGCTCTACCAAATACCAACAAGCAAAGCCACGCAATAACAAACAAGCAGAAGGAGGACCACCTCAACTTCTCATGCACACAAAGTCTACTTCTAAGATGCACCTATTCAGAACTATCTAGATGAACACCTAAGTCTAATGCAACATAACATCATACAAGTTAAACAACACAAAGAGACTAACCCTGAGCAGGGCCTCCACCTATAGAACAAGAAGCTACTCCTGGGCAAGGCCCCTAACAAACCTGAAACAAGCTCCTAATCTATCTCTAAACAAAGCTCTATACAGCACCCTAAGCAAAGATCTAAGCAACAACTCTAATCAAAACCCTAAGCAAGAGGAAATAATCCCAGTCTCCAAGCTTCAGAACAAGCTTACCAAAGAGAAAGAGAGCTAAGCAGACAAGCTCATAGTGCCTTCCTCAGGAAAGTACCAGGAGGTTACTACTCAGGAGTCATATCCTATGCGGCTCGACAACTGTGATCAGTTTACATTCCTCCTCAGGAGAAACTAAACTCACATGAAGGCTCCGGCATCACGGGATACTTGAGAAAACCTATATGCACTAAGGGAACTAAGTGAACAGACTCGTAGGACCTTCCTCAGGAAAGTGCTAGGAGGCTGACACTTAGGAATCGTATCCTACGTGGCTCAACAACTGTGATCAGTTTACATTCCTCCTCAGGAGAAATTAAACTCACAAATTGGCTCCAACATCACTGGATACTTGAGAAATCCTAGATAAACTAATGGAACTAAGTGAATAGACCCATAGGACCTTCCTCAGGAAAGTACTAGGAGGCTTCCACTTAGGAATCGTATCCCATGTGGCTCAACAACATGTGATCAGTTTACATTCCTCCTCAGGAGAAATTAAACTCACAAGTCGGCTCCGACATCGTTGGATACTTACGAAAGAGGTGAGAAGAAAGAATGAAAGTCATTCACAGTGCCTTCCTCAGGAAAGTACCATAAACTCCCTTCAAACTTCAGGATCTCGAACCTCACACACAGACAACAAGCTCCTAGACTAAGCCTCAATCCACTGCATCCTTGCAAGCTCCAACAGGACTGCAACCAGCTCCTATCTTCAAGAAGAACCCACAGGCCAAAAAAAGCCACAAGAGACTATCTCTGAAGTTCAACCACAGTTGAACTTCAAAGTCAGAAGTCATCAAGACTTCCCCTATCTTCAGGCTCAGACAAATCACATCAGGACACCCTACAAAATTTATCAAAAATCTAAGGGGAGACCTATATGGCTCTAAGACAACATACTGAAAAAAATCAGAACAGAATTCAATACCAGATGGAAGAACTAAAATCAGCAACACAGACATATCCACAGACCAATTTATTCAACATCAATAACAGTGAAAAATGCAATTAAAATGAAAATGCATGATTAAGCTAATATTTTTGCACTATAAAATTCTACACTGAATCACGAGTCTACAGAAAAAAGAACGGAATTATTTGACCCAATCTACTATTTTTTATGAATTTTCTAATGATATGCATGCATTGAAAATATTAAAAACATCAATTAAAATGGAAAATATGCAAAAAAATAGCAAACAAAAATAAAATGACATTTTTATTTTCATTTAATTTTCTAGGAATTATGAGGTAATGGTAGAAAAAGAATTATTAAAAAAACAGTTATTTACATTTTATTATGATTTATTTATAAAGCATGAAAAATATAAAAGAAAAAAACAAAATAAAGGAAAATGGAATAAAGCTGGGGGTTTAAACAGCAAGGTTCATTGGGTTATTATTGCATTGGGCTCACATTGGGGGTGCTAAAAGCAATTTGGGCGCAGGGCCCAGCTACCAAAAATAACTAACAAACACAGCAAGCAGAAAAAAACCTGGGGGGTGCCGTTAGCAGCTTATTTCAGTTATTATCATTATGGGCTTGGACGAGGGGGGTGCAGATAGCCATTAGGGCCTAAGGCCCAAATCCTAATCACTCAGATCTCACACACGCCAGGGGGGGTAACGAGTGACAAGGGTGGTATTGGCAGTAAAACGCATTTGGGCTTAGCCCAATACCTCAACCCTAACCCAACTATCTGCTGAACAAAACCTAATTCCTCCCCAAACCCTAACACTGTTCATCAATCTAACCCCCAAACCCTAGCCGTTTTCGTCATCTTCCTCCTCTATCTCTTCTCTGCAACTCATCCCTATCTCCCAATCCATTCCCAGAAAACAAGAACCTCAACCAGACTTCACACATCTCACCACACTCAGATGAATCAGCACAAAATCTCACCGTTCTCTCACAGTTAAACACGAATCACAAACAACCCTAAACGAGCGTTACTCGTAGTGAAATAATTGAAGCTGAAGCGGTGTTGCCAACATAGACGAACAGGAAACAAGATTGGAGGGCTACGTACCTGGATACTCAATGGAGAATCTGACGAAATCAAGATCCTGCGCGTAGATTCTGATGAGGATTCTGGAAATTTGAAGGTGTGGAGATCTACAGCGGCGGCGTTCGTATGATGAAGATCAACGAAGATCTTAAAATGGAAGGCAAGTTGTTGACGTTCTTGAGCGTTTTGGAGATGTTCACGATCTGGAAAAGTGAATAACGATGAAGATCGTTGAATGTGTTCTGGAAAGTTTCTGACCAAACGGTGAATGTATGAGCGGTTTCTGGAGAAGTGTATGAAGATTGAGGATGTTCTGGATTTTTCTTCGATGGAGGATGAAGGTTCAAGGTGATTTCTGGGGATTTTGACGAGGAATGATGAAGATCTGGTGATTACTTGAGACGAGGATGACGGCGTTCTGGAAAAATCTTGAGGTTTCCGGCGAAGATGATGAAGGTGACGGAAGAGATCGGAGGAAGAAGATGAATTTCTGGGTTTTCTGGTGGTTCAGGTGGTGGCCGGAGTTGGTTGGGGTTGCCGGCGGTGGGGGTTCACCGGATTTGCATGCCGGTCAGGGGAGTTTCCGGTGAGGAGGTGAGGGGTGCTGGGAGGTGGACGCGTGTCACAGTTGGTGGAGGGAGCTGGTGCATGGGATACGCGTGTCAGCAGAGAGAGAGAGTCAGAGGGTGGCGTGGCGTGATTGCTGAGAAACGCGTGGGGCCCCTTTTCAAGCAACACGTGGCGTCACTATTTAAAGCACTGAGAGTGCTAGAACTTTCTAGAAGCTCCCGTAACTGGCTGGAAAATGACTGAAACAAAAATCTGGACTTTTTTTGCTGGACCCAAACTGAACTGATACCAACTGGGCCTCAAACAGAACAACTCCTGGGCCCATTCGAAAATGAATAAAAAAAAAAACCCCAAAAAATGAAAACTGATTAATATCTTGATTAAAACTAATGACCACTAAACAAAACATTAAAACCCTAATTAACTCTATATCAACCTAATTAAATCTGAAAATGATTAAGAACCTAATTAACTCTAAAAAATCAATTAACCTAATTAAACTCTAAAAAGTGATTAAAAGTCTAATTAATTCTATATTATCCTAATTAAATCTAAAAAACAATTAAGATCTAATTGACTCTAAACTTCTACTAATTCTCTATTAAAATTCTAATTTTATTTAATATCTATCAAAATCTATTATTAATAAAAGAAAACTATATTATTTTATATATTATCTAAAAAACAATTAAACCTATTTTAAAATCTATACAAAATTTCTAAAAAATGACTTAAAAACAATTAAACCTATTTTAACATCTATAGAAAAAATTCTAAACTATTAACATCTATTAGTAATAAAAACTATATTCCCCTTTTCTTTATTATTCTAAAAACTATTAAAAAAAATCTATAAAATTCTAAAAAGAGATTAAGCTATTAAAAAAAATACAAAAACTCTATTTAAATTCCAGAAAAATCTGTAAAGCCTATTAAAAATTCACAAAAGTCTATAAAAATCCTAAAAATGCAGATGAATGCAAATGACTGCCATAAAAGCGCACACGAGACCAGATCGAATCGAACAGAGATCCCCGGGCATCAGAATATCCCCAAAATTACTGTGCAAGCTAAAAATCACTGAGGAGCGCACAATTTCCCGAAAATAAAACCCTGGTGATCTGGACTGGATCTGCCACATCTGATAGACGAAGATCAAGCTGTAAACTCTGATATCCCCTGCTTGTGCACAAATATCACATGTCTGAGCTGCGAATATGAATTTAACCCACGAGTCAGATAGGAGAATCGGTTGGTCAAATTTTAGGGTGCAACAGACGTTTATCACCCCCTGGGGAACATTCTGCTATAAGGTAATGCCCTTCGGTCTGAAGAACGCAGGGGCCACTTACCAGCGAGCAATGATAACTTTGTTTCATGATATGATTCATCATGAGATCGAGGTCTATGTTGATGACATGATTGCGAAGTCCCAAACGGAGGAGGAGCATCTGGTCAACTTATTGAAGTTGTTTGAGAGGCTTAGGAAGTTCAGGCTGAGGCTGAATCCTAACAAGTGCACTTTCGGAGTGCGGTCCGGAAAGTTATTGGGGTTTATCGTTAGTGAACGAGGTATTGAAGTTGATCTTGCGAAAATAAAAGCTATTCAAGAAATGCCAGCGCCAAAAACAGAAAAAGAAGTTCGTGGTTTCTTGGGCCGAATAAACTACATTGCGAGGTTTATCTCTCAGCTCACGGCCACTTGTGAACCGATGTTCAAGCTTTTAAAGAAAGATCAGGCGATTACTTGGAATGAGGATTGCCAGAAGGCATTCGACAAAATAAAGCAGTATCTTCAAGAACCTCCAATCTTGATACCCCCAGTGGCTGGACGGCCATTAATCATGTACCTGACGGTTCTGGAGAATAGTATGGGGTGTGTTCTCGGTCAGCACGACGAGACGGGCAGAAAGGAGCATGCCATTTATTATTTGAGTAAAAAGTTCACTGAGTGTGAGTCTCGATACTCGATGCTGGAGAAGACGTGTTGTGCATTAGCTTGGGCCGCCAAACGTCTACGACAGTACATGCTCAACCACACCACTATGCTAATTTCGAAGATGGATCCGATCAAGTACGTCTTCGAGAAGCAGGCTCTTTCGGGCAGGATTGCCAGATGGCAAATGGTGTTAACGGAATATGATATTCAGTACGTCTCTCAGAAAGCCATTAAGGAAAGCGTATTGTCTGATTACCTTGCCGAACAGCCAATCGAAGACTACCAGCCGATGAAGTTCGAATTCCCTGACGAGGATATTATGTTTCTCAAAGCGAAGGATTGCGATGAGCCATTGCCCGATGAGGGGCCAGATAGGAAGTCTCAGTGGAAGTTGATATTCGACGGGGCGGTTAATTCCTATGGAAGTGGTATCGGGGCTATCATCACGACTCCTCACGGATCCCACATCCCGTTTACTGCGAGACTGACGTTTCCAGTTACCAACAATGAAGCCGAGTATGAAGCATGTATTATGGGTCTAGAAGAGGCAATTGATTTGAGAATCAAGAATCTAGACGTATATGGTGACTCAGCGCTTGTAATCAATCAGATTAAAGGGGAGTGGGAAACTCGTCAAGCGAATTTGATGTCGTACATGAATTATGCCAGGAGGCTGCTTCCGTTCTTCGATCGAGTGGAACTCCATCATGTACCCAGGGCTAAAAATCAGATGGCTGATGCCTTAGCCACGTTGGCTTCAATGTATAAAGTCAATTATTGGAATGAGGCTCCAAGAATTGTGCTTTCGCGTCTTGATAGACCAGCATTTGTCTTTGCAATCGAGGATGCCACCGACGGCAAGCCATGGTTCCACGACATCCAGACCTTCCTTATGACTAAGGAGTATCCCGCGGGTGCGTCAACCCAGGATAAGAAGACTCTGAGGAGGCTGTTTGGAAACTTTTATCTCAATCCTGATGGAGTGTTGTATAAGAGAAACCACGATCTCGTGCTACTCAGATGTGTAGATGAGAAATAGGCGAGTATGCTCATGGAAGAAGTCCATGAGGGCACATTTGGTACGCACGCCGGCGGGCATGCCATGACGAGAAAGATCCTGAGAGCAGGGTACTACTGGCTGACTATGGAGTCAGATTGCTTCAGATTCGCGAAGAAATGTCATAAATGTCAGATTTATGCTGATAAAGTTCATGTGCCGCCGTGCCCATTGAATGTCATGTCCTCCCCTTGGCCGTTCTCCATGTGGGGCATCGACATGATAGGCAAGATCAAGCCCACTGCATCCAATGGTCATCGTTTCATTCTGGTAGCTATCGACTACTTCACCAAATGGGTGGAGGCAGCCTCGTACGCTAATGTGACCAAGCAGGTGGTAGCTAAATTCATAAAGAGGGACATCATCTGTCGCTATGGAATTCCCGAGCGGATCATTACTGATAATGGTTCGAATTTGAACAACAAGATGATGAAGGAGTTGTGCCAGAGCTTCAAGATTGAACACCACAACTCATCTCCTTACCGGCCAAAGATGAATGGCGCTGTTGAAGCGGCCAACAAGAACATCAAGAAGATTGTTCAGAAGATGGTTGTGACGTACAAAGATTGGCACGAGATGCTGCCGTTTGCCTTGCACGGTTACCGTACGACGGTGCGTACGTCGACCGGGGCAACTCCCTTCTCCTTGGTGTACGGTATGGAAGTTGTCCTACCGTTAGAAGTGGAGATTCCTTCTTTGCGAGTTTTGGTTGATGTAAAGCTCGACGAGGCAGAATGGATTACGAATCGTTTGAACCAACTCAGCCTGATGGACGAGAAGAGATTAGCATCGATTGCATTTGGTCGCCTGTACCAGAGCCGAATGAAGAAAGCTTATGACAAGAAGGTGCGTCCTAGAAGCTTTCAGACGGGTGATCTCGTCCTGAAGAAGATTCTTCCGCCACACTCCGATCACTGGGGCAAGTGGACTCCGAATTACGAAGGGTCGTATGTCGTCAGCAAGGTTTTCTCGGGAGGAGCTTTGTTGTTATCCACGATGGATGGTGAAGATTTTGCATCCCCGGTGAACGCGGACGCAGTTAAAAAATACTTTGCTTGAAAGAGACCCGCTGGACAAAAAAAGAAAGAGTCCAGGCAAAAAAGGGGCATCCCGGCGAACCAAAAACAGAATAAAAGGTTCGAGCAAAAATTAGGGATATATTGAAAAATGTACACCCGCGAAGTCGAAAACCTACACTGGGCGGCTTCGGAAAAAAAGGGTATCCCGGTGAACTGAAAACCCGTAAAGGGCGGTTCACGCAAAAGTTAGGGATTTGAATAAGCAAATGACTGCGTTCCGCGTGGACTTTCATTTTTTAGTGGTTTGGAGGACCTGAGGGCCGTTTACCTGAATCAATCTCTTCCGAAGCTGAAGCATCGGAGAAGTATCGAAGTCGAGTGGGTCTTAGAGGGATCAACTCATGGTGTTCGTCTACACCTCGTTGCCAACATTTGTATATACTGATGTATATTTATGTTTTATTTTTGCGCGGCTTCCTCATTCCAGGAGCTTGCCTCTGTTGTAAAACATTTTTGCCCATTCAGGGGTTTCACCATCAATAAAATGCACATTATTCAGCAATTCTGCTTGTCTGTTTAGCATTTATCTGTTTTGTTTGCGAATGAAAACGCCGATGTTTTTTGATAAAATGCGCATACATAAACTTACGGGCCTAGGCCACTGATTGTTGAAACAATTAATTACCTGAGTGTTGTCACGAGATAATAACCTTGACAGGCCCCTTTGAGGAGGGTACCGTGTCTGTTTGTTTGTGTTGTTGCAGGTGTAGCACCTTCCAGACAGATGTGTCGTGCGCATCCCCGAAGCAGGGCGAGTCCTCCTTCTCCAGCAGAGTTCAGTAGTCTCTCCTCCGCAGAATCTGAACGCAAGAAAGCGAGCATTGATGTGTCTCCCCGGGCAGAGATGATTCTTTTCCCCAAGCAGACGCATCCTGAGGGAACGTCACCTCATCAGCTGAGTCAAGGGCCGAAGCTCGTATGTCCCCCAGCACCGGGTCACAAGTGCAAGTTTCGTAGAAATGTTCGGGTGCCGAAGCTCGTGTTTTCCCCAGTAAAGTCGCCGAAGCAGGTGTCTCCCCCAGCACCGGGTCACAAGTGCAAGTCTTGTAGGAAGTCGTTCGTATGCCGAAGTATGCAGTAACTGACGGTGCCAGACTGAAGTCTCCAGCGGAATTGAAATTCCCCACCGGAGTCGTATTCTCTCCCGAAGTAGAATGACTTCTCCTTCCCCAGTAGAGTGTCAGAACAGCTGATGCTGTGTTCCCCTGCAGAGTTGTATTCTCTCCCGAAGTAGAATGACTTCTCCTTCCCCAGTAGAGTGTCGGAACAGCTGATGCTGTGTTCCCCTGCAGAGTTGTACTCTCTCCCGAAGTCAGATGATTCTTTCTTCCCCAGCGAAATTGAAATTCCGCATCAGAGTCGTACCCTCCAGTGAAGTAGAATGATTTCTTTCCCCGGCTGAGTCCGCAAACCTCCAGGAAAGCAGAATCCTTGGAAGCAGTCGGGACCATGGGTGGACTTTCCCTAGCAGAGCGTGGAACAGCTGATGTTGTATTTCCCCAGAATCGTACTCTCTCCGGTGAAGCAGAATGACTTCTCCTTCCTCAGCCGAGTTTGCAGATGTCCAAGAGAGCCGAGTCCTTGGAAGTTGATTAGACCATACTCAGTTATTTCCCCAGTGGAGTGTTGAGCAGCTGAAGTTGTTTCCCCACAGAGCGGTTATCCCCAGAAGAGTAGCCGAGACGGCCGCGCGGTTCATTCTCGCGATTAATATCAGCAGGTCCAGGTTCTCGTACAGTTCCGTCCACTGCAGTAATCGACTGAAGTTGTTTCCCCTGCAGCAGTCCGCGGAAGATCAATTCCCCAGACAGAGTCCGATTGATATTGGCGTGCAGTTTTCTCCTCAGCAGGATGATTCCTCTGTCTGAGTAGTTCTTTCTCCTTGACAGGAGAATCTCCCCTCGGCATTTATTTTGCTGACGGGATCGCATCATTATGCATGACTGCATAGCATTTAACACTGCATAGCATTTAACACTGCATAGCATTTAACATTGCATAGCATTGTACATGATTGCACAGCATGTAGCATAAACGCATATCATTCCCACCGTGTGGGGCATAGCGCAGAAGCATACGCATCATAAGCATGATCTAGGTTATGATCATTCTTGTTTACAGGTGTGCCACCAAAAGACCAGTTGCTCAGGATGATTCCTGACGTCCTCCCCAACGAGGTTGCTTTCTTAAGATGATTCTTAAGACCCCGGTGTAATTCCCACAGTCGCTCGCTCAAGATGATTTTTGAGATCCCCAGCGAAGTCTTCAGTTCAAAGCGACCCTTGAATTCCTCAGCAGGGCCGTGTGCTTAAGATGATTCTCAAGACCTCAGCGCAGTTTCCCGAGTTGTTTGCTTAGGATGATTCTTGAGCTCCCCAATAGCGTCCCCAGCAAGAGTTGCCCAGGAAGATTCCTGGAATACCCAGCCGAATAGAGTCTCCAGAATGGTTATCGGTTCAGGATGATTCTTGAAGGTGCCCGACGGAGTTGTTTGTTCGAGATGATTCTTGAAGTCCTTAGCAGCGTGATATGTCTGCTCCAACAGTGATGTATAATCTGAAGATTGACTTCGTAAGCGCCTGAAGGCGATATCAGAAAGTTCCTGTGGATTCAGATTTCCTTGTTGATGAATCAACGTGTGGCTGAAGACAAGGTTCCAAAGTTTGTAGATATAACAAGGTGATCCGTGTTGGCCTGAAGACCAAGTCAGTTGTCCTGAGGTGATGATTGATTGCGATCAAGTGAATAGTGTTTCTTCTGACTGAAGTCGAAGACGTTTCTCCAGCTGAAGCGGAGTTTTGCCTGAAGGCAAAGTGTTTGAATCCCCGTAGAGTCATGAATGGCTCAGGATACCATTTCTCTGACTGAAGTCATAGATTTCCCAAGCTGAAGCGAAGGTGCCTGAAGGCAAGGTTATCCCCAAGGTCATGAATGACCTAGGATTCATTTTTTCAGACTGAAGGCCGAAGTATATCCCTGACTGAAGTCACGAATACTCTATAGCAGAGGCGGAGTTTCCAGAAGGCATATCCATGTATCCTTGAAGGCCAAGGACCATTTCTTCAGACTGAAGTCGAAGATACCTCCTGCAGAGTTGCCGACAGGCAAAAGTTTACATCCTTGAAGGCCAAGGATGCTTATCTTCAGAAATACTTGAAGAGCTTTTCTAGCTGAAGCTGGAAGTGGCCAGGGGCCAGGGTTTCATATAGTTATGATGTTGAAGTTCTACAGTAGGATCATTGTGCAGTAGTATTCCGACGTTCGTTATGGTTCTGAGGGTGAACCCCAGACCAGAGTGTGCTCGGTTAAGTCTCTCATTCCCAGCAGAGTAGTTTCAAATACGCAAGTGTACCTTTTGTTCCATTTACCAGGGGTGAACCCCAGGTCAGAGTATGTTGAATGTGTTCGACGGCGAGGTTGGATGTTTGTTCGATGGCGAGGTTGGATGTATGTTCGACGGCGATGTTGAATGTGTTCGACGGCGAGGTTGAATGTTGTTTGACGGCGAGGTCAGATTATGATTGGTTCGACGGCGATGTTGGATTTGTTCGATGGCGAGGTTGAATGTTTGTTTTGACGACGAGGTCAGATGATGTTTGTTCGACGGCGAGGTTGAATGTTGTTTGACGGCGAGGTCAGATTATGAATGTGTCCGGCGGCGAGGTTGGATGTTTGTTTGACGGCGAGGTTGAATGTTGTTTGACGGCGAGGTCAGATTATGATTGGTTCGACGGCGATGTTGAATGTGTTCGACGGCGAGGTTGAATGTTGTTTGACGGCGAGGTCAGATTATGATTGGTTCGATGGTGATGTTGGATTTGTTCGACGGCGAGGTTGAATGTTTGTTTTGACGGCGAGGTCAGATGATGTTTGTTCGACGGCGAGGTTGAATGTTGTTTGACGGTGAGGTCAAATTATGAATGTGTCCGGCGGCGAGGTTGGATGTTTGTTCGACGGCGAGGTTGAATGTTGTTTGACGGCGAGGTCAGATTATGATTGGTTCGACGGTGATGTTGAATGTGTTCGACGGCGAGGTTGAATGTTGTTTGACGGCGAGGTCAGATTATGATTGGTTCGACGGCGATGTTGAATGTGTCCGGCGGCGAGGTTGGATGTTTGTTCGACGGCGAGGTTGAATGATTGTTCGACGGCGAGGTTGGATGTTTGTTCGACGGCGAGGTTGAATGATTGTTCGACGGCGAGGTTGGATATTTGTTTGACGGCGAGGTCAGATTATGATTGGTTCGACGGCGATGTTGGATGTTTGTTTTGACGGCGAGGTCAGATGACGTTTGTTCGACGGCGAGGTTGGATGTTTGTTCGACGGCGAGGTCAGACTCTTTAATCCACAGCAGAGATGATGTTTGTACGACGGCGATGTCGAGTGTCTCTCAGAGGATGTTTGTTTCCGACGGCGATGTTGGGCATGTCAAGTTGATCCAGTCTTCTGACGGCGATGTTAGGTGATGCAGATCCTTTAATTCTCCAGCGGCGATGCGGGGTATTTTGTCAGATGTAGTTCTCCAACGACGATGCGGGGTATTTTGTCAGATGTAGTTCTCCAGCGGCGATGCGGGGTGTTTTGTCAGATGTAGTTCTCCAGCGGCGATACGGGGTATTTTGTTAGATTTAGTTCTCCAGCGGCGATGCGGGGTATTTTGATTGTCCGACGGCGATGTCAGATTTAGTTCTCCAGCGGCGATGCAGGGTATTTTGATTGTTCGACGGCGATATCAGATTTAGTTCTCCAGCGGCGATGCGGGGTATTTTGATTGTTCGACGGCGATATCAGATTTAGTTCTCCAGCGGCGATGCGGGGTATTTTGATTGTTCGACGGCGATATCAGGTTTAGTCTTCCAGCGGTGATGTTGGGTGTTGTGGTTGTCTGAAGGCAATGTCGGAAGAATTTAATGTGGATAATTGACGGCGATGTCAGATCAGTATCTCTCCAGCTAGTTGTTGAGCAGCTAGTGTTGCAGTGTTCAAAGGTTTGTTCTCCGCAGAGTATCATGTGCTCGTGCAGTTGGCAAATTTTCGGGTTTACCGGTATTCAATCGTCTCGCACCCTGATTGGTTGAGAGTCGTTCGCTTCTCACCCAGTCAGGTTCAAGCCGTTTGAATAGGGGAAGCTGTTGCACCCCAAAATTTGACCAACAATTATTCATCCATCAAGTGTTTGAAGGTTGATACCTTCATCAGAAAGTTCAAGAGATCCTCAGAGGAATTGGTTGAAACCAAGGTTGTGTGCTTCATAGCTTGAGAGTTGTGGGAGCTCCTCAGATGATTATGAGACTTTGAGAATGAACTTGAAGCTTTGAGAAAGCTTATGAGATGTCTTGATAGCCATCATGAAGCCCATAGAGGTCATTATGCAAGAATTCAGAAGATTCAACCATGAATGGTAGAATTAGGGTTTTGACTGGGTCAACCCTGGGATAGCTGATGTTTTGGAGAGGGTTGAGACCTAATCCAAAGGCCATGTGATCATGGAATGATGTATGGAGATGTTATAAAGATGATTCCTAGGCCAACTCATCAGGATTGAGGAGTTTGAGAAGTTTTGAGTTAGGGTTTTTAAGGATTGTCAGTGAAAAAACCCTAATTTGATCCCTATCTTCCAGGCAGTTTTAGCTCAAGATGTGATTGATATCTCATCTCCCCCACAACATGAATGTTTTAGAGCTTGTTCTTAGCTTTAATTTGAGTGGTGTAAGTCCTTGATAGGAGTTGCAGAGCTCAAGTTATGGTTTTGACAAATTACAGGTCAGCTGAGGTGTGTGAATCTGGGTCCTTGAAAGTCACCCAACTTGCAGACAACTTTTGCCCTAGTAGGATGATTCCTATGATCTCTTGGTCAACATTAATGTTGAAGAGCATCTTCTTAGCTTTCTATAGAGTACTAGAAGTCCTTTATAGGATTTGTAGAACTCAACTTATGGTTTGAACAAGACAGGGGTACTTTGGTCATTTGGCAGTTATAGGTCATTTTAAGCAAAGGCCATATCTCCCATTTCCAAGCCTCAAATGGAAAAACTCAAAACATGAAAGTTGTTCAAAATGGGATTTTAAGCCTAGAAAAAAGGGTGTGAAGGTTTGGAAAAGCTTATAGCATGGATTTTCATGATTGGGTAAAAATGACCTAAAAAAGGGCTTATAAGTTAAAAAGTTGAAATGGAATTTTGGTTTGGGAGATCTATGAATCCAAAATAGGTCATCCAATATACCATTTTGAATGTAAATGACATTCTAAAAACTTTGGTTTAAACAGAATTTTGATTTGAGGCTCAAAAAAAAAGGTTGCTTTGGAAAATTGTAACTTGTATCTTAAGGCATCCTTGGAAGGTTCTACACAAGGCAAGTTTGGCCTGATTTTTGCACATATGATCTCCATATCTCTTGTAATGAGATTTTGACACAAGTTTACAAAGCCTAACTCATGATATATGGTATGTTCAACTTGTCACCAAAGGAGAAAATCCAAGCTTTTCTAGTGGATTATAGATGATTCTAGAAGCTTCCATGGATTGTTATTTAAAGAGTACCTCATAGTGTGATGAGAGGTTGGTCAAGGTTGGAGAATTCAGTGGAGAAAGGGAGAGAAAGAGTGAGGTGTTCAAGATTTCTTCAAAAGCAAGCAAGGCACGATTTGATCTCTACAAGCCTCTTCCACCAAAACCATTGCAAACAGAATAGAGTATACCATTGGAGGAGTAGTTGAGAGCAAGATCAAGCCTTGAATCAAGCCCTAACTTCACTCACCATTACCATTTGACAGGTTGTATACTCTCCCTATATATCTCTATTTATGTGTCTTTTGTTGGTTTCATAGGGATAGAATTATCATGCTAGGTTAGTTGTCCATTTTCTGAAGATTAGAAAGCTTTTCATGAGGTTCCATGGCAGGTCCCAATTTCTGTAAGACTCAAGAACAAGCTGCATGTTGGACTTTAATACGAATGTTATAGGTTAATATGATCAGTGTAGTGCATAGAACAGGTTAGTGCCCTTAGGATCAAGAACTAGAAGACTTGATATCAGTGAACTAGTTTGGAACCCTAGGTTTCGCGCGCTCTGTTTGAGAGATGCATGAGGTTTTAATGAAAACCATTGTTAGAACCATTATCCTGGTAATAAGTAGGGCATCTTTGCTTTTGAAATTTTTGAATTTCATCGAGCAACCGAGGAGAACGGTTGGAGAGAGGATCCCTTGCATGAAACTGAAAACTGAAACCCTAACTTGGCATTTGGGGACGATGACCCCTGACCGCTAGATCTGTCCAATTTAATTGACTCATTAATCTGATCCGACGACCCTCATTTGAACTTAAAAGCGGAGGGAAAGACTTAAACCAAACGCTGCGTTTGAGTTAAGTAAGGAACCATGGGCTCAACAGACCTTCGCTACTCACACCCCACCAGCGGCCCAAATCCATATTTGAACTAAAATCAGTTGCTAACTGCACCGAACCTTTGACCATTTTCTTTATTTTTTTCATTTAGTTTCTGATAGCAATTGGGCCCAGGCGCGCCATTCTAGGCGCACCCCCCTTCCTGGGCCCATCATAGAAAGTGAACTGGGCGAATTCATTTTGACACCCCCTCCCCTTTATTTCAATTCTTTTATTTTTAATTCCATTTATATTTTTGCATCCTATAAAATTCATAGAAAATAGGAAAATGATCATTTTTTGATACTTGTTTTTTTCACATGTTCATATTCATGTCTAGAAAATATTAAATAAATAAAATTCCATTTTATTTTTAGTTTAGTATTTTTAGTATATTTTTTCATTTAAATAGCTTTTTAATATGTTTAGTTTGATACTCAATTTTGTAGAATTTGTTTTAGGACCTTCCCTTAGTCTTTTTAATTCATTCTTTTTGGTGTGATTAGATATTGAATCATAGTTCCCCATAGGATTTAATTCTTGATTTTTAGATTAAAATTTGATTAGTTTAGTTAGGTTAGCATTAGGGTGCCTAATTAGGGTTTAGGTTATGCATAGGTGAAATAATTCATTTTCTGTGGAGAGTTTTGATTTGATTTTTGGGTATGGATATATAGGGATGTTATGGGTAGATGTTATGGACCCTTGTGAATAACTGTTAGAATTTTCCCCCTTGTTTTAGTATTTTTAGGTATTTTCTTAAGTTGACTGATAGTTTTGACTGTTTTGTGGCTATCTGTTTATCTCTGGGGTTTATTTTGGGGAATTTGTTGTGGGGCTTAGTTTGTTTTGAAGATCTTATTGAAGAGCATAATGAAGGAAAAGATTGTAGATTAAGGCCCAGAGACCCAGAGTTTGGAGATTATTCCCTGTTTGTGAGGTTTGAGATCCTGAAGTTTGAGGGGAATTTATGGTACTTTCCTGAGGAAGGCACTATGAATGACTTTCATGCTTTCTTCTCACCTCTTTCTTAAGTATCCAATGATGTTGGAGCCAACTTGTGAGTTTAATTTCTCCTGAGGAGGAATGTAAACTGATCACAATTGTTGAGCCACATGGGATACAATTCCTAAGTGGAAGCCTCCTAGTACTTTCCTGAGGAAGGTCCTATGGGTCTGTTCACTTAGTTCCCTTAGTTCATCTAGGATTTCTTAAGTATCCAATGATGTTGGAGCCAACATGTGAGTCTAATTTCTCCTGAGGAGGAATGTAAACTGATCACATGTTGTTGAGCCACATGGGATACAATTCCTAAGTGGAAGCCTCCTAGTACTTTCCTGAGGAAGGTCTTATGGGTCTGTTCACTTAGTTCCATTAGTTCAGGTAGGATTTCTCAAGTATCCAGTGATGTTGGAGCCTTCATGTGAGTTTAATTTCTCCTGAGGAGGAATGTAAACTGATCACAGTTGTTGAGCCACATAGGATATGACTCCTGAGTATAAGCCTCCTAGTGCTTTCCTGAGGAAGACACTATGAGTCTGTCTACTTAGCTCCATTTCTTTGATAAGCTTGTTTTGAAGCTTGAAGACTGGGATTGATTTCTTGTGTAGGGTTTTGCTTTAGGGCTTTGCTTTCTTCTGATTAGAGTTCTGTTTTAGGGCTAGGAGTAGAGAGTAGATGTAGATGATTCTTTCTCAAGCATGTGGTTTGTTTGCCTGATGGCGCTTCATTTCTTTTATCTGTATATTGCTTGATAGCATGTTGTTTATTTTTCAGTATGATTACTGTTATTTCATGACTGGCTTGAGGTTGAGATGAGCTTGTGGAGGCTGAAGCCCCACACACATTTCCTCCCTCACTTGCATTGCATGCATTTTACTGTTAAGCTGATGCTTTGTCTGTTTTGGTGTATCATTGACATGATCCCTTAGGACTCTCATTTCCTTTGATAAGGATTTGATGATAGACTTTTAGGTTGAAACCTATGCATGACAACATCTAGGAGTTCCCTGTTCAAACCTCAACCATAGGATGAATCCATGGCATGATAACAGTAGGACTTGATAGTCTCCCTCCTAGCTGGGCCTGTTCTCTTCTCATCTCAAAACAGTTTAAGATACAGTAATCATGAATGATTTCTTTCGTACGTTACGAGCCTTAAGCTATCTGAGATTGGATGTTTAGTATGGTACCCTTTGGGTGACATGCGACGCATTCACTCTCAGGTCATAGTCTCTAGTGCGGTTGAAATCGCAAATACAATAAAAAACACTTCTTTCAGGAGATAACCCGTAGTTTCCCGAACTACGTTTGCTCTGATCTTCCATACAGTGTGGAAGTACGTAGGCATAGGACGCGACGTCCTAGCGAGCAACCTTCAAACCTTCCCCCGTAATCCTTCGTAGGCTGAACTACGTTGACTCTGATTTCTCATTCTCTGATGAGAATACGTAGGCATAAAGTGCGACGCTTTGCCGAGTCATTTTTCTTTTCTTTTTCAGCCAGCCTTGATAGGTAGATAGAATAAAACCAACCCGTCCAAGTAAACAAACAAGCGTGGATCCCGTCGAGTACGACAGACGTGAGGGGTGCTAATACCTTCCCCTTGCGTAACCGACTCCCGAACCCAGACAATGGTTGCGATGACCTTGTCTTACCCTTATTCGTCAGGTTTTTCCGATCGTTTCCTTTCCCGCTCTGAGGGATAAATAACGAAAGGTGGCGACTCTTCTGTCATGCCGGCACCTTATTTTCGCGCAAGCGACACTCGGTTGTCGTTCTCCACTCTTATGTACTAAGGTTCTCTCTTCAAGATTTGAATGCGTTGGGTTTGCTTTGAGAATCCTGACATTTACGGTCTTTTAATTAACCTCTGCTTTGTCTTTTATGCTCGCTATCTTTGGTTGTTGCTGATGCGTACTTGCTGAGTTAACTGCGGCTATTAACGTATGAACCGATGTGCTAATGTTGTAGGTACACGGGATTACTCTGTTGTGGGTGCGAACTCACTGCGGCTGTTGGTGCTCACGTGAAAATTGTTGCTGCACAAAAGCTTTATAGGCACTACTGGAACTGCCCGCGCTGAAGGTGGTAGCGAAATTGTCAATCTGGGCATGCTGTGTAGTCGTGTGTATAATGTTCCCAAATAGATGTATCATTTGACCAAATATCAGTAATATCCTGCTGAATAGCCTGTATCAAAGTTGAAAGATCGGAGTTGTAGAACGTTTTCAGAGCAGACTCAATAATCATATTATCCCATACGTGATGAAGATTCGTTTCTTCCTGCACCAACGATCTGTAATTGAGTTTCCACCCAGGTCTTCAGTAAAACCAACATGCGGAGGCTGATGCATATTGCCAGAAACATGTGACAAGGAACGAACTATAGTTAATTTAGGTGAAGCATCAGTGTAAACTAATTTC
Source organism: Lathyrus sativus (assembly GCA_963859935.3). NCBI lineage: Eukaryota > Viridiplantae > Streptophyta > Magnoliopsida > Fabales > Fabaceae > Lathyrus > Lathyrus sativus. The sequence goes on from OZ012740.1 coordinate 465,230,011, forward strand.
GATCTGCGTTGTATAATTGTGAGTTGCTCCAGATATTGTTGTGAGATGTTAACAACGTTTTTTTTCCAGAAGAGCCTATGAGCATCCTACTGCCTGGTGTCCCTTCATGCTAGTGAACGAGATCAAGCCTTTGGTGGATTAACTTTGGTGGTTGCTCATGCGAAAACAATGTTGCTTCTGGGTTGGATAGTATGTCAATCATGACAGAGTCTTGGTTTGTGATTTGGGGCGAGTACTGTTGGAGTTTAGTGCACCAATTTGAACAATGTAACGCGGGATTCTCGTATCTAGTACCGATGCATTGTTGTAATGGTGTAGCTTTTACCGCTTTCAAAGTATTCTTGTTATCCATCTTTGTAACATTCTTGAAGTATTTAGTAATCTGTAGACATACATACTAAAGGGCTTCTCCTTGTTTTGACAACCATATGTGATGAAATGATTGAGTACAACATTTGTTACCACTTGAACACATATACAGAAACCTACTCTCAAAGTAGTTTAGGATATGAGCAATTTTCTTTCCTTGAGCTTGTATTCATCGTATGTACCATACAACTACATTCTTGTGACCTTGTAGTTTGGTGTAATATAACTTGTGACTTTTGGTTTCTAACGATGAACTTCCAAACAGACCAATCATTCTAATGCTTCCAGATACTAAACTTCAAGATTTCTTGTACTTAATAATCCTCGTAAATAAGCCTCTTGAGTGATGAAAGCATTATGGTGCAACTCAAATAGATTTGTTACAAAATCGATGTATTTAAGGAGGAGACCCGTGTGTCTTGAAGGAAAACTAGAATGGCTTGAAAGTTGATGTTTCCCTTAAAAATCTCTGCAACAACCGAACTTCATAAAAATAAAATAAACAACTAGTTAAACGGTTAGTTAAAGCAGGAACGATAGACCTAGGTGATATGCAGAGAAAAAAAAACACGAGGAGGTGGGATCTTGAGGTCAAAAATCAGGGTGCAACAGATGCCCCTATTTAAGTTATTCCTATTCGGAGATATGGAGATCGAAATCTCCGTCTCGACGAGATAGGAGGGACTTAAATACACCTTGCACAAATTTTTTTGGCCTTAAGATGCCACCGAATGCACATGATATGCGATGATATGGAAATGCAAGACAAACGGGGGGATTCTGTGGAGAAATGGTGCCACAGGGGAGTAATTGGACACAACACGGGAAGAACAGGATTAAAAGAGCGAGATTCCATGGGGACAGGAAACAATCGCCAATGGTATTCTTCAGGGTAACAGCACCTCACACACTGGGGACATGGTAATGGGAAAAGCTTCTTGTAGTCGAAAGATATGCTTATCACCATAATGTGGTGGCCGGTGACAATCCAAATGAATTGAGTCGATGGTTCAGTTTATTCGTATTCTTTCTTTCTTTTCTTGTTTTTTTTCTATATTTTTTTTCTGTATATTTTTCTTTTGGGAGCTCAACTTGAAATAGTAAAGTGTATAACTTCCTCGAGCGTCATGATAAGGGTACCACGAGCTGGTCTCAGTCTCTGCCTGAAACGTCAAAACTTTGCAGATGGTAGAATCACTGTAGTCTGTAGGTGTAGATGTAAATGTCGTTGTAGACGTTGTAGTTGTAGGACTTCCCCGAACATCATGGTGTGGGACCCCTGAGCTGGTCTCAGTTTCTGATGTAGAACTTCCCCGATCATCATGATATGGGAATCATGAGCTGGTCTCGGTCTCTGATGTAGAACTTCCCCAATGTAGAACTTCCCCGAGCATCATGATATGGGAATCATGAGCTGGTCTCGGTCCCTGATGTAGAACTTCCCCGAGCATCATGATATGGGAATCATGAGCTGGTCTCGGTCCCTGATGTAGAACTTCCCCGAGCATCATGATATGGGAATCATGAGCTGGTCTCGGTCCCTGATGTAGAACTTCCCCGAGCATCATGATATGGGAATCATGAGCTGGTCTCGGTCCCTGATGTAGAACTTCCCCGAGCATCATGATATAGGAATCATGAGCTGGTATCGGTCCCTTCCCGAAATGATGAAAACTCGTGAGAGCACCTTCGTAGGGGGTTGTAATTTTGTAGATTGTAGATGTCGTTGTAGACTGTAAATGTAGTTCGTTGTAGAACCATGTAGGTGTAGTTCTTTGTAGAACCCTGTAGATGTAATTTGACGTAATCTGTAACTGTAGTTGTAAATTTGTAAATGTGATTGTAAATGTAGATGTAGCTTCACCGAGGATCTTCGGAAGAGATGTGAGCCGGTTGAATTGTATTGTGTGTTTTCTCAAGTACGGAGACTATTGTGGTAAACTTCTTTGACTTCTCTGGGGAGATGCCACTTGACGGAAGTAAGCTTGTGTGATGAACTCACTGGGGAATTCATTCCTGGGAGAAATGTATGTGACTGTCTTCTCCGACGAATCAAAAATGTTGAAGGACCCACTAAGGGTGAATGAATTGTTTTGTAGAAATTGTCGTTTTGTCATTTTGTATAAGATCCTAATCAAAACGAGTTGCTCAAATAAAGAGATAAATGTTCGAGAAAAAATCCTGTGATGCTATTGTTGAAGAAGCGTCTGTCTTTATGAGTATTCTTCCTGGGGAATAGGGTGCAAAATAAATGCACACTTAATCTGCTCTTAAAGGTTGGAGATGTCCATGATGTGATTGCCAAAGACCGAAGTTCAATTCAGGAAGTAGCCGAAAAGAAACTGTCAAGCAAGACTCGACCATTGAGATATAAACTCAAATGGAATTGTACTGAAATAACCATCTTCCATGAGGGCTGAACTTCATGGGGAAAATGAACATCATGCTCTTTCTGCCTAGGGTTGACAACTCTAATTGGAGGGATAAGATGCACCCATACACCTAGGGATAACTATAGCCAAAGCGACAGAATAAAACACAAAGAATGCGAAAATGCACATGCCATGCTGTCTACTTATATGCTATGTGTATGCTGACGAATTGGGAGAAACTAAATAAACGCCTCAAACGAAAGGGTACTAAAGCAAAATCTCCACAGATCCCTTATCGCCCGCGAAGAAAGTCTTCGAATAGAGGCAACCTTCGTGTCTGGGTAAGATAAATCCTCTTGCCCTGGAGAAGTACATAACACTGTTGTTTTTTCTTGGACGAAATAAACATCCTCAGTCGTCCTTTCGTTATTCATATATCAAGTAGAGCAAATTTTGAAAAGGTTTAAATCAATTCGGATTTTGCTATCAAGAACACAGATTTATGGTAAATGAAAAACTTTTTATTGAACGGTGGTCAGCGGAAAAAGCGTGACTCGATGTTACAGTGTTGGAAAATAATAGCGATTACATAAAGCGAATAATGTCCTGCTTCTCCTAAACAAAGTACTTCTTGATAGCGTCTGTATTCACGGGGCGAGTGATCTCCTCTCCATCCATTGTTGCTAACATCAAAGCGCCTCCTGTCAAAACCTTTTTTACTACATATGGTCCATCATAATTCGGGGCCCATTTTCCTTTGACGTCAGTGAGGAAAGATTGAATCTTTTTGAGTACAAGGTCACCTTCCTTGAATACCTGGGGTCGAACCTTCTTATCGAATGCTTTCTTCATCTTCTGCTGATACAACTGCCCATGGCATAGTGCGGCCATCCTCTTTTCTTCGATTAAATTCAACTGATCATATCTGTTCTGGCACCATTCAGCTTCTGATAACTTTGCCTCCACCAGGATCCTCATGGAAGGGATCTCAACTTCTATTGGGAGCACTGCTTCCATACCGTAGACAAGTGGAAATGGAGTTGCCCCAGTCGATGTGCGTACCATCGTACGATATTCATGTAAGGCAAATGGGAGCATTTCGTGCCAATCTTTGTAAGTAACGACCATCTTCTGAATGATCTTCTTAATGTTTTTGTTGGCGGCTTCAACAACCCCATTCATCTTTGGTCTGTAAGGAGAAGAATTGTGATGCTCGATCTTGAGTTCTTCGCACAACTCTTTCATCATCTTGTTATTCAAATTGGAATCGTTGTCTGTAATAATTCTGCTTGGCACACCATATCGGCAAATGAGCTGATTCTTGATAAATTTGACAACCACATGTCGGGTTACATTAGCATAGGAAGTCGCCTCGACCCACTTGGTAAAATAATCAATGGCTACCAAGATGAATCGGTGTCCATTAGATGCTTTCGGCTCTATCATTCCAATCATATCAATTCCCCACATAGAGAACGGCCACGGGGATGAGATAACATTCAACAAAGTCGGAGGCGCGTGAATTTTATCTGCGTAAATCTGGCACTTGTGACATTTTCTAGCAAACTTGTAACAATCTGATTCCATAGTGATCCAATAATATCCAGCCCTTAAAAGCTTCTTAGCCATGGCATGTCCGTTGGCATGAGTGCCAAAAGATCCTTCGTGAATTTCCGACATTAACATATCCGCTTCTTGTTTGTCAACACATCTCAGCAAGACCATGTCAAAATTCCGTTTGTACAACACATTGTTACTCAGGAGAAAATTTCCAGCCAACCTTCTCAAAGTTTTCTTATCTTTGTTGGAAGCTCCCAAAGGATATTCTTGAGTTCTAAGAAACACTTCGATGTCATGGTACCAGGGTTTGCCATCTTCAACTTCTTTGACAGGAAAGATGTAGGCGGGTCTGTTAAGACGTTTTACTTCAATCCGAGGACACTCGTTCCAAAAGTTTACCACAATCATCGAGGCCAAAGTTGCCAACGCGTCTGCCATTCTGTTCTCATCACGAGAGATATGATGAAACTCAACCCTGTCAAAGAACGGTAACAGTCTTCTAGCATAATCCCTGTATGGGACCAAATTATCATGTCGAGTTATCCATTCTCCAGTAATTTGGTTGATTACTACTGCAGAATCACCAAACACATCTAAATTCTTAATTCTCAAGTCAATTGCTTCTTCGAGACCCATAATACATGCCTCGTACTCAGCTTCATTATTAATACACTGGAATGCTAATCTGGAGGTGAATGGGAAATGGGTCCCTTGAGGAGTCACAATAACGGCACCTATCCCTTTTCCATGAGCGTTGACAGCTCCATCAAAGATTAAACCCCATTGAGAACCTGGCTCTGGTCCTTCACCATGTACGGGTTCTTCACAATCTTTCATCTTTAAGAACATAACATCTTCATCAGGAAAGTCATCGTTTGAGGGTTCATGATCCAAAATGGGCTGATGAGCCAGATGATCAGCCAAAACACTTCCTCTAACAACTTTCTGAGTATGGTATTCGATATCATACTCGGACAATAACATCTGCCATCTAGCAATTCTCCCAGTCAAAGGGGGCTTCTGATAACGCGAAATCATATCGTTTATTTGGCTTGATTTGCATGCATTTATTTGTGACTTTTATTAATTTATCTTGATTTATGTTCTATTATATGATTAATTTACTTTGTTTTGCAGATTGGGGAGAATTTGAACTAAAGAAAGAAAAAGAGAAGAAAAATACAGAAAATAGCAGAAAACAGAATTTGTGACTGTCACGGTCGTCACGGCCATGTCACGACCGTCACAGCCTTCACGATCGTCACGGCCACGTCACGACCGTCACAGCCTTCACGATCGTCACGGCCATGTCACGACCGTCATGCATCAAATAACAGAAGTTCGTTCAAGACAGAAGTGGCCACGAGCACTTTCCTCCTTTTTCTCCTACTTTTTCTCCACTCATTGCCCACTACTGGAAGTTACTCCCACTTCCTCCATAATTCCTCCATGATCTCTGGAAGTTGAAGAATGAATTATTTCCTATAAATAGACCTTAGATTCAGAGTTTTAGGGGGAGGCCTTCGACGTATCGAAGTGCTGCCAAATTTCCCATTGAAGCCAAATTTACGTTCTTGCATTATTTTCCCATTTCCTTTCCTTTTTATTTTCATTTGTATCGCTTTATTTGTTCCTGTACCTTTTAATTCTCGCCAAAGTAGAATCCTGCCGACATTGTGGAGGACTACTCAAGGATTCGAGATCAGTACGATTTACAGGTTTTTATTAATTGAATTACTATTTTATTTCTGTCAGTATGCATGTTTCATTATTTTGTTGTTTATGTTTATTTTCATTTACGTTAATTATCATGTCTAGCTAAATTAGTTTTATCGGTATTTTCATTTACATTGCAATTTAATTTATTTATAATGTCTATTTATTTTTCTGCCATTAGTAAGTTAATATTTAACTCTGAGTCTGATTTAACCTCGATGAGTAGCTAAATACCTTAGGGCGGTATGTAGTTATAACCAACTTAACCGGTAAAATTTAACCATGGGCTAAAATAATTAATCGCTTAACATTATGGCTGATGCTTTTTAATTGATTTCGACCTTTTCGTTACGAGAGTAAGAAAAGGGTATTAGGTTGGGTCAAGACCACGAGAGTGTGAGATTTTAACCAGATAGCTAAAGTTAGGCATTTAAATTAAATACAGCGAGAGCGCTTTAAGATAAATTAGAATTATTTAGTTTCCAAAAATTATCTCTAAACACTTATGGGCTAGCGAGAGCAGGCATAGGGCTTTGGGGATAAGATCTGATATAAGACCACGAGAGTGTGAGTTGAGGGTATTTAAACTGGTAATCTCTACCGAATAGATTAAGTGAACACCTTTATAAGCCTAGGTTAGATTGACCCACCTAAGTTAGTATAATTACATACCGACCGCCTTAATATTATTTTATTAAAACTTAAATTTAATTCCGCCTTTAATAGTCTTAGAAACCAACAAAAATCGTGACAACCATTCGCCTTAGCTTTACGCCGTAACAATAGATAACGGTAGATTGACATTGGTCTCTGTGGGTTCGACAATCTTTTATATTACTTCGATAGGCTGTGCACTTGCAGTAAGATACCGCTAGACGCATAAGTAGACACGTCTTTAGCCCATCAAGTTTTTGGCGCCGTTGCCGGGGACCAACAGTCAATATTGTGATTCCGTTGTTGCATAGTATAGACTAAGGCACTCTTATCTAAATCATTATGTATAACCCATATTTCCCTTATAATTACCACCCTCCATATTATAACTACCACCCCCAATATTTCGAGGAACCACAAATTCCGCTTAAATCCGACCTCGAAATATTATTAGAAGATTTCAATACTACGCACTCTCACCCAAATTCCCTCTATGATGACGACTCCCAATGTTTTGAGGAAACGCAAGATTTTGATACATCCAACCTCGAACTACTACTAGAAGAATTCAATGAGACGTCTACTCACGCTAGGATAGAATTTATGATGGAGCGCTTTGTGGAGACACAAACTCTCCAAAACGAAGATTTTAGAAGACAACATCTCCAAATTAATGAAGACCTTAGGCAGATGAACGTTATTGTCGATTCCCTCGCAACTCACATCGAGACTTTGGAGACTCAAACCTCCCTGCTTAGACAAACACCTCTAGCACCCTTCCCAGAAGGACATGTGAATGTTGTAACAACCGTTAATGAAGAACGAATAGAAAATCCTAGAGAGAGTAATCATGAGTCTGAGGAAATTTTTGGTGAGAAAAGCATACATATTGAGAAAAATCCATCGACACCAACCGAAAGGGAGGTTGTCGAAGAGGTAGAGAAGGAAGCACGTATCGTTGCTCCTCCTCCCTATACCCCACCTATTTCTTTCCCACAAAGGTTTGCAGAAGTTAAGGTAGACTCCCAATCCAAAACATATGTGGAGGTATTGAAAAATATACACACCAATGCACCTTTGTCTAAGGCCCTTCATAGAAAAAGAAAATTCGAGGACCGTGAAACTAGGGTCATTATTACTGTTAAAAGGGTACGATTAACTTTTGAGGTAGTGGATGAAATAACAAAATCCAAATTTGAAAAGCTGATACACAGAATAGATCCAGAACCACCACCACGCGTTCAAAACAAGAAACCACCCTACAGAAGAAAGAAACGGAAAGGTGAGGGATATGAGAGATGGCTTGATAAGTGGCCATGGAAACCGAAGACTATTCAAAGTTCGATCGAGGAACCATTCTCGAAAGAACCACCATGAGTACTTGCACTCCTTAGCCGTCGAGCTATCGACGTTAAACAAAGCGCTGTGTGGGAGGCAACCCACAAGGTCTTTATTTTAATTTGTTTGTTTAAATTTGCAGAAAATAAAGAAATGTATCGCTTTCGCTTGTTACTCCTTAGCTATATCTAAGCGAAAACTCTCTAGATGACGATCTGAGAAGATGAGCTATGCCCACGGACATTCCTACGAGTGTCGCTGCTGGTGGGAACACTGATGATGAGTACTTCCTCTTGACGCGAGCAACATGATGAGCTGGTTCGAGAATTACACAAACAAAGTATCTCAAAATGCCCGCCACCGAGGTAGAAGTGATCAACAAAGACAAGGATAGCAAGAGCAGTAGCATTCATACAGGTTCTATCTTTCCTTTTCCACCTTTTACTGAAACATTGAGGACAATGTTTGGTTTAAGTGTGGGGGAGGAACTCTATCGCTTTCATTTTATTGCCTTTTAGTTTGATTTATTGTTTTTATCTATTTTTAATGCTATGTCAAAATCTTTGCATGTGCTGTCGAGTCTTTATGAGTGGTTTTCGCCTATTATTCAAACTTCCCCAAAATTTCAAAATTTCAAAATTTCAACCTCCAACAAAAACTTTTTGATTCATGACATGGTACTCTGAAAGTATATAGGCTGTTTAGGCTATGTTAGAAAAACTTGGGAAAGTTTTGATAAAATTGATATCGTCCTGACAACCTTAACCCCCTAAATATGCAAAATAAATTTGAGTAACCATTATGCCGAGACCTTAAAACTCCAGGTTCTTGTAGTAATCCCTAAGTAGTTTATTTAAGCAGTCAGCACCATCCTAAACACACTAAGTAAGAAACCAATGCAAATAAGTGTATGATCTCTAGTTTAAAATAAGAAATTTAGAAAGAAAAAAAAATATGAATAAAAAGACATGTTCCTTCTAAGTTAGGTGCTCCTCACCCGATCACTTAGCCCACCGGTACAAACTCTTTAAAGTTCAATTGATGCTTAAGCATAATTGTAGTGAAAAAAAAGAAATAAAAATAAGATCATAGTCACTAACAGGTTTACTTGCCATGAATGTGTACGGATAACGGGCTTAATGTGATTGCACTATAATGAAATGGGGTGAAAGAGAGCATGAGTTATAGGTTGAGTTATAATGGCATGATTCCGATTGGTTTGCATAAGTAGGGAGTTTTTGAAATTGTGTCGTTACGATATCCTTGGTATTAATATTTAGTACCTATCGATCTAACATTAGCCTAGCAGCCACGTATGATTAGAGTTTCGTCGTGACTTTGTTTCGAACTATGCTTATTTCTTTTTACTGTGTTGGTCGATTGCTTGAGGACAAGCAATGGTTTAAGTGTGGGGATGTTTGATAACGCGAAATCATATCGTTTATTTGGCTTGATTTGCATGCATTTATTTGTGACTTTTATTAATTTATCTTGATTTATGTTCTATTATATGATTAATTTACTTTGTTTTGCAGATTGGGGAGAATTTGAACTAAAGAAAGAAAAAGAGAAGAAAAATACAGAAAATAGCAGAAAACAGAATTTGTGACTGTCACGGTCGTCACGGCCATGTCACGACCGTCACAGCCTTCACGATCGTCACGGCCACGTCACGACCGTCACAGCCTTCACGATCGTCACGGCCATGTCACGACCGTCATGCATCAAATAACAGAAGTTCGTTCAAGACAGAAGTGGCCACGAGCACTTTCCTCCTTTTTCTCCTACTTTTTCTCCACTCATTGCCCACTACTGGAAGTTACTCCCACTTCCTCCATAATTCACCCATGATCTCTGGAAGTTGAAGAATGAATTATTTCCTATAAATAGACCTTAGATTCAGAGTTTTAGGGGGAGGCCTTCGACGTATCGAAGTGCTGCCAAATTTCCCATTGAAGCCAAATTTACGTTCTTGCATTATTTTCCCATTTCCTTTCCTTTTTATTTTCATTTGTATCGCTTTATTTGTTCTTGTACCTTTTAATTCTCGCCAAAGTAGAATCCTGCTGACATTGTGGAGGACTACTCAAGGATTCGAGATCAGTACGATTTACAGGTTTTTATTAATTGAATTACTATTTTATTTCTGTCAGTATGCATGTTTCATTATTTTGTTGTTTATGTTTATTTTCATTTACGTTAATTATCATGTCTAGCTAAATTAGTTTTATCGGTATTTTCATTTACATTGCAATTTAATTTATTTATAATGTCTATTTATTTTTCTGCCATTAGTAAGTTAATATTTAACTCTGAGTCTGATTTAACCTCGATGAGTAGCTAAATACCTTAGGGCGGTATGTAGTTATAACCAACTTAACCGGTAAAATTTAACCATGGGCTAAAATAATTAATCGCTTAACATTCTGGCTGATGCTTTTTAATTGATTTCGACCTTTTCGTTACGAGAGTAAGAAAAGGGTATTAGGTTGGGTCAAGACCACGAGAGTGTGAGATTTTAACCAGATAGCTAAAGTTAGGCATTTAAATTAAATACAGCGAGAGCGCTTTAAGATAAATTAGAATTATTTAGTTTCCAAAAATTATCTCTAAACACTTATGGGCTAGCGAGAGCAGGCATAGGGCTTTGGGGATAAGATCTGATATAAGACCACGAGAGTGTGAGTTGAGGGTATTTAAACTGGTAATCTCTACCGAATAGATTAAGTGAACACCTTTATAAGCCTAGGTTAGATTGACCCACCTAAGTTAGTATAATTACATACCGACCGCCTTAATATTATTTTATTAAAACTTAAATTTAATTCCGCCTTTAATAGTCTTAGAAACCAACAAAAATCGTGACAACCATTCGCCTTAGCTTTACGCCGTAACAATAGATAACGGTAGATTGACATTGGTCTCTGTGGGTTCGACAATCTTTTATATTACTTCGATAGGCTGTGCACTTGCAGTAAGATACCGCTAGACGCATAAGTAGACACGTCTTTAGCCCATCAGCTTCTCAAAAATATACTTGATAGGATCCATCTTTGAAACTAACCAAGTAGTATGGTTCAACATATACTGGCGCAAACGCTTGGCGGCCCACGCTAGAGCGCAACAAGTCTTTTCTAACATAGTGTATCTGGTTTCACAATCAGTAAATTTCTTGCTCAGGTAATAAGTGACATGATCTTGCTTTCCTGTTTCATCTCGCTGACCGAGTATACAACCCATTGAATCTTCTAAAACAGTCAAATACATAATCAAAGGTCGTCCTTCAACTGGCAGTATCAGGATAGGCGGTTCGAGCAAATACTCTTTGATACTATCAAAAGCCTTTTGACAATCTTCAGTCCAAACGTACCTTTGTTCTTTCCTCAAGAGCTTGAAAATAGGTTTACATGTAGCAGTCATGTTGGATATAAACCTGGAGATGTAATTCAAACGTCCTAAAAATCCTCTGACTTGTTTCTCAGTGGCGGGAGCTGGCATTTCCCGGATAGCTTTCACTTTGTCAGGGTCCACTTCAATCTCTCTTTTGGCTGACAATAAAACCCAAAAGTTTCCCTGATCGTACTCCAAATGTGCACTTGTTGGGGTTCAGACGAAGCTTGTATTCCCTCAAACGACCAAACAGCTTAGCCAGGTGTTTAACATAATCATCTTCGGCCTTCGACTTAGCTATCATATCATCCACATACACCTCGATCTCTTTGTGCATCATATCGTGGAACAAAGTAGTCATAGCTCTCTGATATGTTGCCCCTGCATTCTTTAATCCAAATGGCATAACTTTGTAACAAAAGGTGCCCCAGGGTGTTATGAATGACGTCTTCTCTCTGTCCTTGGGAGCCATTATAATCTGGTTGTAACCTGAAAAACCATCCATGAAGGAGAAAACCTCATATCTTGCAGTACTGTCCACCAAGATGTCAATGTGAGGTAATGGGAAATCATCTTTCGGGCTGGCTTTATTCAAATCCCTGTAGTCTACACACATGCGAACTTTACCATCCTTCTTTGGAACGGGTACAATGTTAGCTAACCATAGCGGGTACTCGGCAGTGACAAGGAAACCTGCATCAATTTGTTTTTGTACCTCTTCCTTAATCTTTAGAGCCATGTCAGGTCGAGTCTTTCTGAGCTTCTGTTTTATCGGCGGGCATTCTGGCTTCAAAGGCAGACGGTGTTCAACTATAGCTGTGTCCAATCCAGGCATGTCTTGATACGACCAAGCAAACACATCGACAAATTCTCCAAGCAAATCAATCAGTTGTTTCTTCACATTGGGTTTGAGCAGAGCTCCAACTTTCACTTCTATACGGATTTCTTCTGATCCCAAGTTGATTACTTCCACCGGCTCTTGATGAGGTTGGATAGCTTTTTCCTCTTTCTCAAGCAATCTGGAAATTTCTTCTGGGATATCATTCTCTTCGTCCTCAGCTTCGTACACAGGAAACTCAAAATTCGGAGAAGGTAGTGGATCATTATTCCCAGGTTTTAATTTATGTGGCAATCTGCGCAAGTGATGTGATTTTAATAAGTTTTTGTTTTGTAAAGTGGAAAGTGTGTGTACGCGAGATGCTACTTATTATTTTCCAACATCGTGAATAAATATGAAACACACATGTAAATGAAAGTAGTTTATTGATGATAGCAAAAACCAAAAAGACACGCCCAACAAAGTCACCTTTGCCTTGGGCAGAGCAAAAGGAATTATTGAAAATAAACCCTAACAAATGCAATTTCGCCTTGGGCAGGGTGAAAATTTTTAAAACAAATGCTTTACTTAGATATATGAATGGCAGTTGGGGCTTCAACCGCACTCCAATTCTTGACTACAACGCCTGGGGTCACAAAGTCTGGGATGTCCACATCTGGATCTTCCTCGGTGACGGCATAAACTCCAAAGGTATAGTCAAATTCATCAGAAACATAGCCTGGATTTTCCATATAGGGCTCATAGTCTTCGTAAGGAATGAAGGACCTTGTAGAACCATCTGATATGTAGCCCTCGAGTTCATCTTCTAACACAACATTAATCTGAGGATGATGGATGATCCCTCCACTACGGAACACTTCACTGATCAGCGGAAACCCTTGATTCTTGGTGCCTTGTTGAGCAGAACTGCTGGTGAAACCGAGACCCTCCTTGTTTTTGTTCTCCGACAAAGATAACACCTTTCCCCACATTGTTTGGTGACCACTGTTCACTACTCGCTGCGCGTCTTTAAATGATGACATGGATGCCTGAGATCTCTGAGCACCCTCACCCACAATGGACAAAGCTTGGAATTGCGTGCCAATCTCCTCCTCAGCTTCGACATATGAGAATGATGACAAGTGACTTACCACCAAAGCTCTCTCTCCATAAACTGTAACTATTTTCCCCTCAAAAACATATTTTAACTTCTGATGCAGGGTAGAAGTAACTGCTCCAGCTTCATGTATCCATGGCCTTCCTAGCAAACAGCTATAGGCGGCACGAATGTCCATGACCTGAAATGGGATCATAAAAGTCGGTAATCCAATAGTCATGGGCAAATCAACCTCACCAATTACCGCTTTCCTTGACCCATCGAAAGCTTTGACAATAACGCGACTTGGCCTCATTGGCGGTCCTTGATACGACAGCTTAGATAGAGTAGTCTTAGGCATTACATTTAGGGATGATCCAGTATCAACCAGCACATTGGACATAGAGTCGTTTCCACAGTTCACAGAAATATGTAGAGCCATGTTATGTTTCCTTCCTTCTTCTAGGAGATCGTCTTCATTGAAACCCAGATTATCACTTGAAGTAATACTGCCAATGATGTTGTCAAATTGTTCCATAGTCACATCCTGCTCGACATAGGCTTGTTCCAAAATCTTCTGAAGCGCTTCTCTATGAGCCTCAGAACTCATCAGCAATTGTAGCACAGAAATCTTCGACGGAGTTTGCAAAAACTGATCTGCAACCTTATACTCGCTTCTCTTGATTATTTTCAAACATTCATCAGAGTTGGATAAATTAGACCCACCAGATTGCCCCACAATTGGGTCTTTTGAGCTTGATGGTTCGAACAAAACTTCTTTTTCTTTCGGTGGCACATTCGGGTAGACTCGACCGCTTCTTGTCACTCTACTGACATCTGCAATATTGACTACTGAGGGTACAGTGGGCAAATGTACTTCTTTCCCATCCTCCAACATAGTAGCATTGTATCTGTAAGGGATGGCCTTACTAGAGGTATAAGGGACAGGTCCAGGCACATTGATCACTAAAGGAGTAACGGTTGGCTTCCTGCTATTGTAAATAATCTCTATACGCTCCACTTCCTTAAAGTGGGGTACTATGACACAAACTTCTTCAGCCTCTTTATTTGAAACTTCTTGACCATCACTTTCCAAACAATCTTCAATCATATTGACAGAGGGCGAACCATGTGGTGGTAATGGATTCTTCTGTACATTAGGGTCGGAATCCCTAAAAGACAGGATTCCATTTTTTATGAGCCTCTGGACATCCATCTTCAAACCGAAACAACTCTCAATATCATGTCTTGGAGCACCCTGACGGTAAGGACAAAACTTGTCAATTCTATAAGAAGGGGGGGATTCGTGGGAGCCGGAGGTGGAGCTCTCGTCTGAATATGACCCTTTTTAATCAAGGCGGGGAATAAATCAGCATATGTCATTGGGATCAGATCAAAATTTATTTTTCTGTATACACGACCTTGATTACTGGATGGCCGATTCTGCTGAGGGTACTGTGAACTTTGCTGAAGTTGGGGTTGTTGAGCAACGGGAGACTGAGGTTGCTCATAGGGTTGTGGAGACTGTAGTTGATAAGTCGGAGCATTAAACACTGGCGATACCGCCGCAACTTGGTGTGGGGGCATGTACCTCTTTCTAAATTGTCCCTTTTGAATAGCATTCACACCTTGTTCCTTTTTCTTCACAAAACTGCTCCCATACCTCTTAGGAGCGCTCTCTTCTTTGGTTAATCTTCCCTCGCGAACACCTTCTTCTAAACGCATTCCCATATTGACCATTTCAGTAAAGTCACTGGGTGCGCTGGCTACCATCTTCTTGTAAAAGAAATGACCAAGGGTCTTCAGAAAAATCTTGGTCATCTCTTTTTCTTCTAATGGTGGTGTGACTTGCGCGGCCAACTCGCGCCAACGCTGAGCATATTCTTTGAAATTCTCCTTATATTTTTACGCCATTACTCTCAACTGATCTCGGTCGGGTGCCATGTCCACATTGTACTTGTACTGCTTGACAAAGGCTCCTCCCAGATCATTGAAAGTTCGAATCTTCGTGCTATCCAACCCCATATACCACTTGAGTGTGGCGCCTGTCAAGCTGTCTTGAAAGTAGTGAATGAGTAATTGATCATTATCTGTTTGGGCAGACATCTTCCTGGCATACATAATGAGATGACTCTGAGGGCAGGTATTCCCTTTGTACTTTTCAAAATCAGGGACTTTGAACTTCGGTGGGACCTTAACGTTTGGAACCAAGCACAACTCAGAAGCACTCTTACCAAATAAGTCCTTTCCACGAAGGGCTCTCAATTCCTTTTGTATTTCAGAGAACTGGTCTTGAAATCCGTCCATCTTCTCTTCTAAACCCACAGTTTTGGTTGGCGACCCATGTAGGATCGGTTCATCCAGAATATATGGGACAGCGGTCACATGCGGAGACGCAGTAGTCGTCACAGCAGAAACCACAGGAGCAGCTTGAACAGTGGTCACAACGGGGATTTCAGACACAGACGGACGGTAACTGGTCGAGAAGAAATTAGGAGACAATCCCCACGGGAAACCTTGAGGCATAGTGTAAGACACTTCAGCAACGGAAGACACCACTGGGATCGGTGTTGGTGTCACTTCGGATATGACAGTCCTTGGAACTTCTTGGTTATTGATCGAGATTTGACTAGACAAAGCTTCCACTAGGCCATTTAGCTTCTCCAAACTTTCTTTCATACTTGCAACTTCATCACGGAGTACTCTGTTCTCTTGCTCTAGTTGATCCATCTTCTGGCGTTGACTAGCTCGAGTGTAGTACCGGTGATTCAGTTTGTTCTGCGGAGATGAAGCAAGAGTGAGACCCTGGAATGCAAACGATGTTATGCTTATGCAAATGCAAATGAGTATGAAACTTTCAAGAAACTCAAATTATTTCGGTATTGTAATGTTGGAGAAAAAAAACTTATTTTATTTTGACGATTGAAGCATTACAAAACGGAGTACTCTTTTAAGAGTTTATTACATTGAATCAAAAGCAAAAGAGAAGCTCGGAGATCTACTCCTTATGCTCCTTCTGTGCGCGAAGTTCTCCCTCTAGATGACTGATGCGTTCTTGCAACTCGGCCTTCTCTCCGATGAGTCGGTCGACACACTCTTTCCAAGCTGCAGTATCTGGGGGAAGATCATCACTGATAACAACACTTGAAGAGGTGTGATAGGAAAATAAATCCTCTCGCGCCTTCCTTTTCCTTGCGAGTTCAACCTCTGGCAGCCTCTGGGACTTCTCTTTCTCTACCTTGAGTATGAAAAACTTGTTCCTCCAGGCGGCTTTCAATTTTCGAGCTTCATCCAAAGCAGCTTTCAATTGATCTACTTCACTCACGTCAAACCAATCTGGGTCATGGAAGGTCAATACCATAGGTTCGTGGAAAGGGAACGACATCTTGAGGTCGAGAGCTCTTGCTCGTACCTAATGTAGGTATTCTTCAGAGACAGTGCAATTGGGGTATCCTAAAGCCGCTTTTCCTTCTTTATTGATGTATTCCAACGAGTAAATTATGACGGTCTTAAGTTCTGGGTTTTCTCCTTCTTTGAGAAAGATTCCTTCTAACAGGGTCTGGTCGGGTACTTCAATCATGGGATGCCCAAATTGAAGACGGGCCAGAGCGGGATTGTAACTTATGCATCCTTCTCTCGCAATGAGTGGTATATTAGTAAATCCTCCGATGTTATGGATCATACATATACCTCCATAGGTGGGGTCATACCACACAATGTCAGAGTGAGTAAGGGCCATAACTATCTCAGACCAACAGGGTGATTCCTCCTCTTCCCAAATAGACGGGTGCCGAGTCAGACGGGCGATGAACCATGAATACAACAGAGCGGTGCAACAGGTGATATGTCCTCCTCCTTCAGCATTCTTCGAGTGGATCGAAAAGTATGTGTCAACGAGTAAAGTGGGAACGGGATTCTTGAGTATGAACAGTTTAATTGCATCCATGTCAACAAAATCATCGATCTTTGGGAACCAGAAAATCCCATAGACCAACAGAGCAAAGGTGGCTTCCATGATAAGGACTTCCTTCCTTTCAGCATGGTAGCGAACTTTTTCAATCAAAAAGTCAGCAGGGAATCCAAGGACTCCTTCCTTGGTGGTTAGGTGTACTTGCACATCTGCCAAACTGAGATGAGTGGCATTGGCAATTTCTTGATGACTGGGTGTGTCTTCTTGGCCGGTGAATATGGGTCGGGCCGTTACAGGCATCCTCAGGAAATCAGAATACTCTTCCAATGTAGGCATCAGCTGGTAATCTGGAAAAGTGAAGCAATGGTACAACGGATCGTAAAATTGAACGAGGGTCTCCAACAACCCTTCCTTCATCTCGAGTTCGAGGAAACAGAAGACTTCTCCGTATTCTGCTGCGAAGGCGTAACGATTCTTGATGAGGTCTGCTAGCTCTCTCAAGCTTTCAATGTTAGGACTCTGGAAAGTGTACTCCAATACTTCTCTTTTAAAATCCATGGTTACAATACCTGAGAAATAAATTTGAGTTTCTTGAGTAAAGAGAGGAATGTAATGCAATATGAGTAGGACTTCATAGGATCCTAACTGTTTATAAACATTGTAGCAAAATAAAACTTTTTTTTTTATTAACTTCGGAACGTAATACAAATAATTGCTTTTAAGAGTCCCAAATAAAAGCTAAATAAAAGCCAATAAAGACACTAAAGAAGTTTCGAGTTCTGCTGCTTGAGCTACTCCTCTAGTTGCGTCTTCTCACGGATAAGGTTGTCCACAATCAATTTCCAAATAGTGCATTGTGGGTCGGAGAAAAATAAATCCTCCATGACCTTCCTCTTCTTGCAGGGGAGTAACTCCTCATCCTTTAATTATAGCTGCTTCTGGAGTTCCTCTTTCTCTTTTTAGAGTTTGTCGATCTCTGCAACAGACACTAGATACTTGTTCTTCCATGACTCTAACTCTTGTCGTAACTTCTTCATAGCAACCTCTGACTTCTCAGTTTCAGACATAAAGACATAGGTGAGCTCCCTTCTTGGAGGCATAGGGTTTTGACGAGAGTAAGGCATCCTTAACTTGGTCACCCTGTCTTTTACCAACTAGAGATACAGTTCTAGCGACACACAATTAGGCTTTCATAGACTTCTCTTCCCCTTCTTGTGTACACTACGCCATGCATCTAGAATCTTTCCTCGGAGTTCCATATCATTTTTGAAGAATATACCCTCTACTTGAACACTCTTGGGAGGTTCCTTCAACGGGTATCCCAACTATCGACGAGCTAAAACAGGATTGTAGCTGATTCCTCCATCAAAGCTGAGCAATGGTACGTTAGCAAAGTCACCACAACTATCAATGATTAATACTCCATCATACACTCGGTTGTACCAATCAATGTCAGAATGGGTCAAAGCCATAACTCTTGGAGACCAAAGCTCTTTGCCAATATTTGTAAAAGAGCTAGACTTCGGCAAATGCGAAATAAACCACTTGTAGAGTAAAGGTACACAGCAAGTAATCATCCCTCCACCACGAAGGCTTCAGAGATGTATAGAGTGATATGCATTTCCCAACAGAGTTGGCACTGGGTTTTTCTTCATAAAGATCTTGAATGCTTTGAGATCGATGAAACCTTTAAAACTCGGAAATAAAAACAACCCATAAACCAGCAAAGCAAAATTTGCCTCAAACGGAGCCTTATTAGAATAATCAGCATAGAATGAAGTCTTCTCGATTAGGAAACCTTTCTTTAAACCAAGAACTCCATCCTTAGTAACTAGGTTGGCTTTGACGTCAGATACCTTCAAACGGAGGGCTTTAGCAATCTCTTTCTCATCGGGGTCTTTTTCCAAGAAGGGAAAAGGAGATTCTTCTAGGATGGGTAGGCCAACCAAAAAGGAATACTCTTCCAATGTAGGTAACAACTGAAAGTCTGGAAAGGTGAAACAGTGGTAGAGAGGATCATAGAACTGTAGTAGAGTGGCAAGAAATCCTTCATTCACTGAGCAACCCAACAAAGATATCAGCTTCCCATATTTGTTCTTGAATTCTTCTTGATCTTTGATGAAACCCCACAACTTCTTTAGGTCATCCAATTTGGGACTCTTAAAAGTATATTTCACAGTACGTCTTTCATTTGAAGTCATAGTGACCTACAATGTTCATAAACGAAGGTAAATCCCATGAAGTCCAATGCAGAATGATGTTATATGAATGCAGCAAACACAAGTATTCACATAAGGACACAAAGATAAACAAACAAAGGGGCACCCTAGGTTTGCAACGAGCATAGAGCATAAGGTATACCCATTCCCAAAGGACGTGGACTAAAGGTGGATTGTACCTGCAGAACAAGGTTCTAAAGGGACTCAAAATCATCAGCCCATCTTTCGGATATTATCAATTTCCCAATTACTCGAGGATTAATAATATTCTCAAGAGAACTTCTTTTGAGTGTAGCTTCGCGTAGCACTACTTCGGGATTACTCCCTCATAGTCCCGCACTACGTCCTAATAAAGGCCAAAGTTGGGTTAAGGTAACTACGATCCTCAATATCATAGGCTTCAAGGTCGAAAATAGTGAGTGTCTTCACGATTACTCGTTCAACAGTACTACCTCAAGAGGGCCTCAATTGAGCGGGATTCTCGATTCAACTTAGTTGGGATTCAACTCCCTATAAGCCTCCTCGACTATATCACCATCCTATCTTAATTTCTCTCAAGTTCGGGTGTAGAACTTTATCTCACCACTCAAAGACAATAATCCCAAAAGAAATACAAGAGAAAGCATATAAATAATTAATCAAGTAGGCATATATATATAAAGCAGTAAACAAATAAAATAAGATAGGGAAACCCACTAGAGAGATCCCCAGTGAAGTCGTCATTTCTGTCGCGGTGAAATTTGGATACCAAACTATTGATTAGTTTGAATCTTTAATTCATTTTGCAACCGAACTTTGATTTGTCCAAAGGAAGGGATAAAGATCGAAATTCCCATAATGCAATGCAAATGCAAGGTTTAGAGAGTTATAAGTTCGGGGGTTGGTTAAACTTAGGGAAGGTACTAGCATCCTAAGTTTTTGTAGTACTCTACAGGAACCTCTTGTTTTATGCTGTTTATTGCTAAGTGTTATCTGCTTAAAGGATTAGAGACCCTAGTGGTTTATTTCTAAGTATACTCGATAAGATGTCGCATCTTATGCCTACATATCCTTACGGGAGTGGAATCAGAGTACTTGTAGTTCCCCTAAAGGGTTATAGGAGCTCTTTGACTGTGGTCAAAGTTCCTACGAGTTTAGGGTAGTTGTTTTGATTGGGTTTGGGAGAAGAGATGAGTCTTCATGTTAAGGGAGATGTAACCATCACAAGTGTAAAAGGGGGTTGTAGGAAAATAGTCTTTGCATCGTCTTAAGAAAAGGGCTTAAGTACTCGGATTGTTTGACGAGTATGCCTTTATCACTCTTAAGGCAAAGTTCCTACATGTTTGATTGTATTATTGTGGGGGTGGAGATTATATCTCACTTAAGATGATTAACATCTATTCTCTATTATGTTTGAAAAAGTTGTATAGTGTTGTTTTTTTGTCTAAGTTGTAAAGATAATGGTCCTTCCTATGGGGTAGGATCTATCTTAAGCGATCAACTTGAGTGGAATCAAGGATCGAAGGGATAATGATGCGAATGATGTGCAACTACACACAACGTTGAATTATGTGTAGGTTTTCCTTTTGGACGGAATGCAAGGCAGAAATATAAGCTGCGATAATGTAAATTGCTTGTAAGATAAATTGCGGAAAGATAAAGCCATACACGAACGCATGAAAGCGCTGAAGTGTGTGAGAGTGAAAGTGTCGTGAATGTGAGTGTGCACGAGTTGGGTTATATTTTACGTTGTGAGTTGATTTTAGTTTGAATTAAAATTTTAGATAGGATTAAGTTTTCTAGATAGGATAAAACGTTATAATGATTTACTGGTTATTTAGAGCTTAGGTGAAATAGTATACTTAAAAAACTAGTGTGAAAAGAATTAATTATAAAAAGTTGTTTTATTATACTTAAAAGTTTTTATTACTATTTTGAACAAATTATCTAGTAAAATGCTATTTTAAAAAACTAGTTAAATTAGCATAATGATTTTAAGTGAATAAAGAAAATTGTTATATTATATTGTTTATTAGGAATTATCTTAAGATTGATTTACTAAAAAAGATTAGTCCAATATTTATTAAATAAAGCAAAATAAAACCTAAAGACTATGTGATAAAATAAAAGACTAAATTATTAAAGGTGAATAATTATCATCTTAAGGGATTAACTAATTATAATAAAAGTTGTTAGTTATAAGTAAAAGTTGATAAATGAGTTAAAACAAAAGATTGGTTTATAATAAAAATTATTAATTTATTTTAAACTTGGCTAGTTGATTAATTAAGGGGTTGATTATCGGTTAAAAAAAACTATTAATTAAACTGAATAAAATTAAAAAAAGTGATTAGGGCGTGATTGGAATACGCAATGGCGATTAGTGTGAGTTACTCGGTGATCTACTGTGCTGTGCGTGTGGAAGGTGGAAACTCATAATGAAATTACACACAACATAAACCCTAGCCCCCAATCGAAACCGCTTCCCCTTCGATCTCTCGCTTCCGCCCTCAGAATCGCGATCGACTCTCCTTTCATCACCCTATTTCGAACCTGAAAACACAAAGAACAACATCAAAAGTTCAGCAATGTCTATGTAAATCAAGAGTTTACCGAGAAGTTGTGGGCGACGGGATCCGTGGTGTGGAGACTCGCGACGGGAGCAGTGGCTTCGAAGATTGACGGCGAAGAGGAGATATGTTTCTTCTCTTTTTGGATTTTTGCTAGTTTACTGTTTTTTTCTTCACAAATTTCTAGGGTTTCGCACTTGGGGTTTTCCTTTTGTGATTTTTTCTGTAGAATGTTTGAAGTCCTCCTTCTATTTGTGAATCTTGTCCTTTTTATAGCCTTCACCGAATCAAATCATGGTTAATTCCTTTCTAAATCCGTGTGAACCTGTTTCAACCGGTTTTGGAAGGTTATGAATGCTCAGAATACGTGTTTTGAATGCTTTCTGCTTTAGTCTCAGACAATATTGAAAACCTTCCTTTTTCGTGTGATTGAGTTAATGTAGTATGATCTGATTTGAAAAACCTCTCGATTGATGCTGAAGAATCTGATATTAGATCTTTCCCAAAAAAAGCATATTCTTCCCTTTCGATTATTAACTCTGAATTGTAACTTTGGCAGGTCTGGATAATAATGGGTTGGGCTAGAAAACGGCTTAGAGGCCCAGGGGAATTCGCTCGATGTTTGGTATCGTTTGAAGTTGGAAGTTGAAACCAAACACGTCGTGATTTACACGAGCAACATCTATGTTGAAGGTTTGTTTTTTCACTTTTTCCTGCTCTTCTGTTTCGTGTCCTTTTGTTGTAGCTTTTCCACTCTTTTTTAAAACAGCCCCCAGAACCTGTCTCTTAAGAGTTATTATCACTTTTAAGTGCAGGTCATGTTTTGTTGTAAGTAATGTTGCAGTGTACAGGTCTTGTAGCAGAGTGTTTATTTTGGTATACAGGACATGCACGTAGATTTGTGAAGTCGGAGGTATCAAAGCGGCCAACACGCTTCTCAGGATTTGAAGTCATTCCTTAGCCTTTGGATAACCGTTAGCTGAGGTAAGATCACTGGTGCCTTTGAATGTAGAAGGGAGTTGATATAGTGAACCAAGCATTAATGCCCACAATTCAGAAAGGTTGTTCTGATTATTAACTGGTGTTGCTTTGACAGGTTGTGATGCTGCTTGGAACCTGGTGAGATATTCCCAACGCCGTCTCAACATGTTCGATTGAGATTTGATTATTTCAGGAAATAGACTTAACCATGTCTCCGTGTTTGATCATGTAATTTTGGTTTGAAACTGTCGATAATCAGTCTTGTAAACCAGGTGGTCACACCCTTGAATGTTCTATTGCAATTCATACACTTTGGTGCAAGGACGTGTGAGACAGTCGCCAGGTCGAGAAGTAGTAGGAGTAATATCAAGGTAGGTTGTTGAATTGTTCGTGATTGTGTAGTAATACTATGATGAATACCTTCCATTCACATCTTACTTGCGTCTTTTAATTTCAGAGCTTTCTGGATTGGGTTTAAAGCTTGTCTTGGAGAGAACCTGAATGTGTTTTTGATTGTGTTCGGCATGTGCTTGAATTTGTATGGAAAAGAACCGTGACCTTGTCTCCTAATTCATGGACACTGATTTCTTTTGAAACATTCTCGTTCTCTCTCACTGCCTCTCTATTCTTTCCTTTTTCAACTTAACGAGTTTGACTTAGCCCTTAAACATGTTATTTTGTTCTTCTTGATGCAGGTGCGAAAATGCGGGATGATAGGGAGGAGGCTATGCTTTGATGATCAAAGGTGAGCTTGGTCTTGTAACTCCTGTGGAATTCTGTTACGAATCAATTCTGAGGTTAATTTAAACAGGAAAATGTTGGGGATGTGCAGGTGGGATTGACTATTGAGTCAATGGTGTTTGCTGCTATTGAGGGATAGAAACTGTTTTTTCTTTGCCAGATGGTTGGAGAAAATTCGAGGCCTGGATTGTGTTAGAGTGCGGGTTTGAGAGGTAGCTAAAGGCTCGGTTGTCGTTCTCCACTCTTATGTACTAAGGTTCTCTCTTCAAGATTTGAATGCGTTGGGTTTGCTTTGAGAATCCTGACATTTACGGTCTTTTAATTAACCTCTGCTTTGTCTTTCATGCACCAACGAACTGTAATTGAGTTTCCACCCAGGTCTTCAGTAAAACTAACATGCGGAGGCTGATGCATATTGCCAGCAACATGTGACAAGGAATGAACTATAGTTAATTTAGGTGAAGCATCAGTGTAAACTAATTTCGATTTGCGTTGTATAATTGTGAGTTGCTCCAGATATTGTTGTGAGATGTTAACAATGTTTTTTTCCAGAAGAGCCTAGGAGCATCCTACTGCCTGGTGTCCCTTCATGCTAGTGAACGAGATCAAGCCTTTGGTGGATTAACTTTGGTGGCTGCTCATGCGAAAACAATGTTGCTGCTGGGTTGGATAGTATGTCAATCATGACAGAGTCTTGGTTTGTGATTTGGGGCGAGTATTATTGGAGTTTAGTGCACCAATTTGAACAATGTAACGCGGGATTCTCGTATCTAGTACCGATGCATTGTTGTAATGGTGTAGCTTTTACCGCTTTCAAAGTATTCTTGTAATCCATCTTTGTAACATTCTTGAAGTATTTAGTAATCTACAGACATACATACTAAAGGGCTTCTCCTTGTTTTGACAGCCATATGTGATGAAATGATTGAGTACAACATTTGTTACCACTTGAACACATATACAGAAACCTACTCTCAAAGTAGTTTAGGATATGAGCAATTTTCTTTCCTTGAGCTTGTATTCATCGTATGTACCATACAACTACATTCTTGTGACCTTGTAGTTTGGTGTAATATAACTTGTGACTTTTGGTTTCTAACGATGAACTTCCAAACAGATCAGTCATTCTAATGCTTCCAGATACTAAACCTCAAGATTTCTTGTACTTAATAATCCTCGTAAATAAGCCTCTTGAGTGATGAAAGCGTTATGGTGCAACTCAAATAGATTTGTTACAAAATCAATGTATTTAAGGAGGAGACCCGTGTGTCTTGAAGGAAAACTAGAATGGCTTGAAAGTTGATGTTTCCCTTAAAAATCTCTGCAACAACCGAACTTCATAAAAACAAAACAAACAACTAGTTAAACGGTTAGTTAAAGCAGGAACGATAGACCTAGGTGATATGCAGAGAAAAAAAACACGAGGAGGTGGGATCTTGAGGTCAAAAATCAGGGTGCAACAACGGGGTGATTCTACCTCTTCCCAAATAGACGGATGCCGAGTCAGGCGAGCAATGAACCATGAGTACAACAGAGTGGAACAACAAACGATATGTTCTCCTCCTTCAGCATTCTTCGAGTGGATTGAATAGTATGTGTCAGCTAACAAAGTGGGAACCGGATCCTTGAGTATGAATAGTTTAATCGCATCCATATTAACGAAATCATCAACCTTAGGGAACCAAAAGATCCCATAGACCAATAAAGCAAAGGTGGCTTCCAAGATAAGGACTTCTTTTCTTTCAGCATGGTAACAGACTTTTTCAATCAAGAAGTCAGCTGGGAATCCAAGGACTCCTTCCTTGGTGGTTAAGTGTTCTTGAACGTCTGCTAAGCTGAGATGAGTAGCGTTTGCAATCTCTTGGTGATTGGGTACGTCCTCCTGGCCGGTGAATATAGGTCGGGCCGTCACATGCATCCTCAAGAAGTCAGAATACTCTTCCAGAGTCGGCATCAATTGGTAATCCGGAAAAGTGAAACAATGGTACAACGGATCATAAAACTGAACAAAAGTCTCCAACAACCCTTCTTTCATCTTGAGCTCGAGGAAACAGAAGACTTCTCCATATTCTGTTGCGAAGGGGTGATGGTTCTTGATGAGATCTGCCAGCTCTCTTAAGCTTTCAATGTTAGGACTTTGAAAAGTCTTCTCCAATGCTTCTCTTTTGAAATCCATTGTTACAATACCTGGGAAATAAAATTGAGTTTCTTGAAATGAATAAAGAAAGAATGCAATGCAAAATGAGTAGGACTTCATGGGATCCCAACTATTTATAAACAGTGTGGTAAAAGAAAACGTTTTTTTATTAATTTTGAAACGGAATACAAATAATTGCTTTTAAAAGTCCCAAATAAAAGCTAAATAAAAGCTAGTAAAGACACTAAGGAAGTTTCGACTTCTGCTGCTTGAGCTGCTCTTCTAATTGCGTATTCTCACGGATAAGGTTGTCTACAATCAACTTCCAAATAGTGCATTGTGGGTTGGAGAAAAATAAATCCTCCATGACTTTCCTCTTCTTGCAGGGGAGTAACTCCTCATCCTTCAACTGTAGCTGCTTCTGGAGTTCATCTTCCTCTTTCTGAAGTTCATCAATCTCTGCAACAGACACTAGATACTTGTTCTTCCATGACTCTAACTCATATTGCGACTTCTTCAAAGCAACCTCTAACTTCTCATTTTCGGACATAAAGACATAAGTAGGCTCCCTTCTTGGATGTATAGGATCTTGACGAGAGTAAGGCATCCTCAACTTGATCGCCTTATTCCTTACCCACTGAAGATACGGTTCCAAAGACACACAATTGGGCCTTCCCAAACTATTCTTATCTTTCTTATGCAAATGTTTCCAAGCTTCCACAATCTTCTCTCGGAGCTCTTGATTATCCTCGAAGAAAACACTCTCAATTTGTATGCTCTTAGGTGGTCCCTTCAACGGATATCCCAACTGTCGGCGAGCTAAAACCGGATTATAACTGATCCCCCCTCCAAAGCTGAGCAACAGTATGTTAGCAAAATCTCTACATCCATCAATGATTAGAGTCCCATCGTACTCACGACTATACCAATCAATGTCAGAATGGGTCAAAGCCAAAATCCTTTATGACCAACGTTTATCATTAAGATGCCAAAAGGAAATATACTTGGGCAAGTGGGTAAGGAACCATTTGTATAATAAAGGCACACAACATGTAATCATTCCTCCACCACGGAGGTTTCGGAGATGTACAGAGTGATAGGTGTTGCCCAATAGAGTCGACACTGGATTATTCTTCATGAAGATCTTAATTGCATTAAGGTCAACAAACCCCTCAAAACTTGGAAATAGAAACACCCCATAGACAAGCAAGGCGAAGATTGCCTCGAATGGAGCCTTGTTCGTAAAATCAGTATAAAATGAAGCCTTCTCGAATAAAAAATCTGTAGTCAAACCAAAAGTCCCACTTTTAACAACCATGTTGGCCTTAACGTCAGATACCTTGAGATAAAGGGCCTTAGCAATGTCTCTTTCTTAGGGGTCCTTTTCCAGAAAGGGAAAAGGAGATTCTTCTAGAATAGGCAGACCTAACAAAAAGGAGTATTCTTTCAAAGTTGGCAACAACTGATAATCTAGAAAAGTAAAGCAGTGATACATTGGATCATAGAATTGTAATAGAGCGGAAAGGAGGTCTTCATTTGCCTTACGTCTCAACAAAGATAGTAACTTCCCATATTTACTCTTGAACTTCTCTTGGTCTTCAATCAAAGCTCCCAACTCCCTTAGGTCATCCAATTTGGGACTCTTAAAAGTATATTTTAGAGTATTTCATCTATTGGAATCCATAATGTCTTACAATGTTCATAAATAAAGGGTAAATCCCATGAAGTCCAATGTAGTATGATGTTATATGAATGCAACAAACACAAGTAAGCACATAAGGACACACAAAGATAAACAAACAAAGGTCCTAGGTTTGCAACGAGCATGGAGCAAAGGGTATACCCATTACCAAAGGACAAGGACTAGAGGTGGATGGTACCTGCAGAACAAGGTTCTAAGGAGGTCCCAAAGTCATTAGTCCATCTATCGGATATTATCAATTTCCCAACTGACTCGGGGATTAATAATATTCTCAAGAGAACTTCTTTTGAGTGTAGCATCGCGTAGCACTATTTCGGGACTTACTCCCTCATAGCCTCGCATTACGTCCTAATAAAGGCCAAGGTGGGGTTAAAGGTAACTACGGTCCTTTGTATCATGGACTCCAATTGAGAATAGTAAAAGTTTTCACGACTAAAGTCGTTCAACCGAACCATTTTCAAAAGGGTCTAAACTAAGCGGGATTCTCGAGTCAACTTAGTCGGGACTCACTCCCTATAAGCCTCATCGAATATATCACCATCCTATCATAATTTCTCTCAAGTTCGGGTGTAGGACTTTGTCTCACCACTCAAAGATAATAGCCCAAAAGAAATAAAGGACACAAACAAATAAACAAGTAAGCAAATATATAAAGCAATAAACAAGTAAAACAAGGTAGGGAAACCCACTGAGTGTCCCCAGTGAAGTCGTCATTTCTGTCACGGTGAAAATCGGATACCAAACTATTGATTAGTTTAAATCTTTAATTCATTTTGCAACCGAACTTTGATTTGTCCAAAGGAAGGGATAAAGATCGAAATACCCACAATGCAATGCAAATGCAAGGTTTAGAGAGTTTTAGGTTCGGGGGTTGGTTAAACTTATGGAAGGTGCTAGCATCCTAAGTTTCTGTAGTACTCTACAGGAACCTCTTGTTTTATGTTTGTTTATTGCTAAGGGTTATCTGCTTAAGGTTTAAAAGACCTATGGGTTTATTTCTAAGTATACTCGATAAGACATCGCATCTTATGCCTACATATCCTTACAGGAGTGGAATCAGAGTATTTTGTAGTTCTCCTAAAGGGTTTGAGGAGTTCTTTGACTGTGGTCAAAGTTCCTACGGGTTTAGGGTAGTTGTTTGATTGATTTTAGGAGAAAATGTGAGTTGTCATTTTAAGGGAGATCTAACCGCCACAAATTGTAGGAAAGTAGTCTTTGCATCGTCTTAAGAGAAGGGCACAAACACTCGAATATTGATTGATGATGTACGCCTCTATCTCTCTTAATGCAAAGTCCCTACGGTATTGATTGTATTGATGTGGGTGAAGATTCTATCTCGCTTAAGATGATTAACATCTATTTCTCTATTGTTTGAATATTTGTTGTTTTGAGTTGTATGTTTATTCTAAGTTGTAAAGATAAAGGTCCTTCCTATGGGGTGAGATCTATCTTAAAGATCGACTTGAATGGGATCAAGGGTCGAGTGGGAGTATGATGCAAATGAGATGCACTACATACAATTGTTGAATCATGTGTAGGTTTTTCCTTTGGACGGAATGCGATGCGGGTATAAATTGCGATAATGTAAATTGCTTGAAAAATAAATTGCGGAAATAAAAAGGCAAATAAGTAAAGCATCCACATACGCATGAAAGCGCTGAAGTGTGTGAGAGTGAATGTGTCGTGGGGTGCATGATTAGATTATATTTTACGCTGTGAGTTAATTGGTTGATTTTAAGCGATAAGTTGTTTTAAAGAAAAATTCTAAGTTCTAAATAAAATTCTACAATGGTATTAATTTAATTTTTTTTTTATAAAAACTTAGGCGAAGTGATTATTTCCTATTATGGCTATTTAGAAATTGAATTAAATTAGTATTGATTTTATAATTTATTTCTAAAAGTTGATTAATATACTAGGGGTTTTATCAACTAACTAAATTTTGACAAAGAGGTGTAATCTTTTTATAATAGACTCTTATTAGTGAATAAATACTATTTAATTAAGATATTGTTAAAAAAAAGAAGAAGAAGAAAAAAAAGAGGTTAATTAATTAATTATCAAAGTATGAAGAAAAAGAGTTTTTTAAATTATTAAGATAAAAAGGTTATAAAGTTGGTTTAATTGGATTTAAAAGATAAAATAAGTGATTATTGAATAGTATGAATTATTAAAAGCCTAATTAGCTAAATGATTAAAAAAATATAAAAAAAAACTGATTTGATTAAAGAGTTGTTAGCTTATTTTAAAAAGAAAAGATTAGTTAATTAATTGAAAAAAAGATTAAAGGGTGATTAACGGTGTGGTGGAGATTGTGTGTGTGTCGTGTAAGTGATTATATTGTACTATTACACAAATTAAACTCAGCCAAGAAAAAAGGAAACCCTAAATTCCTAAATCTAGAAACTATCGCTCGACCTCTCCTCTCCGTTTCCCGATCGTGATCGTCGTTGCTTCAACCTTCATTGTTTTCGCCGTTGCTTCAACCTGAAACGCAAACAAAAACAATCAAAACGTTCAATAACCATGACGAGAGTAGAGTTTTACCGAAGGTTTGAGGACGACGGAGCTTGAGATGACAAGATGGGAGCTTCGTCAATTTGGACTCGCGGCGGTTTGCGAAGGCTTCAACAATTGAAGAGATAAGTTTATTCCTCGATCTCTTAGGTTTACGTGATTTTGGTTTTTGTGATTACGACCTCCTTCCCTCGTCTCCAATCATTCCCTTTTATAGGCTTCACCAAGATTCTCTGTATTTAAATCTGATTAAATTGGTTTGAATGCTGATTTGGATATTCCATTTGGTTATAGACAGAAATTTGAAAACTTTCTCTTTTTGATGATTGCAGTAATGATTCGTTTAAATGACATTTCAATCTCTGATCTTGTGTATTAATTCAAAATTGGATTTTGTCTATCTAGGTTAAATGTTTTGGACTGGATATTTTCGAATCTTCTTGTGGGAATATTCTCTAACGGTTTTGCCAATTCGGGTTTTATAGGTGTGGATAACAATCTGTTTTGGGCCAAGGAGGAAATACGCAGCCCAGAGTAAATTGTGGTGTAAAGGGATTGGTGAGTCCAAAACTCAATTGTTGGTAACAGTCTGTTGTTTTTTTAACTTCCAGTGGAATATGCTTGTGGTTCTAACTTGTTCTCAATTCTTCTCAAGTATCAATCCTGGAGCAATGCAGACTTGACAATTCACGCAAAATTCGATATAAATGACTTTCACAATGTAAGTTCTGAACTTGTGTAATCCTCCTTGGATGGGACTGATGTAGGTTTATTGGATGTTGCAGGGGATTTTAAGTTTAGTGGAGGATGAGGATTATAGTTATGGAAGAACTTTTGGAAGTTGTTTGTTAGTTCAGTTGCTCGAGAAACCGCCTTTTCATCTCGAGAAGCCGTCACAAGATGCATTACCCTTTGCTTTTGAAATGAACATTGTTCTACAAGATCAAGAGTGAACTTATCATTTGCTCCCTGAGGATGTTGAGCATCGGAAGCGTCAAGGACTTCTTTCAAAACTTTCAAAGCATTACCAGCTTACTAGATTCAGGAACTGTCATGGACTCTGCTTGTGGTACAACCGCTTTATATCTAGGTGAAGCCTGCTCTGCAAAGCTGCCTCTCTTTTTTTCGATTGTGCTATAACATGTGACTCCATATCTGTCTTACCAAATTTGGCCTTCTTAGGATCTATATGAGACTTCAACGATTTTGTCAGAGAACCAGCAACTGTACCAACTGGGTAAGTAAATTTCTCTGCAATAAAGGATTATCATCCTTATCATCATCCAACTGTTCTGATGAATCTGACTCAGTTTCTTCATTTCTTAGGAGAATATGGCTAGCCCTCAAAGACTTCATATCTTTTACCCCATTCTGTACAAAATTTCCTCTAATCTTCTCTTGCGATGATTTTGTTCTAAAGTCAGAGGATAAAAGTCTATCACTGACCTGTGGTGAGGAAGAATATTGTTCTGATAATGAAACGGGCAACGCACTTATGGTTTAACTCTGTTTATGGCAGGCTCTAACAATTCTTGCTTACCTTGTGACTTGTTTTACGCAGGAAGACGAGGATGTCACCGAATGGAGTTGAGGCTTGAGTTTTAACATGTCCTGCTGGTAAAACCTTATGGATTATGGAACGACGGAGCAACGTGGACAAGTTCAAAACTATTATGAGAAGGTAAATCGCTTGGCTTGATCTCAGTATCTGATACCGAAATTTCTAATAAACTATGACCATCTGAAGATAAATTCACAACATTTCAGAAGTGCTTGATTAAACTTGCGGTGGAGGCAAACATTGTGATAAATTGAATCCTCTCTGTTGAATAGCTTGTGTTTGGGCATGATACATCTTCACAAGATGGTCTCCATCCGGTAAACTATCACTAGTTCCGATAAGGCTTAATATATCGTTGTTATTGAGTTAGAGAAAAGACCAACTCAACTTTCACTTTTCTCATGTTTATTGTCATGCAGGTCAGCATTTATAATGTTTTTGTAGTACTCGTACTTAGTATTACAATGTTGGCGTGATGTCCAAAATGTCTCCTTCTGAGTCAAGTTCGAATTTTGAGTACAGAACTGTAAATGAAAACTATTATGGTGATGGGATGAAGCCTGGGGTGCTTTAATTCCAGCAAGGCGACTAACCTTCATGTTATATAAAGACGCTTTGCTGGGTCACTCAATACTCGGTTAGCTTCCACAATCGACTTGAAAACAACCTCTGCCCCAACAGATTTATTTTTATCAGGATGAAGTAGCAGCGCGAGTTTTCTATACTGTTTCTTTATCGTTGCTTCTTCAGTAAATTTTCAGTTAGAAGAATTCCATACCAGTCCATATCAGACGTAAAGAGTTTGTTCTGTGCAACTTGATGACGTCGGCGGTGGTGTCATAGGACACATGAAATAGCACTGGAGCAGAGCACTTTGTAACTTTGGCATCTTATGAATCTTAGACACTTTATCTTGAACTTGATAGATGTGAAAATTATCCTTTTGTAGAAAAACTATTTAACGATGATGTATTTGTATTTTGAAATTAGCTCATTCCAAATAATCTTCTTATTGTAAATTTAAAGTTCATGACCTTGGAATCTCTTGAGTTTGGATCTTGATTCAAAATATATGTAAATCCCCTTAATTCCATAACTTAAGTACACCATGTTTCTCATGCCTTGAATCTTGAAATTCCATGGTTGATCCTTTAAATTTGGGCTTTTAACAACCTTCCACATTAATCCTGAGTCTTGTAAGGCAATTAGACTTTTGTATCCATATATGCGAAGTTTGACGCTTGGCATCAACATGAACTTTTGAAAAGAACATGGATCTTAAATACCTAACCTGGTGAATTTTCCAAGATGAAACCTCTTGTCATGAATTTTGTGAATGTTTCAAATTGAACCATGACTTGATTTTGAATTCTCTTTTCTTTATGAACACAATGGATAAATCTTGAATTCTATTTCATAGATCTCTAGTATGGAACTCAATGGTTGTATTTGAACAAAGGTAGACAACCCTTGACAACAAGATGACATAAACCCCAATCCTTGAATAATAGGCCTCTATACGTATCACTTTGTGATTCCCTGAACTTCCAGCAGTGACCTATCTTTCACACAATAAACAAACAAGTTGGTTAAAACGGTTAGCTATGCATAATGATTGACTATGAGAATGAACATTATCTCCACTCGATATTACTGCGTCTGCACAAAAATTGGTTAGTCACATAAATATTAAATATTAAAATATAGTCAAATAACAACATGAGAATGCAAGAAGAGGTGGGATCTTATGGTCAAAAATTTGGTTGCAATAGTATGCTTCACTAGCCTATTGTCTGGTTGAATTGGCAAGCTCAAGTCCACCAGATCTCGACTAATTCATAGCATTTCATCATAGTCCAAAGCGAAAAAGTCTTTAAATTCTTTAAGTAATTTGATCATTTAGACCTTCAGGCTTGGATCAACCTCTACACTAATGAGTTAGTTTTGTTGAAAGATGGTGAAGGAACAAATAAAATGAAAATCATAACACTTATTAATAGAAATATGCATTTATATGTCATTTATCCACTCCCACAACCAGAATATATGGAAGAGTCAATACTCTCTTTAGAAAATAATGTAGGACCTAATGAAAAGGATGAAGAGTGTGAGTTACTAGAAATGGTAGTTTGAAGGATTTGAATATTGTAGAAAATGAAAATTTGGATGATTTTAATAATGGTGTAAAAGATACTTTTGAAGATTTGAATAATCTAAATGACAAGTTTGACGGAGGAGGGACCATTGGTGTAAAAGATGTCATTGAAAAAGAAGATTCATGTGGGGATGTTAGTTTGGAGAGGACCTCCGAAGGCATTGACCAAAGAGATTCATGTGACAATGTTACTTTGAAGGGGACCACTTAGGGTGAGGATGTTTTTGAGGGGACTACTGAGGCCATTAACCTAGGAGATTTATGTGAGAATGTTACTTTGAAGGGAACCAATGAGGGTGAGGATGTTACTTTGAAGGTGACCATTGAGGGTGAGGATGCAATAGTAAATATTACTTTAGAGGGGACCACTAATTATATGGTAGTGTTCAAGAAGCTGCAATATCATATGGTACACCTTACTGAGTACGTGTTTTAGAAGATTTAGTAGTTAAGGGAGTGATTTATAACCAATAAGAAGATGAGAAACTAAAATGTAGCCAAAAAGATGATGGTGGTTGTGAAGACAATGATCTGAATGTGAACTTTGAAGATTCATATGATGATGATATATGAATTAATGAAGAGACTGTAATTGATAATGAGGATGACAAAGCAAAAGGTAAAGAAAAGAGGAAGGACAAAGTAAAAGATAAAGAGAGGGGAAAAGTTAAGGTTGGGAGACTAAAAAAACAAAGGGAAATGCAAGAATCAATTGAAGGTAGTGGTTCAATTGATGATGTGAATGAAGATGAGGTTCCAACGGAAATTTTTAGAGGATTGAGTGACATTGAGGAATATGATAATGATGAGTTACCTCAAGAGTATGATAATGAAGATGATGCAATTTTAAAAGATAATTTTCAAACATTCAAGCTTCCAAAAAGAGTGGAGGATTACAAGTGCGGATTAGAGACATATTTTGCTATAAAGAAGGACTTTAAAGGGGCAATTAGAATGGTAGAAACTTGAAATTTAAGAAAAATGATAATAAGTGGATGTGAGTGATATACAAGGAATGCTATCCATGTGATTTATACTATGCAAAAGTACAAGATGAAGAGACCTGTCCATTGAGAAAAATAGTGGACAAGCACACATGTAGTAGGGATTATAAAGTTAGATTCCTTAATTCCAAATGGTTGAACAAAAAGATTCAAAGTAATATAAGAGAGAGTCTTAATTTAAAGTTGACTCTTATAATGAAAAACTAGAACAAAAGTGAAATATATGGATCAATTAGACACGCATATAAAACAAAAGTCAACGACTCTTAACATAGTTGGCGATTTACTTAGGGAGAAAGAGAAATGCTAATAACACTCTCTTTTCAATACTCTCTCTAACGCTCACTCTTTTATTGGTAGAAATATGTGTGTGTCCTACCACTTTATGTGATACCTATTTACAAAGTGAGAGACTCACACATGTTTTAACCAATAAAAAGTGAGTGTTTGAAAGAGTGTTGTTAGCACTCCTCTGGGGAGAAATATAAAAAAAATCCATGATTATGCATATATTAATTTTATTGAATTATAAATAAATAAAGATGATAGTAATATAAATATTAATAATAAAAATGTGGCAAAACTATTGTCTAGGTCCTTTAAGTTATTTAAAAATATCAAATTAGTCCCTTAAGTTTTTTTTGTAAGACTTTGATTTTTTTTTTATATAAAAATCTCTTTTACAATAAATTATAAACTCATATATCATTTGAACTGGTTTTTCGCGCTGATCACGAATGTAATTAGTTTTGCGTTTGATTGTGTATTTTTGTCGGATCGATACTTTTTCCTTATGTATTTCGTCCATTTTTACCTGATTTTCATGAACCGTAACTTGTTTGATAAATTTGATTGCATATTTGTAATTCCCACGAAAAACCAATTCAAACTATATATGAGTTTGTAATTTATTTTAACAGAAATTTTTAAAAAAATGACCAAAATATTAAAAAAAAAACTTAACAAACTAATTTAATATTTTAAAATATCTTAAAAAACAAAAACAAAAATACATGTTTTGCCTTAAAAAAGGAAAACAAAGAGTTAACTCTCTTGCCCTATCTATTTTCCCAAACCTCGCCACTCTCATTTCACAATAAAAAAAAAAACAAAATTGTAGTAACCATTTCAGTCAGAAGAAAACCCAGGTAACTTTCCAGCTCCAACACTGAAATTTCCATTTTCTTTCACGTCCTTCTCATTTCACATTCACGTAACCACAACATTTACTTCCCCATTTCCTCATTTTTTCACTTCTCTTCACTCTTACTCTCATTTCAGAAACTTCGTCTCGCTCACCAAATCATACTGAAGAGCCTCAGTAACGACATTGTTTTAATCTTCCTCCGATCGTTCACTAGGTATATCTTTTTGCCCCTTTACTTTCTGGTTTTGGGTTTTCGTTCGGTAAGATCGATGCCTTTTATGTACGATTCTTCCGTTGCATGTTCTTTGTATGACATTGAGCGCATGCATAAACATAAATGTCTGTGAAAAAGTGATTTTACAAATAATCATTTTTCGAAGCTGAACTAGTTTAGGCAGTGTTGTTTATTCTTCTCATTGAGTTTTAAGAACTGAAAGATTAGGGTGAAGAAGTAGCTGAGTAACTCCTTTGACTTACTGATGAATGATGATTACGGATGCTTTTTTTTGTTAACCGAAATATTAGGGTTTTGTTCTACTTCTTAGTCAAGGTTACGTTAGAAAGAATATTAAGCTGATAATTTTATTTTATTTTGATCTATCTTTACATACATCAAAATGCAAACAATTTTTTAGGGTTTATTTATTTTCTTAACTGTTTTTTGGATTTTGTGCCTAGTTTTTCAGTTATTGAAAAGTCAGCTAATGAGATATTTTCTTAGGTGTTTTCTGCAGTATTTTTTTATTTTTTTTTTCATTTCGATTGTTCAGGTCTTCTTGCCCAATTACTCATAAATCATATGGTGTATTTGTCTCTATCTTAGAAATCCTTGGAATTTAGGGGCGTTTTACATTTGGGTATCTGTTGCTAAAAGAACTGTTGACGGATTGTAGATGGCGCCCAATCCGAAAGTAGTAGCGGCCTATAAAGCAATGTCAAGTCTTGGGATTTCTGAATCACAAGTGAAACCGGTGTTAAAGAAACTTCTCAAATTATATGATAAAAATTGGGATTTTATTGAGGAAGGGAACTATAGAGCTCTTGCAGATGCTATATTTGAAGGCGATGTTTCTGAGGTGTTTTTCTCACTTTATTTTCCACTCCTTCTCTATGTGGCTGCGCGCACACACTTACATACTCTATATATATGATTTTTCTGCAAACTTACTTCTATTGTCCGATTTTATTTGACAGGAGCCAGAACATCCAAAGAAAAACAAGAGAGTTAATGTACATAACTTTCATCATTCTTTGTTGGCAAGTTATCTGCGTCTCTTTATTAATTTTATGTCTATGTCTATAGCTGCTGATAATGTATTCTCTGTGTTTTCATACAATAGGAAGAAGAGGCGGAGGCTGAAGAAGCTCTTATAAATGTTGAACCTGCTCAACCTTTGAAAAGATTGAGATTAAGAGGACAAGAGAACAATTCCCCTAGTTCAGCTCCTTCCCCATCAAAGAAGCCTCACATTGAAAAGGCCACAGCACCTGAGGGTAGCTCTGCACAGAAGCATCAAAACAAAGCAGTGTCATCAGATGGAAACACAAGGATTGCAGCACGTCCATGTCCAGTGCAAGATGCTAGTTCTGACAGAGGAAAGCAACCTGCATTGCCTCAAGATTCTCTTAGAGGGAGAAAACCTATATATGAAAGAGCATCTCCATCTAAACAAACAACAGTTCAACCTGGAAGGCTTATGTTATCAAGCAACCAAATGCCCCATGCCAATGCATTGATCGTACCTAAAGATGAGCCTGTTGATGAATTGTCTGATTATGAGCTTCCCATTGCAATGGTTCCTCCTGGTACTCAATGAACTATTCCTTAATATCAAGTTTCTTGTTTTTGACATCTTGGTTGTGATTTACATGTTTGGTTTATAGTTTGCAAACCATGGTTTTACTCATCAGAAAAGTAACTTTGATTTGCTTCTTTTCAAAGTTCAAACCACATTCAAACTTATGTTCGCGTGCGCGCACAGACACACAACTATGGTTTTGCTAAATGTATTATTTGCTAAATGTTTTGCTAAATGTATTATTTGCTAAAATTTTGGGTTCAGCGTGATGTTATCGATTCACTAGTTGCTGTCAACAATGATGGTTGTAGCAGCCACTAGTTGCAACCCCAAACCGCTATCACAGCTGCTATTGTGTCTGAAGTAGAAGTTTTGGGATGAATTCGTTAACAAAATAAATTTTGTCTTTTTTTAAGGGTTTAAATTTCAATCCAAACCCTTTGAAGAGTAATGTTATGTTTTTGCTCACATAATTGTTTTGTTCTTCTTCCTACTTTTAGTTAAGTTCTGTTTTATTCTTCTTTGCTCAATTTTTGTTCTTCTTTCTCTGTTTAAGTTTTATTTCTCTGTACTGCTATTGAATGTACTAGTCTGTTTTTGAGTATTTATGTTTACTTTGTACCCTGGTTTTTAGTCTTTACAATAGCGGTTATCCAACTATCCGCTATACCGGCATAGCACTTTAGGGGGTCGATATCCTGCCATCCGCCATGCCATCATAGTATTTTAAGGGGTCGGTGCTATGGAACCCTACCTGAGATTATTAACAACACAGGTATCTGGTTGGTAGTATTGCAAATTAAATGTAAACCTTTTCTAAATTAGATGTAGTATTGTGAACTAGATGTAAACTTTTTCTAACAAAATACAGAAATAAATCTTTGTCGCAGTACCTGAGTTGAGATTATTACCAACACAGGTATCTGGTTGATAGTTTTGTAAATTAGATGTAAACTTTTTCTAAGAAAATACAGAAAAAAATCTTTGTGGTCACAGTACTTTAAAAGAATAAAGTCAATGCATAAATTTGTAGTTTAACTGATATTCGTCCCCTACCTTTGCATGGTTGTATCATGTTATCAACTGAAACTGGTAAAATGTGAGATGCATTGATCATATGCTCTATATGGCATACGCAATAGGCAACCCTTTACTGATTTATGAGTTTCTAGATAGTTTGCATAATTTCTCTATGTGGGCAGTGCTTTTATTTTATGAGTCAGGGTTTGGCCTCTGAATCTTTTTAATTTCATCTATTTTTCCTTTTCATTATTGTTTTTCTACTTATCATGTAGTTTTTAATTGCCAATTAACTCATCTTTTAAAGAGTTTTATTTCTTTCTCAATGAAGAACCTATAAGTTTAAGGCATTCATCAAAGAAGAGTGGTATTACTAGAAAGCAAGGTGGCCATGTCTCTGGGACATCATCACAGCACAAAAATGGAGTTAGAGATAAAGAAGTGGCTTCTGATGTTGTGATAGCCTCTTCAGCTCAGGGAGAAGTAAAAATTTCTCTGAGCTACAGCTCAGCTATTCAAGGTCCAGATTTTCGCATGCCTACTCAGGAACAGCTTCTAAAGATGATGGAGGATAGATGTCTGCGATCATATAAAATCACTGACCCGAACTTTTCTGTCGCGAAAATGTTTAGGGATATATGTGATTGCATGTTGGAATTCAGTACTGATTCGAATGATAACTCACAAGAAAGTTCTATGGCAAGACCAACCATGGATGTGTCGAAGGAATCAGAGGCTAATGGCACTCCGGGTGTTGGGGGAAGTAAGGATTTGGATACGGGTTCTCACTCATCAAATGGATCAATCCAAGTTAATTCTTTTTCTGCCTTGGTTTCCCCTCGAGGCCCCTATTCGCCAGCCCATCAGAGCAGTTTGGATGATGCTGCAGTGATTTCCAAGATGGACATCTCAAATGATATTCCACAAAGTGATGTTGGAATGCAGCCGGAGGATCCCATGTCTCCAAATTCACACAGTTTAGTAGTCATTCCACGTCATCAGCTAACAGTAGATGATATAAGGTCTTTTCATAATGTTAATGACATTACAAAAGGAGAAGAGATTAATCAAATTCCGTGGGTGACTAAAACTAATGATTTCCCACCACCTTTCAACTACATACCCCAAAACCTTGTATTCCAAGATGCTTATGTTAACATTTCTCTATCACGTATTGGGGCCGAGGACAGTTGTCCCTGCATAGGAAGTTGTGTCTTGTTGTCAACACATTGTGCCTGTACAGATAAAACTGGGGGTGAATTTGCATATACTGCTCATGGCCTGCTGAAGGAAGAATTTTTGGAAGAGTGCATTGCTATCAGTCTCAACCCTCGACAACATTGCTTTTATTGCAAAGATTGCCCACTTGAAAGGTCCAAGAGTAATGGTAATTTGGAACCATGTAAAGGACACTTAAAGAGGAAGTTTATTAAAGAATGCTGGAGAAAATGTGGCTGTGGCAAACAATGTGGCAATCGCCTTATTCAGCGAGGAATAACATGCAACTTGCAGGTGGGTAGTAATCTCTGCCACTATTGATTCATTATTTGTATTAAAAAGTTCTTATGCATTGTATTTATAGTATATATCAAGTTAAGTATCTCCAGGCCCAAGTTCCTATGTATTATAAATTCCCCAGTACATTTTAAAAATGGTTTCTCTAACAATTATTTTTAACTTAGGTATTTTTCACTTCCGAAGGAAAAGGATGGGGTCTTCGTACTTTAGAGGACCTGCCAAAAGGAGCATTTGTATGCGAGTTTGTTGGAGAGATTTTAACTATCAAAGAGTTACATGAGAGGAACATAAAATGTGCTGAAAATGGGAAATCTACTTACCCAATTCTACTGGATGCGGATTGGGATTCAGGATTTGTGAAGGATGAAGAAGCTCTATGCTTAGAAGCAGCATCGTTTGGCAACATTGCTAGGTTTATTAATCACAGGTATTGAATTCCTCACCTATTGTTTCAATTTTGGCACCCTAAAATTCATGCTAGGGAAAATAAAGAAACAATAATTAAGTCAACCATGGGATGCAAAAAGTTGAAATCTGCGGCTCTAACCTTGATTGCCATGTTTTAAACAACTTGCTGTTTGAAAGTTATGTGGAATAACTATTGATTTGATCTCATAGCAACGAATTATCGTGTTTCAGCTGACATTCATTACTTGGTTGCAGATTTCATTGATATCTGGAAAAATTGGAGAAGAAAGTATTAATTTTTGTAGTTTATATTTATTTTCTTACATTATATTACTAACATAAGAGGACTGATCAGGAAGGAAAATTTATTCATTCAAACTACCTATCTAGATAAGGAAAAAAAATTGTCTGGGACATCTAATTTAATTTTGTATGTATTTATATGAAGATAAGTAACTTGAGTTTAATGTGGTTGTAGTAGTTCATAGTATTTTAAAGAGAAAAGAAAAAAATTCAATGTAATTGCCATGACTCAGAAATAGTTAGTTCATTATAAATTGAAATAAATATTACAGATGTTGAAAATGATCCAGGGCCTTTTCTCACTAGGTGTGAGTCCTGCAACATGGATCATCAAGCTATGCTTTATAGAGCTATAATGAGTCATGTATAATAATAGGCCATCTTTATAGAGCTATAATGAGTCATGTGTAAGGATAGGCCATTTATATTTTACTATAAATTCTTGTAATGGTTGAACTGCAGTTTTCCTTGATCCTCTCCCTACCCTAAACTGTTGGAATATCTTCAATTTGACTTACCTTCCTTATCTTGCCTAACATAACTGTTTATCTATCGCGATATTCCCATCTCTGTAAAACTGGGTTTGCTTTCTTGTATGTTCTTTCTACATTATATCATAGCCGGGCAGTAAAAATCTAATTTAGTATATATACAATACTTCTAATGGTTGTTCGGCACTGAAAGCAGTTGATCAATCTTCATTCACCTGCATGCTTCTAATGAATGTTTGTGCATTTAGACGTTACTTCTAATGGTTGTTTTGTTTGGCACTGAATGCAGTTGATCAATCTTTAGTCACCTGCATGCTTCTAATGAATGTTTGTGCATTTAGACGATTCAATACTTCAAACTGTATAACTCTTGACTTCTGCCAAACAGTGCCTCGGCAAATGTTTAATGCTATTTGGTAATTTAGAAGATTCTGTAACAACTCTATTTAATTTTTCAGATGTTCTGATGCAAACTTGGTTGAAATACCCATTCAAATTGAGTGTCCAGATCGTTATTACTATCATGTGAGATACCTAATCCTTGAAGTCCAAAAAGCTGTTTTACTTGCCTTTTGTTGCGAGACTAAACTGTATAGCAATTTTGCTTACCAATGCTTTTGATGTTTTAAAATTCGCAGTCTGCCCTTTTCTCTTCCAGAAAAATAGCAGCACAAGAAGAGCTCACTTGGGTAAGTTTTGTTATGTAATATGGTTTTTCGTGAATGGTCTGGTATTGTTTGTAAATTTTCACTTCTTGACGGTGCTTATTAAGTACTCTTTTTTTTTTCTTCTTTCAAGTAGTGAACAAGGTAGCAACAAAAACATGGTTGAGATAATTTATTTATGGTTGAAGTCATTTCATAGTTTTTCATGGTTACTCAATTGACAAATGATATGTACATTGGTTGGTTTGCAGACCATTTAGTAAGTTTATCCTGATAAGTGCCGTTCGTTATTGTAGTTTACCTTCTTCAAATCATTTCATTAATCTAAAATCATTTTTTTCTAAACTGAAGCTTTATGTTTATGGTGTTTCTACAGGATTATGGAATTGACTTTGACGACCATGATCAACCTGTCAAACTGTTCGAGTGCAAATGCGGCAGTAAGTTCTGCAGGAATATGAAGCGATCAAACGGTAGGTTCAGTTTCTCACCGATGAATAGTGTTTATTCTTTTTAACTTTTATCCCTAAATAGTTGTCTTTATCTTTTCTCTGGATATTGTTAATTCCTATACCACGTCTTTATCTTTTCTCTGGATATTGTTAATTCCTATGCCACTTCCTCTAATTTGTTGCTAACTTTTGGTTTGCATTTTGTACTTCAAATTTCAGCCAAATGATCATTATTCATAACGCATTCCCCAGCATGTTCTTACTTAATCTTTTGCTGGATTGATAGTTGAAAAGGCCACGGTCACATGTCAAATTGCAAGTTTTAGTTTTTTAAATTTAATATACTTTGTTGTAGAAACTAGGAGGCAACTATTTTGCGTAGTGTTTAATAATGTGCATATAGCTTATGATCTGATTGCTTTCATTTCGTTGCTTAGTAAACTTGTATTTGATTTTAGTGAAACTCTTTCATTGGCTACATCCATTCATACAACATGCATGCAGACACCAACACACTTGCCATTATTGATGTGAGATTTGCATAATGAGTTTTATTCTTTGTTGCAGGGTCCACTAGATCTGCGTCAATTTCTGGATGATAGTTTTTATCGCTGTAACAAGACCCAACCTACTTCAGTGATGGTTTTTTGGTTTTTTTTTGGGGGGGAAATCTTGCCTATGGCGGTTGGACAGTAGTTACTTTGTACAGTTTTGTTTTAAGTATTAGGCAGTGTTGTCCAAAAAAGACAAATGGATTAACCATCACTTTGGTCCTTAGTTGAGATACTTGTATCTTCAATTTGGGATTCGTGAAGTTATATGTTGCTGCTGTATTCGTAGGGCTTTGTAACCTTCGTCTTACATCAACAAAATATTATTGATGCGAATTATTATTAGTGGATTGCGTTTAAACATTTTTCCCCTTTGATGAAAATATATATCATTAATTCTAAGATCCTCTTGAGGTTTTTCGTTGTCCCTTTTTATAAGATCATTTTTAACTTTTAAAGTTCATTATTATTTGTTTTCAAACAAACCCCCTTATTATATTACATCTTTTTTGCATTTTGTAATTATTACTCTTGTTTAAACATTAATTATTTCTCTCTCCTTTTTAATACTCTAGACAATTTTCTTAATTATGGTAATTGACTGATA
Source organism: Lathyrus sativus (assembly GCA_963859935.3). Classification (NCBI taxonomy): domain Eukaryota; kingdom Viridiplantae; phylum Streptophyta; class Magnoliopsida; order Fabales; family Fabaceae; genus Lathyrus; species Lathyrus sativus. The sequence continues at coordinate 465,273,760 of OZ012740.1, forward strand.
TCATATTTAAAGTAATTTTTAAGAGCAAATGATACTGCATTCTGGTACAACTGAAATGATTTTCTGAAGAATCATTTGATTTGAGCTGCAACTCAGTCTGAAATGAAAGATCGGTGAATTGCAAAAAGGTGCAAAATTTGTCTCTAAAGTGCAAATTGATAAAATCCCACGTTATAAAGTACATAAACAGAACATGATCTAATAAAAATATGATATAAACAGTAAATGATAACTTTTGTAATAAGTAAAAGTATGCTTGCTGTATACTACTTGCATTGCCTAAAAATTGTAGATTATTGTCCTCTTGCATACAGAATAAGGACCATCGGATAAAAGATTTGATCACTATTTAACAAACACTGGCTTAGCTGATGTAGATAGGGATTCCCTGCCATGAGGCCTGTAAAGAATTTCATGCTCTGAAGTTGAAGGCATTACTGGTCTAATGCCCCCTGGATTGAGAGGAAAAAGGGTTTTGTAGTAACCATCCATAATTTCTTGAAAATTACAAGTGTCTGCAACTTTGGGAATCTGTCAAAGGCACAAAACACACTATCTCAGTCATTGAACAACACAGATGATGGTTAAATCTAAACATGTTTTAGCAAAACAATCACCTGATAAATGTCACGCATGTAGGCATGTAAGTTAGTATACTCATACAACTTCTTCTTGGTGCATTTAAACAGAACGTTATAAGCAACATCAAACCGAATTAAAGTAGTAAACAGACATATATCAACAAGAGTGAGCGTGTCTCCACACAAATAACGAGAATTTGACAAGTGATCCTCCAACTTGTCTAGTGTACAAAACAACTCATTTACCGCTCTATCATATGCTTCTTGGCTCTGAGCAAACCCGCACCTGCAATGCAAATTGCATAAATAACCAATTCAATTGAAAGTAGTTACCAATTCAATTGAAAGTAGTTGTCATAAAGTCTCAATTCCTGACCTATAAACACCATTATTCACATTTGGATATATCAGTTGATACCATTCTTCAATCTTATCCTTTAACTCAGGAGGTGAAAGATCCAAATCCGGGTTACTGGCCAACCCATTTAACCCGGAATTGAACAATTGAATTACATCATAACTTTCGTTACAGATAACATCTTTGGATTCTTTACTCCACAACATTGGCACCGTGGATCTTCCATCATACCCACCTCTTCGAAGCCTATAAACTTCCTTCAAAGTCTTGCAACCATTCGCTTTATCCAAACTAGGACTAATTACCTGACCCGTATCCACGCCACCGACCCGTTTAAATTCCCACGACCCGTCCATGCCAGGAGACGCGACTGACACCGGCACGGCATCTTCTAAGCCTTTGAGTGCGCGTACTATGAGAGTACGGTGGGCCCACGGGCATGGCAGGCCAACGTAGAGGTGGAGACCATTGGGTGGAGGACCGGAGAATCGGAATTTAGAAGCGGGTCTTGAATACCCGCCGGTGGGGTCAGAGGGAGCCAGCTGTGACATCATGAGCTGCCAAGTAGAATTCCAGGCGGTGCGCACGGTGGTGACAAGAAGCCCTGGCGGTAGGGACCGACCCCAGAGAAGGTTGGTCACTGCACTCAGTAAGGAAGATGAATTACTGTTAGAATTGTTTTTGTTGTTGTTGTCCAGTGACATCCTCAGGAGATGACGAGTGGCGTGACTCCCGGTGAGTCTCCGGTTGTGGGAAGTGGTTGCTGGAGAAATGACGACGAATTGATGGGATGAAGGGGGAGAAGCACACAACAACGACATGTTTGTGAGGCGTGAAGCTACGGAATATGGGCCTTTTAACTAAAAAATTATGCAACCCATCAAAAACTCTAGGATACTATCCTATTGAGAAAATAATAAAGTTCAATGCATTAGGTTGCACTAAATGTGTAATAGATTATATATTTATTTTGGAGTGTTCAAGTTTTAGATTGAGATTTGGCACAACAAATGTGTAATAGGTTGCACCTTTTTCAATTTTTGTATTTTTTAGGTAGAGATTGAGCTCAACTTGGTATAAAAGATCTACCATGTTAGACCATTATTATTAGAATAACATAATTTCACCACAATTCTCTCTAATTATTGCATTCTCTCAATTTCTCAATCTTTCAATTGTTCATCGTTGTTCTTATGATTGTGATTTATCCAACATTTGACATCAAAAGCCGGATTCTTTAATCAAACACTTTGTATGCAAAAACATTTTCATCTTCAATGAACGTATCCTGCAAATCTCTCAACTCTTCATGCAAAGAATTATGATAAGTGGTGCAAACAAATAGATGAAAGTGTTGTTTAGTTATCAAGATGTTTTTTAAAGTGGTTAAGAACGACGTTAATCCACTTTAAAAAACTACGCACAAGAAGGAGCAGACATAAGATTTTTAAGCTCTGTATCTCATTGACCAATGTGTTGATGTTGATAAGTTTGAGAAGTTTGGTGATTGCACATCCTAAAGGCAACCTTGGGAAATCGGAGAAAAGTTATGCAGGAGATAATAAGACAAAGGCGGTAAAGTTACAAACTCATCTGAGGCATCTGGATTTAATACAAATGAAAAAGAAGGATACCATTAGTAAATTTACTATAAGAATATCAAGATTGGTGAATCAATTGAAAGCTTGCAGAGAGACAGTCACTGAGCAGTATGTGGTTGGTAAAATCTTGAGATCATTGACGTCAAGATTTGATAACGTTGTGATTTCTATTGAAGATTCCGAGGATCTTTCAATTATGAGCAAAGAAGAGTTGCAAAGTTATCTTGAGACTCGTGAGTAAAGAATGGAGGAGAGAAATGCTGACAAAGCAAAGCTGAAATTGCTTTGCAAGCTCGTTTTGTTGGAAAGGACAAGAAAGTGAAGGAAAAATGGTCCATGAGTAAAAGGAAGAAGAAACTACCACAACAATGGTGGGAGAGACTCTCAAAATTCCAACAATTTAACATTCCAAAAGGGTGAGAGCAGCGACAACAAAGATGGTGGATCAAGAAATTACAAAGGTGGCAACAATAAAAGAAGAGGAGGAAGATGGAAGAATGACAAGAGCAATGTTCAATGTTACGAGGACCAAAAGCTTGGACATTTTGCTTGCGAATGTCATGCCACTGAGAATGATCCACAAAAAGCTAAAGTAAAGTTTGTAAGGCAATAAGATGATGATAATACACTATTATCATAGGGTATAGTGCAGAAAAATGCAACCAAAAAATGTGATGATGACTACGTGAGAATGCACAAAATGAAACGATCAATGGTATCTTGACTTGTTGGAAAGGAAGAATTGGTTTGTAAAAATCAATAAAACATTGAAGAACAATATGAGATTTGCAGATGATAGTGTTGCACCCCAAAATTTGCCTAACCTTTTCTTACTTGGCTTTTATTTCATTGCATTAGCATATCATTGATATATCATTTGCATAGCATAACATTATTCATTTAGCAGGGGATCAAGTGTGGTTTATATCAAGAGGAGCCTATCTAGAGGTTTTATGCAAGCTTGAGAGGTCATCAAAGTCATCAGGAAGAGGGTTGTGTTCTTGAGAAGTTTGTTGCTTGTATAGGGTTCATCTCCTAACTAGGGAGCCAATTGAAGACCATCAGTGAGTTGTGGAGTCTTGACCATGGATAGAGTGTGGATAGAGCTCATGGAGTGCCTTGAGGGGCATGGTGGAGCTCAGTCAAATCATGATGCTAAGTGTGAAGAGCCACAATTGAAGGTGTTACAATTAGGGTTTTCATCTGAGTAACCTTAAGTCAATTGTGCAACGGGGAGGAGATTAAGACTCAATTCTAAGTCTTTATGATCATGGAAAGTTGTGTTGAGATACATGAGGTGGTATTCCAAGATCAATTCAAGAAGAGTTCAAAGTGTGAGGAGTTGCTAAACTAGGGTTCTCAGGGTAAAATCCCCTATTTAGTGCCTGACTTCAAGACCACTTATCTCAAGATACAAGTTTCATCTCAACTTTTGACCAACATGAAACTTGTAGAGCATGCACTTAGCTTTAAATTTAGTACTAGAAGTCCTCCATTGGATTTATAGAACTCAAGTTATGGTCCAGACAAGTTACAGGTCATCAGATGAATGTGAAATTTGTCTGCAAAAATCAACCAACTTCCATGGAACGTTTGACCTAGAAGTGTGTTTCTCATCAACTTTTGGCCAACATGAAAGTTGTAGGTCTTGATCTTATCTTTCCAAATTGTACTAGAAGTCTTCCATATGATTTGTAGAACTCAAGTTATGAGGTTTACAAGTCAGGGGTATTTTGGGTATTTGGAATTACAGGTCATTTTGAATTATGGGTCCATTTCACTATCTTGCAAGCTTCAAATGGAGTTTTGTTCAACTTGAAAGTTTCTCAAAATGATGTTTTTAGTTCAACCAAGTATCAAGAGTCCATTGATATGGATTAGAGCAAGCATTGGTTGAAGAAATTTCTCAAAAAGGCCATTTTAATGAATTAAAATGGAAAAATTCAAAATAATTGGTAATTGAATGATTTCAAACCAAATTGGTAATCATTTTGATTGGAAAAGAAGTTCTAGACACCTTGGAATTATTACATTTTTGATTTGATACTCATCTCATGGTCATTTGGTGGATTACTTCATGATGAAGTAACATCTCAAACTTGCACCTTAGATTGAAATCAAGGCTGCAAACCAATCCAATTACATTCCACACATCCAATGCAAGTGATCTGAATCAAGATTGAAGTGAAGGCAGAGCACATGCATGGCTTCCATAGTTGGATTTTTGGAGAAAAATTGAAAGTTGGAAGTTTGGATTTGGGCCATGATTGGGCCTCCACAGCTTTTAAACAGATTATAAATAGATTGTTGATCATTTTTGGAATCTTCTTGTGCCATTTTCAGTTTAGAAACAGTTGGAGTTAGTTGAGAAGAAGCTTGAAGAATTGATTTTTGAGTTTGGAGATTGAGGCCGTTTCAGAAGAAATTAAGCATCAGACATCATTCAACATCATCCATTGAGTGAATCTGCACACTTTGGAAGAGAACTGTGGCCTGAAAGTCACCCTACGTGAAGCTCTGAATCAGGTTTCTTTCTTGCAAAATTCCTCTTTAATTATGCACTCTGCAAGGCTTAGATGCATGTGGTTAGGACATGTTTGAAACCTAGAACGATTTAGGATCATAATGGAGAGATTTCGTGATGATTCATGGTGAGATGAGGTTTCTGTTTGGATTCGAATCTAGAGAATTATTGAGTGTTGGCATGATTTGATGAGTGATTCCTGATCTCTGAAGAGTGATGACCATTTCTGTACAATCAATTTGAGGTTTGGTGAGAATTGTGGGAGTGAGTGATTTTCTGTTCATCTTCGATTTGATAAATCCATGGGGAATTAGCAAGAATGGAGGTTAGATTTGAACTCAGGGCGAAAAAACAAAGAGAACGGTATAGGTTTGGTTAGGGTTAGTGAAGATTGATTGACTTGGCACGTTTGAACCGCCGGAGAAGATGACCAGAGGTCTTCTCCGGCCACCGCTGGTAATTTACCTCCCTTTCAGAGTTTGAATGAGGACGATGACCACCATCCGTTGGATTTGTGTGAAATGGTGACTAAGTAATCCAATCGTACGCTTGTAATTTGTTCCTAAACTTGGACTTTGACCAAGCAGCTAACGCTGCGTTTCATTAATCTACCTGGCAGTTGAGGTGTCACGCTTGCAAGCCTTGGATGATATGACCCAGTCTCCCAATCTAACGCCTCTGTTATTTTCCAGCTTTATTTCTTTTCTTTAATTCGTTTTCTATTTTTTTAAATTCATTTTCATGGCAAAAATCATAATAAATTCAATTTTGATCAGAAAAATATGCAAAAAATGTGTGGTTAATCCTGATTTAATTCCTGATTTTCTGATGCCTTAGGATTTTATTTTGATGACATTTTCAATTTAATATCCATTTTCTCTTTTTTGATAAATGATTAAAAATGCATAAAATAACTATCTTGCTTGTTGATTTTATTTCTCATTCATGCTTTTGAGTTTGATATTGAAATTGTGTGTGCTGGTTGTAGACTTGTTGATGATGTTATGTGATTTTTGTTGAGATTTTTAGATCATTCTAAGTAGGATTTTGGGATAATTGTTTAGGAGTATTCATTGATGGATCCCTTTAGTGTACCCTTTAGATTTTAGATTTTGGTTGAGCCTTTTGATTTAGGTTTAGCCCCTGATTTTTAGACCATAGCTTGTTAATACATATAGGATGATGTAGTATTTTCCTTGGAATTTTTAGGAATGATTTTCCATTAGTTCCCCATTTTACAAATTGACCTTAGTTTAGGTGATCCTAACTAGGTTAAGTTCATAGATTAGTCTTGTACATGACCATTAGATGATTCTAGGTCTCACACCCTTTCTTGATAAGATGGTGATTAGATAGATGCTTCCTTAGAGCTTTGAACCTTTGGTGTAGGTGATCCTTAGGAGGTAAACATTTGAGGTTCTTTAGAGATTCAAGTAAGTAGATGATCCTTCCTATAGGGTTAGTTTCCCTTTCAATTTTCCTTGCTTGATTGGGATCTTCCTTGTGAGCATGTTTCCTCTTGTGGAGGAATACATTGCATTATCATAAAGGGGTTAAGTCTATGAAAGCTCTCTCTAAGGAAGTGGAGTTGGTTGAGTGCCTGTGGTAAGTTCCTGTGGAACTTACCTTGCTTCCCACCTTCATTCTCCTAATCCTCTCCTTTCTTTTTAGGAACCTTCTTGAGGTAGTACAGTCCCTCTAGTGATGGGAATTTTGCATACCTCTTGAAGGAGCAAAGCCTCTAGGATTCTCCCAAGCCCCTTTTAGTTGGTTGAGTGCTTGGGATAAGTTCCTGTGGACCTTACCCTGGTCTCCCAACTTTCAATTCCTTTCCCTAGGATAGAAGCCTTGTTTGTTTACTTGTGGATTGAATCTGTTATCTATCATAAATCCTTTTCCTCATTCATGATTGAGTGGTGTGTTGCATTAGGATAGTTCATGTTTAATATAGTCTATTGTAGGTGCATGACTGCATTAAGAGGTTGAGTGGGTCTCCCTCTGCTTGTTTTTCTTAAGGGTTGAGGTGGTTCTCCCCTTGCTTGTGTGTTGTTTTTTCTTTTTCTAATTGACGTATTTGCATATAGAGGTTGAGTCTGTCTCCCTCTGCTTGTCTGTTTTGACTGTTTTCTTTTTGCCTGATTGCTAAGAAGTTGAGTTTGTCTCCTTCTGCTTGTATTGTTGCATTGCATGCATTTTACTTACAATTATTTCTTTACAGTATTTGCTTTGTCTGTTTCTGTGTACCATTGCCATGTTCCCTTAGGAACTCTGACTTCTCTTGTTCAAGAGAAGTTATGACAGAGATTAGGGTTCTAACCATGCATGATAACATTAGGTAGCTCCCTCCTAACCTCAATCATAGGATTAACTTGGCATGACAACATTAGGATTGTACAGTTTCCCCATAGAGTTCGTTCTCTTCTTATCTCTAAATAGCAGCAAAAAATGTAATAAAGGCCAATTAGTACAAGCGCGTTACGAGCCTTAAGCTACTTGGGAAGTGATGATTGAGCGGTCTCCTCTCAATCGTCTAGAGTGTTTAGTATATGTCCTTTGGACGATATGCGACGCATTCGCTCCTAAGTCATAGTCTCTAGTGCTGTACAAACTACAGACGACTAAAAAACACTTCTTCCATAAAAAAACAGAAAACAAAGATCAAACATCTTTGTGTCCTTCCGGACCTTTAATCCTTGGAAACCCTTTTTAGAAGGAGAGTTTTGTTAACTCTCGGTTCTACCGCAAACGTTAAACGCCTAAGTCTCCATCGAGCGAGCTGCATACACCAACTGCTGGAACTGTCTGTTAACCCTACTCGGATAAAAAACAGTTGAACAAACCTGTGTTCCGTCGTTGCCCGAACTACGTTTGCTCTGATCTTTCGCACCGTGTGAAAGTACGTAGGCACGAGTTGCGATACCTCGGCGAGCAACCTTCCCCCGTAACCCGTAGTTAGGCGAACTACGTAGACTCTGATTTCTCGTTCCAGACGGGAATACGTAGGCATAGAACTGCTGTGTTCTGCCGAGTCATTTTCTTTTCTTTTCAGACCAGACTTTTAGATAGATAGATAGATAAAACCAACCCGTCAGATAAACACAACAAGCATGGATCCCATCGAGTACGATGGACGTGAGGGGTGCTAATACCTTCCCCTTGCGTAACTGACTCCCGAATCCAGACATTGGTTGTGATGACCTTGTCTTATACCCTTTTCGTCAGGTTTTTCCGATCGTTTCCTTTCCCTTTCTATGGGATAAATAACGAAAGGTGGCGACTCTTCTGTTTTGCCGACACCTTATTTTTGCGGTAGCGACAGCTGGCGACTCTGCTGGGGACTCCAACGGTTCCCTGTGCGAGTCAATCCTAGCGCTTGCATGTTTACATGTTGGGTTGTGTTTATTTATCGCATTTTTACCTTCCGCATTTTATTTTCAGTATGATATTATTACTGTTGTGTTGTTGTGGGAGGGGGCTCTGATGAGTGATAAGCCAGACCCAGGCTTGAGTATGTACATAGATTTAGAAGCAGATTTGTGGTGAACCTGTATGTTAGGCATGCACTAGTTCCCACGAAATCTGCACTCAGACGAGGTTCTTTAAGACGATTTCCATTTCCAGCCCAGTGGGCCGTTGAAAGGATTTTAGATCTTAGGATTGTCGACTATGGGGACCGATCATTTGTGATTCAGCTGAGTGAGACCGCTTCAAGAAATGATGATGCCACACCTTCCTGGGTATCGTATCATCATTTCTTGAAAGTCTGTGACGCTGATGAACGCATAGGATGCCATACCTTTGTCAGTGATTAGGTCCATTTTGGTAAGCGGGGTCGGGTTATTGCAGAAAACTGTAACCTTCAGACGACCTGGTTTTCTTGACAGTGAATCAATATTATGGGTTTCAGTAGGCCTTTATTATCAGAATTGTGGTATTTTCTTGCTGAAGCAATATTATGACCTGCCACTTCACAGCACATCACATCACAACACTCTTGATCCCCTGCTGTATTTCGCATTTGCATTTACATTTTCATATTGCATTGCATTTAACACGTATCTGTGTTGCAGGTGTGCAGTTCTCTCTCGATTCTAGCAATCTTGTCCTTTCTGTGTCCATCATGGAACCCAATGTGAGAAGAACTTTGGCCTACAAGTTCCCTACTCCAGACATTACTACTCTGAGGGGTTTGATTTCCTTGCCTAGTAAAGAAGTAATGAGAGACTTCAGAGGAACCTATGGGAAGCTACTCAGCGTTGTGTGCAAGCCATCTGTGTATGAATTGAAAGGACTTCAGACTCTGCTTCAGTTTTATGATCCTCCGTTGCGTTGCTTCACATTTCCAAGCTATGTGCTGGCCCCTACTTTGGAAGAGTTTTCTGCCATGTTGGAAATACCCATTCTTGCTCAGGCACCCTTTTGGCCTATTGATCAGGAGCCAGATCTGGCTAGTATTGTTACAGCTCTGCATATTGAGGCTTCTGATTTGAAAGGAAAAACAGTCAGGAGAAATGGAGCCTGGGGATTCCCATTACCTTTTCTAGCTGAGAAAGCCCGACACTTCGCCAAGAAGGAATGTTGGGTGGCATTCAAAGCTATTTTGGCATTATGCATATATGGTATCATGTTATTCCCCAATATTCCAGATTTTGTGGATGTGGACGCTCTTCGTATTTTCGTCTCAAGGAATCCCATCCCTACCTTGCTCGGAGACGTGTATCATTCGGTGCACTACAAGAACGAGAATAGAAGAGGCAAGGGTGTGTCCTGTTGTGCTTCATTGTTTTACAGATGGTTTGTCACTCATTTACCCAAGGATGGTCCTTTTATAAAGACTGCAGAGACGAAGGAGTGGTCTGAGCGACTGATGAGCTTGTCCGCCGAAGACATTGATTGGTTTGATAGAGATCGCCTGGGGAGTGAAATCATTTACAGCTGTGGGAACTTTCCTAATGTCCCTCTGGTGGGTAGGAAAGGATGCATCAATTACAATCCGTCTATCGCTATCAGACAGTTCGGGTATGCTTTGAGGGGTCCTCCTAAGGACGAAGAGGTACAAGAATCTCTGTACCTCACTGGTGCATTAGAAGGGGATGATTTGGTCTGATTTGAACATGCCTGGAACAACATTCACCGAAAAGGAAAGACCTCATTGGGGAAGAGCAATAATCAGGCTTATCCTCCTTATGTGGACTGGATTCTTAGCAGAGCAAAGAAAGTGTTGATGCCTTTTCCTCCTGTCAAGCAGGACTGCCCTTCAGAGCCTACCATGATCGAAATCCAGAAGTATGAGCAGCTTCAAGCTAAGAATGAAGAGCTAGTCAAAGCCAATGAAGAACTGGAGAATGAGATCGCTCAACTCCGAAGAGAAAAGAACGAAGTCGTACACACCTGCAAGAAGCAGACAAAGTTGATTAACCACCTGGGCGCTAATTTGACCAAGGAGACTGATTCTAGAGAGCGTCTTGGGTTGGAACTAAAGGCAGTGCACGGGGTGTTGACCACCAAGAAGCAGGATCTGGATAAGGCATACCGGAAGTTGACCCAGTACGAGAAGTTGTGGAATAACACTTTGACTAGCCACAAAGAGAAGGAAGAAAAGCTGAAGCAACAAATAGCCCAGTTGGAAGCTCAGATGGAGGCCAAAGATAAGAAGATAGAGGCCGAGGCTTCCCTTCGATGAGACGTCCAATATAATTTGATTCATACCAAATCTAACCTAATGGATTGTCAACTCCGAGCTGATGCTAAGAGGAGTAGGGTGGAGAACCGTTCTGAAGAGGGTGTTTGTGGGAGCATTGCCGAGAACCTTCCAGATGCCATCAGGCAAAGGGATTGTTGATCCAGAGCCTGCTCACTCAGCCTGACCATCCCACTACGAAGAAGTTACTAGAGGATTTCTGTGCCCATAGCCGCACTTGGTTTCTTTATATTTCTTTGTACCTTTTATGCATTAATATGCTGATCACCACTAGGCTTGTTGGTTGGGGTCATGCTTGTTGCTTCAGTTGTATTCAACTTTTGTTGTACTCTACCCACGCGGGCTTTTCATATATACATGAGGGTTTCTTTTCCATGATTGGACGGTAGACTTTAATTGTCTGGAGCTAGAATCGAGGGGGACTTCCTCCTAATGCATGGATACGTGTTTGCATTTGCATAAATTATTTGCATGACAGGTACCTTGAGCTGTTTCCTAACCCTCTGTTGATACAGGTGTCAGGATTGCCGATCAGCGAATTCATTGTTACTCTACAAGAAGTAATTGCAAGAAAGCTATGGATCAAATGCAAACTGAGATGCAGGAGATGCGCGACAGGATGGCGCAGTTCATGCAGGTTATGGAAACGGTGGCCAAGGGCCAATAGCGGCTTCAGACTCTGGTGCAGCCTCTGATTGCATGAGTCGATGGTAACGGTGTGCCATATGGCGGAGTTGCCACTAATCCTTCTCAAGTTGAGACTCCTCGAGCGGGTGATGCTGTACAGATGGTCGTCCTCAATACCACTGAGAACGGTCATGGGGCTGGGAATGGGAACGTGACTAGTAATGGTAACGGACATGGGGAAACCAACAGAAATGTTGGAGCTGCAAATGTTGGTTTTAATGTTGGAACTGGGAATACTGGTTTTGGTGTTGGTGCTGGAAACACTGGTGTAGGTTTTGGTGTTGGTAATGCTGGTTTTGGTGGTGCCAATCAGGGCTTTGGAAATCAAGGCTATGGCAATCAGGGCTTTGGCAATGCAGGTTTTGGCAACGCAAGCAACAACGGTTTCAGGATGGGTGCCTACAACGCTGGTTTTGGTCCAGGAGCTGGCAATCAGGGTTTTGGTAATGTGGGGTATGGTCCCAGGTTCAATCAGACCGGCTTTGGTCCTAATACTGCTTACGCTGGGTATGATAATGAGGATTCTCATTGGGGCGAGGATCATCAAGAAGATGCTTTCCCTCCTCCAGGCAGGGATCTTGAGATGCCCACTGACAATGACCGAAGGTTCAAGATGTTGGAGGAACAAATGAGAAATCTTGCCAATCAGAATTCCGCGGGATTAGACATGGCCAATATGGGGTTGGTTCCTGGCTTGAGGGTGCCGCTCAAGTTCAAAGCGCCTACTTTCGACAAGTATAAGGGGGATACTTGCCCAAGAGTTCATGTACGGTCTTATTATCGGAGAATGTCCGCCTATTCTGATGACGAAAAGATGCTGATGCATTTTTTCCAAGATAGCTTGTCGACACCGTCATTGGAATGGTATATGGGGTTAGAGCCCACTCAGATTGGTAGCTGGAAAGAGTTGGAGGAGGCCTTTGTAAAGCATTACCAATATAACAGCGACCTTACGCCGAACAGGGTCCAACTCCAAAATCTTTCTCAGAAGAATGGCAAGAGTTTTAAAGAGTACGCCCAGAGGTGGCGTGAGCTTGCAGCTAGGGTGCACCCACCCATGGTAGAGCGTGAGTTGGTGGATATTTTTGTGGTCACTTTCTCTGGTTTGTATTATGACAGGCTTCTCAATTGTATGACGGATAATTTTTCTGAGATGATACTCTTAGGGGAGCGTATAGAGAACGGCGTCAAGATCGGTAAGATTCAAGCAGGAGAATCAACCTCAGCTGGAGGTGGTAAAAAGGTTTTTGGGAATAAGAAGTAAGGAGATACTAATTCAGTATATAGCACCCAGAGGAAGGATAGAAGTCAGGCTGGTCGCAGGCAGCAGGTTGCCAGTGTAACAATTCCTGTACCACAGCAACAACAACAGCAACAACATGGACAATAGAATGCGGCTCCACAAAGGTTCCAAGGTCGGGATAGGGCCGTGAAAAGAGTATTTGATGCGCCTCCACTACCGCATGCTCAGCTTCTTCAAACTCTATTACAATTGCAGCTTGTTGAGAAAAGGACGCTAGCTCCGCTGAAAGGCACGCCTCCTTTCGGTTATGACGCCAATGCACATTGTGAATTCCACTCCGGGGCACCCGGTCACAGCATAGAGAATTGCTATGCATTCAAGCACAAGGTGCAGGATTTGATAGATAGAAAATCTATAAACTTTGGTAATGAGGCGCCCAATATTGAGAAAAATCTGATGCCATCTCACGGATCTGCACAGGTGGGCGCAATCTTGGAAGATACCAGTCTGAATTTGGTTATGAATATGGATGAATTGAAGACACCTCTGGGTTGTGTAAAAAGCAGGTTGCTGAAAGGGGGGGTTTTCCCTGGGTATGATGTAGATTGTGTTGATTGTTTAGCCCGACCTGAGGGATGTGATAGTTTGAGAAAAGGTGTTCAAGGTCTGATTGATGAAGGAACGCTGCAATTCGACCGTACTGCTGAAGAGAAGCCTGTTGGGGCAATAGCTGAAAGGCAGGGCGAGGTTGCAACGGTTACAATCCCGTTTAAGACTGTCACGATATCGGCGCCTCCCAAGCGGTCGACTATCACTATAACCAAAAATGGACCCATTCCATATGAAAGCACTAAAGTCATCCCTTGGAACTATGGGGCGGAAGTTTACTGCAATGGAGAAAAGATTAACCTGGAAAGCCCGCCAGTAGGGTCAGTTGATAACCTTGTGGGGGCAGGGGGCATAACCCGCAGCGGCAAAATTTTCAAATCACCAGAAGTAGAAGCTGAGAGAATTGCCAAGGGGAAAGGTAAAGTCAATGAAGAAGGACCTTCTCAAGAGAAGGAAAAGGAGTCTTTGACTAACGATGTGGAATAATTTATGAGATTAATTCGGAAGAGTGATTATAAAATTGTTGATCATCTGTAGCAGACGCCTTCCAAAATCTCGATTTTGTCATTGTTGCTTTGTTCCGAAGCTCATCGGAACGCTTTGCTGAAAGCTCTTGATGCCGCTTATGTACCCCATGAGATATCCGTTAACCAGCTCGAAGGAGTGATTGCGCACGTGAACGCGGGGCATGGCCTTGGCTTTACAGATTTTTATTTAACACCCAGGGGCCGCAACCACAACAGTGCGTTGCATATTTCAGTTGAGTGTAGGGGCACTGTCATGTCTCATGTCCTTGTTGACACTGGTTCATCCTTGAATGTTTTTCCCAAGAAGGCACTGTTGAAGCTGGATACCCGGTATATAATATGCACGCCAAGTGACTTGGTAGTGAGAGCTTTTGACGGGACTAGAAGGTCCGTGTTTGGCAAATTGACTTTACCAATCCAGGTCGGTCCCGAGGTGTTTGATACCGTGTTTTACATCATGGACATACAACCAACTTATAACTATTTGCTTGGACGACCTTGGATTCACTCTGCATGGGCTGTAACGTCTACGTTGCACCAAAAGCTTAAGTATATGGTCAGTGGTAGCATTGTCACCGTGTGTGGGGAGGAAGACATCCTGGTAAGTCACCTGTCATCATTCAAATATGTCGAAGTGGATGGTGAGATCCATGAGACATTGTGCCAAGCTTTTGAAGGGGTGCATATCAGAGACAAATTTTCTGTCATAAGCAGTGGGCCAGAGGTGGCTATGTCTTCGTATAGAGAAGCCAAAGCGGTAGTTCAGGCCGGGGAGACTAAAGGTTGGGGTCAAGTTCTGGAGATTCCTGTTAAGCAGGACAAGTTCGGCTTAGGGTATCGCTCGTCGTCGTCATCTTCATCATAGAGCGCGCCAAAGTTTAAGGGGCCGATTGTGTTTACTCCAGGAGGAGTCAGTTTTGAAACGATTAATGCTGTGTCTGACAGTGAAGATGGAGATAGCAACTGTGACATGGATTCGTGGATCAAGCCCAGCGAGCCAGGACAAAGCCTATGCAACTGGTCTATTCAGGACTTTATTCAAGTGACGACGAAACAGTAATGCCTTGTTTTTTCGATTATTGTACAATCCTATGTCCTGCCCGGGGCATAGTGATTTTATTTCAGGGCCTACTTGTTTATGTGTATGCTTTGTTTTAATCATCAAATAAAGGCGTTTTTCTCATGCAAATTTTGTGATCCCTGTTTTTCTATTGTTATTTTTAACAATAAAATGGCAATGTGGTTGTATGCTTCGTTTGCATGTCGTTTGAAGCATTTAACCCTTTCTCTTGCAGGATCCATATTTCATATGACACCGATCAAGAACTTCCTATGACTCGCTTCGACTTTGAGCACCCGATATTTCAAGCCGAGAAAGAGATTGTTGAGGACGACGACTTACCAGAAGAGCTGACTCGACTTTTGAGACAAGAAGAGAGGATCATTATGCCTCATCAGGAAGATATTGAGGTTGTTAATTTGGGTTCGGAAGAAGTTGTCAGGAATGTCCGGATAGGGGCTGCGTTGTAAAGTGATATCAAGCAGAGACTTGTCGAGATGCTTCGAGAGTATAGTGACATCTTTGCTTGGTCTTATGATGATATGTCTGGGTTAGACACTGATATTGTGGTCCACCGCTTGCCATTGCTTGAGGAATGTCCGCCGGTCAAGCAGAAGCTCAGAAGAACGGAACCATATATGGCCGTAAAGATTAAAGAGGAAGTACAGAAACAGTGGGACGCCGGTTTTCTAGTTGTTACAACTTACCCTCCTTGGGTCGCCAACATAGTACCTGTACCAAAGAAAGATGGTAAGGTACGGATGTGCGTTGACTATCGGGATCTGAACAAGGTGAGCCCTAAGGGTGATTTCCCGCTTCCTCATATTGACGTATTGGTCGACAATACTGCTCAATTCTCCGTGTTTTCCTTCATGGACAGCTTTTCGGGCTATAATCAGATTAAGATGGCGCCGAAGGATATGGAGAAAACAACTTTTATTACCCCGTGGGGAACATTCTGCTACAAAGTGATGCCCTTTGGTTTGAAGAACGCTGGGGCAACATATCAGCGTGCTATGACGACACTCTTTCATGACATGATGCATAAAGAGATTGAGGTCTATGTTGACGATATGATTGCCAAATCCCAGACGGAGGAAGAGCATCTGGTGAATCTTTTGAAATTGTTTGAGAGGCTTAGGAAGTTCAGGTTGAGGCTGAATCCTAATAAGTGCACCTTCGGGGTGAGATCTGGGAAGCTATTGGGGTTCATCATTAGTGAAAGGGGAATTGAGGTTGATCCTGCAAAAATAAAAGCGATATAAGAAATGCCAGCGCCAAAAACAGAGAAAGAGGTTCGTGGCTTTTTGGGGAGGTTGAACTGCATTGCCCAGTTCATATCTCATCTCACAGCCACGTGTGAGCCAATGTTTAAACTATTGAAAAAGGATCAGGCAATTGTCTGGAACGAAAATTGTCAAAAGGCGTTTGAGAAAATAAAAGAATACTTGCAGGAACCTCCGATACTGGTGCCCCCAGTAGCTGGGAGACCACTGATCATGTACTTGACGGTTCTAGAGAACAGTATGGGTTGTGTTCTCGGTCAACATGACGAGACTGGATGAAAAGAGCATGCAATCTATTACTTGAGTAAAAAGTTCACAGATTGTGAATCCCATTACTCAATGCTCGAAAAGACGTGTTGTGCGCTTGCTTGGGCTGCCAAACGTCTGAGACAATACATGCTGAATCATACAACCATGCTGATTTCGAAGATGGATCCGATCAAATACGTCTTCAAGAAGCAGGCGCTTTCAGGAAGGATTTCCCGATGGCTGATGGTATTGACAGAGTACGATATACAGTATGTTTCGCAAAAGGCTATCAAAGGTAACGTTTTGTCAGAGTACCTTGCCGAGCATCCAATCGATGATTACCAGCCGATGAAGTTTGATTTTCCTGACGAGGATATCATGTACCTGAAGATGAAAGATTGCAAAGAGCCGTTGCATGGTGAAGGTCCTAAACGGAGTTCCCAATGGCATTTGATTTTCGATGGGGCTGTTAAATCATATAAAAGTGGAATTGGGGCAATCATTACGACACCCCATGGGACGCATATCCCGTTCACGGCCAGATTGACATTTCCAGTTACCAACAATGAGGCTGAATATGAGGCGTGTATCATGGGTCTCGAGGAGGCTATTGATTTGAGGATTAAAAATCTTGATGTGTATGGAGACTCCGCGCTAGTCGTGAACCAGATCAAGGGGGAATGGGAGACTCGTCAGCCTAATCCGATACCATATATGAGTTATGTAAGGAGGTTGTTGCCTTTCTTTGACAGAGTAGAATTTCACCATTTGCCGCGGGCAAAAAATCAGATGGCTGACGCTCTTGCAACATTGTCTTCGATGTACAAAGTTAACTTTTGGAATGATGCTCCCAGAATAGTTATCTCTCGCCTTGATAGGCCCACATTCATATTCGCCATTGAGGAAGCTTCCGATGGCAAGTCGTGGTACTTTGATATCCAGAATTTCCTAAAGAACCAAGAGTATCCGACTGGGGCATCCAGCCGCGATAAGAAGACTCTTAGGAGATTGGCTGGAAATTTCTACTTGAATCCAGATGGTGTTCTGTACAGGAGAAACCATGATCTGGTGCTATTGTGATGTGTGGATGAGAAAGAAGTTGATCTGCTTATGGAAGAGGTCCACGAGGGTACCTTTGGCACGCATGCCGGCGGACATGCTATGTCTCGAAAGTTATTACGAGCAGGGTATTATTGGCTGACGATGGAAAGAGATTGTTTCAAGTTTGCGAAGAAATGCCATAAATGCCAGATTTATGCAGACAAGATTCATGTACCGCCATGCCCTTTGAATGTTATGGCGTCCCCGTGGCCTTTATCCATGTGGGGCATTGATATGATTGGGAAAATTGAGCCTACCGCATCCAACAGACACCGGTTCATCTTGGTAGCTATCGATTACTTCACCAAATGGGTCGAAGCAGCGTCTTACGCTAATGTTACCAAGCAAGTAGTAGCCCGATTTATCAAAAAGGATATCATATGTCGTTACGGCATCCCCGAAAGAATCATTACTGACAATGGTTCGAACTTGAATAACAAGATGATGAAGGAATCGTGCTAGAATTTCAAGATTGAGCACCACAACTCATCTCCCTATCGGCCCAAGATGAATGGCGTTGTCGAAGCGGCCAATAAGAACATCAAGAAGATAGTTCAGAAGATGGTTGTGACATACAAAGGCTGGCACGAGATGTTGCCCTTCGCATTGCATGGTTATCGTACGACGGTACGCACATCAACCGGGGCAACACCTTTCTCCTTGGTGTATGGTATAGAAGCTGTCCTACCATTGGAATTTGAGATTCCTTCTTTGAGAGTTTTGCTCGATGTCCAACTCGATGAGGAAGAGTGGATAAAGAATAGACTGAATCAACTCAGTTTGATGGATGAGAAGAGACTTGCATCTATCGCATATGGTCGGTTATACCAGAGCCGGATGAAGAAAGCTTATGACAAGAAGGTGCGCCGTCGAAGCTTTCAGTCGGGCGATCTTGTGCTGAAGAAGATTCTCCCACCACAATCAGATCACAGGGGCAAATGGACTCCCAACTATGAAGGTCCATATATCGTTCGAAAGGTCTTCTCCGGAGGAGCTTTATTGTTGTCCACCATGGATGGCGAGGACTTTACATCCCCTGTGAACTCGGACGCAGTTAAAAAATACTTTGCTTAAAGAGACCCGCTGGACAGAAGAAAGAAAGTCCATGTAAAAATGGGGCATCCCGGAGAACCCAAGAGAAAAGAAGGAAGGGTTCGGGCAAAAATTAGGGATAAAGATTGAAAAGATGTACACCCGCGAAGTCGAAAACCTAAAAAGGCGACTTTGGCAAAAAAGGGAATCCCGGTGAATTGAAAACCCGCAAAGGGCGATTCAGGCAAAAGTTAGGGATTGAAAAAGCAAATGATTGCGGTCCGAGTTTGATACTGCATTGCTTAGTGGTTTGGGAGTACCTGAGGGTCGATTATCCAAGTCAATCTCTTCTGAGGACGGAGTATCGGGAAAGCGTTGGAGTCAGGCGAGTCATAGGAGGATCAACTCATGGTGTTTGTCTGTACTACGTTGCCGACATGTATACAAATTTCTTTGTACCTCTGTACATATTTGTATTTGTTTTTTGTAACTTCCTCTTTTCAGGAGTTGCATCCATTGTAAAAACTTTGCCTATTTACAGGCCCGTTATCAATAAACGCATATTATTTAGTACTTGATGTTTGTTTTAACTTTTACTATTTTGTTTGTGAAAAAGGCCGATGTTTTTGATAAACTTGCACGTGCATAAATTTGCAGGCCTCGACCAATAATTGTTAAAACTTTGAATTAACTGAACAATTGTCACGGATATTGACCAAGATAGTTCCTTTTGTGTAGAAGTGTCTTGTTTCGTTCATATTTTGCAGGGTCGTTACCTTCGAAGCAAATAGCCAAGGGATCGTGTTTCCCCAGCCAGAGCCCCTTAACATAGGAGCAGGCTCTAGGCGATCTTATTCCTCCCCAGCAGATGGAAGTCGCATTTTATCCCCAGAAGAGTTGGATGCGAGCTAATAAGCGGTCAGGCAGTGATGTGCATCTCCAGCAGTTGGTTACGTGTGCACATTTAATCCCTAGTGAAGTCCTCACAGGGTACAATCAGGTTGTCAGTGGTCTTGAAAAGGATCGTCCCCCACACAGGATTGTTCTTTTTGTTTCTCCAGCAGGTTGTCTTTCCTCTAATAGGTTGATCATCCTCTGCAGAGTTCGTGACTCCGGATTTGTGAAGCTATCCCCAGCAGGATTGTTTCTTCCCCCGGCGGAAGTTTGGCTTCGTTCCTCCAGCATTTATTTTGCCGGAACGCCTCTTTGCATTTGCATCGTGCATAACATCTACCCCAAACGCGTAGCATTTCCATGCCGTATGGAGCATTATGCCATTTTCAAACATATGCATTTTGAAACATAAGCCAGGTCGATTACCTCCTTGTTTTCAGGTGTTTTCCCTGCAGGTAATTGGAATTCTTGTTCAGGATGGTTTTCGAATATGCAAATTCTTGACATGAGACATGTGATGATAACGTTCGTCTTATCATGTGTTCCCTCATCAGAGTTGCTTGGTTAAGTTTATCTTCTTCCCCAACGGAGTGTTCCTCAGGTTGCTATTACGTCAGCATTTTAAAAGGAAATATTTCATGGATTAGACCTTTGAAGTCGTTACTTGTTGTCAAAGTAAGTCTGGCAGTTGACGTCAGAATTTCCCCAGTAGAGCTTTCCTCGGATGGATGTTACGTCAGCATTAAAAGGGTTCATAATTAGACTTTGGAGTTGTTGCCCATTCTTGTTCAAGAGGGATGTCTGGCAGTTGACGTCATATTCTCCCCCACAGAGATGCTTGTTCAAGTCTTCGGATGCCTGATATCGCGCTTTTATTTAGTGCGATGCTCGTTTCTTCAGAAATGGAAGATCCAGGATAGTACATGGATGACGCGCTTTACGTAGTGCATGCTCGTTTCTTCGGAAATGGAAGATCCATGATAGTATATGGATGACGCACTTTACGTAGTGTATGCTCGTTTCTTCGGAAATGGAAGGTCAAGGATAGTATATTGACAATCCGCGCTTTTATTTAGTGCGATGCTCGTTTCTTCGGAAATGGAAGATCCAGGATAGTATATGGATGACGCAATTTACGTAGTGTATGCTCGTTTCTTCGGAAATGGAAGGTCAAGGATAGTATATTGACAATCCGCGCTTTTATTTAGTGCGATGCTCGTTTCTTCGGAAATGGAAGGTCAAGGATAGTATATTGACAATCCGCGCTTTTATTTAGTGCGATGCTCGTTTATTCGGAAATGGAAGATCCAGTATAGTATATGGATGACGCATTTTACGTAGTGTATGCTCGTTTCTTCAGAAATGGAAGGTCAAGGATAGTATATTGACAATTTGCGCTTTTATTTAGTGCGATGCTCGTTTCTTCGGAAATGGAAGATCCAGGATAGTATATGGATGACTCACTTTACGTAGTGTATGCTCGTTTCTTCGGAAATGGAAGGTCAAGGATAGTATATTGACAATCCGCGCTTTTATTTAGTGCGATGCTCGTTTCTTCGGAAATGGAAGATCCAAGATAGTATATGGATGACGCACTTTACATAGTGTATGCTCGTTTCTTCGAAAATGGAAGGTCAAGGATAGTATATTGACAATCTGCGCTTTTATTTAGTGTGATGCTCGTTTCTCCAAAAACGGAAGGTCAAGGATGATATTTTGATACAGTCTCGTGGCTAGGTGCCCGCTTATTGTAGCGTGTATTTGAAGATTGATGTTTGGATTCAATGCCTGTGGTGTCACACAGGTTGTTGATATTGAAATCAGGTTCTGTTTCAGATGATTGACCAGTTGGTACCGTGACAACCGGATTCAGTTGTCTGGATTTTGTTCCCCAAGCAGTTTGTGCAGTTTATTTCTTCGGTTAGCAAATTTTGGAGTTATTTGGTATTCAACCGTCTTTTACCTTGATCTTCTGAAAGTCGTTCGCTTTTCATCCAGTCAGGTCCAAGCCGCTTGAATAGGGGCAGCTGTTGCACCCCAAAATTTGCCTAACCTTTTCTTACTTGGCTTTTGTTTCATTGCATTAGCATATCATTGGTCTAGCATTTGCATAGCATAGAATTATTCATTTATCAAGGGATCAAGTGTGGTTTATATCAAGAGGATCCTATCTAGAGGTTTTATGCAAGCTTGAGAGGTCACCAAAGTCATCAGGAAGAGGGTTGTGTTCTTGAGAAGTTTGGTTGCTTGTATAGGGTTCATCTCCTAACTGGGGAGCCAATTGAAGACCATCAGTGAGTTTTGGAGTCTTGACCATGGATAGAGTGTGGATAGAGCTCATGGAGTGCCTTTAGGGGCATGGTGGAGCTCATTCAAATCATGATGCTAAGTGTGAAGAGCCACAGTTGAAGGTGTTACAATTAGGGTTTTCATCTGAGTAACCTTAAGTCAACTGTGTAATGGGGAGGAGATTAAGACTCAATTATAAGTCTTTGTGATCATGGAAAGTTGTGTTGAGATACATGGGGTGGTATTCCAAGATCAATTCAAGAAGAGTTCAAAGTGTGAGGAGTTGCTAAACTAGGGTTCTCAGGGTAAAATCCCCTATTTAGTGCCTGACTTCAAGACCACTTATCTCAAGATACAAGTTTTATCTCAACTTTTGTCCAACATGAAACTTGTAGAGCATGCCCTTAGCTTTAATTTTTGAGTACTAGAAGTCCTTCATTGGATTTATAGAACTCAAGTTATGGTCCAGACAAGTTACAGGTCATCAGATGAATGTGAAATTTGTCTGCAAAAATCAACCAACTTCCATGGAACTTTTGACCTAGAAGGGTGTTTCTCCTCAACTTTTGGCCAACATGAACGTTGTAGTTCTTGATCTTAGCTTTCCAAATTGTACTAGAAGTCTTCAATCTGATCTGTAGAACTCAAGTTATGAGGTTTATAAGTCAGGGGTATTTTGGGTATTTAGAATTACAGGTCATTTTGAATTATGGGTCCATTTCACTATCTTGCAAGCTTCAAATGGAGTTTTGTTCAACTTGAAAGTTGCTCAAAATGATGTCTTTAGTTCAACCAAGTATCAAGAGTCCATTGATATGGATTAGAGCAAGCATTGGTTGAAGAAATTTCTAAAAAAAGCCATTTTAATGAATTAAAATGGAAAAATTCAAAATAATTGGTAATTGAATGATTTCAAACCAAATTGGTACTCATTTTGATTGGAAAATAAGTTATAGACACCTTGGAATTATTACATTTTTGATTTGATACTCATCTCATGATCATTTGGTGGATTACTTCATGATGAAGTAACATCTCAAATTTGCGCCTTAGATTGAAATCAAGGCTGCAAACCAATCCAATTACAT
Organism: Lathyrus sativus; assembly: GCA_963859935.3. Classification (NCBI taxonomy): domain Eukaryota; kingdom Viridiplantae; phylum Streptophyta; class Magnoliopsida; order Fabales; family Fabaceae; genus Lathyrus; species Lathyrus sativus. Next base: position 465,296,590 of record OZ012740.1, read on the forward strand.
TCCGCACATCCAATGCAAGTGATCTGAAGCAAGATTGGAGTGAAGGCAGAGCACATGCGTGGCTTCCATAGTTGGATTTTTGGAGAAAAATTGAAAGTTGGAAGTTTGGATTTGGGCCATGATTGGACCTCCACAGCTTTCAAACAGATTATAAATAAATTGTTGATCATTTTTGGAATCTTCTAGTGTCATTTTCAGTTGAGAAACAGTTGGAGTCAGTTGCGAAGAAGCTTGAAGAATTGATTTTCGAGTTTGGAGATTGATGTCGTTTCAGAAGAAATTGAGCATCAAGCATCATTCAGCATCATCCATTGAGTGAATCTGCACACTTTGGAAGAGAATTGTGGCCTGAAAGTCACCCTACATGAAGCTCTGAATCAGGTTTCTTTCTTGCAAAATTCCTCTTTAATTATGCACTTTCCAAGCCTTAGATGCATATGGTTAGGACCTGTTTGAAACCTAGAACGATTTAGGATCATAATGGAGAGATTTCGTGATGATTCATGGTGAGATGAGGTTTCTGTTTGGATTCGAATCTAGAGAATTATTGAGTGTTGGTATGATTTGATGAGTGATTCCTGATCTATGAAGAGTGAGGACCATTTCTGTACAATCAATTTGAGGTTTGGTGAGTATTATGGGAGTGAGTGATTTTCTGTTCATCTTCGATTTGAGAAATCCATGGGGAATTAGCAAGAATGGAGGTTAGATTTGAACTCAGGGAGAAAAAACGAAGGGAACGGTATAGGTTTGGTTAGGGTTAGTGAAGATTGATTGACCTGGCACGTTTGAACCGCCGGAGAAGATGACCGGAGGTCTTCTCCGGCCACCGCTAGTAATTTCCCTCCCTTTCAGAGTTTGAATGGGGATGATGACCACCATCCGTTGGATTTGTGTGAAATGGTGACTAATTAATCCAATCGTACGCTTGTAATTTATTCTCAAACTTGGACTTTGACCAAGCACCTAACACTGTGTTTCATTAATCTACCTGGCAGTTGAGGTGTCACGCTTGCAAGCCTTGGATGATATGACCCAGTCTCCCAATCTAACGCCTCTATTATTTTCCAGCTTTATTTCTTTTCTTTAATTCATTTTCTATTTTTTTAAAATTTATTTTCATGGCAAAAATCATAATAAATTCAATTTTGATCAGAAAAATATGCAAAAAATATGTGGTTAATCCTGATTTAATTCTTGATTTTCTGATGCCTTAGGATTTTATTTTGATGACATTTTCAATTTAATATCCATTTTATATTTTTTGATAAATGATTAAAAATTCATAAAATAGCTATCTTGCTTGTTGATTTTATTTCTCATTCATGCTTTTGAGTTTGATATTGAAGTTTTGTGTGCTGGTTGTAGACTTGTTGATGATGTTATGTGATTTTTGTTGAGATTTTTAGATCATTCTAAGTAGGATTTTGGGATAGTTGTTTAGGAGTATTCATTGATGGATCCCTTTAGTGTACCCTTTAGATTTTAGATTTTGTTTGAGCCTTTTGATTTAGGTTTAGCCCCTGATTTTTGGACCATAGCTTGTTAATACATATAGGATGATGTAGTATTTTCCTTGGAATTTTTAGGAATGATTTTCCATTAGTTCCCCATTTTACAAATTGGCCTTAGTTTAGGTGATCCTAACTAGGTTAAGTTCATAGATTAGTCTTGTACATGACCATTAAATGATTCTAGGTCTCACACCCTTTCTTGATAAGATGGTGATTAGATAGATGCTTCCTTAGAGCTTTGAACCTTTGGTGTAGGTGATCCTTAGGAGGTAAACATTTGAGGTTCTTTAGAGATTCAAGTAAGTAGATGATCCTTCCTATAGGGTTAGTTTCCCTTTCAATTTTCCTTGCTTGATTGGGATCCTCCTTGTGAGCATGTTTCCTCCAGTGGAGGAATACATTGCATTATCATAAAGGGGTTGAGTCTATGAAAGCTCTCTCTAAGGAAGTGGATTTGGTTGAGTGCCTGTGGTAAGTTCCTGTGGAACTTACCTTATTTCCCACCTTCATTCTCCTAATCCTCTCCTTTCTTTTTAGGAACCTTCTTGAGGTAGTACAGTCCCTCCTGTGGTGGGAATTTTGCATACCTCTTGAAGGAGCAAAGCCTCTAGGATTCTCCCAAGCCCCTTTTAGTTGGTTGAGTGCCTGGGATAAGTTCCTGTGGACCTTACCCTGGTCTCCCAACTTTCAATTCCTTTCCCTAGGATAGAAGCCTTGTTTGTTTACTTGTGGATTGAATCCATTATCTGTCATAAATCCTTTTCCTCATTCATGATTGAGTGGTGTGTTGCATTAGGATAGTTCATGTTTAGTATAGTCTAGTATAGGTTCATGACTGCATTAAGAGGTTGAGTAGGTCTCCCTCTTCTTGTTTGCCTTAAGGGTTAAGGTGGTTCTCCCCTTGCTTGTGTGTTGTTTTTTTCTTTTTCTAATTGACTTATTTGCATATAGAGGTTGAGTTTGTCTCCCTCTACTTGTCTGTTTTGACTGTTTTCTTTTTTCCTGATTGCTAAGAAGTTGAGTTTGTCTCCTTCTGCTTGTATTGTTGCATTGCATGCATTTTACTTACAGTTATTTCTTTACAGTATTTTCTTTGTCTGTTTCTGTGTACCATTGCCATGTTCCCTTAGGAACTTTGACTTCTCTTGTTCAAAAGAAGTTATGACAGACATTAGGGTTCTAATCATGCATGATAACATTAGGTAGCTCCCTCCTAACCTCAATCATAGGATTAACTTGGCATGACAACATTAGGACTGTACAGTTTCCCCATAGAGTTCGTTCTCTTCTTATCTCTAAATAACAGTAAAAAACACAATAAAGGCCAGTTAGTACAAGCGCGTTACGAGCCTTAAGCTACTTGGGAAGTGATGATTGAGAGGTCTCCTCTCAATTGTCTAGAGTGTTTAGTGTATGTCATTTGGACGATATGCAGCGCATTCGCTCCTAAGTCATAGTCTCTAGTGTTGTACAAACTACAGACGACTAAAAAACACTTCTTCCATTAAAAAAACAGAAAACAAAGATCAAACATCTTTTTGTCCGCCCAGACCTTTAATCCTTGGAAACCCTTTTCAGAAGGAGAGTTTTGTTAACTCTCGGTTCTACCGCAAATGGTAAACTCCTAAGTCTCCGTCGAGCGAGTTGCATACACCAACTGCGGGAACTGTCTGTTAACCCTACTCGGATAAAAAAACAGTTGAACAAACCTGTGTTCCGTCGTTGCCCGAACTACGTTTGCTATGATCTTTCGTGCCGTGTGAAAGTACCTAGGCACGAGATGCGATATCTCGGCGAGCAACCTTCCCCCGTAACCCGTAGTTAGGCGAACTACGTAGACTCTGATTTCTCATTCCAAACAGTAATACGTAGGCATAGAACTGTTGTGTTCTGCCGAGTCATTTTCTTTTCTTTTCAGACCAGACTTTTAGATAGATAGATAAAACCAACCCGACAGATAAACACAACAAGCATGGATCCCATCGAGTACGATGGACGTGAGGGGTGCTAATACCTTCCCCTTGCGTAACCGACTCCCGAATCCAAACATTGGTTGCGATGACCTTGTCTTATACCCTTTTCGTCAGGTTTTTCCGATCGTTTCCTTTCCCCTTCTATGGGATAAATAACGAAAGGTGGCGACTCTTCTGTTTTGTCGGCACCTTATTTTCGCGGTAGCGACATATAGCACACTTGCAGTATCAATCAATAGGAAGTGTGGTGAGCACTTTTTCATCATAGATGTGTTGTATATTGCGGGAATCAAATGTAATATTTTAAGCATTGGTTAATTGCTTGAAAGGAATTAAATTACAAAATTCACATGGAAAAAAATGTTGAAAGTTATGGATGCAAATGGGAGTTTGATCCTAAAGGCCCTTATGGCTCAAAATAGAACTTTCAAAGTTGAATTGAAAGTAATGGAGCATATGTGTCTTATAACGACTGCTAGTAGAGAAGAATGGATATGGTATTATAGACTTGTGCATTTGAATTTCAAGGACTTCAATATTATGTAGAAAACTAACATGGTTACAGGGTTTTTATTGGTGAATATGCCAACTGAAGGACTTCAATGTTATGTAGAAAACTATGTTGGAACAATATTGTTCATATCCCTTAGATTTTGATGATAACAAAGTATTTTTTAGAACAAATAGGTATACTAACACATGTTCAAGTGTGCAAGATCACAAGCTAAGGGAAATTATGGTAGCAGATCTCAGATGTCCTGAGAGATGTCGAGACACTTGAGTTGTGCATAACTAAACAAGGCCAAAAACAAGAATATCCAAATAGTGCAAATACATTACAGTGTCATGATAGACGTTTCAATATCTATCAAGACATATATTTCAGAACATAACTAGAGACTAAATTTAACATAACAGAAAGATAAAGAACACCAAGATATGATGACCCAGTTCGGTGAACAACAACACCTACATCTAGGGGTTACCAAGTCAGGAATGAATCCACTATTAGTAGAATTAATTTAGAGCTAAACTCTTACGTTCACAACTCCTCACTTAGTCCCTACCTAATACAATTCTATCTAGAAATCACCATCTATATAAGAGAACCTCATATCAATTCCTAAATCACCTCAGCAATATCTAACAATCACAATCTCCGGCGACTGTATCAAACTGTTCAATTGAAAGACACCCCTTCAATTACAACATTCAGTCAAGACTCTTGACTAACAATAATACTTGAATTTGCTTAATAGCTTCATCCAAGAACAATATATAATTCGTTACCTACAGGCTTCTGGATATGTAAAACTATGTTTACCACAATGTATTAACTGATACAAAGGGTGACTTACAACACAAGAAAAGTAAACGAATCTCAAAACCCTAAACCCTTATAATTACTTTACAAGAATTTGTTACAAGGTCTAATCTCTCTCTCTACACCCTAGGTCTTGATATTCCTTTTATAGCCTTCAGCAATCCATGGGATTAGAAGTCTCTGTCCAATTTTTCCTTGATCTATGTTCTGGTTGCACCTTAAATCTTTGGAACAGATATGCAACAAATATGTTGTACCAGATCAAGATGTTGAGTCCATAATGCTAGGACATCTTGTATGACATGTTGTTTTATACAAATTTATTCTTGTTGGAACATCTTGTGCAACATCATGTTTTACCAAAATTTAGTCAAATCTGTCGAGCCTTCAATCTCTCCCTTTTGACAAGTTTTGGCTAAAACTCCTTCTGCATAATAAACCCATGAAGTAAAGAGGAGAAGAGTAGAAAGTCCTGAAGTCATTTCAGCCAGCCTGTAATGAACCTCCTGGAAGCTTTCATTCTTCATGTATAACATGCACCACCTGTTGTACGACGAGTATCCGAACCCTGGTGTACATAAGGAAGAAGATGCAAGCCATTGCCCCTCAAAACCAGTCCCAATATACCATCCTCCATTATCCAGGTTAGGGTTTCGAGGAGCAGACCCCAATTTTGGATAACTCAGAATACAAGACACAATTGTTTTCATAACTCAGATCACAAGACACAAAAAGAATACTTAGAAAAGAAACTGGGACACAAACAAGATGTCAGAACATTCCATCCAACATCCTTGTAAAACAACTGCAAGAACATACTTAGACCTCAACAAGAGATCAGTTATGTGTTATAATATGCAACATACAATTGGGATAGACACACAACCTATCTCCACCTTTTTAGCTAAAAATTGACAAAGATGCCCAACACAGGTCCATACCCACATGGTACTTACCCAAACCCGAACAAAAGCCATTAAGACTCGACATATCAAAAAGAAACACAGTCTGAAATAAAAGAATCTAAGACCCCTTTTAAATACCCAAGCAGTTTCTCTAGGAATTAACGTTCCATAGAAGTTATCGAAGAACAATTCAATGGGGATATAACTTTAGAGAGATAACTTCATCATAAATGAATGTGGACCGCCCAAATCAGATTTGACTGTTTCAACTTTAAGGAGAACCGTTCAAGGAATGCGCACGTACCAAGACACATGTTTTGCAAGCTTTCTTTAGATCACGCTCTCCACCGTCCAAAAAAAGCTACTTTGAAACAACCACAAGTCCTAAACAATGTCCTGGCATCTGGTCAGACTTTGTCTAGTCTCTCTCTTGTCCATTTTGAAGCATAGTCATAATGCTTACCAATGAACTTCACGCATACTCCTTTCATCCAGAATTAGAAAGTCCTAATCACGATGTCCAGACAGTATGTGTGACATCTCCCATTTATAAACAGAAGCTTCCATGGACCTTATTCCAAACTGTAGAAATAAATTCTCCCAGATAATATCTAATCCTGTTTATCAGGTCTCTTCTAAGAACCATGAACATAGTTGAATTACTTAAAAACCTTAAGATGTCAAGCTCGCAAGCAGAACTTATTAGGATAAAGCACCAACAGACTATGATGTTAAGACATTTAGTCTGACATCACAATCTCACATGAATTAAATGAACACCTTCATGCTCATAAGAGAAAGAAACAAAATAGGAGCACCAATAGACTTTTTGGATTAAGATCAACAATCACCATTGATCATTCTCCCCCTGAATACATCCATACAATGTACAAGTCCATCTTGAACCTTATAGCCATAGAAAAACTTATTCTTGAGATTAAATCCAATCAAGCCTGGAATGTTCATATTCCCTAAAGAGACATACACATTTTCTTAACCCCTTGGTTAATCAAGATGTCATCCACACATGGAAGTCATCAAACCCTTTTACCAAATGAAGAAGGAAACCTCCCCAACCTACTTCCTTCTCAAGATTCAGTCTTCCAGCATAACTAACCATTTCTAATCCACTTGGTAAGAACCAAAAAATTTCCTTTCTGAAGAGATGGTCAACTGAGGTTTCCAATAGATCACAGATGCAACAACTCGTAGATCATAATAGAAGGCATAATACCACAGAGAGAAATAAACTCTCACAAGCCTCATGAAGCTTCAACCCATAAGCACAATGTTCAGACATTTTATCTGACATTATAAAGTCAGGAAAGTAGTCAGGAAAGTATATAGAGTTTGAGGGAAGAGGAGTTATAACTAGGAAAGTTGGGAAAGTTTGGAAATTGAGGTATAACCTGAACACCCTAAATTCTTCGGATTAAGGAAACAAGTCCAACATGTAGATTTGTTCCATAGTACTTGGATTTGAGAAGTATTCCCCGAATAGTTCATAGTGATGGTCCGACATGATTAAAAAGAATCGCATGTATAAAGTTGATTGAGAGAATGACTTTTGGCGCCAAAAAATGATGAATAATGACGGTAAAGACAACTGGTCCTTCTAAGTTGAGTAACCCTCACCCGGTTACTTAGCCTAACGACGGTTAAATCTCTATAGTCGTCCCATAGTGACCGAAAAGGGGATTTAGGTATGTGGTTTTACCGTAATATTGTTTGTGTAATACCTTTGTTAACGGAGGGTTACCAAGAGAACTAGTTTTAGCTGATCGGAATAAAGACTTATGTATGAGTATCGACACACCTTACCTTCACAAATATTTTATTTGATGTGTACCATTTAATCTGAAAAATGTTTATCCAAGATTGCTGCTTGAGGTCAAGCAAAGGTTTAAGTTTAGGGGAGTTTGACCAGTGATTTTTATACGTTATTTTACCATGAGTTTTAGTTAATCGTCTTATGTGTCTAGTTGCAGTTTATTTCCTTTTATTGCATTTTATGCGTTGGTTTGGTATTTCTATTAATTTTAGGTTCAGGTAAGAAATCAAGGAGAACCAGAGTAAAAACTAGGAAAAACAACAGGAATTTGGAAGAGTTTTTGAAGGGAAATAGTGGTCTGACACGACCACCCGTGTCACCTGACATGCCCCGTGTCAGGAGGATGCCAAGAGAATGAAATTGATTAAAAAAGTAGTGGGCTGATACGGGTGCCCGTGTCACCTAACACGGCCCGTGTGAGCAAGTCTGGAGCAGACATTATTTTTATCAGGCAACCAAGGAACCAACACGGCCGCCCGTGTCAGCTGACACGACCCGTGTTGGCTGAAGTGCTTCATCTTCCAATTTTCTTGTTTTTGCGACCTGTGTGATCCCTAAGGGTATTTTGGGTATTTTTCTATTACTATGTTGGACATAGAAGTATTTAAGACGTGTTTTGAGAAGGAAAAAGAGACTTTTTGTCCAGAGAAGAATTACACGATCATGATTGGAGAGATCGAGGTGATTGGGGAACTGAAGATTTTCATGAGCGAAAGAAATTGAAGACCAAAGAAACCTATTATCTTGTAATGTCTAGTTTTTACTTTGTATTTTTTTTTTTGAATAATATGAGTAGCTCAACCCCCTAATGCTAGGGGGTTGTTGCACCCCAAAATTTGACCAACTACTCATCGCGATTTGGCTCATGTTTCGACTCATTTCATTTTGCATTTGCATACCACGTACATTGCATTTTTTCCAGTCAGATTGGTTTATCGGGATCACAGCCCTCTGATAGCATTTCAGACCAATACGAGGACGTATTTTGAGAATCGGTGCTCGTCCCGGTGTTTTCAGCTCTCGCTGTTGTTTTTGAGGACATCTCGGTGTCCTGATTTTTACCGTTTATTTCGATATAGTCGCTAATCGATTTAATCGACTTTCTCGTATTTTTAGGGTTTTTCCCTTATTTTTTAGAATTTTTATAGATTTAATTGATTTTTCTAGGTATTAGTTAGATTTTTTTAATAGATATTAATTGTTTTTATAGTTTAGTTTAATTTCCCTTTTTTAGGAATTTCTTTAATCATTTTAGATAATAGATTTTTAGAATAAATTATATATTTTAGATATTAAATAGAATTTTTAAAATGATTTTTAATAGAATATTCTTTTAATAGGTTTTTTTTTAAGTAGAAATTAATATAGTTTTTTTTTCTATTTTTGTTTGTATAGAAATTAGTGGAATTATTAGAGTTTTTTTTTTCTATTTTTATTAGTTTAGAGATAAGTAGAAATTAATAGAGTTTCCATTTTTTTAATAGATTTTAATAGTTAATATTCTTTTTTTAGATTTAATGGAGTTAATAGTTTTAGAGTTTAATTAGATTTTAATCATTTGTTTAGATGTTAATTAGAGTTTCTTAGTTTTAATTAGGATTAGATTTGTTTTAATTTTCATTTAGGTTAATTACTGTTTAATTTCCGTTTTGCATTTAATTGTAGTCTTAGTTAGTGTTAATTGCAGTTTTTAATTGTGTTCATTAGTGTTAATTAGCCTGAGTCTCATTTACTGGGCCGTGTGGCAGCTTTGGAGGCCCACAACCCCAGTCCAGGTGGCAGTCTATATAAGCACCCACGTTTCATGCTGAAGCCCCACTTCGTTTTGCCACGTTCACTCTCACCAGGTTCCACGTTTCACTCTCACACTCATCCACGTTTTTTTCTCTCAGCTTCCACGTTTCCATCTCCCATTACGCCACGTCTCACTCGGCCCTCTCTCTCTCCATCCACGCGTCTTCCATGCACCTTCCCTCCAGCCACCTGTCTTCACCCTAGCCTCACCGGATGCATGGCCGCCGGCCATGCAACCACCGCTCCAACCAACTCCGGCAACCACAACTAACTCCGGCCACCGTCAAAAACGCCAGAATCATTTCTTCCAGAAATCCTTTCCGATCATCTTCATCTACTTCGCCGGAAAATGCAAGAACCCACCGGAAACTTCATGTGAAATTCATCCATGATCATCATCTTCCCAGAATTCCTCAACCAACCTTCATAACCGTTCTTCGTTTTCCAGATTCTGTTCGAGCTTCCATCACTGACGTTTTTCCAGATCTTGATTCAGAAGACTCAATCGATCAAGAACCTTCATCAATGTTCTTGCAACTGTTTCCAGAAATTCATCCTAAGATCTTCATCAACCATCAACAACCTTCATCATTCTCCAGATTATCGAAGAACACCTTCAACGTCTTCGATCAACCTTCAACAAGAAGTGTTAGATCTTCACATGCATGTTCATATTCTTCGCAGATTTAGCAACAGCATCTTCAAGGATCGTCAACATATAAGGTTGTAAGGTCCTCATCAAGCTCAAGAATAGTAGCAAAAGATCCTTTCAAGAACCTTCATCTGAATCTCTGCATGTGCTTTCGTTGTTTGATGATCTTCGCCGATAAACATCCAGACAATCTGATACATCAAGATTCATCTTCTCCAGTTTTTTTTCTTTCAAGCATCATCATTGTTGGGTTTCTGTTTAGAACATTGACTTTCGTATCTTCACGAACCTCCTCTGAGATTGTTAAAACCAGGAGTTTAATTTTGGTGTCCAGATTTGTTCTAATGGCGTTGGTGTTGCTGGTTTGTTGTTGATGATAGAGTTCAGAAGGTTTTGGTTTGAGATTGTTTGAGAATGGTGGTGACGGCGCATGAACAGTAAAGGGAGAGAGAGCCTCTAGGGTTTCATAAGGGAAAAATGAGAATGAAGGGAAGAGTGGAGTTGGAAGGTGGACCGCGTATGGGATTTGGGCCTTGGGCCCATTGCTTGCTTATGTCCGTACACCTCCATTTTTCTTCATTCACCCTCCGTTTTTTGTTGGCATCTGGCTAATGGGCTGGGCCCTGAAGCCATTTCTGGTTACACCCTCCGTTCTGCTTCTACACCCTGTCCCCCGTTTTGGTGTTTTTGTTTTTCTGAATTTCTTATTGGGCCGGGCCCTAACTCTGCTGTATAGTTTTTGCTGCACCCCTGGCTGCAGTTTGCACCCCCCTGCTGTTTTCTTTGTTTTTTTATTATTTTCTTTTATTTTCTTGTCTAGATTTTTTAGAAGAAAGAATTTAAAGAAAAGAATATGTGATATAAAAATAGGGAAAAAAGGAAATATGTAATAAAAAAATAGTGAAATATAAAAATGATAGTATTTTAATATTTTCTTTTTTAGGATATATTTCCTTTTAGGATTTCACTTTTCATTTAGAAGTAGTTTTAAATGTCCATTTGTTAGGGGACTTTTTACACTTTTAGAAGTAGTTTTAAATGTCCATTTGTTAGGGGACTTTTTACACTTTTAGAAGTAGATTTAAAGGTCCACTTGTTAGGGGACTATTTTCCAGTAGATTTTCCATGTTAGATGGATAGGATTTTTTAGGAGTTTATTTTCCTGTACTCAATCATTGTACTCTTTCAGAATATTAATAAAATGAGATTTGTGTTGTGGTCTCCGTTCTACCCGTAGTTAGGCTGAACTACAGCTGCTCTGATTTTCTCTGATGAGAATATGTAGGCATAGGATGCGATATCCTAGCGAGCACACTAACCACTAACTTTTGTTCTCCTCGCTGCTGTGCGATCGAGACTTTCTCGCTGACGACTGATGTTATCCTTTTCTCTTGCCCAAGTGCATTTGAGACCAGACCGTAGTTCTAGTTCCCGTAGGTTCCCATACCTCGAAACCCGACATACTACGTCCGTTCTACCGCAAACAGGTACGCCTAAGTCTCCAATGGTCGAGCAGCGTCCACCTAACTGCTAGAATGCGTACGCTAGTATCGTCAACTTAATCTCTCACCCCCGTGTGACCGAGAACACCCTTGTCTAGCCGTAGTTAGCCTGAACTACGTCATGCTCTGATTTCTCTGATGAGAATACGTAGGCCCAAGACGCGACGTCTTGCCGAGCAAACCTAACCCGTAGTTTCCCGAACTACGCAGACTCTGATTTCTCGTTCTCTGATGAGAATACGTAGGCATAGAGTGCGACGCTCTATCGAGTCAGTTTCTTCCCGTTTAGATTTAGCAGCCGTAGATAGATTGTTTTGCATCCTTTAGACAAACCAAGCAAGCATGGATCCCGTCGAGTACGACGGACGTGAGGGGTGCTAATACCTTCCCCTTGCGTAACCGACTCCCGAATCCAGACAACGGTTGCGACGACCTTGTCTTACCCTTTTTTCGTTAGGTTTTTCCGATCGTTTCCTTTCCCGCTCTGAGGGATAAATAACGAAAGGTGGCGACTCTTCTGTTTTGCCGGCACCTTATTTTCGCGAAAGTGACAGCTGGCGACTCTGCTGGGGACTTGATAGTTTCCTAGGGATCCAACGTCCCGAAAGCGAGTCAGTTTGGGGATCCAACGTCCCCTGCGAGAGTCAATCCTAGCGCTTGTTTGCGTGTCTGTGGGTGTTTACTTTTGTTGTATTTTACTGATGTATTTACATTTCCCGCACTATATTATTATCTGTTACTATTGTGCTGTTGTGGGATGGGAGCTCTAATGAGTGAGAAGCCAGACCCAGGCTTGAGTGCACCATAGAATTAGTTGTGGAAATTAGTGGGCGCGTGCTTGCTTTGCAGGCACTAGTGTCTCATGAAATCCACCCTCAGACGAGGTTCTCCCGGTTGGCTTCTCTTTCAACCCTTTGGGTTGAGACGGTTGCTGGTTTGGTGGATTGTCGACTCTGGGGACCGATCATTTATGATTCAGCTAAGTGAGGCCGCTTCATGAGCTGGTGATGCCACACCTTCTGGGTATCGTGTCACCCCTCTTGAAAGTCTGTGACGCTGATGAACGCATAGGATGCCGAGCTTGTGTCAGTTTAGGACCATACCCGTTAGTGGGATGGTTTTTTTTGCAGGAAACTTGACTTCCAGCCTACCCGATATCTTGGTTTTCTCTCGTCAGAGCAGACTTATCCCGTCAGTAGCGCAGCAGCAATCAGAACTTTGTGGGGGCTGTGATCCCGTGTTTGCTGCATCTTGCATTGCATTTGCATGAACATTCCTGCATCATATTGCATGCCATTCACCAGCTAGTCAGAGCTCTTATTCGGCCGTTGTTTTGATTCTGAAGGTGAGTGCTGAAGACGACCAAGGGGTTGAAGCAGATTTGATCAGAATCAAGCAGTGAAGTCAGTTGACAGTTATTGGTAGCTATGTCAGAGAGCAGCTTCCAGTTTGTTGATACCTTGTCAGGTTTCACTGTGACGTCCAATCCTTTGTATGGATCTACGCATGACGAAGACTTTCCGCAAGTGAACAACCTTACTGCAGCTCAGCTTGTACAGCCTTCTGTTGAAAACCGAGGTCTACGTGAGCAGTTTGTTGTCCGAGATGAATGTTCTCCTTCTGTCGATATCTCAGACTACCAGAGTTTTGCCTTCCCTGTGCCAAAGTCCCGAAGAGAGGTCCCGATAGCAAAGACCGAAGACCCATTAGCTCCCGTGTATGCTGGAAGGTTTCGTGCATTGGATGAAAGATTCAAAGCCTTGAAAGGTAAAGACGCTATTGACCCTAGTGCTGCAGACGTGTGTCTGGTTCCTGGCCTAGTGTTACCTCCGAAGTTCAGAGCGCCGAGGTTTGAAAAGTACAAAGGGGATAGTTGCCCGAAGCAACATTTCGTGATGTTCTGCCGAAGAATGACTTCGTTTGTGCACAACGACAAGTTGATGATTCACTGCTTTCAGGACAGTCTGATTGGGGCATCTCTGAGTTGGTATATGCAGTTAGAGAGTGATCAGATCCGATCATGGGTGGATTTAGCCAATGCCTTTCTAAAGCAGTATGACTACAATCTTGATGAAGCTCTTAGTCGCATGCAGCTGCAAGAATTGTCTTAAGGGAACAATGAACCTTTCAGGAAGTATGTTCAGAGATGGAGAGAATTTGCTGCTAGAGTGCAACCACCGCTTCTAGACCGAGAGTTAAAAGGCATGTTCGTAAACTCCTTGCAGAGCCCGTACTTCGAAAGAATGCTTGGAGTTGCACCAAATTTCTCTGAATTGGTAAGGGCAGGAGAGCGCATCGAGTATGGTGTAAAGACTGGAAGAATCCCGAATGTTTCAAGCGGTCAGGCTAGTGAAATTGAATCTCTCTGTAGCTTTCAAACTGATGAAGGAGTTGTGGTCAATGCAATCATGAATGATGTTGGGTATCTTCAAGACGAATCGGTGAAATATGTTGGTTCTCCGTCTTCTCAGCGGTCAGTATCTTCTGTGTCTCGTTATTCTGGACAGACTATGGTGCCGAGGGCACCACATCGGGAACTTTATGTCGCTCCTCATGCTAATCCACGAGCCCGTGGCCGAGGTTATCAAAGTCAGCGTCAGAATCAGAACCGACCTCGTAACAACTTGGAACGAAGGAATGCTCCTTCTCATCCAGTGCATGTGCCGTATAGCCAGATTCTGCCACGTTTGATTCAGAATTCTTTGGTGGAACCGAAAGCTCTTAAGCCCGTGCCAGAACCTTACCCTCCTGGGTACAACCCTCATGCTCAGTGTGGTTACCATGGTGGATCTTCAGGGCATTCAACTGAAGATTGCAAAGCTTTTCAGGTAAAAGTGCAACAGTTGATCGACAAAGGGTGCATTTCCTTTCCAGATGGAGTTTTGGTTGTGCATGACAACCTCTCAGCTGTCTGAGCTCGCAGATTCAGAGGGTTATTTCCAGAGGCCAGTGGTCCAGACAGGCAGACGTCCTCAACATTGGCAGTCCTCAGACTTCTTATCATTTGCATTTGTAGTTTCTTTTCTATTAGTTACTACTTGCTGTTAAACATTGTTTGTTTCGAATGGTAATATTAATAAAGTGACTGTGCATTTTTTCTGAATTAATCATGTCGTTGTCACTCATTTACTGCATTGCACTGACACTTGCACTTTATTCACTCCACTTTATCACTATGATTAGCAAAGATTGGAGGGAGGATGACGAAACTGAATACTCATAATCGATGATCATATGCTTTCAGATAAAACCTTGCCTATGATGTACATGCATTGTTTCAAATCCCCTAAACACCGGAGAGATAAGGAAGAGAATCCCTTGTTAACCACTTCGAGCCGAGAAGTAGGAGTTTTCTGTCAGACTTTTAAACCCTCACATCTTAACCCGGGGTAGGGTAGTTGTCAGTTAGCTTGATCGAGCGTTCAAGTCTTATAGAGGAGTGTTGTCTTTCGAGGACCAATCACACCGCATTTTTCCCCAGAGGTTGTACCTCATCAACCACAATGGTTAAACCTCGCCAATCAGGAGTGAGACAGTTATAAACCTCTCGGAGGAATCCAGACATCCAGTGTCGCACGACTTGTTCCAAGAAAAAAAAAGGAATAGAAAAGCCCGCTAAGTAAAAGAGAAAAGCTGGAAAGCAAATGCTTAGGCAAAAATCAGGGCACCCCGCTGGACTTCAAAAGAAAAATCGAAAAGAACTCTGAAGAGTCAGTCCAGGCAAAAATTAGGGAATCAAAAGAATGAAAAAGAAAGGATATAAAAAGAAAAATCCTCAAACAAGGACAAAGTCGTGTAGATACAGATGCCGAAACAAAAGAGGAGTAACTGTCACTCCGAAACACCTTGTGAATTCTTTAATCAGTTGTTCTCAATGTTCAACATACCTCTCGAAGAGGCGAGCGCTCGAGCCAAGTTAACTGAACTTTAGGATCGAAGATCATCACGTAGAAGGGGTGGGTACAAATCATAATTTGAGCCAAATATCCTTTGTTTCACGAACCGTGAACCCGACCACGATACAACCCTTAAAAGACCTAATTGAGGCAGGGTTTATTCTGAAAGCGCATTATGATAAGGTTGAGTAACCTGACTCCTTCTTGATTTGCTAATCATATCCTTGTTGTATTTTTCACTGATCGAATCAGCACTACGTTTGAACTCCTTGGTTCATTCGTCACTCACTAGTATGACACGTAAATGAGTGGCAAATTTTTTTCAAAATCTGCATGAACACTGCATTAAAATTACCATTCGTGAATAAACAATTTTAATTGCAGGTCAGTAGTTGATACAGAGAGTAGCCAATCAGGACTGAAGCGTAGCAGTCTGGATCAGAATGGTATACTACGAAACCCTGTGAATCTGGGGCATCGAATGCCAGTGAGTTTGGAATCAGTTTGTCTGAGGACAAGTCCCGAAGCATCAGTTGATTTTGGGACAGTTTGTTCGAGAAGCGGTTGATCAGAAGTGAATCTTCTCGAGACCCATTCAGGGGCAGCTATCCAGAACTCTTGTGATTTAAGGGCAGGTCCCTCCAGTGTTCAATCAGAGTAGGTTAAGTCGCTCACCGCTCGTTCAGGGGCAAGCTACTTCAGAGATAGTGAAACCAACCATGCTGAGAGCTGGTTAGTTGAGGATGAATCCTCCCGTTGTACAGATATCAGGGCAAGCCATCTGAAGATTGTCTCGTTGCCAGCTGCTTTCTATTCAGAATGAATTTTCCCAAGAGTCGGATTGGGGCAAGTTGAATTGCACTGGGGCAAGTTGTTCAAATGAGTTTGTTCACCCTATCAAGAGTTGAGTGTCGGGGAATCGTGTCATTACCTACCAAAAACCTAAACCTTCTGAGGAAGCCTCGCTGTCATTGGGTAGTTATCCTACAGCCTAACCTGTTACTTGGCTGAACCTTGTAACTAAACCGTTTTAAAGTCCAGTTCTCGTCTGGCAAACCGGAGATCAGTTCTCGTCTGAAATCCAAACCAGAAACCAGCCCTGTCTGGTCACCCTTTCTGTAACCTATTGTTTAACCAGTTCTCATCTGGCCAACACAGTTTTAAAGCCCAGTTCTCATCTGGCAAACCAGAAATTAATTCCCGTCTGATATCCAAACCGTAAGTCAGTTCTCGTCTGACAACCTAATATATTTTGCCATCAGGTCTCATCTGATAGTCCACCTTGAATGCTAGTTCTCGTCTAGTATGTCCCTTTCAAATCCACTTTTGTTGGTAACCAGAAATGGATCCCTATCACCATGAACCTATCCCTAAACCAGAAAAAGCCTAATTGTACCTGGCCCGATGATTCCTAGTGACTCGTATGTTGTCACATTCCCCGACACGAGGCTCGAGTGATCCCAGCTCCATGATTGGTATTCTGTATTCCCTGTGTTGATATTGTTGAATCAGGATTGTTTTCTCAGCAGAGACGTACAGTTTGAGATTGGTTCCCCTGAGCAGTTTGAGACTGCAGCAAATTGAGATGGCATTCGTCCCTTATCAGAGCAGGATCAAGATTATCCTCAGCAGGGCGAGATTGATATTCCCGGCAGAGTATGGCCATCCCAAGCGTTGAACGTTGATTAGCCTGATACGCTACTTTCTCAAGTGGGTTGAGATTGAAGCTTTCCCTGACTGGTAGATTTGGGTTTATTTCCCCAGCAGTGGGACTGATGCAATGTTGTATCCCCACAGAGTCCGAGTTTGACTCCTTCCCCTCCGAGTCCAGGTCATTGACTCATTCTTCAAGCAGAGGTCGACATTGATTTCATCACTGAGTAATCTCCAGACGGGTAGATTTTGATGTCAGCCATAGAAGAGTTATTGCTCAACAAATTGCTTTGTACCCTATAAGGGCTTAGGGTGATCTAAAAGGACCGTTCAGGGTTGTGTTCCTCAATGAAGTGAGATCCAATTTCAGTGATCGATTGTTATCTTCCGCAGACGCCAGAGGTGTTTCCTGGATAGGATCGGTATATCTCCATCAGAGTTGTACAATGAGTAGCTAAGGATTGATATACCCAGCAGTGTTGATACACAGGTATTCCTCGTCAGACTTGATAGTCCAGCAGGTGTTACCCAGAAGGGTCAGTCTCCGTAAGGCGTATGCAAGATTACCCTCAGCAAATCAGGATTGATATCCCCGATAGAGTGCAGCAGCATCTCCCTGTAGAGTCTGAATGCGAGACCAGGAGCATTGATATGTATCCCCAAGCAGAGAAGATTCTCTCCCCAATCAGATGTATCCTGAAGGAACGTCATCTCCTCAGCTGAGTCAGGCGCCGAAGCGCGTGTTCATCCCCCAGCACCGGGTCACAAGTGCAGGTCTCGTAGGAAACTGTTCGTTCACTGAAGTGTGCAGCAACTGATGGTGCAAGACTGAAGTCTCCATCGGAATTGAAATTCCCCACCAGAGTCGTACTCTCCCCCGAAGGCGGATGATTCCTTCTTCCCCAACGGAATTGAGATTCCTCGCAGAGCCGTACTCTCCAGCGAAGCAGAATGATTTCTCCTTCCTCGGCCGAGTTTGCAGATACCCAAGAGAGCCGAATCCTTGGAAGTTGCTCAGACCATGATTGGTTTTCCCCAGTAGAGTGTTGAATAGCTGACGCTGTTTTTCCCCACCGGAGTCGTCTCTCCAGAAAAGTTTAGCCGCGAAGGCCGCGCAGTTTATTTCTGCGATTGACATTGTTTTCCTCAACAGTTTGTGGTCTGAATACCCAGATGGGCAGGTTCAGGTTCTCGTAGAGCTTCATTCCCCTGCATCAGTCATCTGAAGATCATTTCCTCAGGCGGAGTCCAATTGAGATTGGCATGACCTTGTTCTCCTCGGCAGGATGATTCCTCCTCTCCTCCAGAGTGGTTCTTTCTCCTTGACAAGAGGCTTTTCCCTTCAGCATTTATTTTGCTGATGGGGCCATAGCATTTTGCATGATTGCATAGCATTTACCCTGAAAACGCGTAGCATTTCCACCGTGTGGAGCATTACGTCATTGTCAAAGCATATGCATACGAAACATGATCTAGGTTGCTACCGTTCTTGTTTTGCAGGTGTTCCGTCGCAGAAGTGATTGCTCAGGATGGTTCCTGACATTCTCCCCAACGAAGTCGCTTGCTCAAGATGATTCTTGAGATCCCCAAAGAAGTCTTCGGTTCAAGATGATTCTTGAATTCCTCAGCAGGGCCGTTTGCTTAAGATGATTCTTAAGACCCCAGTGCAGTCACCAGAGTCGGTTGCTCAAGTTGATACTCAGAGTCCTCAGAATGGTTTGCCCAGGATGATTCCTGAAATCCCCAATAGAGTGTTCGCTCAGGATGATTCCTGAAATCTCCAGAATGGTTATCGGTTCAAGATGATTCTTGAAGTCCCCGGCGGAGTTATTTGTCCAAGATGATTCTTGAAGTCCTCAGCAGAGTTGATTCATCCAGAATGATTTCTGAACCCCCGGAGCGGAGTTACTTGATAGTTCTCCAGAATCCTCGGCGGCGATGCGTCATCCCCAGCAGGTTTCTAAACGGCGAAGTTGAAATCTCCCTTAAAGACTCCATGATTGAAGTCTGACCGTGTTAATGAAGCAGTTCTCTCAGCTGATGCAGAGTGCCTGATGGCAGAGGTTTAGATGTCCCCAGTTGGCTCATGATTGACCAAGAATCCTATTCCCAACCTGATGGTTGAAGTCCGGCTGATGCCCGACAGTAATGCGGAATGCCTGATGGCATGATCAACCTGATGGTTGAAGTCCGACTGATGCCCGACAGATGTCTTTGAATGCCTGATGGCATGATCAACCTGATGGTTGAAGTCCGGCTGATGCCCGACAATCTCTTTGAATGCCTGATGGCATGATCGACTATGTATTACCGGTTACCGCGTGACCAATTCCCCAGTAGGGTTGTCGTGCAACTATTATGCTCAGTGTCGAAGGTGTTCCTACCGGCCAGAGTATCGTTCACCTGTGTGTGGTATCCAGACCTCCAGCAAGATCATTGACACGTGTTCAACTTATCATTCTCTCCAACAGAGTCTATTATTCAAGTTCATATTTCCCCAATGGATTTTCTTCACCCTGACAGCGAGGTCAGACGATGTTGAGAGTTGACAGCGAAGTCAGATTATTTTGAGTACTTGACGGCGATGTCGGGTGTTTCCCAGAGTTATAGTGGGCTGGCGGCGATGTCAGATAGTTTGGTTCCCCAGCGGCGAGGTTGGATGTTTGTCTGACGGTGATGTCAGATAGTTTGGTTCCCCAGCGGCGAGGTTGGATGTTTGTCTGACAGTGATGTCGGGTAGTTTGATTCTCCAGCAGCAATGTCGGATGTTTGTTTCTGGCGGCGATGTCAGGTGATTTAGTTTTCCAGCGGTGATGTTGGGTGTTTTGGTTGTCCGACGGCGATGTCAGACGCTTTATTTTTATGAACGCCTGACGGCGGGGTCCGGTGTCTGATGTCCATGTCAGAGGAATTTAATGTGGATAACTGACGACAAGGTTCAGATCAGTATGTCTCCAGCTAGTTGTCGTGCAGCTATTATTTCAGTGTTCGAAGATTCGTTCCCGCCAGAGTACCGTGTACTTGTGCAGTTGGCAAATTTCCGGGTTTATCGGTATTCAACCGTCTTCTACCTTTGAATGTTTGAAATTCGTTCGCTCTTCAACCCTTCAGGTCCAAGCCGTTTGAATAGGGGCAGCTGTTGCACCCCAAAATTTGACCAACTACTCATCGCGATTTGGCTCATGTTTTGACTCATTTCATTTTGCATTTGCATACCACGTACATTGCATTTTTCCAGTCAGATTGGTTTATCGGGATCACAGCCCTCTGATAGCATTTCAGACCAATACGAGGACGTATTTTGAGAATCGGTGCTCGTCCCGGTGTTTTCAGCTCTCGCTATTGTTTTTGAGGACATCTCGGTGTCCGGATTTTTACCGTTTATTTCGATATAGTCGCTAATCGATTTAATCGGCTTTCTCGTATTTTTAGGGTTTTTCCCTTAATTTCTAGAATTTTTATAGATTTAATTGATTTTTCTAGGTATTAGTTAGATTTTTTTAATAGATATTAATTGTTTTTATAGTTTAGTTTAATTTCCCTTTTTTAGGAATTTCTTTAATCATTTTAGATAATAGATTTTTAGAATAAATCATATATTTTAGATATTAAATAGAATTTTTAAAATGATTTTTAATAGAATATTCTTTTAATAGGTTTTTTTTAAGTAGAAATTAATATAGTTTTTTTTTTCTATTTTTGTTTGTATAGAAATTAGTGGAATTATTAGAGTTTTTTTTTCTATTTTTATTAGTTTAGAGATAAGTAGAAATTAATAGAGTTTCCATTTTTTTAAATAGATTTTAATATTTAATCTTCTTTTTTTTAGATTTAATGGAGTTAATAGTTTTAGAGTTTAATTAGATTTTAATCATTTGTTTAGATGTTAATTAGAGTTTCTTAGTTTTAATTAGGATTAGATTTGTTTTAATTTTCATTTAGGTTAATTACTGTTTAATTTCCGTTTTGTATTTAATTGTAGTCTTAGTTAGTGTTAATTGCAGTTTTTAATTGTGTTCATTAGTGTTAATTAGCTTGAGTCTCATTTACTGGGCCGTGTGGCAGCTTTGGAGGTTCACAACCCCAGTCCAGGTGGCAGTCTATATAAGCACCCACGTTTCATGCTGAAGCCCCACTTCATTTTGCCACGTTCACTCTCACCAGGTTCCACGTTTCACTCTCACACTCATCCACGTTTTTCTCTCTCAGCTTCCACGTTTCCATCTCCCATTACGCCACGTCTCACTCGGCCCTCTCTCTCTCCATCCACGCGTCTTCCATGCACCTTCCCTCCAGCCACCTGTCTTCACCCTAGCCTTACCGGATGCATGGCCGTCGGCCATGCAACCACCGCTCCAATCAACTCCGGCAACCACAACTAACTCCGGTCACCGTCAAAAACGCCAGAAAATGCCAGAATCATTTCTTCCAGAAATCCTTTCCGATCATCTTCATCTACTTAGCCAGAAAATGAAAGAACCCACCGGAAACTTCATGTGAAATTCATCCATGATCATCATCTTCCCAGAATTCCTCAACCAACCTTCATAACCGTTCTTCGTTTTCCAGATTCTGTTCGAGCTTCCATCACTAACGTTTTTCCAGATCTTGATTCAGAAGACTCAATCGATCAAGAACCTTCATCAATGTTCTTGCAACTGTTTCCAGAAATTCATCCTAAGATCTTCATCAACCATCAACAACCTTCATCATTCTCCAGATTATCGAAGAACACCTTCAACGTCTTCGATCAACCTTCAACAAGAAGTGTTAGATCTTCACATGCATGTTCATATTCTTCGCAGATTTAGCAACAGCATCTTCAAGGATCACCAACATATAAGGTTGTAAGGTCCTCATCAAGCTCAAGAATAGTAGCAAAAGATCCTTTCAAGAACCTTCATTCGAATCTCTGCATGTGCTTTCGTTGTTTGATGATCTTCGTCGATAAACATCCAGACAATCTGATACATCAAGATTCATCTTCTCCAGTTTTTTTCTTTCAAGCATCATCATTGTTGGGTTTCTGTTTAGAACATGGACTTTTGTATCTTCACGAACCTCCTCTGAGATTGTTAAAACCAGGAGTTTAATTTTGGTGTCCAAATTTGTTCTAATGGCGTTGGTGTTGCTGGTTTATTGTTGATGATAGAGTTCAGAAGGTTTTGGTTTGAGATTGTTTGAGAATGGTGGTGACGGCGCATGAACAGTGAAGGGAGAGAGAGCCTCTAGGGTTTCAGAAGGGAAAAATGAGAATGAAGGGAAGAGTGGAGTTGGAAGGTGGACCGCGTATGGGATTTGGGCCTTGGGCCCATTGCTTGCTTCTGTCCGTACACCTCCATTTTTCTTCATTCACCCTCCGTTTTTTGTTGGCATCTGGCTAATGGGCTGGGCCCTGAAGCCATTTCTGGTTACACCCTCCGTTCTGCTTCTACATCCTGTCCCCCGTTTTGGTGTTTTTGTTTTTCTGAATTTCTTATTGGGCTGGGCCCTAACTCTGCTATATAGTTTTTGCTGCACCCCTGGCTGCAGTTTGCACCCCCTGCTGTTTTCTTTGTTTTTTTTATTATTTTCTTTTATTTTCTTGTCTAGATTTTTTAGAAGAAAGAATTTAAATAAAAGAATATGTGATATAAAAATAGGGAAAAAAGGAAATATGTAATAAAAAAATAGTGAAATATAAAAATGATAGTATTTTAATATTTTCTTTTTTAGGATATATTTCCTTTTAGGATTTCACTTTTCATTTAGAAGCAGTTTTAAATGTCCATTTGTTAGGGGACTTTTTACACTTTTAGAAGTAGTTTTAAATGTCCATTTGTTAGGGGACTTTTTACACTTTTAGAAGTAGATTTAAAGGTCCACTTGTTAGGGGACTATTTTCCAGTAGATTTTCCATGTTAGATGGATAGGATTTTTTAGGAGTTTATTTTCCTGTACTCAATCATTGTACTCTTTCAGAATATTAATAAAATGAGATTTGTGCTGTGGTCTCCGTTCTACCCGTAGTTAGACTGAACTACAGCTGCTCTGATTTTCTGTGATGAGAATATGTAGGCATAGGATGCGATATCCTAGCGAGCACACTAACCACTAACTTTTGTTCTCCTCGCTGCTGTGCGATCGAGACTTTCTCGCTGACGATTGATGTTATCCTTTTCTCTTGCCCAAGTGCATTTGAGACCAGACCGTAGTTCTAGTTCCCGTAGGTTCCCATACCTCGAAACCCGACATACTACGTCCGTTCTACCGCAAACAGGTACGCCTAAGTCTCCAATGGTCGAGCAGCGTCCACCTAACTGCTAGAATGCGTACGCTAGTATCGTCAACTTAATCTCTCACCCTCGTGTGACCGAGAACACCCTTGTCTAGCCGTAGTTAGCCTGAACTACGTCATGCTCTGATTTCTCTGATGAGAATACGTAGGCCCAAGACGCGACGTCTTGCCGAGCAAACCTAACCCGTAGTTTCCCGAACTACGCAGACTCTGATTTCTCGTTCTCTGATGAGAATACGTAGGCATAGAGTGCGACGCTCTATCGAGTCAGTTTCTTCCCGTTTAGATTTAGCAGCCGTAGATAGATTGTTTTGCATCCTTTAGACAAACCAAGCAAGTGTGGATCCCGTCGAGTACGACGGACGTGAGGGGTGCTAATACCTTCCCCTTGCGTAACCGACTCCCGAATCCAGACAACGGTTGCGACGACCTTGTCTTACCCTTTTTTCGTTAGGTTTTTCCGATTGTTTCCTTTCCCGCTCTGAGGGATAAATAACGAAAGGTGGCGACTCTTCTGTTTTGCCGACACCTTATTTTCGCGAAAGCGACAGGGGTGTCCCTGATTTGAATATGTAATGACTCTGATATTAGTATTGTAATAACATTTCCTTTGTTTTCATAACTGATTTGATCTCTAGTTATTCTTAATGCTTGCCCTATCGAACCCACAGGGTTTGATTTTCGATTAATGATTAGGCTGGACTGTCGTTGTAATGCTTTGCTTTTGGTTATTTTGTAGTAGATATCACCTAGGACTAGGGATACCCTATATGAACCAGAATATTCTTGATAATTGATTGCTTAATTTCATTTATAATTCTCTATGCACATAGGAATTAGGGTGGATGATTAAAGGTTTTCTCACTAAGGACTTAGGAGTAAACAATCTAAAGAATCGATAATTAGTTAGTTACAATAAGTTGTTGCAGTGTTAATTCAGAGTTGTTACTGAGTCGGATCATACACTTCCCCTAGCATGTTACTCATATCTGTTTAAACCACTTAGTCATTTTCTCTCTTTTACTTGCAAATATTTTTATAATGAAACCAAACAATCTCAAAACCCCAAGTGCTTTTGTTCAACTGAATTACTAGAGAACTTGTATTTCCTACGCAGTCCTCGAGATCGATATTCAGGGAATTTCCCTTTTATTACTACATTGGCAAAATAGTACACTTGTTATTTTATTACAAAGTCAACACCCATTCTTAAGCATCCAAATAGGAGAATCCCTCTGACAGATACCAGTATGATTGACAATAACTATGAAGATATAGATTGAGCATCATACCAAAAACAGACTTCTCTACGAGATCTGCTTCTCCTCTGCCCCTCAATCTTCTATCATCCGCGTTGCACAGTACATCACAAGCCAAAGTACATCAACACTATCAAGCAACAAGCTTGAGCAGGTAGTTCCTTAGAGCACACTCTAAAGACACTTTCCAAACAGAATGCCTTTAACAAGGTCCTTGATCATACGGGAACAACAGAATTAGAGCTTCCATTACTAACACCCCCTTACCCCAGACAGAACTTTGGATTGCACATTTCAAACAACTTAGATGAAAGACCAAGAAATCATTAACTCTCTTGAGCTTTTGCCATTGCATGATTCACAAAGGTTGAAATAGAATTTAGCATCATTCATTCTGATGTTTAGAACAATGTCAGAACATTTGATTCACATCAATGACTGGACTAACTACACATCCTTTAGACTTCCAGACATTATCCAACCTTGATTGTTTATTCCACAATAGCAGAGCAAGAGTTCCATGTTCTCATATACTTGATCATGAAATCAAGTTTGAGTAAACAACCTCCATCCTGTATATAAATGGAAAAACAACAACCAATCCTTTTCAAGATGACTTAAATACCTTGATGACACTTTGCTTCAAGCACAATTCTCCAAGAGAATCGTTCACACAAGATCATAGTCCACACCAAAGCCAAACCTAATAGAGGTTGTAGTCATAGGATAGACGACTATTAGCAAGATCACCCAGAAAAGTCTATAAGATGTCAGGTTGATGTCCTAGACATATTTTATTGACTTCCATATGCATGAAATCTAGTAGAGATGTCTTCAGCACAAATCAGGCCACAAGCTCTTTCAAAGGATAACCAGGCGTCTATCTCCAGATCAAAAATAAACTGACCTAAAGACAACTTACTAAAGTTGATGGTGTCTTGCTCTTCACTTTTCCAACATACATATACAAGACAAAACTCTTGGATAGAGGCTTCCTAGATAACAGACCAAAAGACTCTACAAGACCAATCTGTTGCGGTGAGAATCGTGATACCAAGCTATTGATTAACTTGAATCTTAATTCTTAAATTCACAACCGGACTTTAATTTATCCAAAGGAAAGGTCTAAAGAAAGAAAAAACCTTTTTCGCGATGTAACAACAACGCTAAGAGATTCGAGGATCGGGGATTGGTTATGCATAGGATAGGTATTTCACATCTTAAACATCTGTAGTATCCTACAGGAACCTTTTGTTTGTTTGTACGCTAAGTTTGGTAAATGTTTGCTAAGGATTGGGTTGGGTAAA
Source organism: Lathyrus sativus (assembly GCA_963859935.3). Classification (NCBI taxonomy): domain Eukaryota; kingdom Viridiplantae; phylum Streptophyta; class Magnoliopsida; order Fabales; family Fabaceae; genus Lathyrus; species Lathyrus sativus. The sequence goes on from OZ012740.1 coordinate 465,322,477, forward strand.
AAATGGTGTAGGTTAAGACCTAAAGATAGTTTCTAAGTTTGCTCGCAAAGACGTCGCGTCCTCTGCCTACGTATCCTAACTAGGATAGAATAAGAGCAATCGTAGTTCACCTCACTAGGGTTAAAGAACACTTGATTATGATCAAGGTTCAAAGGGGAACAAACATAACAATGCTTGTATAAAGGTTAACAAAACTCTCTATATCTATGTTGAAACACACAAGCACACAAGAGGGGAGTAAGTAATCATTACTATGATTCTTACATAGAGTTTACAAACTCTATCCTAGGGTTCTAGTTGAAGAACACTCCTAGTGTAGGTAAGGCTTTCTAGACTTAAAGCAAAGTCTAATGGCTTATATGTTCTAACTTAACTAAGCTAGGGTTTAAGATGACTTCACAAAGTCAAGGCAGGGTAATGAGCTATCCATGACACAAGGGTCAATGGAGAGACTTTTCCTTTGGAAGGAGAGAGAGGAGACAACTTGGATGAGAACTAAAAAGTTCCATCACTTGAGGAAGAAATACTTAACAAAGCAAATAAACAATTAAGCAAGATGAAACAAGATTATAATCAAGTAAGCATGCATATCACAATAGGCAAGGATCAAATAATACAAATGGTTACAACCGAAAATTAAATATCTTAACAAAGATGGAAACATATCTTGACAAAGACAAAAGGAACAATCATGTAAACAAATCACAATTTGAAGGTAAGCATATCATAGGTTTAAGGTATAACAAATGTAACAACATTTAGGCATTGATGACAATCAAATACGTAAGGACTGATCACAACAGTTAAACTCAAAAATTTTAGGAAGAGAACAATAACTCATGGTAACAATCAACAAGAAAATGAAATCTCAATATGTTGACATACATAAAGAAATCCAATATCAATAAATCTCACAAGATAAAATAAGCATGGTATAAGGGAAATTTAATCGAAACATACGGTAACGACCTAAGAATGAATCTACTAACAAGCAGGCAAGAAGCATTGTAAAAACAAGCAATTATGAGATTACAATCCATTTAATACAACTAGACATCACAATGAAAAAGTTGCAAAAAGAACGGGTTGAAAATAATGAACGATGAATAAGTTATGAAATTTTGAAGTTTGATTGATTTTATGATAATAAAACCACACAAATAAATAAAATAAAAAAAGAAAGAGAAAGGGCAAAGCTAGGAGTTGAACCCAGGCCCTTGTGTCTACAAACACACAACAACAATCAATTGGGCACAACACGCGCGCTGGATGGAAATGGCAAGTGAAAGAGGTACTTAAGGCACATGCTTCTACCACTGGGGTGGCTATACATCCGTGTATTAAGACACCCCCATAAATACATAAGGCTAAGTTCTCATGATTTTCTGGGCCAAACACAAACCAATCAAACCAAAAAACGTGAAGGATTCAAACATGATCAAAACTCAATCATTTTTTATGAAACTTTAGTCAAACCTGACTTTTTTTTAACAAGGATTATGATGGTGTCCATAAAATTTTGGAATAAAGCCTCATACAAAAAACACAATAGAATATGCATATGGAAGACTTGAGATGCATTTTGAAAACTAACACCAGCTATGAGTTTAAATACATCAAAATGTAATGCACACAAGTCATATATGTCATAACAGAAGTATTGCACATTTAGGGCTCAAGCATAAACCAATAGAAATGCAAGTGACAGATGAATTGCAAATGTAGCATAAAAATGCAGCAAACTGTTAAGACAACATAATGGTATTTTGGGATGCCACTCAATGAACATGGATCAAACCAAATGTATGATGAGATGACAGATGTGAACAAGATGCAAACATGATTAGGAATGAGTTCAAGCAATGATATCAATCAAAACAATGTTTAATCAAAGAAGGGCACATGAAATTGCAAAGATGTTGCTGCTATCCAGAATTTACACATAAGGGCCAAACATGGATGAAGCTTTCAACATGATCATATCAGAACCAATGCAAACATGAAGAAACATATAGAATGCAATGTGAGAACCAGAAGATCACAATCATAATGTCAAACTCAAATTCACAACTGTCATGCCAAGTAGAAGATTTGAAGAAAAATGCAACTTGGAGGCTAGATCATGTAATAAGCATAATCTGCTTGAGCAGACCACAGACACAAACCATAAACATGATAATAAATGTGTCTATACCTCAAAATTGGCCACAAACAACCTAGAATTGAAAGTCCCCTATCAACTGCTCACTTAGGCATAAAATGAACAAATTGACACATATCATGATTGGAACAGATTGGGACTCAAAGGATACCACACACAAGCCTTAAATATAAGTGTGAATGAGTCTAGCACTTGAAATTGGTCATGAAATGCATACAACAAAAAAAAGTTTATCAGGTGGCAATTGTATCAAACATGGTGAGTGGGGCTGTCAAGCAGAAAAGCATAGCATACACAAAAACTGTTGGTTCACATACACCTACAACTTCTAAATACTATCTAGAGGCACCAATGCTTCATGGAATAAACTAGCATAATTCAAACAGAAAACAGTGAAGTGTGTGCAGCTGGTTTTCAAAATAGTTTGGTAGCAAGGGATACAAACTGGTCAAACTATAAATAAGTGGCCTCATGTTAAAAAAGAAAGCACATACATATAAAAAATGTGAAGATAAATGAGTCTCAACTCAGAAAATCAACATTGTGCATTTGGAGCAAGATTTGGCATGTTATGGTAGAAAGTGCAAAAACAAAACTGTCTTGGTAAATTGATGAGGCAGCAGGTGTGTTTTCAAATGGTGAGGCTTTAAAGCCAAAACAATGACACACACACACACATCTCAAATTTGATAATAGGTGGGATTTAACTCAAAATCTAGGCATATGCAAACAGAACAACAACTTGGTATGTTCATGGCAGATTTTGCTTAAAAATGCACTTTGGAAGAGAGATGAAAAAACAGGTAAGAATGGATCAAACCAATAATAGGCATACATCAAAATCATGAGGAGGCATGAGTTTCAACTCAAAAATTAGGCATATGACTGTTGGAGCAACAAATGGTATAGTGATGGCTATGAAAAACTGTTTTGAAACAGAACTTGGTATATGCAGGGCATTTTTAAGGCAATGAGTTTTATGAGGAAACAAATATCATACACATACCATAAATATGTTAAAAGATGAGATTGTGCTCAAGAAATGGATCAAATCAATACCAAACAGAATATGACATTTGTGAAACTCATGAAATGCAAAATATCAACTCATTTAGGCAGCAAACAAATTCATGGCAGTTGGGGAGTTGAGCATCACATACAAGTTTCAAATAAGTAGAACATTGATTCTAGATACATGGATCAAGTAGAAATCAATTGAAACATAATATGATATATTGGTTCAAAACATTTTGACAGCAAAACTCATGAAATCTCATAACAAGCCTTAATAAACACATCTCATGTTTTCATCATTTTAACAAGCTTAAATGGACAAACCAAATCATATAAACACATATCAACAGTTTGAAACACTTAACACACAACATGTCAAGCACAAACCTCTTAACACCAAATTCGTGGTAATGGTAAAAGTGAAATAACATAAGTGTGAAAACAAGTGTCACAATAGATTCAAACATGATCTAGGGCAGGGGTATCTCATGAACAACTTACAAATTATCCAAACATCACTAATGAACAATGTTTGACAGTTCTAGTGCAAGCACACCACATTTCAAAGTTTGGATCCTTAAAACTATCATATAGGCAAAATCTTCAAAGACAAGTTAAACATAATATCAAAGTTCAATATTGGTAACACATCATCAATACATCATTCACAAATGAAATACTTTAACAAAAGTAAGTGACATAGCTACAAAACCTAAGTTTTGACAAAGAACTAGTATGGGACAACAATGGTTATATTTCACAACAAGCACCTCAAAATGATAAAACATGACAATGTATGATCAATAAGGAGTTTGAACATCACATACCTCTTGTAGACAAGTCTTGTGCAAGCTAAAAAGCTAAGAAACCCAGAGATCTTCTTCTTTGGCAAGGATTTAGAGCTTTCTTCCTCTTGAAGTAACAAGCTATCTTTCAAGAAAGTTTGAGTTGTGAAGTTTCCAGCTGGTTTTTTAGAGTTTGGACAGTTGAGATATGATGTATATGAAGTGTTGGGAGTGTTAGAATGGTAGGAAATACCTCAAGTAAGGATTTGGCTTTCAAAGTGCAAGAAAGTCAATATACTAAGGTGTGAAGGTTGAATTTTGGGAAAATGAGGTTTTTGAGTGGTTTGAATGTATGGACACCTTCTACACAATGTTTATGGATTGTGTAGATGGTTTTGAGTGGCTTGGAAATGGTAGAACTGAGTTTGAGCAGAGTTTTGCTCAAGACAGCTTTTTAGTGAAACTTGGAGTTTTTGAAAAATGAGATTTTTGAGGAAATGGTGGAGAGTTGAGAGCTATTGTTTCTCTTGGTTTTGGAGAGTTCTCTGGTGTGTCTAACATCAATGAGGATGCCTCTATTTATAGTGAAAGCAAGGGTGAAGGCAGATTTGTATTTTTCAATTTTGGAGGGAGATTATGAAGCTTTTGAAGTGAATCTTCCAAAATCTTTGTGGCAGCTCTAACACATCAGCTCCATGGACCAATGCTGAGCCAAAATCAATTGAGATGGGAAGGATGGGATGGCTGAAATGAGGCTAGAAGGTAGGGGACTGCAGCTGCCCAACTTGCTTGAAAAGTTTCTCTTTCATGGTTTTAAATGATTATTTTAATATCCACTTGTTCCAAGTTGCACAAGCCTTCCAATTCCTCATTTTTTCTGGTGTTTGCATCATCCAACCTTCATAATATCAGAAAGGAACAATATCCAATGGCTGAGGGTAGCCCAAGTTGATGAATTCTGAATTTTGAGAGGTTTGACATAGTGGTTTCAAGTGTTGGCAGCCCTAACTTCCATGGTTCATAACTTTCTGCTCACACATGCTATTGAGGATTTCTACCACAATTTAGAAAGCCCTCAAGTAGCTCTATAACTTTCATGTTTTGGAGATATCCAAATTCGTGATGGAACTAGGTTGAAAAACCCTTCCAAGTTGCTGAAAAAATCACTTAAAAGTGCTAAATAACTTAGAATTTTTCTAAGTTATTTCCCTTATTGAAATGAATTTTGTCATAACTCCAAATCTATGCATTTTTTGATCATGGACCACTTTGAGGCTTTTGTAGGACTTTCCAAGAGCTTTCCAATGAGCTTTGAACCACTTCATTTGGATATGTGGTTGAGGAGTTATGGTCTTGCCCCTTTTGAAACCCTAATTCCCGATTTTTGCAATTACTTCTTAACCCTTGATCCAATGGTCATGAAAGTTTATGGGAAGGTGTAATATGACATAAGGAACATTTTTTATTCACATCTTGAAGTCAAATTCCTTATTGTTGAAGAGTTGACTTTTCGGTCAATTGTTCGATCAATCGGTGACTACCGAGTCGACTGTCGATGATCCGGATATTCTGAGGACTTGAAACTCTTTGGATGAACTTTACTAAGCCATAGGAGCTTAATGGACCTTGATCCCACCATTGAAACACTCTTTAAATCAAAATTTAAACTGCAGTTGACTTTTCCTGATCGAAACCATAATCGGGTATCTTGAACTACATTGTTCTCAATTCCCGGGTGACCACCTCAACTTGAATTCATACTTGACAAAATGTAGTATCCTTGATCTTGTTTATGGTTGAATCAATCCAAAACATTGATTGATCAAACCATTGAAGCCTCTATTTATGACGGTATGGAACCCTGATTTATCTGCATCTTAACAAAGATAAACTTGAAATGGGTTAAGGTTAGTTAATCAAATGAATATGATCCTACAATGAATATGAGGATCTAAGGGGTCAAAAATTGGGGTGCAACACAATCTAATGAAGATTCCCAATGCTATTGATAAAAACACATTTGTTTATCCTCCAGAACATATGTTACATCTCTCCTTTGTCTGAGAAGTCCACTCATTGGATCAACAAGATTCTGCATACACTCTTCAGAAGTAATGTTTCAACATCTGGTTGAACATCAGGTCCTTTTCCCATGAACAAGTCATTGGATCACGAGTTCTTGCCCTGTCTGAAGCTGCACCTTTGGGAGTGACACTTTTGACATCACCAATTAAAAGGATAATCAATAACTAAGAGAGATATCTTCAAGGCATAAATATTCCTTTGAATAACATCTTCTATTCTGAACACATTCAACAGTCCCTTTATGAGTGGACTTGAGAAAAGAACTCAAGTATCTTGGACTACTCCAGTCATGACATAGAGAGTTTATCAACTCCATAGATTATGAGTTGGATACACAAGACCTCAACTCAACCTTTTTCCTCCTATTACCTTTCATGTTACCTGATTGAAACCATCTTCCAAGCAACATAGAAAGGTCCTCCAGAAGAATCCAGATTACAATGCTCTCTCCTGTCTATTACTCCTAGCTAGTGATGGCATGAACATCTAGAGAGTCTGACACCATCTTCAACAAGAGCCAAGTAAGATGTCAAGACACCTTATAAGGCATCATGCGTAACAATAACATCATTATCAGTAGCAGCGGCCGAATCTTCACAAAAGTATTAGTTAACCATTATAAGTTGTTAGCTCGGATTCAGAAAGCTATCCTTCCAGCTTCTAATCCTCTTGAACACAACAGTAATGGATGATCTTATTACACAATCTCCTTCCTTGTTCAAAAGACCAGAAAGTATCTTCCCTATAACTCATCTAGAAACAGAACATGATGCCTACTCTGATACCAATTGAAATTCTGGTAGCAGATCTCAGATGTTTTGAAAGATGTCGAGCCACTTGATATTTGCATAACTAAACAAGGCAAAAAACAAGAACATCTAAATACTGCAAATACATTGCAGTGTCATGACAAATGTTTCAACATCTATTAAGACATATATTTTCGAACATAAGAGCAGACTGAATTTAACATAACAGAAACACCTACATCTGGGGGCTATCAATCCAAGAATGAATCCACTATTAGAAGTATTAATTTAGAGCTAAACTCCTCCATTTACAACTCCTCACTTAATCCCTACCTAGTACAATTCTATCTAGAAATCACCATCTAGATAAGAGAACCTCATCTCAATTGTTAATCACCTCAGCGATATCTAACAGTCACAACCTCCGGTGACTGTATCAAATTGTTTAATTGAAAGACACCCCTTCCAATACAACTAATACAACATTCAGTGAAGACTCTTGACTAACAATAATACTTGAATTTGCTTAATAGCTTCATCCAAGAACAATATATAATTAATTACCTATAAGCTTCTGAATATGTAAAACTATGTCTACCACAATATATCAACTGATACAAAGGGTGACTTACAACACAAGAAAAGTAAACGACTCTCAAAACCCTAAACCCTTATAATTACTTTACAAGAATTCGTTACAAGGTCTACTCTCTCTCTCTCTCTCTACACCTTAGGTCTTGGTCTTCCTTTTATAGACTTCAACAGTCAATGGGCTTCAAAGTCTCTGTCCAATCTTTCTTTGATCCATGTTCTGATTGCACCTTAAATCTTGGAATAGATCTGCAACAAATCTGCTGCATCAGATCAAGATGTCGAGTTCACAATGCTAGGACATCTTGTCTGACATGTTGTTTTATACATATTTCTTCTTGTCGAAACATCTTGTGCAACATCATGTTTTACCAAAATTTAGTCAAATCTTTAGAGCCTTCACTAAGACTTCACCATGAATTAATCTTGTTGAAAGCATACGTGGATAAGCATTGTTACTCAGATTCTGAATGATCAGAATCTGGTGACTTTGAATATGTTCATTATTAATTATTCCAGCCTCTAGTGACAATTGGACCTTAAAGGCAAAAGGTGCCTCTGGTCCATACATTGCACCAAAAGCATACTAGTCTTATTAAGCGCCATATTTCTGGGAAAAGTTAACTAGGGTTTGATTTTGCAAGGCTCAAGGGATGGTGATGTGACCTCTTCATTCTATTATATCTTTTTTTAGATACCTAGTTCTTTGAAAGGTGTTGTGGACTACGTAATTATCTTGTAGACAATATTTATATCCAGATGCTACTCTCCAACGTCTCTCTTGGCATACTTCTTCACTAAGAGGAAGCTGAAGACTTTGAGGAAGGTTACAACACCACAACACATTGAAAGATCTTAGCATAACTTTGAGTTGTTATTTTTGTAACTTTTATATCATAAGATCTTAAGATTTCTTATATTAGCATATCTTAGAAATCTTAAGAGGTTGAAAACCTTTGTGATTGTTGCACAACTGTTATACTTCTGAGTATGTATCAAAGTATAGTACTTACATTTTCTACTAAACTATTTGTTTAAAATGGAGGAAGTCTCTCGCCCATATGCTTGAGCATTGAAGTCTCTTGTTTGTATAGTTGAGCAAGTGAAGTCTATTTTTAGGTTGATTAAGCATAAGTCTCTTGCAAGGTTGCTTGAGCTGAAGTCTCCTTCTAGGTTGATTGAGCATTGAAGTTTATTGCAAGTGTGCTTGAGAAATTGTAATCTATTTGGTCATAGTGAAAGGCTCTTGTTGAGGCAAGGGGACTAGATTACTCTCAATTGAGGAGAGGAACCAGGATAATTTTTGTGTGTTGGTTGGATTTAATTTTGATTTTTTTATTTCCACTCATGTTACCTGATCTGATATAAGACTCTAAATGTGGTTTAGATTCTGAAGTTCTGATATCAGAAGTGAAACGAGGTTTTTGGCATACACAATCCAACCCCTTTCTTGTGTATTTTTCTAACCTTCAGTTGGCATCAAAGTACGTTTTGTGCATTAACATTTAACATTGGTGCAGAAAAGATCCTGAGAAAAATACTACTCTCCCTATGGCTGGTAGTTCTTCAGTAACTAGTCATGAGGAAAACTCTCCTCGTGGTAGAATAAGCATAATCAAGGTACATTTGATAAAAAAAAATTATATTTCTAGACCATCAACGTTCATCAGTGACTCCACTAAATTTGAATGGTTGAAGCGCAAGATGTATACTCATATCATTGGGTTGGATGATGAGTTGCGGATATTTTAGAAGATGGAATTTACTTTTAGGTCAATGGTGTTGGAATGCTTTCTAATAGGAAGTCTCTCACTCCTGATGAGAAAAATATCTATAGAAAACATCATAAAGTGAGAGGCACTCTTGTTGATGCCTTGCCTTATTCTGACTATATAAAGATTATAGATAAGTTTATTGATATGACTATATTTAAATCTTTATGTGCAATCTATGAAGGTAATCAATAGATGCAAGAAGCAAAAGCTAATATTCTGGTTCAACAATATGAGTTGTTCAGAATAAAAAGTATGAGATCATTGAATATATTAAAACCATTGTTTAATAATGTGGTATTGACTATTTCTTTATCTCAAATCTATGATTTACTTTCATTTTGGATTCATTTTCTGTTTTTTTTGTCAATTACGAAACTCCAAGAATTATTATTGGTCAAATAATTGATAGATAATAATTTATCCGAGACCACTTTCTTTTCTTTTCTCATTTTCTATTTTCACCCCGATTTTATTTCATTTTATCAATCAATGAAGTCTTTATATTTGTAAACATCGATTTATCGAAGTCGATAACCTTCGATATGTCAAATCTATGAAAAATGACCATTTGGGTCATTTTTTTACTTTGGGGTCACGATAGGCAACCTTCGATTAATCGACACGAGTTTATGATTAAGACAAGATCCCACTCTTTTTAGTCTGTGCGACACGATTAAATTGGAGAATGATCCTCAATATCATTTCTCTATTTTGTTTTTAGCACGAATATCAACTTGTGCAACCTCCTATAGTCCGACTTTCATCATAAGTCGAGCTACGACGGTTTAGCGTTCTATTTTGTCCCGATTCAATTCATAAATCGACTAACCACTAACTTTACTTTCCGGCAATATACAACTGTTTTATTTTTAGTCAAATATACTCTTGATTTAAATTCAGTCATTATATCTTGTTCATATTATTATGGGTATTATCTTGATTATATTGTTATATTATCTTGTCATATTCATTTTCAGTTTATTCATCTTATTCACCCATATTCGAAAACACTTAATAAATGATCAAAACGCTAAAAACCTAAATTGGTGGACTGTTGGATCATTGGACTTTTTCAGGAACCCTACCTTAGAGTTTTTTCTGACTGTTGCTCAGGGCTTAGTTTAGTACACTTTGCACACACACGACTTCCTCTTGGGTTACCTGACAATGAACCCTTTTATTTTGTGCAACCCCGTGTAACTTACATGTATCCCTCTCCCGTTCCGATGTATGCATTCGTATTTCTTTGATTATGGTTTATCTTCTAGGAGAACCCTTAAGGACTAGCATAGATTAAACTGTTTTCAAACTAATTCTAGATTCATCATCGAGCCATTTTTAGACACCCCTCATAAGTCGAGTGCTCGTCCGCATTCGCCATCAACCTATTGCACACACTTCATCGTGGTTTCGATATTAGAAGCACCCTCAGGGACTAGTATCGCTTCTCACAACCTAACCCTTGATTCTTCGTCAAGCCGGTTCCATTTTTAACCAAACCCTCAACTCGTTGTCGAGCCATTTTCAAACCCACTTTCATTCCACCACGGTTTTGCATGCAAATATAAGTCAAACCATTGATCCAACATCAAGCGGATTTTCTCAATCAAACTATGAATACAACTAAAAATTATTCAATTCTTTTCAAGGTGAAAAAAGGGGGATTGAGCTTTGATCCCCTTTCAGTTATTTGGATGTGAGTTATCTTACTCATATGTGAGCCATTGACGCCTCTAATAACATTACCAACTCGAAAACATTCAACCATCTTCCAAACCACTCATTATCTAAGCACCATTCAGGCACAACTTCTTTTCAAGATGAAAAAGAGAGAGAGACAAGTTTTTGACTCTTTCTCCCGATTACTTGGGCCAGGGAGCCTTTCTCACGCTTCGAGTAATTGTCATTCAATTCAAACTTCAACCCTTCAACCCATCTTTTTGTGGTCGTCTCCATGAACTACGAACACTCTGATTCTTCATTTTAGTCTGAATGCAAGATACGTAAGCACAAGATTTCTATGATCTTGGAGAGCCACCTTCTGTCCATCTTCTGTTTCCCCCCTCATCTTTTCCCGTAGTCGAACTAAGACGATCTGATTTCTCATTCTCGTTCGAATGAGCATGCGTAGGCACAAGGGACCCAATCCTTGGCGAGCACCCTATCCTATAACCACCCATTTTCCCTTAGCATCGTTATGCCATTATCGTATCGTTTAGCATTTATTATTGAGAAGAAAACAATTAAGCTTGGCTAACGTTCATCACAATTCGAATTAAGAGGTCCCCGTTGAGTACAACGGACATGAGGGGTGCTAATACCTTCCTCTTGCGTAACCGAATCATGAACCCGAAACATCAGGTCGCGACGGCCGTGTTCCTTTAGTTTTAAAAGGTTTTCTCTATATTTTCCTTTCCCTCTTTTGGGGGATAAATAAAGTTTGGTGGCGACTCTGTCGAACCGCATTTCCGCGCCTTTTGCGCGAGGGTCGTATGATCGGATGATTTTTCGAGGTGCGACAACCATCCAAAAAGGTGTGTATTAAAAGTTCATGATCTTTAGAAAAGGGTTCTAAGAATATCCCAGAGTCAACAACTCATCTTTCAGATATTATCAATTTCCCAAATTACTCGGTAGTCGATAATATTCTCAAGAGAGTCTCGTTTGAGTGTAGTATCGCGTATCAACTATTTTGGAATTACTCCCTTATATTCATCGCACTATGTCCTAACAAGGTCAAAGTGGGGTGAAAAGGTAACTAAAGGTTCTCAGTGTCACGAGCTTCTAGGTCGAAAGTAGTAATGTTTTCACGAATACTCGTTCAACAAAACTATTTCCAAGAGGGCCTCAATTGAGCTGTGGTTTCTCAAGTCAGCTTGGTCGGGAAACAACTCCCTATAATCCTTCTTGAATATACCACCTTCCTATCACAGGTGCACTCAACTCCGGGTATAGGAATTATCCCCACCACTCAAGGTAACCACCCTGCATATAGAAAACACAAGCACAAATAGATATACAAGCAAGCAAACATATAACAAACACAAATATAAATAAGGTGGGCTTAACCCTCTTAGGGGAGTGATCCCCAATGAAGTCTCCATTTCTGTTCCGGTGAGAATACAATATCAAGCTATTAATTAACTTGAATCACAGATCATGAAGTTCACCATCGAGCTTTGACTTATCTAAAGAAAAGGGTAAAAATCGAAGAAAACCCTAAGTGTGCTATGTAACAACAAAGCTAAGAGATTTAAGGATCGGGGTTGATTATACCTAGGAAAGGTGTTAGCATCCTAAGTATCTGTAGTACTCTATAGGAACCTCTTGTTAGTATTTGTGTTATGTTAAAGTTTGCTTGCTAAGGAAAAGTGTTAAGGTAAAGACATAGGGTATATACAAAGTATGCTTGCTAAGACATCACATCTCGTGCCTACGTATCCTAACTAGGATGGAATTAGAGAAACCGTAGTTCACCTGACTAGGAATGAATAAAACTTGATTATGGTCAAGGTTCTAGAGGGGAGTAAGTATTCATAACCATGATACTTACATAGAGCTAACCAACTCTCTAAATCTAAGTTGAAAACATAACCTAACTAGGGTTGACTTTAACCAAAGTCAAAGGGGAAAGTGAGTACTCATAACTAAGGTTGTCAAACTCGCGAGTCTACTCAGACTCATAAAGGATCCGTAGACTCGACTCGCAGATTCGACTCGCAAACTCGTACGAGTCTGTGAAAAATTAAAAATGACTTTAAAAAACTTATATGTGACACATACATGACACACACATATATTTTTAAACTTGTAAATGCCTCATATATGATACAAATATATATAATAGAATAACAATTAACATCAAAATTTAAATTTCATACTCCATAACAAATTTTTTAACAAAAAAACTCAATAATAAAACAAAAAAAAATAGAAAAGTATGTATTTAAATGCTTAAAGTACTAATTTCTTCTTAATTGACTACTGCATAAAGTAAATAAAAAATCATATAACAAATATGCTAATGACTTTAAACATTCAAAACTCTAGTAAAATCATCACCACAAATATCATCACCATCATCTTCATAGATATCTTGAATATCATCATCAAATTCTACCCCAGATGAAACACTTTTTTAATCATTAACCAAAGTTGGATTGCTTGAAGTTCCACTTCCAACAAATTCAACATTTCCACCACCACCACCACCACTTTGCACAACATTAGTAACAACGACATCAACTTCTACAACATTGTTAACAATAACATCATCTTACTCAACATTAACTTTGGTTTACATATTTTCCTCATTAGGATCTTCAGTTATCCATTCATAACCTTTACACAAGAGAATATACAAGAAAATGTACAAGAGAAACATCCAAGTGAAACATATAAGTTAAATACTTACACAATAAATAATTGATTTACGGGAACGAACGCGAACAAATCAAGATACATATGCGTTGTCTATGAGGGGATGAAAGGAGGAAGAAACTTTGCTGAAATAAGAGACTAGGAGAGGGGCTTTCTAATTCTCGCACAAACAAAAAAAAAGGTTTTTTTTTTTAAATAAAATAAAATCTTTTGGGGAATTTGGGTCTTTTTTGGTTTAAAAATATATAATTCAAAAAAACTTATAGGCTCGTAAACTTGCCATAGACTCACGAGTCTACACGAGTTTATGAAGGTGAGAAAATACTTAGAAGGGGGGTTGAATAAGTATGACAGAAAATAATCAAAGATAAAAACTCAAGTATTTTTATCCTGGTTCGTTGAACTCAACTACTCCAGTCCACCCCTTTTTCAGAGTGATTTGCCTTTCTCAACAAGGACTTAATCCACTATTCAAATCAACTGATTACAAATAGCAACACCTAAGAACAACTGTTCTTAGTCTTCTCAAGAGCTACTGATCTAACCTAGATCCTCTTAAGGAAAACTTCCTTTACAAATTAATGTAATACAATGTAAGAGTAAGAAATTGCTTCTAATAAAGCTATAAACACAACTGTGTTATTTCTCTAAGTTTAGAACAATGTATGAACAACAAGAATATGAGAGCTTGAGAGTTTCTTCGCTTGAGAGTGAGTTTTTCAATATGTTCCTCACATGAAGAATGAGCTATGATTTCCTTTATATAGCCACTTGAATATTGGAGAGAATATTTTACCGTTGGAGAAGATATTTCCAATATCAAATAGTACTGTCCTTTGTACTATTGCAGCAGAGAGACGGCGCACAAAATGTGGGTGTAGCAATTGTCTGCTGAGCTGTGATTATACCATATATGGAATGTATCAGAGGAATAATCTTCTTGCAGAGAATTATGTCTATCCCAATTAAGGAAAGATTTGCTGGCATATTCCAACGGATATATTAAAATAATCTTCTTCAAATAATTCTTCAGATAGTTCAGATCAACAATCAATATCAGAGTCTTCAGTCTTCAGAATCTTCTGGAAACTTCAGAGCCTAAAATGTTCTTCAGATGTTGCTGAATCAGAGTCTGGTGCAGCTGTGTGCTTGAAGCGTAACATGCTCTTAGATCAGAGTCTTCACTCAGATCAGAGTCTTCTCTCATTCAGAGTCTCTTCACTCAGAGTCTTCTTTCATTCAGATTCTTGATAAAATATGCAGCGTGTTGTATCTTCAGAATCTTGATGACTAAGCTCTTATACTTCAGATTCTTCTAATCTTCAGATGCTCTTGAGCCATTCAGAGTTTATTGTTCACATCAAATTTGCTCTTTAAGATTAAAATCTTTTGTGCCTGTAGAAAACAGTTTAGAACAAATTTAGAGAGTATAATTCTTGTATACAAATTATCATTAATGTTATCATCAAAACATAGAGATATTACTAAGACACAATCTGTGCTCTTACAATCTCCCCCTTTTTGATGATGACAAAACATGAGAAATTTGTTCAATAAAAATATGAATTAAAATTACTCCCCCTGAGATTAACAATCTCCCCTTGAAATGAATACTCTAATGGAATTAGATACTTCCCTTTCTGGTTGAGTACATTTCAGATTCAGAGCCTGATTACATTTCAGATTCAGAGCCTGATTGAAGCCTGGTTGACATATGTTTGACTTCTAGAGTCAAAGCTTGATGCCATATTAAAGCTTGATGCCAGATTAACAACTTCAGAACACCTGGTTGTTTATCTTGCCATTTCTTGTCTTGAGTTATCTTTTAGATCATAGTACTCAAGGTTAGATATCAGAGTCTGGTCTACTCAGATTTAGCTATTTTTGATCAGGTTCTGAAAAGATAGATCTCAGGAAAAACTTCAATGAAATTTGTCAGATAGCCTGGTTGCCACTTAAATTCAAAGAATGTTAGTAACATGTCTGACTGAGTTCAGATAATTGCTTATGGATTTGAACAATCAGATTCTATTTTGTTTCTCCCCCTTTTTGTCATAATCAAAAAGAATTTTAAAAGACAGTAAAGATGCAGAAGAAACACATATCCAGATAAGCAAAAAGATCATTGTCATTAAGTCAAGAGAACATGCAGATTCAGATAAAAGCATACAAAACATATCAGAAGAAAATCAAAACAAAGCAAAACATGAAAGACTTGTGCAAAACATCAAGTAGGTTTAGCAGATGAGGCTTGTTGAGAAGCAATGAGTTGCAGCAGTGCTGTAATCCTTTCTGAATTTTCATCTTGCTTAGCCATCCAAGTTTTCATTTCTTCATTTGTTTTCTTTTGATCAACCATAAAATCCTTAAGTTCTTTGACATCCTTCTGAAGATCTGTAGATTCTGAAACAGTAGATTCTGGAACAGTTGATTCTGAAACAGTCTGAGTAACATCAGGTGCAGGAATTTCTGGAGGTGGAGGAGCTTCTAGAAGAAGAATAGGAGGAGTGTTTCTCTTAATCCGTTTTTGATAAGCAGCAAACCTTACTTTTGACAATCTAAGACATTGAGTCCTGATTTTCAAAGCCTCCCTATTCAGTCTGTAAAGATATTTCTTCCAAACAGCATTAGCAGCCTCTTTGTCCATAGTAGTCATGCAAACATCCATAATGTCAGCAAAGTCTGAGACATTATCCTTATCAAAGTCTCTTAACAGAGTATAAACACATGATCCCAATTCTGCTTCATCAGGGATACTGGGTTTGCTTGGTTGGGTTAGTTGTGTTTGTGGTGTTTGTTCAGAAGGTTGAGGTTGTGAAGATGGATGTTCAGATGTTTGAGGTTCAGAAGGTTGAGGATTGATTTGTGGTTCAGATGTTGGTTGGTTGGTTTGTGGTTTAGATGTTTGTTGGTCAGAATGTTGTGGTTGAGGTATTGAGGGAATTGGTTGGGTTTCTGTTGGTTGTGGGGTGTTTTGGATTTCAAGAGGTTGTGGAGTGAGAGTTTGAGTTGGGGAATTGTGTGGAGAAGGTGGATGTTCAGAAGTTGGAGATTTAAACAGCTGTTTCCAAACACTCTCAGAACGAGGTTGTTTGAGATCATTCAAGCATTCATTAATGTAACCAGATGATTCATCATCAGATGATGTATCAGAGTGGTTAGATTTTTCAGAAGTTGAAGATAAAATGACAGACTGGTTTAAAGGTGTGACATCTAATATCTCATCAGGATGAACATCCTCTGGAATGGTATATTCTGGGATAGTGTTTTGTGGTTGTGGTGTTGTTTGTTGAGTTTGTTGTGGAATTTCTGGTTGTGTGTTTGTTGGTTGTGGTGTATGAGTCTCAGATGGTCTAGATCTTTTAAATATAAGGGGTGAGTCAGATGGTGTGGGGGTAGCAGAATGATGAACAGGATTAGAATCAGTGTTAAATACCTGTTTCAGAGTATCTCTAATTTCTTCAAAAGTTGCTGCAGGAGGATTTGGTTGAACCTTCTTCAGCTTCTTCCTTTTCTTCTTCTTTTCAGCATCTGAATGCTTCCTTTTCTTCTGATGACCTTCACTATCAGCTTTTCTCTTACGTCTTCTTTCCCTTGTCAAATCAGGAAGAACTTGGCCTTCCTTCTGCACAAGATTGGCAGGAATCTCAACACCATCTCTTATGCAGCGAGCAACATACTCAGCAATAATTTCTCTAGGTTCATCTGAGGTGAATAAAGGAAAATCCTTAACAGGAATCCTTCTTCCCCTAACTTCTTCAGAGTTAGTTTTCCTTGGTTTCTCAGACAAATCATCAACTAGTTTCATCCTTCTCAGAGTTAAACCGTTTATTTCAGAGCCAATGATATAAGTCAGATCTTCTGTCAACCCAGCCTCTTGCAGATGCGCCACAAGTTGGTTTTCTATCAGAATATCTGAAATCAGCCTTCCCATAGGGATCCATGTTCTGACTTTTCCAGATTTATCTCTGGCTGTTTCCCTTGTTTCCTTGACGTGAGACACCAGATGATTAAACAACAAGTATGGAAGATCAATCTGAATGTTTTGGTGTAAACAATACATGAAGTAAAGTTGTTCAGCATTAACATAATCAGAAGAGTTTGAAGAGGGTCTGTGAAAGATGGTGTTCATGAAAATCTTAGCCCATATCTTGTAAGTGGGTCTCAAGAACTTAACCTTCTTACAAGGTTCACCAGTAGTACAGATTTCTTGACATACATCTTTCAGGTCTTCACGCGCAGAAGACAGAGAGGTTACTCCATCAGTTGCCTTAAAACCTATGAGTTTCCTTATCAGGTTTTCAGTGATAACTATCTTTTTTCCCAGCACAGAGGAGTGAATGAACTTTGGAGTAGCATATGCATGGATCCAGAACTCCTTCACTAACTTTGGATACACAGGACCCATAAGCCTGTCAAAGTAACCGTCCCAGCCTTGTGCTTTGATTGAAGAAATCAGATCAAACCCATTTTCAGCAAGATCTTCTAAGTCCACGAAACTTTCACATAGTACTTCTAGTGAATCAACAGCAGTTAGGAGAGTGCGTACTGGTTCTATGACAGTGGTAGCATTCTTGGTAGTAACAGCGTTTGAAGTAGATGCCATTGTTGACGATGATGAAGAAGATGAAGGTTTCTGAGATCTTTTAGGGTTTGCAAAGAGAGAGAACAACAAACAAAAGCGCATATGTGTTGAGAATGTGAAAAGTGTGAATGTGTTATGAGAGTGGTTTAAATAGACAAATAAAGCAAGCATGGGAAACACAACAGACACACATAGGACACATACGCACGTTTGCATTAAATGAAAAGTAATTATTTTTAATTATGATATGACATTTGGGGGAAAATCAAGACAGATTGAGATTTTCAAAGCAATACCTTAAACGTCATAATCAGTAGGTGTACTCCATCTTTTCAGATTCTGAGTGACACGTGTTTGCTTGCATGTGATTCTATAACTCTTAAGAAATGAAACGTTTTCAACTTTCAGATCCTCTGAGATGGTTAGTACAGAGTTTCACAAAAAAAAAAATTACCAGATAAATTAAACAAGCAAGATAGATGAAATACTTCAGAGTGTTAAACACTTAGCATCTGAGAAGTTGACTCTGAGAAATATTACTCTGGACAAAAATCCATACAAATATTTTTCAGAATAAACTTAAACCTATCTTCAGCAAGGGGTTTTGTGAAAATATCTGCCCATTGATGATCTGTATCAACAAAGGCTAAATTTATTACACCCTTCTGAACATAGTCTCTGATGAAATGATGTTTAATCTCTATATGTTTGGCCTTAGAGTGTAAAATTGGATTTTTGGATAAACATATAGCAGAAGTATTATCACAGAAGATAGAAAGATTACTCTCATAGATTTGATAATCTTCTAGTTGACTCTTCATCCAGAGCATCTGAGTGGAACATCCAGCAGCAGCAATGTATTCTGCCTCTGTGGTTGATAGTGCAATTGTTGGTTGCTTCTTGCTGTACCACGAGATTAGATGACTTCCAAGAAACTGACAGCTTCCAGAAGTACTTTTGCGCTCAACTCTATCTCCAGCATAGTCAGCATCACAGAATCCAACTAGTGAATATTCGTCAGATCTTCTGTAACACAAACCAACATTAGCAGTACCTTTCAGATACCTTAGAATCCTCTTAACAGCAGTTAAGTGTGATTCTCTAGGATCTGATTGGAATCTAGCACATAAACAAACACTAAACAGAATGTCTGGTCTAGAAGCAGTCAAATAAAGAAGAGATCCTATCATACCTCTGTAGAGTTTCTGATCTACCTTCTTACTTACCTCTTCCTTACCTAGAGTGCTTGTAGGATGCATTGGAGTCTTTGCCATTTTGCTATCCAGCATGTTAAACTTCTTCAGAAGCTCTTTAACATACTTGGTCTGATGTATGTAGGTGCACTCTGGAGTCTGATTTACTTGGATTCCCAGAAAGAATCTCAATTCTCCCATCATGCTCATCTCAAATTCTGCCTGCATACATTTAGCAAACTACTTTCCAAGCATAATATTTGTTGATCCAAAAATAATATCATCTACATAAATTTGACAAATCAACAAATCTTTCTTAATGGTTTTACAAAATAGTGTGGTATCCACTTTTCCTCTGATGAAATTTTTCTTCAGAAGAAAGTTACTCAACCTCTCATACCAAGCTCTGGGAGCTTGTTTTAGTCCATAAAGAGATTTTTTCAGTTTGTAAACATGATCTGGAAAATTTTCATTTTCAAAACCAGGAGGTTGGTGGACATACACTTCCTCTTCTATAATTCCATTAAGAAAAGCACTTTTAACATCCATCTGATAAAGAGTGATGTTATGTTGTGCAGCAAATGAAATAAGCAAGCGTATAGACTCTAACCTTGCAACAGGAGCATATGTTTCTGTGTAGTCTATGCCTTCTTGTTGACTGTAGCCTTGAGCAACCAGTCTTGCTTTGTTCCTTTCAACTTCTCCTTTCTCATTAAGTTTATTTCTGAAAACCCATTTTGTTCCAATGACATTGAAACCTTTAGGTCTTGGAACCAGATCCCAGACTTCATTCCTTGTGAATTGATTCAGCTCCTCTTGCATAGCTAAAATCCATTCATTATCTTCCAGAGCCTCATCAACAGATGTTGGTTCTATAATTGACACTAAGCCACAGAAGGAAGATTCAGAAGTTCTGAGAAATGCTCTTGTCCTTATTGGATCATCTTTCTTTCCAATTATCACATCCTCTGGATGAGAAGCTTTCATTCTGGAAGAAGATCCTCTGACTGTTGGTCTTTCAGAAATATGCAGATTGTCAAGTTGGGAAGTTAGAGGCGTAGCATCTGGGTTTGCTTCAGAGTCTTTGTCTTCAGTCTTGTCTGCCTCTGAGCCTTCAGAGTCTGTGAGAATAACTTCTCTATCTGCAGAACTTTCAACTTGCTTTGGCTTTTCAGAGCCAAGCTTTTCATCAAATCTAACATGAATAGATTCTTCCACAATCTGTGTTTCAGTATTGAATACTCTGTAGCCTTTAGAGCGTTCAGAATAACCAAGCATGAAACACTTCTGTGCTTTGGAATCAAACTTGTTCAGATGATCTTTAGTGTTAAGCATATAACAAATACATCCAAATGGATGAAAATAAGCAATGTTGGGCTTTCTGTTTCTCCACAATTCATAGGGAGTCTTTTCCAGAAGAGGTCTTACAGACACTCTGTTCTGAATATAACATGCTGTATTTATTGCTTCTGCCCAAAAGTATTTTGCCAGATTTGTCTCGTTGATCATGGTTCTGGCCATTTCTTGCAATGTTCTATTTTTCCTCTCTACAACTCCATTTTGTTGTGGAGTTCTAGGACAGGAGAAATCATGTGCAATTCCTTTTTCAGAAAAATATTTTTCAAAATATTTGTTTTCAAATTCACCACCATGATCACTTCTGACTTTAATAATTTTGCATTCTTTTTCAGTCTGGACTTGATTGCAGAAGTCAATGAACACAGAATGAGACTCATCCTTGTGTTTTAGAAACTTTACCCATGTCCATCTGCTGTAGTCATCTACAATGACTAACCCATACTTCTTGCCTCTGATGGATGCAATTTTCACTGGTCCAAACAGATCAATATGAAGTAATTCCAATGGTCTAGAAGTGGAAACAACATTTTTTGGTTTAAAATGAGATTTTGAAAATTTACCCTTTTGACATGCGCCACACAGAGCATCTGAATTGAACTTCAGATTAGGGAGTCCTCTGACCAGATTGAGTTTATTAATCTGAGATATACGTCTCATATTAATATGTCCCAATCTTCTATGCCAGACCCATTGCTCATCATTCACAGATAAAAGGCATTTTACATTTTGAACTTTAAGTTCTGAAAGGTTAATTTTGTAAATGTTGTTTTTCCTCTTTCCACTGAATAGGATTGAACCATTCTTTTGACATACAGCTTTGCAACATTTTTGATTAAAGATGATATCATAACCATTGTCACTTAATTGACTTATGGACAATAGATTATGTTTCAATCCTTCAACTAACAGAACATTAGAAATAGAGGGTAGGTTACCATTACCTATTGTACCAGAGCCAATGATCTTGCCCTTCTGGTTCCCTCCAAATTTCACGTCCCCTCCAGATCTAAGTTCCAGGCTTTGGAACATAGACCTTTCGCCCGTCATATGTCGTGAGCATCCAGAGTCCAGGTACCATGATTGGTGTCTGGATTTTGCTGCTAAGAACATCTGCAACAGGTATTATTTTACTTTTAGGTACCCAGATCATCTTGGGTCCTTTGGGGTTAGATGTTCTGTGGTTTTGCCTAAACTTCTGTTTTTCAACATAGTGTTTATTCTGGCTAGCCCTTGGCTTAAACACATAAGTACTCTTTTCAGAGCTTGTATGTTTAATATCATTCAGATGACCAAACTTAAAATGAGAATACAGAGGAGTCTTCTTGATGAAGAGTTTATCAACAGATTTTGGATTGCTTCCAGAGGAAGATTCACATCCAATGCCTCTTCTGTTGTTCCCACTAACACCATAGATCATAGAAGCCATTTTGCTTCTGTCTATGCTTTTAGTGAGGAATCTTTTAAAACTGGAGTCATATTTTTCTAAAATATTTTCACTTGACTCTGTTTCAGTATCAGATTCTTGTTGAGTTGTTTCTAAATCATTTTTGAGTTTTAAATTTATTTCTTTCTGCTCAACAAGTTCTGTTCTCAGAAGATCAATCTCAGATTCAAGATTGCTTTTCAGCTTCTTGTATTTGAGTTTAATCTTGCTGTAGCTTTCCAACATGTCAGATAAACTTTCAACAAGTTCAGCTCTGGAGAGTTCAGAAAATACCTCTTCAGAGTCAGAGTCTGATTCTGACTCAGATTCAGATGATGACGTTCCTTCATCTTGATCATTTGTGTTGGCCATCAGCGCAACATTTGCAC
The DNA here is from genome assembly GCA_963859935.3 of Lathyrus sativus. Classification (NCBI taxonomy): domain Eukaryota; kingdom Viridiplantae; phylum Streptophyta; class Magnoliopsida; order Fabales; family Fabaceae; genus Lathyrus; species Lathyrus sativus. Next base: position 465,344,966 of record OZ012740.1, read on the forward strand.
ATTCTTCCTCAGATTCAGAAGATGATTCAGATTCATCTGAGTCATCCCATGTAGCCATCAGAACCTTTTTCTTTTTATCAAACTTCCTTTTGGGTTTTTCCTTTTGAAGTTTGGGACATTCACTCTTGTAGTGTCCAGGTTCTTTACATTCAAAGCAAGTGACCTCTTTCTTGCCAGATCTTCTGTGTCCAGAAGATTCTCTCTTTTGATCAGATCTTCTGAAGTTGTTGAACTTCTTCCCTTTGTGCTTCCAGAGTTTGTTGATCCTTCTGGACAGCATGGATAGTTCATCTTCTTCTTCAGAAGAAGATTCCTCAGAGCTTTCTTCATTTACCTGCAAAGCTTTAACAGATTTGTTAGATTTAAACGCTAAGGATTTACCTTTATCTTTCTTCTGGGGTTCATCTTCCTCCAGCTCAATCTTATGACTTCTCAAAGAACTGATGAGTTCTTCTAATGAGATTTTGTTCAGATCCTTGGCCAGCTTCAATGCAGTCACCATAGGTCTCCATCTGGTAGGAAGACTTCTGATGATCTTCTTGACATGATCAGATGTTGAGTAGCCCTTGTCCAGAACTTTCAACCCAGCTGTTAGAATCTGAAATCTGGAAAACATAGTCTCAATGTTCTCAGATTCTTCCATCTTGAACGCTTCATACTTCTGTATCAGCGCCAGAGCCTTTGTTTCTTTCACCTGAGAGTTTCCCTCATGAGTCATTTTGAGAGACTCAAACATATCATGAGCAGTGTCTCTGTTGGTAATCTTCTCATACTCTGTATGAGAGATTGCATTAAGAAGTATGGTTCTGGCTTTGTGATGATTCTTGAATTCTTTCTTCTGCTCCTCAGTCATTGATTTTCTATCAATCTTTTTGCCATCCTTAGTAGGATGTTCATATCCATCAATGACTAAATCCCAGAGATCAGCATCATACCCCAAGAAAAAACTTTCAAGTCTATCTTTCCAATAATCAAATTTTTCTCCATCAAACATTGGAGGTTTGGTGCTGATTCTGTCTCCTTCATATTTGTTGCTTGATGTAGGAATATCACCCATATTAGCAACCAAATAAATAACAGAGTATTCTTCTCACTGGATCTTTATCTGTCACGGTTAAGTGAATGCACACGCAGAACCGGAGCTCTGATGCCAACTGAAGGTGAGAAAATACTTAGAAGGGGGGTTGAATAAGTATGACAGAAAATAATTAAAGATAAAAACTCAAGTATTTTTATCCTGGTTCGTTGAACTCAACTACTCCAGTCCACCCCTTTTTCAGAGTGATTTGCCTTTCTCAACAAGGACTTAATCCACTATTCAAATCAACTGATTACAAATAGCAACACCTAAGAACAACTGTTCTTAGTCTTCTCAAGAGCTACTGATCTAACCTAGATCCTCTTAAGGAAAACTTCCTTTACAAATTAATGTAATACAATGTAAGAGTAAGAAATTGCTTCTAATAAAGCTATAAACACAACTGTGTTATTTCTCTAAGTTTAGAACAATGTATGAACAGCAAGAATATGAGAGCTTGAGAGTTTCTTCGCTTGAGAGTGAGTTTTTCAATATGTTCCTCACATGAAGAATGAGCTATGATTTCCTTTATATAGCCACTTGAATATTGGAGAGAATATTTTACCGTTGGAGAAGATATTTCCAATATCAAATAGTACTGTCCTTTGTACTATTGCAGCAGAGAGACGGCGCACAAAATGTGGGTGTAGCAATTGTCTGCTGAGCTGTGATTATACCATATATGGAATGTATCAGAGGAATAATCTTCTTGCAGAGAATTATGTCTATCCCAATTAAGGAAAGATTTGCTGGCATATTCCAACGGATATATTAAAATAATCTTCTTCAAATAATTCTTCAGATAGTTCAGATCAACAATCAATATCAGAGTCTTCAGTCTTCAGAATCTTCTGGAAACTTCAGAGCCTAAAATGTTCTTCAGATGTTGCTGAATCAGAGTCTGGTGCAGCTGTGTGCTTGAAGCGTAACATGCTCTTAGATCAGAGTCTTCACTCAGATCAGAGTCTTCTCTCATTCAGAGTCTCTTCACTCAGAGTCTTCTTTCATTCAGATTCTTGATAAAATATGCAGCGTGTTGTATCTTCAGAATCTTGATGACTAAGCTCTTATACTTCAGATTCTTCTAATCTTCAGATGCTCTTGAGCCATTCAGAGTTTATTGTTCACATCAAATTTGCTCTTTAAGATTAAAATCTTTTGTGCCTGTAGAAAACAGTTTAGAACAAATTTAGAGAGTATAATTCTTGTATACAAATTATCATTAATGTTATCATCAAAACATAGAGATATTACTAAGACACAATCTGTGCTCTTACAGTTTATGCAAGTCTACCTGAGTCTACTCTAGTCTATAAAAAATGATTCTATGCGCGAGTCTACTCGTTTTCACTTCCTAGACTGGTAAAATCATACGAGTTTACGAGTCTACCCGCGAGTTTGACAACCATGTCATAACCATGATACTCACATAGAGTTTACCAACTTTACACCTAATTCTAAGTTGCAAGACCAATTGGTTCTAACCAGACCAAAAGGAGAGAGATAACAGTTAGTTGTTAATGGTCAGAGGGCTCGACAAGATATCGCATCTTGTGCCTACGTATCCTGACTAGGAAAGACGAATCATAGCCACTTTAGTTCGGTCTAACTAGGGATGAGGAACTATTGATTGCGGCCAAGGTTCCAGAGGGGAGTAAGTATTCATAACCATGACACTTACACAAAGTGCGACGACCCCAAACCTAAACTAGATTAAACAAGCAAGAATCTCACAAGGTCTCGGGGGAAAGATGGACAAGATTGTCCAACATGACTTACAAATCAACAAGGGGGTCCTTTCCTTTGGACTCATTAAGATGAGATTTGGATGAAAACGAAAGGAAAATCTATGGGAGATTGAATCCTACATGTTATCATGCAAACGATGATCCTAAAGTCGAGATGAAGGGAAATTATACCCTAAAGTTGTCATGCTTGGATTAAGAACTTAAATCTATCCTACTTCGATCTCAATCAAAGACTAATTCGAACTAGGAGTTCTTAAGGGAACATGTGAGGCGACAGGAAAACAAGTAATCAAGGTACAGTTCAAAAGTCAATATGAACTAACAAGATATATAAGCCTAAAACATGGAAGTAAACACTCATAAAATAGAATCAAATGAAAAGAGAAAAGTCAATACAAAATAATGAGAAAGAGATAGTCAAAGCAAGAATGGAAATCAAGCTCAAATAGAAAGAACCTAAGTCGCAAACTCACAAAATTAGGAGTTAAATGAGTTAATAAAAAATTGAAAATCAAGGATTAAAAATCTAAATATTTAAAATTACACACAAATTGAAATTCAAAGAAATAATTTATAAAAAAAAACTTAAAGTTGTTTTTTTTAGTTTATTTAAATTAACATAAAAAAATATTTGAAAATTAACTTAAAATCCTTTTTTATTAGAAAAAATGGGGGGTGCGAACCGATTAAGGAGTATGTACCCTTGAATGGGCTTAAACCCAAAACCAAATTTGTGTTAACCATACTATCTCCTTTCCAAATTTCAGCGCCCCGAGCTTCTTCTTCGTTCGCGAAGAAATTTCCTCATAAATGTTTCTCATAAAAAACACATAAAAAAAGTTCCATAACGAAACTGAAGTCGACCTTCTTCACGTACCTCTCGATTGTTCCTCAATCTCTCACTCGTTGGGTTTTAGGTTATTGTTGAGAATGGATATTGGTTTGTGTGAGGATGTGATTCACAGCTGTTTTGTGTTGAAGGAGATTTGTAGAAAAATTATTGTATTTAGTTGAAGATAGGTGTCGAAGAATGGTTGAGTGTTTAGACAATGAAGAAAGTGTTTGGAGAATATGCTTATTGAATAATATTGTGGTGGTTCGTGTAGGGAGAAATTAGTGGTGATGTGATTCGTGAGCTTGGTGTGGTATGTTGTTGGTTTAGTTGTGAAAGGTGTAAGGAGGTTTGTATGGTTTGTATGAGGGGTTGCAGGGATTGTAGATGGTGATTTTTGAGAAATGGAAGACTTGAGAGGTATGTTGGGATGTTGCAATTGGGGAATTGTTGAATGTTATAGGGGGGTCACGATTTGCAGGAATGGTTGTAAAGTGGAAGAACTTGATGTATGTGGCGAAGAGTTTTCGTTGATGAACAAAACTTGGTGAGTTTTTACAAGTTTTCTTTTTATCTTTTCAGAAGACTTTTTTTCTTGCTCTTGTCTTGTTTTTTCCTACCGTTTCTCTTCCACACTTTATTCTATTCCTTTTCTCCCTCCCTTTGAATATTTATGCTACACTGTTGTATTGTTGATTTGATTCGCGGGATGTTGTGGCAGCTAGGAGGTTTTGGTTGTTTCTTGCAGTAGAGATTTTGGCACCTTGTTGTAGCAATGTATATGTGAAGTCATTTTCGCTTGTGGCTAGTTTTTTCCATAGGTTATGCAGGTTTTGGTTCTTGCAGAGGTTTTGGCAGCAAGCATGTTTTGTAATCTTGTGCATCTTTGTATGGTATTTGTTGGAGTGGCAATTTGGTGTACCTTGTGTTCAAAGTTGCAGCAGGTTTTAGTTTAAAGCTGGTTTTTTGCATTAATGTTGGGCATTATGCAGCAGGCTCAGGCTAGTAGTAGGTCCTTTTAGTGTGTGGCCTTGGATTGCTAAAATTGTGAGGGTACGGGGAGCCAAGTATTGATGCAAGGAGTTGAATTTGAAATGTAGTGACATGTCTAGTTGATGATTTTTTTGTTGTAATTTTGTATGGTTAATGGCCCTACAAAAACAATGTTTGTTTTGTACTATATAATGGACTTTTGGTAAAATATGATATGGGTTTCAAAATATAAATGTGCTATTTTTTTGGAATTTTATGAATAGTTAGCAAAAGATTATTGACAAATTGGTTAACAAAAAAAATGAAGACGAGTGAATTTAAGGAAATGGATAAAAAAGATTTTTCTAAAAAGAAGAGTTTAAAAATGAAATGGAATTTTGGACATGAAATGAAATTGGAAAATGGATAATGATAGATAAGTAAAAAGAAGGGATTGATGGATAAGGAATAAGATGAAATATTGACGGGTTTAATGGATTAGAATAAAAATGGATAATTGAAAAATTAAATGGTTTTGGAATTTGGAAGTGAAATGGGTAATTGGATAAAAATCTGAAATGAAATGGAAATCTGAGATGGATATTGAGATGGATTGGATTTAGAGAAATAGAAATGGATCGGATTGAAGATAGTTACAGGAATGGATACGGGTAAAGGTAACACACCTCCACAACACTTAAAAATTCCACAAATGCACTTGACCGCCACCGATCCTAAACAACATCACAAACTCAATTCAACCTGAAATGATCCTGATTGAACAACAACCTGACAAGTCCTTAGACTAAAAGTGAAAACCCTAACTATTCAATCAGTACTTGCACACAAATTGAACCTGCTAGCCTCAAGAGTCTCAACTGAACGACACTTGCTCATCTTAAACACAAAGGGAGAGAAAACCTAATCCTCACCTTGAGTGCACACTGAAATAATGACTTAATAAGAATCAAAACCATGATTCAAAATCATTTTAGTCAAGCCAACTAATGAAACCCTAAACAAATGACACCTTTATGGCGGTTCAGAGAAACTAAAATTGTGTCTTGATATACTTCTGATAAGAACTTCTCATGACAATTGAAAACCCAACACCTTTACCTCAAACTTGAGTAAAAAACCGAAAGAGACAACCTCTGAACGATTGAAATCCAACTCAACAGAAAAAATCCTGTCTGAAACCCTAATTCATCCACCTTTGAAACTTCTGAAATCAAACCTTGATTCATAAATGAAACAAAACAAACAAAATCTGAAAAACTAGTTAGTTATGCAAAATGATTGACTTAAAATTATATGCAACAGATCAAAGAATCTAAGGGTAAAATTTGGGATATGACACATATGGATTATAACTATTGAGTAAAAACTCCTCTGTTATTGGTGGTTTGCATTTACTTCTTTGTTGTATGTTTCTTTTTGCATTTATGTTATTTGGTGTTTGAAATTCCTTGTTCACTCAAAAACACTTCTTATATCAGAAACACATACTTCACTACTCACTACCTACACTTTGCTTTTTATAACCTTCTATGAAAAACCCTTTTCAAAAAGCAAACCCTAGAAACCCTAAAAGCTTCTCTCAACAATGGAACCCTCATCCAATACTCAACGTGCACACATGAATGCCGACTCTGGCAAAAGTATGACCATCAAGCCCAAGTCCATGGATTTGAATCAATATGATCTAAAGCTATTGGTGGAACATATTGTTGATTTTTAGTCGATCAATGAGAATGGGTATGATCTTTGGAGCTTCTTCAGAGTTCAATAATGACCGCCTATCTTTAAAATGCTAAATGGACCAACATATTCTTATCTTGTGAATGATTTTTGGGTTAAGGTAGAAGTTTTTAATGAACTTGTTGCCTCCGAGGAGCTTAGACTTCTGGTGAAGAAGAAAAATTATTTAAAGGGGAAGCAGAGGGATGAAGTTGGTTGAATAAGTTTCAAGAAGCAAAAATCAGGTCTACTGTGATGGGTGTTAAAGTGGGCATCACTTAAAAGACTATTGCTAAACTTCCAAGAGTACCTAGCTCTGGAAGGTTCATTATTGGTACCAAAGACAATAGTCATGAAGTTGAGGCTATCAAGAGTTATTTATTTAAAAATGCTGATAAAATTAGTTCCTTTGACTTTGGAAAAGTCAAGAACATGAAAAGGGAATTCAGGCTTCTATTTAAAATCTTAATTAATTGTCTGATTCCTAAAGAAGGAAACACATATCAGATTTCTTGGGATCACAAACACTTCCTTTTTTACTTGAAGAATGAAGACAAGATAAATATGTCTGCCTGTTTTTTCCATCATATTTTATGAAGCAATCAAAGATAACATAAAGCTTCATAAGAAAAGTGTGACCTATGCTATATTTTTATAAAAATTGTTTTTCAGTGTCATCTAATTGTGCTCTTAAAAACTTGCCCGATAATGGGGGATCTAAAAGAAATATATTGAAATATATTGTCTGTATCTGTTCTGGGTAATATGACGCTTATGAAGAAAGGAGATATTCTGGCTTAGAAGGTACCTTTATTTGTTAGATGCACTAATCCTAATTATCTTGAGGATTATATTGTCATCACTATAATGGATAATACTAAAGTAATCAAGAATTGGATTACCCAATTCTTCAAGGTGGGAAAAGTGATAAGATTGAGAGATATTCCTGACAAGCCTATTGAAGTGTTTAAGACTTCTAGTAAGAGGAATCATGTGCCTTTAGATGTTTGGAAACCTTCCAAGAAGAAATCTGTTCACTAGAAGAATGTTGAGAAAGAAACTGAGGAGGTCATTACATCTAATGAGTTGATACCCTCTGAAACCAAAAGTGTGAAGTCTCACAAGAAAGTTGCGTCTATCTTTGTCATTTCATAAGCACCTAAAAGGAAGAAGAGATTAAAGAAATTGGTTAAGTTGGAAGAGGAAAAAGTGGAAGAAGAAGAGAATGTACGTGCATCCTTGATCAGAAAGAAGAAGACTGTAAATGTCTCTATTCAGAAGGATAAATTTGGGCCTAAATTAAAATGTGCTCAACTTTTGGCATCTATGATGTTGGATCAGTCGGATAAGCCATCAGAATTCACTAAAGATGTGATTCAAGAGGCTGCTACTGTTGGTGGGGTGGAATCTGCTAAGGTTCAAGCTGCAGAAGTTATGGCTGGTTTGAAGACTGTTATGTCTGAAGCTTCTGTTCTGGTTGAAGCTGTCTCAGAAGTTGTGGCTACTTCAGAAGCTCTTAAAGCTGGTGGAACAGGTATCAATCTGAACATATTATCTAAAGATGTTTTTGATTAATCCACCCTTAATAGAAAATCACTAACCCTCACCAATTCCTTCACCTGTTCATTCTCCTACACACCCTTTCTCACCCATTGTTGAATCCATGGGAGATCAAAATTAGTTAGCTCTTAATACTATGTCTGATCAACTATCACCCATTAACACTGTGTATGGACCCCCTATAGGCCATCCTAGTGACAAAACCCCCCATTCAAGTCCTGAATCAGTTCATGATAAAAACAAGTTTTGTTTCTAGTTTTTTCCTAAAATCTTTTGACCCCAAACCTATCTTCATCAACCCTACCCCTACCGTTTCCATTAGAACCTTCTCTCCATAAGACTAACCTTCTACCCAAGCATGTTCTGCTTTTGAAGATGAACATGTAAGCTTTGTCCAACCAGATTTTACCTCTCCACCTAGAACACCTCAACTATCACCTATACCCTCACCTTAACTTTCACCTATTACACCCCTCAAAGAGAACCTACCTCTGTCCATAGTCAACCTCAAGTTGGAGTTGTATTTGAATTACAGACTGAAACTGAAAAAATGTTCAGAACCTATCTTTGTTTCAAGCTACTATTGACCCTAGTGTTAAGTTTGAATAAATTACCTTAAAGTATCTTCACCCTGAAATATATCTAAATCTACCTATCCATTCAAACCAATCATCTGAACCTGGATCCGCACATATAAAAAATCCATCCATCTCACAAACTAACCTTGATGTAATAAAAAATTTCTTATTAGATAATATTCAGAATCTGGTCCTTGAGAAGTCTTTTGCTTTTGACCCTTTATCATATTCTGCTAAAAAGAATTCTATTCAGACTTCTGTTGCATCAGCTATTTAGAATTTGAAGGATGCCACTTTAGAGTCTGTTGCATCTGGTGCAAATCTTAGAGCTATATTGGTTTTGAAGGCTCTGCAAATTTGAGCAAATTTTGGTAAAACAAGATGTTGTGCAAGATGTTCCAACATAAAAAGTCTGATAAAGAAGATATGTCAGACAAGATGTCCTAGCTTGTACCTCGACATCTTGACCTGATATAGCAGGTTGTTCCTAATCTGGTCCAAGATTTAAGGAGCAACCAGAACATGGATCAAGGAAAAAATAAACAATTATTTTGAAGCCCATGGATTGCTGAAGATTATAAAAGAAGACATAGACCTAAGGCAGAAAAAAGAAAGAAATAATCCTTGTGTATTACTTGTAAAATAGAAAATAAGGGTTTAGGGTTTTGAGAGTCAAAGACTTTCTTGTGTTGTAAGTCTCCCTTTGTATCAGTTGGATACATTGTGGTACACCTAGATGTTTATATAGATTCAGAAACATTTAGGTAATGAATTGTATATTGTTCTTGGATGAAGCTTTGAAGAAAATCCAAGTAGGCTTGTTAGTCAAGGTTGCTTGGTTGAACTTTGTATTGAAAGAGAGGTCTTTCAAGTAGAATGATACAATTATTGTGACTATAAGTGTTAGATATCACACGAAGTGATTAAAGGGATTGATATAGGTTTCTATTATCAATTAGATGGGATTTCTAATGATAAATTGTTCATTGGGTAGTGATAGGTAAACTAGAGGTTGTTTACATAAAATTATACTACTGATAGTGGATTCTTCTTCCTGGCTTGGTAGACCCTAGATGTAGGTGAATTGCACCGAAATGGGTTAACATATCTTGTGTTATTTATCATTCTGCAAATTTACAGCACACTACTTGCTTATTGATTAACATGTTGTAACAGATGTTGAAACATCTATCATGATTTTGTTGCTGATATTCAGAGTATCAGCTTGATTATTCCGCCCTTGTTTTAAAGTTATGAAGAGAACAATGTCGTGACATGTTGTTAGGACATCTGCAATCTTCTGTGCCAGAATTTTAATTGGTATTAGAGCAGGCATCTCTGTTTCTGGATGAGATCTTGGGAGATACTTTCTGGTTCTTTAAGCAAGGCATGTGTTTGTATGATCAGACCCTTCATTCTGATGTCTTCCAAGGTATTGGATATCCAGAATGATTCATAATGGATCAAGGATGACAACTACTAGTTGGTTGTCTTTTGCTTTTATGAAGAGGTTATTCTCTATAAGGCATCCTCTAAGATATCTTGACATCTTGATCGGTGCCTGTTGAAGATGTGTTCTTTGGTGTTCCACTGCATGTGTTTCTGATGAAAGGACTTTGGTAAAGCTAGATTGAAGACTTTGTTCATGAAGGTTTCAACATCCATCAAAGTTTTAGCCATTCCAACAGGGAGTAATGGAATGGAGAGAGTTGTTTGTTGTTGTCTGCCTTTGATGTCTTGGTACTTGGAAGGTTGGTTTCTTCTGGTATTTTGAAGTCAGAAGATGAGAGGTCTAGGTTATCAATTTCTTCATTTATGAAACTGGTAAATACCCTTGTCATGATAAAGTTACCAAAGACACTTGAGAACTCTCTCAAGTCCCTACTCAAAAAGGCATCTCTTGTCATGAGGATTTTTTTTGTGGTTCTAAAAAGATTGTCATATGGAGTTCTTTAGTGATGATGAATGTTCATCATCTTGAAGATAATGTGAGGTGATTTATTTTCACTATCCATGATTTGCAAGGGTTTCATCAACAAGATAAAGTCATAGGCCGGATGAGTCAAGGGTGTTAGTCTTGATGTCTCAACATTCTGCTTGGCACATATAGTTACTTGCACTAACGAATACCTTTTGGTATTACTGAAGTGCAAATATTCATTGAATGGTCTTCCCTACAAGATGCATGGTTTAATGAACATGGATTTAAGATTAATTGCTATTTGTGGAATGCACAAGTATTTAATTGGTTATCCATGTTCTTGAAGCTCAAGATCACTGGAGTTTAGTAGGTGCAACATTTCTCGTTGTAATAGCTCAAGAACTAACATCAAGTGGATGATCCAAGAAGGTTTTCTTATAAGGATTTAAGATCCATTACTATTTGTGATATTCACAAGTATTTAATGGATTATCCTTAGTTGATGATTAAGGAAGATGAAACCAAGGTGTCTCATCAGTCGTTGCATCCTCAATGCTTAAGTATCTAGTCCTTGGATCTATTTGGACTACTCTAAGGATCTGATAGTCAACTAGATGTTGCAACATTCCATTAGCAGAGTTTATGCATAATCTTGTTGATTCAAAGAGTGAATCTCTAGAACAAGGAAGAGGAGTAGCTTATTCTCTGGAAACTAAAATTTTGTGTGTTGACATAAAGTGTTGGGAATCTTCTTCTGGTTGGATTTGCAGAGGCACATAATCTGACTAGGAAGTTTTGTGGTAAGAAACTTATCTAAAATATGGTGCTGATGGAAGTGAAAATGAATACATCTTAATCTTGATGAATATTTCTTGGATTAGTTTATTTCTAATCTAGATAAATTAAAGTGCAACTGCTGAGAGCATGTGATCCATTTCAAAATGGAGGTTCTGGATAAGTGTCCAGGACAATATCTCTAACATCTTGAAGATTTATCTCTTTAAATAAAGTTGGATCTCTTTACTACTATTTCCTAAAGAATCAGGCTTTGGCATGTTTGGTTCTTCTGAGGATGAGTTCTTGTTGCTGATGCTCTTCAAGGTATCTGGTCTTAAGATTGGTTGTGGACCAAAAACACATGATGAAGGTTATCTACTCAAACTTGATATGTTAATCAAGTTTATAAGAGCATGAAACTCTTGTTTTGAAGAAATTGAGAAGTTTCACAAGATGGTATGTCTGAGGGGGAGTTGATCAAGATTGTATCAACATACTTGAGCTCATCAACTGGAAGTCATGACATTGATATAAAAATAAGATGTTTTGACATCAGGGTTATCATCAGACTGTTCCCTCTGAGGGACCTGGTTACAGTGGAGGCACATCATCTTGAGAAAAGCTGACTTTCTCAGTTGTAATTGGAATGGGTGCTCCAAAAATCCCATGCAATTTATGGGAATTGTAGAAGCTAATTGTGGCTATATTTCATAGTCTTAGTGTATCTAAGATGTTGGCTGAAGACCCAGATTCTTGGTTGGACTAAGAGTTTCTTTTTGTCTCTTGGAAATATGGAGGAAGTTGTGACACTTGGTTGTGTTTAACCATAATCACTTGGATCCAAAATGTGTGTTTCAACTTGTCCTTGGAACAAATTACCTTTCTGGAAAAGGGAGGTTGTTGAAGAAGGATCTAGTTTTTCTCTTGGCTTGCTGATTTTTGAAGGGATTTTTGCTTAAGGAGTTTGCTTTAGTGGAAGTATGAGAATCTATTTCTCTCTACAACTGTCTGAAGTTCTTGATGATCAAACAGTTATGAGTTGTGTTCTCTGAAGATCTTTAGTTGGATTACTGATAGTAGGTCCAGTTGTTGGCATATCAAGAACCATAATGTATGGTGTTTGTGATATGATCTGGATGTCCTAACTGATGTTAGAATATCATCTTGTTTTGTGAACTTGGAGTTTAGATTGTGGAAGCTGATATTCACCAATTGAATCAGAAGTGTTCTAACTTGTCATACGGGAGAATGATATGGTGAAGACTGTCTTAGATTATGGGGTTTCTATCTAGTATTATGAATCTTGTTGAGGTCAAAATACTTGTGGAAAAGTGGTTTCTTCTACTACAAGTAACTTTAGAAAGAAATGGATATGTTTGGTGCTTGCGAAGCAAGTAAGCTAAGGATTTTTGGAGCATGTATTTGATGTCTTTCAAGTGTGAATGACATATGTGCTAGCTAACAAACTAAGAGATTTTGTATGTCTCTTTGAGGAACGTGAGCATTCCAAGTTCAATTGGATTTATTCTCAAGGAACAAGGATATTTATGGCTGTAAAATCCAAGGTAGATTTGTACAAGGTATGAATGGGTTCAGGCTGAGAGAGATCAATGGTGATTTTGGTCTCAATCCAAGAGTTTATTGGTTATGGTACAAGGATGGTAATCCTGGTACCTTCTCACTATATGAGCATGAAGTTGGTCATGTGATATCAAGTAGTGTTTTGAGGGTTTCTTGTTGGAAGGAGCATCGTTTATAAAAGATAAGGGGATAACTTCTGTCTGTTTGGTATACTATTATGGTACAAAGATTGCTTGTGGATCAAGCAGCGTGTGAATGCGTTCAACATGTGTGTTGAGCAAGGAGTGAGCTCTTGAGGACATGAAGATGAGTCTTATGTTTTCCATTCACTTTAAGGTGTTCTTCTTGCAAATGAGCACTGGTTATATTCGATAGGGGGAATTTGACTTATGTCTAGGATCTGTTGTTGCAGTAGTGCAATGATTTATCAAGATTGTTTATGTTTTCTAGCAGTTTGTGATAGAATACCTCTGGTGAGGGTGTAATGTTAGACAAGATGTTGTGACATTGCGTCACTGTTATAGTTCTGGGTGAATTTGATAGGTTGATTTTGGTTCTGTCGTTGGGATGTCAATGTATTGAATCAGAGTTGTACAAGCTTCTTGGGAAGTGTCTTGAGAATCATTTCTTGTGTCTGGGAGAATTTATTTTTCTCTGCAAAATTAGATAAGGCTCACGGGAGTCTTTGGTGTTAACTGGGAAATGTTTGAAGAAATGTCTTAACATCTTGGTCAACTATTTTTACTTCTGGTTGAAAGGAGTATTCTTGGGGCTCTTTGAAAGGCATTGTGACTATGCTTCAGAGTTTACAAGATGGACTCAACAAAGTTTGACAAGGTGTCAGGACATTGTTTATGACATGTGGTTGTTTCCAGGTTGATTGTCTTAGACGATGGAAAGGGTGTCTTAGAGAAAGCGTGTTCAACATGTGTCTTAGGACATGCACATTTTTTGGACAATTTATCCTAAAGTTGAAACAATCAAATCCTAGTTGGGCAGTGCACAGTCATTTATGGTGATGTTACCTACCTAAATTTATTATTCCATTGAATTGTTCAGCGGAAACTTCCTATGGACCGTAAATTCCTTGAGAAAGTGCTTGGGTATTTAAAGGGGTCGCTACTTCTGGATTCTCAGGTTAAGGTTTTTGTTTTGGGTTGTGTATTCATGGCTTTTGTCCGAGTTTAGGTAAGTACCATGTGGGTATGGAACTGTGTTGGATACTTTTGCCAATTTTTAGCTAAAACGGGGGAGAATGCGTGTGTATTCATCTCGTCTTTGTGTTGGTTCTTGCAACACACAAATAATATCCTTTTTGGTGTGGAGTCTATTCTTGTAGTTATTTTGCAAAGATGTTGGACGAGATGTTCTAACATCCTGTCTGAGTCTCAAGTTCTTCTCTGAGTCTTTCCTTTGTGCCTTGTGTTCTAAGTTATGAAGCAGGTTATGTCTTGTGACCTGAATTACATTCTCTATGTACTATGTGTTACTTATACTACATATGTTTCTTCTTAAGCTCTTTTTGGATCTTCTTAAGGGTTCTCTTATGCCCCTTAAGAGGAAAATGTATCCCTCAGTGGCAAGTAAAGGTTTGAAAGGGAGTGTATTACATCCTCTTCCTCATGTACACCAACAAGTAGCTAGGGATTTCAGCTGAAAGGGGGAGTCTCAAAAGTGTACAAATCATAACCACCACTCCCTAGATGAAATTGAATGACGTTCAAACTTTCTTTTTCTACCTAAGGAGTTTTAGCCAAAATTTGTCAAAAGGGGGAGATTGAAGGCTCTGCAAATTTAGGTAAAACAGGATGTTGTGCAAGATGTTCCAACATAAAGAAGTATTATGAAGAAGACATGTTAGATAAGATGTCCTAGCTTGTGTCTCGATATCTTGACCTTATATAGCAGGTTGTTGCTAATTTGGTCCAAGATTTAAGGAGCAATCAAAACATGGATCAAGGAAGAAATAAACAGTTATTTCGAAGCCCATGGACTGCTGGAGATTATAAAAGAAGACTTAAACCTAGGGCAGAAAAAAAAACAATCCTTGTGTATTACTTGTAAAGTAGAAAACAAGGGTTTAGGGTTTCCAGAGTTGAAGGTTTTCTTGTGTTGTAAGTCTCCCTTTGTATCGGTTGGATACATTGTAGTAGACATATATGTTTATACAGATTCAGAAACCTTTAGGTAATAAATTGTATATTGTTCTTGGATGAAGCTTTGAAACAAATCCAAGTAGGTTTGTTAGTCAAGGTTGCTTGGTTGAACTTTATATTGAAAGAGAGGTATTTCAAGTAGAATGATACAACTATTGTGACTAGAACTGTTAGATATCACACGAAGTGATTAAAGAGAGTGAGATGGGTTTCTCTTATCAATTCAATGGGATTTCTAATGATAAAGTTTTCATTGGGTAGTGATAGTTAAACTAGAGGTTGTTTACTGTAAATTATACTACTGATAGTGGATTCTTCTTTCTAGCTTGGTAGCCCCCATATGTAGGTGAATTGCACCAAACTGAGTTAACATATCTTGTGTTATTTATCAGTATGCAAATTTACAGTTCAATATTTGCTTATTGATTAACATGTTGTAACAGATGTTGAAACATTTGTCGTGATTATGTTGCTGATATTCAGAGTATCAGCTTGATTGTTCTGCCTTTGTTTTAAAGTTATATAGAGAACAATGCCGTGACATGTTGTTAGGACATCTGCACTCTGTTGTGCCAGAATTTCAGGTTTTGTTGAAGAAACCTTAGATTTAGGCTCTAAGAACCCTTTCTTTTTATTTGTCTTTTAAACTCATTATTTTGTTTAATTAATATATGTCATTATTTGTTTTTGTTCATTAATTTTGGCTTATCTATCTTTTGGCTATGTTTTTGTTTGCTTATGTTTTACATTAAGTGATATTTATATGGGAATTATTATTACTTTTTTATAAACATGTGACATAGTCTTTGCTTGGTTATTTTATGGATGAACTAACTTTCTGAGTATTTCATGATGTTTAAACGCATTCAAATAAGAATTAAATCATTCAGAGTCAATATAATTGCAAAAATGGAAATGTTTTCATTCATTGTTAGAAAAATTACATAGTTCAATGATTGCATTATCTTGTCAAGATCTGAACTATATCCCCTAGTCCTAACATAATCCTCCTACCCATACACTCGTTCCTCGCTTCCCTCGTCAGAATCATAGAAGAAAGTCCTATTGGACACTCTTTTTTTATTCTTCTTCTTCAATATCTTATTCTTCCTCTTTGCCATCCTCACCCGTAAGACATCCAGTGTAATAGTTGACCTAGTTGGCTGGGCTTCCTCCACAGGCTGCTCTGAGTGTGGGGCTATGACCTCCGCTGAAATGGTGTTTGTTACCTTCTTAGTTAGAGAACTCATAGGGCCTATGAGAGAAGAAAAGAGGGATGAAAACATGAAAAGTATGTCTCAGATGGCACACTTTTATAGAGGAAGTTGAGTGTCTTGTACGTTGAAATGAGAAGATGGAACATCCAATCATTTAAATCCTGCAATAATGACTTCTGATGGTTGATATTCTTGAATGACATGTGACATCTTGAGAAACGCATAAATAACTTAACCATTTTAGCCATTTCTCTGCATTGGAAAGAGTAAAGGTTGTTCATACTATGTTTTAATCAGAATTAATTTTCCCATATATGTATTTGTATTATTAAATATTTTTGTCATCTTCTATGATGACATGTCTGAACTCACTTTTTGTTGATGATAAAAGGGGCATAATACATGGAAGTATTTAAGAAGGTTAATAATATTTTTTAATGCCTTTAATTTACATGAACCTTGTTTATTCAATTATGTTGGTAATGCTTTCTTCTGGGACATATTTTTTTATTAAGATAAGTTTAAATTAACTTAGATAAAACTTATGGAAAGCTTACAGAACTCAACCTATGGACTATTAGATTCAAAGGGAGTTTACAAACCTCAGATTCTAATATTGTCAAGTTGGTTAAAACTGACCAACCATTGTCTTTAAATACATTTGTTTGTCATCATAACAAAGGGGGAGATTATTGGAACAAGATTGTTCATATCCCTTAGGTTTTGATGATAACAAAGTATTTAGAGAACAAATGGGTATACTAACACATGTTTAAGTGTGCAAGATTAAAATCTACCAATTCACCATAAATTAATCTTGTTAAAAGCTTAAGTGGATAAGAATTGTTACTAATATTCTGAATGATTAGAATTTGGTCACTCTGAATATGTTCATAAGCATCTAAAGGATCAAACTCTAGTATACTATTTCAGCCTTTGGTGACAGCTCATACCCTGAAGGCAAAAGGTTCCTTTGATTTGTACTCTGCACCAAAAGCGTACTAGTCTTGTCAAGCTCCAAACTTATGGGAAGAGTTAACTAGGGTTTGGTTTTGCAAGGCTCAAGGGATGCTGATGTGATCTCTTCGGTCTGTTCTACCTTTTAGTAGATACCTAGTTCTTCGAAAGGTATTGGGGACTATGTCATTATCTTGTGGACAATACTTCTATCCAGATGATACTCTCGAATGTCTCTGTTGGTATACTTCTTGACTAAGTTTGCTGTTGTTCAAACCTCTCAAATGACTCGTTCTCTGCCTCTATAAAAAGGAAGCCGAAGACTTATAGGAAGGTTATAACATTATAACACATTGAAAGATCTTAGCATAACTCTGAGCTGTTATTTTTGTAACTGTTCTACCACAAGATCTTTAGATTTCTTATCTTATCATATCTTAGAAACCTCAAGAGGCTGAAAGCCTTTGTGATTCTTGCACAACTGTTATACTTCTGAT
Organism: Lathyrus sativus; assembly: GCA_963859935.3. Classification (NCBI taxonomy): domain Eukaryota; kingdom Viridiplantae; phylum Streptophyta; class Magnoliopsida; order Fabales; family Fabaceae; genus Lathyrus; species Lathyrus sativus. Next base: position 465,362,580 of record OZ012740.1, read on the forward strand.
TGTGTATCAAAGTTTATTAGTTACCTTTTTTTTACTAAACTATTAGTTTAAAGTAGAGGAAGCCTCTTGCCTGCGTGCTTAAGCATTGAAGTCTCTTGTCTATGTACTCGAGCAAGTGAAGTCTCTTTCTAGGTAGATTCAGTAGAAGTCTCTTTCTAGGTTGATTAAGCATTTGAGTCTCTTGCAAATGTGCTTAAGCAATTGTAATCTATTTAGTTATAGTGAAAAGCTCTTGTTGAGGAAAGGGGACTAGACTACTCTCAATTGAGGAGAGGAACTAGAATAATCTTTGTGTGTTACTTGCATTTACTTTTGATATTTATATTTCTGCTGATGTTACATATTTGATATCAGACTCTGAACGTGGTTCAGATTATGAAGGTCTAATATCATAAGTGAAACGAGTTTTTTTTTACATACACAATTTAACCCCATCTTGTGTATTTTTGCACCTTCAAAATAATAAATGCATGGAATGACATAGTAAATTCTTCCACTGAAGAATTATATGCCGATTCCATTATGCATTTTAGGAAAGTGTGCGAAAAACATTCTGATTTGTTCAAATATGTTAAAAGCATAATTCTTGATCAAGTGAAGGAGAAAATTGTTTGTGCTTAGAGCGATCAGGCTAGACACCTCGGAAATACAACAATTAACTGAGTTGAGTCTGCCCGTGATACATTAAAGATTTGGCTGGGAAATAGTAAGGGATATTTATGTAGATATTGGGACTCCATGAACCAAATGATCCAGAACCAACATAATGATATACATACATCATTTGGTCAGAGCATCACAATTTTGAAACACAATTTTATAAACAAAAATCTTTAGCCTCAGTTAGTCGGCAATATATCTTGATCGGGTTTGAATTATATTTTTCACGAGGCTAAACGAGATGATAAAGTAGGCTTCGATAGCACAAAGTTTGAATGAATAAATGTGAAAACATATGGTCTCCCATGTGCTTGTGTTATTGCAAAAAAAAGTTAAAACTTGGTAGCCCGATAAGAATGGATGAAGTTTGCACTCACTAGAAGAGGCTTAGGTTTGATGATTATGGTATTATGAAAGACAATAATTCGAATATCTATATCTTGATCAAATGTGAAGTGATACAAGAGAGATTTTTGAAAGCTGATGATAACATGAAACTCCACATCAAAGAATAATTGAAGAAGATTGCTTATTTAAAAACCACCAATTTGAAACCAGCCTCTCAATCGGTAAAAAAAAAAGGTTCTCTGAAGAAGCTCAAGCCTATACTGAGTGACAATTAAACAATGCAGTCTCATTCATAATTTGAACATGCTGACAAAGTTTTTTCGGACTCACCAACTCCAAAATCTTAAAAAAGTGTTTTCAAATGAGCTCACATTAGCAAATAACCTCCTACGACACCTACACTATATATTCCATTCATTGACGAGGTGCTGGTTCTTATGCATAAATACATCGAGCGGACCATCAATGTCGAGGGGGACGGTAATTGCGGTTATCGAGCTGTTTCAACTTTTACCCGATAAAAGAGAAGATAATCATACACTTGTCCGCCATACACTTATCCAAGATTTGAAGAATCACAAAGAATCATACACACAACTGTATGGAAAGGAAGAGCACTTAGATGAAGTTTATGAATCTATTGTTCCTTGCCTTAGTGGACCGACACCAGATGAAAAATGGATGTGCTTCCTTGAAATGAGTCACCTCATAGCATGTGCGTATGATAAAGTGTGTGTTGATCTTACAAGATACGATTTTTCAAAAACCTTTTTCCCACTGTGGACCTCCCCACCTCAAAACCCAAATGACCGTATTATTTTTATTTGGTGGCTTTCAAAATCACGTCATTTTGTTCAAGTTTACTTGAAACCAGGATGCCCTATACCATTTACATCACCGAAGTGGACAAATTATTCAACAACAAAAACCGAGACTTGGCCAAACCATTTTGTAGAAAGGATGTAAGAGTTTGAGAAATTGAGCAACATTGAAAGAGAATCAAATGCGCAAAAGTTAAATGGGGTACCACCCATATATTTAGCCGACGATAAATGTGTTGATTCATTTTAATTTCTTGTTTAGCTAGACAAATAAGTGTATGTAATTGTGTCTCAATATTAATGAAGTATAACATATTTAGTTTCTTAATATTTTAATACATTTTTCATCTTTCCTATAACATTTGTTCATTTGTCAAACAAATTCTTCAATTAAGTTTTGTTTTCAAAGGTTATATTTCTGCCTGGTTCAAGAGAGGTTCCAGAGTTGTATCTCCAGAACAAGATGATAGAGTGCGAAATCAGAGATATATTTCTAAAGTCAGCATGTCGTATTTTGAACGATCCATATTTGTCTACAGTTTCTATAAAATAAGGTGCTCTTGTTTTTTATTTCACACAAACTGAAAATGTCTCAGACGTCACAAATAAACATCATATAATATGTCGCAAACGTCTTCTTATCGAGTGCGACACCCACACGAAAGTTTAAACTCAACGAGTACAACTCTCTTGCAGATTTGAAATACGAAATCCATAATCTCTTACCTTACAGGGACAATAGAAAGATTGTGAAGTTAAAGTACCGTTCACCGTCAATTGATAATGGGGGGAAGATTGAGCTCAACAACTTTGAGCTCAAGACGGATGCATATGTAAGAGCTAAATGGAATACATTTTTCTGTTTCGAAACAAAAGTTCCACTCGAGTTGGAAGCGACGATTTCAAGATCGGTCAAAGATATTATGAAGATGTTGAAGCGTCCACATGAATATTGAAGTGTAATGTTGCATTTTATGTTGAAATTATCTACGTAATGCTTATTTTATGTTATGAATACTAATTTTATTTTGTCAAATTACAAGTTTTTGGTTTCTTCCTTTGTTAGTGTTGTGAATATGTTACGAAAATGTATCTACGAATAGGTTCCAAAGATACATATCTGATATTAAAAATTCTCAACTAATAAGGCGTCACTCAGAATATTTTATGTTGTGTGAGTATTGGGTGCGTCCGGAGATATATTTTCAAAATTTAGATGGTATTTTAATTTTTTTGGGTGGTGCTTAAGTAATATATAGGATACATTATGTATCTCCGAAATCTGGAAAATATTTTAGTATTTTCGCATGAAGAATAAGTAATATATAGAGTGCATTAAGAAATTTCCAAAATTATTTAATTTTAAAATAAATTGTGAAAAGGGACTGCTAAATACAAAATGATATAAGGTCCAAGAAAATTAGCTATCTCAGGCCCAATCCGAATAAAACCCTAAAACTGAAACCTATATTCACTTGCATATATACGCAAACTCACAACCGGGAAGAGTTAGTTCAAGGGAGAGAGCAAGATGTCTAAGAGAGGTATGCGCAGATTGTAAACCCTTGCTGTATATTATGTGATTTTTGAATGGTTCGTAGTTCTCTAATGATTTGTTCTATTATTTGAATTGAATTGTCAGGTCGCGGTGGATCCGCTGGAAACAAGTTCCGCATGTCGCTGGGTCTTCCAGTGGCTGCGACGGTGAATTGTGCTGACAACACCGGAGCGAAAAATCTCTACATCATTTCAGTGAAGGGGATCAAGGGTAGACTTAACCGTCTTCCTTCAGCTTGCGTCGGAGACATGGTGATGGCCACCGTGAAGAAGGGAAAGCCAGATCTGAGGAAAAAGGTTTTGCCTGCTGTCATCGTTCGTCAACGTAAGCCATGGCGCCGAAAGGACGGTGTCTTCATGTACTTTGAAGGTAAACCCTAATCTCAACAGCTATTATATGATTTGAGTTTTGTTTTACTTATTTATAATTGAAGGTTGCTTTTATAATTTAATGATGAGTGACCTGTGTTATGATTGGTCATTCACTATGTATAGAAGCATACAACTGTGTTATTGCCAGTTTTAAACAGCATGATGCGTTTTTATGTTGCATTGTGTTACCTGTCTGCTGGTAAATTCTGATATAGATACGAATATCACTGATTGAATTGATTTCTTAATTTTATTATATGTGGAACTCTTATTAACATGTAGAGTTGTTTATTTTTGTGTGCAGATAATGCCGGTGTCATTGTGAATCCTAAGGGAGAAATGAAAGGTATAATTTGTTAATTGATCTTATATATCTCTGGTATATAGAATTCAGATGGAGTGTATTTGAGGAAGTGGAATATTTATTAACGTAGTGCTTCAATGCCTTGCAATTTTTAATTTGGTGATGAACTTGTGATTCTATATATCGGTGAACCCTGAACCTTAAAGATGTTAACACATGTCAATAGTCTTGTTAGTTTCCTTCATTAGGAGACATTTAATTTGATTATTTATTCTGGTATTGGATTATTGTCTTAATATTGGTGTTATGACTTTCATCACAGGTTCTGCCATCACTGGTCCAATCGGTAAGGAGTGTGCTGATCTGTGGCCTAGGATTGCAAGTGCTGCCAATGCCATTGTATGAGTGATTCTGGTTCCAACTAGCCTATATGTTTCTGTTGTTTTTAGAACTTAAAGTTTGTCTTAGATTTATCTTATTCCTGACTTTGGCACTATTTTGTCCTTCCTTTACTTATGGGAAATACATTTTTGAAGAGATTATATGTTTTTGGCTACAGAGATATTATGTTATGATAATTATTATGTTTTGAATTCTTCATACTTTTTTCCCACCAAGTTATTGATCTTATTCTCAAGAGTTTTGGTTTATATTTGGAAAATTGTAGTTTTCATCAACATCCATCGCTGGCGTCATTAATTTGTTGTTTGTGTGCACTGTTGCGTAACTTGTCTAGTTGAAAATGAAACAATTTCAGTTTTAAGAGTATCTAGCTTTGTGTAGTCAAAATCGAAACAATTTCAGTTTTAGGAGTATCAAATGATGTGGCTTTATAATTTCATTTCTAGCTCTGCTATCATAATATTTATGGGTGTGTATATTACACAAGTGTTTTAAGATATAATAACTTTCTCGATCTCACCTTCTGATTCCTTCATATGCATTCCTTGACGCATAAGCTTAAAAATCCCACCTCTGTTACTAAAATATGTTATCTGACTCCTTGTGATGAAGTAATTGTGGCCTTGTGAACTTTTGCGCTTTCGTTAGACTGTTATTAAGTGTTGTTTTAAACTAAGCTTATTGCTCTTTAAGTATTACGCTTAGTATTATAAACTAAATCGATGTTTGGAATTATGAAAAACCACGTTCCGGTAAAAAGCTTGTTTTCAAACACAAAACTATGCAGAGCTAGTACATGTAGCTGCTAAAATTTTTTGGTATAAGTTTCACAAAAACACAATAGACTATGCAAAGCTAATACTAATAGCTTCTCAAAAATCTTGTTAGATGTTTAACATGAGGTGGCTGTGACTCATGTTTTAAAACATAATAAACTATGCAAGCTAATACAACACGCAATAAACTATGCGAGATGAGGAAAGATACAAAATTTCTGCTATATATATCAAGGGAATTTCAGTCATTCTATCTATTGTATTGCATCAAACTTGAAAAACTGTGGTGAGAACAAATTAGCCTAGAGTTTGATGTGATATTAATTATAATCTAAGTTGAGATATTTGGTGATAGATATTAGATATAATTTAAGTTTAGTTATGTGGTTTAAATTTAAAGTTAATTAGGGTTTTGGGTTTGTTACTTATTTTACTTAGTAGACAAGTTAGTTATATATAAATACATAGTTTGTATTTAGTTTTATCATTCCATTCAAATGATACAATTCTGATTGTTTTATTTTTGCTCATTCTCACATTAGAGATCGTGTTTCTAGGATTGTGGGTTGTTGATCAATTGCTGCAAAGGATTGTGGGTTGTTGATCAATTGCTGCAAAGATGAATGGTAACTGAAATTTACCAAACTCCCTTCCAACTCTTCCAACAAGAATTGGTTTTGATAGAGAAAACATATGCAATCTCTATTTGTCTTTTATGAAATCCTAGAAGTGGTTACTAATGATGTTCCTACGTTTGGTGAAGATGCAATTGACGCACAGAGAACCGCTAACAAGGATGCCGAGAAGAATGATTGCAAGACGACGTTTTACATCCAATCAGCGATTGATGCAACTAATTTTGACAGAGTTGCTCATGCTGAATCGACAAAGGAGGCATGAGATATTCTTGTGAAGTACTATGAAGGGGCCGAGAAAGTCAAGATTGTCAAGTTGCAAACTTTGCGACGATAATATGAATTGTTGTCGAAGAGGGAAAATGAAAAGTCATGGATGACGAGATGAAATCTCTTCATGATAATAACACTTGGGAGCTGATTGAGAATCCTGCAGGAGCCAGGTTAGTCAGTTGTAAGTGGATTTTCAAGGTCAAGGAAGGAATCAAAGGAGTGATGTTGAAGCGCTTTAAGGAAAGGTTGATTGCTAGTGGGTTCAGTCAGAAGAAGGTGTCGACTTCAATGATGTGTTTTCACCTATTGTAAAACATAGATCCATTAGAATTTTGTTAGCCATGGTGGCGAAGTTCGACTTGAAACTTGAGCAAATGGATGTGAAGACACCTTCATGTATGGTGATCTAGATGAAACGATTTTGATGCGGCAACCTGAAGGGTATGCAAAAAAGGATAAGGAAGATTATGTGTGCAAGCTGGATATGTCTTTGTATGGCCTGAAACAATCTCATCGACAATGGAATAGGAGATTCGACAAGTTCATAGCACATATTGGTTTCGCTAGGAGCAAGTTCGATCACTGTGTTTACTTCATTTTGACCTGAAAACTCGTTTTTTATTTTGTTACTTTATGTGGATGATATCCTCATAGCTAGAAATAGTGTCGGGGATGTAATGGAGGTGAAGGCTGAACTCAGTAAGGAGTTCGAAATGAAGGATCTATGAGCTGCCATCAGGATTTTTGGGATTGACATCCGAAAAGATAGAAAACAGTCAAAATTATGCTTATCTCAAGAGACATACCTACGAAAGATTCTCGACAAGTATGATATGTCAAATTCAAAGCCTGTTGTGACTCTGACAAATTCTCAGTTTAAGCTTAGTACTACTCAAAGCCCGAGTACTGAAGCTGAAAGAATCTATATGAGTAGCATTCCATATGCTAGTATAATAGGTTCTTTGATGTATGTTATGGTATGTACAAGGCCATACATATTGTATGGAGTGATCCTTGTAAGTGTAACACTCTTCTAAACCCCGCCAAATATATAAATAATCAGAATAATTTATCATGCATCTTACATAAGGGTGTCACATATAGTTTTAAAACATCACACATATCACCTATCATGCTCATTAACACTTAAAATAAATTTATGCTTTTCATATACTTTCATTTAGCATGTAGCAACAAAATTACTTTAATCATAAATGAACATAATAAAAGTCTCAAGAATCAACACATTATAAATCATCACTTAGACATAAAGGTCAATACTCCACATAATTCAAAAAAATAAATAATAAAATAAAATAGAGTACATAAAGTATCTCTCAAAACATGAAATCGAAACATCCTCGTGTTACATGATCAGAGCACGACTCGACCCAAAATAAATAAAGAAACTAAACAAGCTACTCCAACGACTACCTCGCGCTAGAAGCAACTCTACTCCTCGGTACCTGAGCGATGTCGTGCAAAACATCATTCTAACAGAAGGGTGAGAATTCACATAATTAATGAAATCATAAGTTAATGTATAATATAAAACATACAAACATAACATAATGAATCTCACACTTCAAGAAGTTTCATCAACATATTAAAACTCAAGTAACCATACTATTCACAAATATATACTTACAATTCCATAATTCATTAATTCGTCAATTTCACATATTGCACATAATCTTGTAACACACACAAACATATACACAATGAGACTTAATGCAAGGCTCAAATGCAACTCATGCATGTGGTACTAATCACTTATTATTTTTCAGTTTTTACATTAAACCGGGTCCATTCCCTAGATTAATAACACATAAAAAGCCCATTCCTTAAGCTTTCAAACCTCACTCTAGGTTTGGGACAAGTCACTAGCTCCCACGGAACTAACAAGCATTGCCTCTTGACACAAATGATACGTGTGCAAATTCAACAATCATATGCAATTAAGATCATTCCCTAATCTTAACGTTCATGCATATCTTCAATAATTCATCACACTTAAATTACCACACATTTGCACATACACAAGTATCAACACAATCCAACCTTAATTCATAAAACACACATCATCAATTAAACATAGAATAATTAATCCATCATCGATAATTAAAAATTTGATATTCAATAAATAATTCAATATTTTGACAAACAATTATTATTTTAATAAATAATCAACATTTTGATAAATAATCAATATTTGAATAATTAATTAATATTTGAATAAATAATTAATATAATTTTAAAATTTAATCAACATTCAATTTTTTTAAATAGATTTAATAACTAATCAATAGTCTATAAAGTTCAATATCTAATTGTATATTGCTACAACATGTTACAAGTAAAGGGGTCAAGTTCCATTCATACTAATTTTCAATACCAATAGTCAATATTTACAGTCATTTCTGACAGTCACATTTCCATAACAATTTACTCTCCAAAACTAATATACATTCAGTTCTGCATATCAATATGGATTCATACCAATTGACAAGACAATACTACATTGACTTCATTTCAACAATTAACCCCAAGTTAAGCATTAGCTCTCATTGTTAGTTTTTTTCCTCACAACTGCAATAATACTAATTAAACTCTTAACACTAACAATATTCAGTTTAGGATGTTCACTAGCTTACACCTTCTTTATCTACTCTAGCATGTCATGTAACAACTGATTGGGTAACAAGACAATTCAATTTTGGCATACTTAATTCAATACAACACGATTCAGTATCAACAATTAGTTTCAGTGCCAACTACTTATGCTACAATATCATCTAGGGAATTCATTTTTCATTTTGAAATCAAGTGGTACTACAGTACCAATAAGTTTTCACATTTTGTCTTGCTGATACAATGTGGCATGTGCATTACTTATACAATTTTATCCAATATCATCTATTTTATATTTACTTATTAAACTTAACCATCAACAACCAATGTAATGTCAATAACAATATATTTTGCAACATGACGTTAAAATTACCAAAGCATATGAAATCATCACATTTTGTTATTTTTTATAATACACGTGCTTCAAGCACATGCGTGCTACAGTAACCCAGGATATATAATATCATGTTACTGCAAGGTTTCGCTACTATTCCTATTGTTTTTTGACATTGCTACTTTTCACTACTAAGTGTACCCTACTTTTCATCACATATTAAAAATTATCATCAAAACCCAACAATTATCAAGTTATAAAAATTTAGGGGTTTTATCCTGAACATGTTTTTACCCATTATACACTATCAAACAATCTCAATAATCAAATAAAAATCCACTCTTAACTTGATTTTCTTAGATTTTTTGAATTTCTCTTTTCTTCTTCTCTTTCTCTCGATAGCCTCCTTTCCAACTTATAACCCTATTCTATCTCTTTTTCTACTTTACTAACTCTCACAATATTCTCATAAAGTTATTGGACTCACTCAACTCACCATCATAATTTCTATTCACACCCTTAATTAAGTCGAATTACTAATTCTAGCAATTCTATATTATTCTACCAAATATACTATATTAAATAAATTAAATAATCAAATTAAGTCAATTATTTCAAATATGTCCAATAAATAAATTAATTCAAACATCTCAAATAAATCAAATAATTTATATAAATCTAATAAATCGATTAATTCATATAAATCACATATTTCATATAAATTCAATAAATCAACTAATTCAAATATATCAAGTAAATCAATTAATTCAAATAAATCACATAAATTAGTTAGTTCAATTAGGAATAAAATCACACAATTTAATTTAATTAAATAAATAATTACTAAAAATTGGGATGTTACACTAAGTAGGTATATGGCCAATCTTGGAAAGGCGCACCGACAAGCTTTGAAGTGGATCTTCAGGTACATAAATGGGTCTCTGAGAAGAGTATTGATTTATGGTGGAACCTGTGGTGATGATAGTAAAGTCGAAATCGAAGATATGTCAACTCTGATTATGCAAGTTGTATGGATTCCAGAAAATCTATTTCTGGATATGTGTTCACTATGTTCGACACAACAATAAGTTGGAAAGCGGCACTTCAGAAGGTTGTTGCCTTATCAACCACTGAAGTAGAATATATTTTCCTTACTAAAGCTGTGAAAGAAGCATTGTGGCTTGAAGGTTTTGCAAATGAGCTGGAACTTCAAGGTCGAGTTATCACTGTTAAATGTGATAGTCAAAGTGCAATACATCTGTTTAAGAATTCTGTCTATCATGAGCGAACCGAACACATCGATGTAAGGCTGCACTTCGCTAGAGAGATAATTGAGTTTGAAGAAGTTCAAGTGCTAAAGGTTTCGACTGATGACAATGCTGCTGGTATGATCACCAAAACATTGCCGAACTGCAAGTTTTTCCACTGTATGCAGTTGATAAAGTTGCATGATGAAAGTTAGATTATTCCCTGTTATTGTAGATTTTGTTCAAAGGTGGAGATTTGTGAGATATTAGATCGAACTCTAGTGTTGTCGACAGGGATAACTTTCAAGTTTCAACAGGAGACAAGCACGAAGTCGAAGCTGGTTCACATGCCGATGTCGAACTGTTACATGATGTAGTCGAAGTTAGTTCTAGTATGTAATGTCAAATTGGGTCTTGTGTTATGGATCCAATTGTCTAAGTTAGTTTGTTATTTAAGTTAACTTAGTAGCCTATAAATAGGCTAGATCTCTCAGGTTGTTGGAAGAGGTCAATTGTTGTTATTCACTTGTAATCATTTGTACCCTAATTGAGTAAGTGAATAGAAAAATAGTTTGTCCAAATCCTATTCTCCTTCTTCCTTCCTTCTCTCTCTGTTAACCTAACCATTTCATTGTTCATCAAGAAATTCTGTTTTCTCAATTAAAAATTTGTTAATTGGTATCGTTTGTCACAAAAAAAATTATTGAGACTACATATTTACATATAGTGATATAGAATTCATTTGGCGAGAATTAAACGATATAGCAATGCGCTTTATCTAAGCCCATGTCAAAGTAATATGTTATGTATGTATAGATTCATGGTATGAGATGAAATGATATGGAGTTGAAATGACATGAGGAGATATATAATGAGATTCTATTGTTTACATTTCTATTATTATATACTAGTTTATATAACATTACACTTTTTATAGTTATTATTTTGTCCCATAAGCTTCTTGCATATATAGCTTATTGTACATACTTTTGATAACTTAATCAATATTCAATACAGTTACATTTTTACATGTTATGGTTGTAACATACTTTCTGTTACATCTTCTTCTTCAACTGGCATCTTCCATGAAAGCTAAGCTTGTATGCTTTAACATTAATATAGTATCGAGCTACACCAGCTTTGGTAGGCATTGTTCCTTTTTCTCTTTCTTCCCTTTGCTTGTAGAACGAGTTCTTGTGTTTACTTCTTGTTTTTCTTTCCTCTGTTCGCAATTTCTTCTTCTGAACCTCTCGTCTTCTTCGAGCTCTTAACAATGGCGTACCAACAATTCCTCAATTTCTCAACGAATTCGACTAATCCGTTCTATCTGCATCCAAACAAAAACCTTGCGTTAGTGACTGTGTCGCCTCTTCTTGATGACAAGAACTACCATAGCTGGGCTAGGTCAATGCACATTGCGTTGATCTTGAAGAACAAAGGCAAATTCATTGATGATTCACTCAATAAACCACCTGTTTCAGATCCTCTTTATGCACCTTGAATCCACTGTAACACAATGATGCTCGCTTGGATTCATCGTTCTATATCAGATTCCATTGCGAAACCCGTTCTTTAGATTGATATTGTTGCAGGTGTTTGGAAAAATTTGCAGCTCTGATTCTCTCACATCGACATTTTTCACATCTCTGATATACAAGAAGATATATACAAGTTTCTCCAAAGGAATCTTAATGTTTCAAATTACTTTACTCAATTGAAGGTTTTATGGGATGAGCTGGATAATTACCAACCTATTCCTGCATGTTCTTGTGCCATTCCTTGTTCTTGTGGTGCCATTGCTTCTGCTAAGTAATATCGTGAGCAAGATTAAGTGATTTGATTTCTTAAAGGTCTAAAAGAGAAGTTCACCCACTCCAAATCACAAATAATGGCGATGATTCCTTTTCCTGATATTGACAAGACTTTTTCCCTCATCATTCAACAAGAATGTGAGCTGGATATCTGCAACTGTGTTGGTCCAGGCATCTGCCACTACTGAGGAATTAACTCCACCTACTTGTCAAGTTCAAGTTCAACATGGTTACTCTAATGGTAAACCTAGAAACAATGCCTACCAAGGTAGGAATCAAAGGTCATCTAGAGGCCACAACCGTGTTTGTAGACATTGTGGTAGGACCAATTACACAGTGGAAACTTGTTTTCTTAAACATGGGAATCCACCAGGCTTCAAAGGCAAGGGAAAGACTCAACCATCTCAAACTGACACTCAATCTACTGCTACCATCAATGGTGTTTCAGATTCTTCCCAGTAGAGTTCAGGTGCATCTCCTTGTAGTTTCACTCAAGAATAATACAACAATATTCTTGCTTTGCTCTAACAATCAAAACTTAACTCATAAGCCAACTCTATCTCTACCTCACCATTTGTCATGAACTCCCATTCATCCAACACCAATGGTAAGAATCATCATCTTTGGATCTTAGACACTGGGGCAACTGATCATATTTCATATGACATTAATGTTTTTCTTAATTGCAAAAGCATCATACATGTTCATGTTAATCTTCCTAATGGCTCTCATATTGTTGCATCTATGTATGGTAGCATAGTTCTTTCCCATTCCTTAACATTGCACCATGTCCTTAACATTCTAAGTTTTCATGTTAACCTCATTTCTATTGCCAAACTTGCTAGTAACAATGACTGTTTTATGCACTTTGGTGTTGATAAATGCCAAATATTGCAGAACCATTCCAAGGCAATGATTGGTACAACTAGGCTCCAAAGAGGATTATATGTCCTTGATGCTACCAGTCAGTCATCTGTTTACAATTCTTCTTTTAATACCTCATGTAATCTTTGGCACCTAAGATTAGGCCATGTTTTTGATATAGGCATGAAACCTATTTCACAATTGTTTCCTTTTATACCATTTAAATCTAATAATATTCCTTGTGATTTATGCCGTCTTGGAAAACAAAGAAAGCTACCTTTTCCACCTAATGTATCTCATTGTACTGCTCTATTTGATATTTTACATGCTGATGTATGGGGCTCATATTCTACTATTTCTATGTTAGGCCACAAGTATTTTCTTACTTTGGTAGATGACTATAGTAGGTATACTTCAGTAATTTTTCTTAAAACCAAAGATCAAGTTCAAACCAGTCTGATTTAGAAAATAAATTCAAAACTTCTCTTAAATGCCTTAGGACTGATAATGGCATTGAATTTCTCACTTTAGCAAATTTTCTTCGATCCAAAAGCATAGTTCACCAAACCTCTTGTGTTGAGATACCTCAACAAAATGGGGTGGTTGAAAGAAAACATCAACATATTCTAAATGCAGCCAATTCTTTATACTTTCATTCCAATATCCCTTTAACAATGTGGACTTTCTCAGTCCAACATGCCATTCATATTATCAATAGACTACCATCTCCTTTATTAAAATCCAAATGTCCATATGAACTGGTGTGCTCTCAACCACCATCTTTAAGCCAGTTGAAATTTTTTGGCTGCCTCTGCTATGCTACAACTTTACAGGTTCACAAAACCAAGTTTGACCATAAAGCTAGAAAATACATCTTTCTTGGTTTCAAGGATGGTACTAAGTGCTATATTCTCTATGATTTACAACATCACACCATTTTTGTCTCAAGGAATGTTATTTTTTATGAAGACCATTTTCCTTTCAAATCTTCATAAAAACCTACTCCTATTTCTACTAGTGTCAATCCTGTCACTTCCCCATTTTGAGGATTCTCCTGCCCCACAATTTACCTCCAGTACAACTGATGTTCCTCTTTCCCTTGAATCCATCCCTTCTGGTACATCTTCTAGTTCACCTATGATAGGTCCTTTCCTATCCACCCCTAGCCCTCATTCTGCTCCATTCTCACCTCCTACCCCTAAGTCATTTCAGTGGATAGGATATCCTCCCTTCCCTTTTATACATTGGCTCTCCAATTGATGTATCTTTTCAGCCCATATCTAAGGCTAATTCTCCTTCTGCAAACTCACCTTTACCCACCAGTTATTCAGTTGGTTCTCAAGACTAAGCTTCACCCATCACTTCCCCTATTCTCTTAAGACACTTCACTCGTGTCTCTCACCCTCCTAGTTATTTGGCTGACTATCATTGTTATGTTGCATCTCATGATGAATTTGCATTACATCCTGCTAGTTCTTCTACTGCACAACCCTTATCATCTGTTATATCATATCATAAATGTTCTCCATCATATAAGCATTTTTGTTGCTCAATTTCTTCTAACATTCAACCTAAAACATATAATCAAGCCATTAAGTTTGATTGTTGGAAACATGCCATAGATGTTGAGTTACAAGCTCTTACAGAGAATCATACTTGGGATGTAGTTGATCTTCCTCCTGGTAAGCACCCTATTGGATGCAGAGGGGTTTATAAGGTCAAGTATAAAGCAGATGGCTCCATTGAGAGACATAAAGCTAGGTTGGTTGCAAAAGATTATACACAGTTAAAAGGCATATATTGCTTTGACAATTTCTCCCCTGTAGAAAAGCTTACCACAATTAGAGTACTTTTGCCCATAGTAGCTATCAAGGGATAACATTTGAAGCAGCTTGATGTTAACAATGCTTTTCTTCACGGTGATCTTCATGAAGAGGCCCACATGACTGTACCATCTGGTTTACATACTTATAATTCTTCTCAGGTTTGCAAACTCCATAAGTCTCTTTATGGATTGAAACAAGCCACTAGACAATGGTATTCCAAGATGTCTTCATTTTTTACATCCATTGGCTTTAGACAATCTTAGACAAATCATTCACTCTATGTAAAAACACCCAATATTGATTTTACTGCTTTATTGGTCTATGCGGATGATATTGTTTTGGCAGGAACCTCTTTATCAGAAATACAGCAGGTCAAGCACTTCTTATATCAAACTTTCAAAATCAAGGGTCTTGGTCAGTTGCGATTTTTTCTTGGCTTTGAAATTGCTAGATCCGCAACTGGCATATTTCTCAATCAAAGAAAGTATACCTTGGAGCTTTTAGAAGATAGTGGTTTGTTAGCATCTAAACCTTCCTCAGTTCCCTTTGACCCTACTGCCAAGTTATCTGCCCATGAAGGCCAACCTTTGAAGGATCCTTCAAGCTATAGAAGGTTGATTGGAAGATTAATATATCTTACCAATTCTAGACCTGATATCTCTTTTGCTGTGCAACATCTTAGTTAGTATGTTTCTATTCCACTCATACCTCATTATCAGGCTGCCATTTGTGTCCTTAGATATCTTAAGTCTGTGCCAGCCAAAGGGTTTTTCTTTCCAGCTTCTAGCCATCTGAAGCTGTTTGCTTTTGCTGACTCTGATTGAGCCAGATGCCCTGATACTAGGAGATCAATTACTGACTATTGTGTTCTTCTTGGATCTTCCATCTTGTGATGGAAATCCAAGAAGCAAAATATTGTCTCCAGGTCTTCCATTGAGACAGAATATCGAGCTTTGGCCTCCCTCACTTGTGAATTGCAATGGCTGCAATATCTTCTTCAAGTTCTTCAAGTCCAACTTCCACAACCTGCTGCAGTCTTTTGTGATAGCAAGTCTTCCATTTATTTGACCCATAACCCAACTTTTCATGAGAGGAGTAAGCATATAGAGTTAGATTGCCATGTTGTTCGTGAGAAGGTTCAGTCAAAACTCATTCACTTGCTACCTATTTCCGCCTTTGTCCAATTAGCAGGCATGTTCACTAAATCACTTCACTTGCCTGCTATTACTGTCCATCTTGGACAAGTTGGGACTGTGTAGTATCCATAGTCCAACTTTACTAGTTTAGATAGCATTACACTTTGTATAGTTATTATTTTGGCCCATAAACTTTTGTATATATAGCTTATTGTACATACTTTTGATAACTTAATCAATATTCAATACAGTTACATATTTACATTTTATGGTTGTAACAAACTTGCTGTTACATCTTCTTCTTCACTTGGCATCTTCCATGGAAGTTAAGCTTGTATGCTTCAGCATTAATAATTTTACATATTTACATTTTATGGTTGTAACAAACTTGCTGTTACATCTTCGTCTTCACTTGGCATCTTCCATGGAAGTTAAGCTTGTATGCTTCAGCATTAATAATTTTTAAATAATGGATGCACTGGAATGAAATATGATAAAATCTTCCATCAATTTTCATTCCCGATTAGGTCTCTCTCAAATGGAATGAACTAATTTATTTTTTTCAGCTTCGTCATATTATAAAAAATACACAAACAATACAAATGAAATATCTGTTCTATGCCACTCCATTCCATCAAATTCTATTCTGCTCCGCTCTGTTCTAATCCATCGATCCAAAGATAGCCTAATTAACTATTGTAATAATAATCACTGTTTCATTATTAATTATCTTTAATTTAAGAAATTCTAATGAGAATAGTATATATTTTTTCAATTATCAAGTATTGTAATTAACTATATTGTAATATTGAAGTTTACTAATTCATGTAAAATTGTTCCAAAGGTTTTGGGTTTGAGATATTGTAAGTATCTAGTATTAAGTATCAAAAGTTTGGCATAGAAGCTTGTTCATAGCCTGCAGAATCCATTACTCCATAGATAGTGTTGGCATTTACCCAACCTTGCTAGCTGAAAATGAAACAATTTCAATTCTAATAGCATCTTATCTTCTATTTATATTATACTCCATTATTTAAAGAGGAAACTGTTCTAGCTAGCATCGATGTCCTATGGTAAGCTGTCAATCTGATTGCATTTCTCAACCAATTCTTCTAACAAACTCCATTTATTTTGTTCTCATCATTAACTCATAACTACCATAACTACTTTTGATTCTAACCACACATAAGATGGCATAAAGTGCGTATTCATGTACTTTTAGATAACTTGAAATTCATTTTGGATTTTTTTGGTATAAAGTTTAGTGTATTCATGTAATTTTAGAAGAAAAAAACAGCGAATTATTATCTGTTTACATAGGAATAGCGTGTACATTTTATGTTGTAATAATAGACTTCATTTTAGTAGAAGCATACTAGGAATCAAACTTTGGCAAATCATAGAGTAAAACACAAGCAAATCACAATGATGTATACACAAAAACTCAATAGTTGTCTTCAAAAAGGTGATTGAAGTTGAACGCAACCCATTGATGTTACATCACTAGAGAACATCTTCAATCCTTTCATCAAACTGGGTCCATCATTATTGTGCAAAGTAGCAAAAGTAAACTATTCATGATAATGTTTTTTTATTCTTTATTCGCCACAAATTAGAAAGTGTCATTAAATATTTGATACCTCATTGTGTTGTACACACTTGAAAAACTCATCTTTTTCATAATGTTTCATTTGTTATAGCATAATACAATGAAACTCTCAAGAATTTTTCATAACTTTCAAAGAAATCAGTTCATGAAGCTTCAAAGGAAAACAAGAGTTACCTCTTCAGTGACACTTGGTAATAATGTTGAAAGAAAGGTGACACTTGAGTGTTTGGTTAGAAAACTATTTTATAAGTTGAAGAATTGCTGGAAACAATCTCTTGGGTGGAAAAGGAGGACTCCACAGTATAGCTATGATCTTCAAAGCTATTGTCTTAACTTCGATGATGGCATTTCAAATGATTGTATGATTCCATCTCATGTTTGTTGATGATTTTTTTTGTTTAATCTTTAGCTTTTTTATTGAATTATGATTAAGTTTACATAGTGTTTGTTGTGTTTTGTAGTCATATGATAAAATACTATACAAATTGTATGACTGTAACATTTTTTGGGGTAATAGTAATATAATTGTTAATTGATTTCAGATCTTTGTTATCAAATAACTTTTCTTTCGTCAAGGAATTTGGAACCAAGTGTTACGTTACTTTTAATTTTAGCCTTAGTTTGGTTTCTGGTATATGAAAATTGTGTGAGTGGTTATAGTGATGTCTTTCTTGTAAACCTTTCTTATCTAATGATATGTTTTTGACATTCAATTGACAATGTTTTGATATGCAGGAATTTACTTCCCATCCCCTCGGCCGTACCTTCCATCCTGCCTTTAAATCGTATGAAAATATTGTTATGTCCTTCTGACGAATAAGAAAAAAATTCTAAATATTTTAATTTTACAACATAGATGGTAGGGGTGGGGATAGACCGGTTCGAGTTGAGCTCTACTTAATCGAATTAGACCTACTTAAAAAAATAGAAGTTTGAGTTTGACATATAACTTATTATAGGATAAGTCAAATATACGGTGCCAGATGAACATACAAGCAGTGTTATAGGCCGCCAGAAGATGCGCAACATGTCACCCAGAATATGCCATAAATCACCTTGATTGAACACGGGCCATCGAACCGGCTTATCATTCGGCCGCTTAATAAAATATGGTAGTAATGTGTTCCCACAATAAGTGATAAAAAAATCAGTCATTGAAAAAACTGTTCTTCCTATAATAGAGGAAAAATTGGTCTCCAGGGATTCCCACTATCTGACCCATGGAGCCTTTTATATATACATCATTCCCATAATGGAGAAGATATATTCATTTTTCTTCTTCTAAGAAACATATACAAAGTTTCTCATCTATCTCCCACTATCTGACCCATGGAGCTTTTTATATATACATCATTCCCATAATGGAGAAGATATATTCATTTTTCTTCTTCTAAGAAACATATACAAAGTTTCTCATCACTCTGCGTGAGCTAACTCTAAACACTATCAATAACCCTAAGTTTTCCAAGTCCTTTGTCTATATTGTTTCCTCCTTCGACCAGAACCTGCTTATATGAAAAATAAATGAGATTGAGGTGAAATACTAATCTTAGTGTAGTTCCCTATCCTACGAGTCCACTAGAATCTAAATGTGTCTATTATCACCACATTAGCCTAATACTTCACTTACGTATTAGTGAAGTGAAATAAGAAATCATAACTATTAAGTTCTCACCAAGCGTGATCATACGATCACCATTTAGCACATTCGAAATAACGCGTTTAAGAGAACAATTTTTTATCAGATACATAACACAGATACATAACACAGTAACATCAATTCTTACATACTCGGTCGAGATAGATATTCTAGTGCAATGTTAGTCACATTATAGAGAGAATTATTAAACCTCATCCATTCAAGCAAAGGCTTTACGATAAGACCTACCCCCAGAGTCCTAGAATTCCCTCCTTGGGATTTACACACCTAGTCATATCCTATTAGATCCAAGTTACTTCACATAAGAGAACGAAGCTCTTATTGCTTCCTCGCACACAAACATCGACTCTTATAACTACGCGGTCGAGTTGATGCATATGTTAGGAAAAGGTTATCCTTTTTGAACATATCAAATTACTAAGCCTTATCCATTCATGAGGGTTTTACGGGGCTACCTACCCCTGAGAGTCCTAAAAATATCCACCTTAGGAACTTACATACCTACACATACTCCACTATTGACCGATATAGGTATTCCTACCGCTCTCGGTCTAACATAATCTTATGCATTCCCACTTACCCGTTAATATCCTTTAGGTAAGTGGAAGTACATATAAAGATTAAACATCACCTTTCCCTAGTTGATATCCTTTAAAGGAAAAGCTACTCACATACCAATTAATATTCTTTAGGTAAGTGCTCACATACACAATCGCTTACCAACTAGGGTATTCACAATTTCTCAATCGATTAAAGGCACTCACTTACTGGTCAATATATTTTAGCTAAGTGTTCACATTATACAATCGCTTACCAACTAGAGTATTCACGATTCATCAATCGATTGGAGACACATAAGGTCATTCCACCTAGTTAGCGTTTAATTACGAGTATCTAACTCAATTAGAATCTACATGCTCATTGTTAACAAAATAGGGTTTCTCCACTTTTACCAAGTTTTTCCCATTAGGAAAGCATACAAATACACATCATTAAGATTTCACATTGGCCTATCCTAAATTATTTAACCTAAATAATTTTCTCTTACTTCAAACGTTAATTAAACAATTGACTTTCACGCATTCTTCACTTAGTGATACACATCACTTACGCATACAATTGTCAAGAGGTTCTAGTATGGTGGCTGCCCTTGATCACTCATATACTATCATGAGGATTTTCATATTTATTAAAACAATTAAGGTTCCCATAAATCTTACATAATTGGGGAATTTTTGAGTGATTTACATCTCAATTCCCTGGACTACAGTTGTACACATCTAAACAAGACAAGCATTGCACCTCAATTACGTTAACTAAGCACACATAAACATGGGAATGCATAGTAAATTCACAAATAGAAAACATGAACACAAGCATAATCAAGTATCACCATAATATAGGGCTTTAAACTATATTTCCAACGCACTCAACCGCGTCTCTATCGGGATTACAAAACAAAACTTTTTTTTTTTGGAGTTTTTTTCAAGGTACATAACCGATTACGCCACACCCCCTACAATTTTCAGGGCCCTGCTACGGCCACCATAGCAGCTGCTAAGGCCCGTATCAGTGCCTAGAAAGTTGAGATTTCTCTCATGAGTTCTTCCACCTAAAAGTGTTCAAAAAGCCAGCCCCACACCGTCCATACTGATTATATACGAAATTTGCAGTTAAACACGCGTTACAACACACAATTCATCGATAATCATAGACAAGGAGGATGTTTGATCTAAATTCAATCTAACCATCTTCAAACATGATTTCCCAAGTTCTTGAGACACATTCATCTCCATCAATAATGAGCAAGCAAGGGCAATGAACAAGTATAAGCACAAGCAGCAAATTAACATGTGTTTCATGCTATCATGTATCAAGGTAACATCATCAAATATCATTAAGAAATAACAATCAATAACATCAACAAAAACATCAACATGCACAACAATCCCTAACATGCAAGGCTAACACTAACTATGAACCCCACCTTAAAAATATTGAACCCTAAAATTGATGCTTAGGAGATGAAGATGATGGTGATCATAGCCCATTCAATGATCATTCTTCAAGAAACTCTTAAAATTTCATACACGCACTTGAAGAAAGTTGGATTTTTGCTCAATCTCCTCCCCTCCCCTTTTCACTCGGCCTTCCCTCTCTCTTATCTGCCAATCCTCTCTCAATTTTTCCTAATTGTTAGAAAGAGTAAAACATGTGAAAATGATGACGAAAGGTCCAATCACGACTTAAATAGAATCCACGCCAAAAGACACATTTACCTTTGGAGTTAGTTCCAATTTACTAATGACTATAATTAACACAATTAATCTCTAACCATTAGTCCTAATCTCAATTATTCCACATGCATAAGTATTTAAAACCTAGGGTATTATAGAAATATCCATAAGATCAAAGTTTTAACTTCATAAATCAATTTATTAACTTTAGAGCGAACCATAATTTTCTTATGAGGATAAAAGCTTACTATATTAATAATAACTATATGAATTAGTTTATAATCAATTCTTTCTCATTCGACTTTGTTCTTTAACTATATCTGTCTTCCAATCTCAAAATCCTCAAAGAACTTTGAAAATTCTCCCTTCCAATATTATTTAATTTGTGTCATCAAAATTTATATTTCTCAAACATTTCAAAAATTATATATTGTTATAAGTCATAACCGAAAGACTTTAATAATATTTAAATTTAAAAGATAAATTGAATCATAAAAATAATATAATAAAAAATTGAATCATAAAAATAATATAATAAAAAATTGAATTATTAAAAAAAGTTCTAATAATGATTCATCAAATTTTCTTTTAAATAAAAATATAAGTTAACGACGACAAACTACCAAATACTTAAAAAATATTAAAATTCATCGAAGTTGTCAACTCCATATTAATGTGTATTCATCATCTTTGAGCATTTATCAGTTTAAATAATATTTTCATAATTTTTCTTGATTTTCAAGAGTGTTATTTTATTTTCTCTTGCTTTAACACTTTCTTTATCATACACTTTATAAAATAATATTATTAAATAAGTATTTTTTATTTTAACTTAATTGTGCAAAGAGAATACAAAATATTAAATTTTTGAGTAAATTATCCGATAGTTAAAAAAAATTACAACACCTCAGCAAGATTAAAATATTACAACAAAAAAAAAAAACTAAAATACGTCATTTATTTATTTAATCTTAATGAGATACTATCTCTACAATTAGAGTTTCTTTATCTGGTTATTGCTTTAAAATTGCCTTAGATTAAAACAAAGAAAATATGACAAAATTTGTGCATCTTAAATGATAAAAAAAGGGAATGCCATACTTTAATCATAAATTAAATTTATCTTTAAAAGAGAACAACAAAAAAAAGTAAATTTTACTCACCAAAATACCAATTGCACCATTGATATTAAGTCTTCACACTAAGTTCGTGTCTGAGGTTCACCTTTTGGATACTGTGATACAACAAATTGTGCAATGGTTAAAGATAACTTCTCCAATGACTCTACTTTTGTTGAAGCCACCTTCAATGTGCAAGATGTGAACCCTTATGACAAGGAGGACTTGGTCATGATTAGTCAGAGAAATGAGGATTTTCTTGCCAAATCTTGGGCTAATATGGGAGATTAAGAAGTGGAGGCCAACCCTGATTGTAATAGTGATAGATTCCAAATTGTCAAATCTAAGAAGAAGAAGGGTAGTCAAAACAAAATAAGTCACACAATCAAGTTAAGATCCAGTAAGCAAAATATTTTCTTATGAAGTGTTTATTTTGGAATATGAGAGGAATTTCCAACTCTTCAACCAAATTGGCCCTCAAAAGGCTCATTTTTAAAAATAAGTTGTCGCACCCTAATTTTTGACCTCAAGATTCCGCCTCCCTTGTTTTTGTATTTTACCTTCATGCTACTGTGTACATTTTTTTATTATGGCTAACAGATGCTGTGACTTCAGACAGAGATAACATTCACCTCCTTAATTTAACACTTCAAGACGTGATTCAACAAATGGGGTTCAGATTGGTTTCAAACTAGGCTCGTTAAGATGGAAAGAGCTTTCCGCGCTCAAATGCAAATATTATACCAATGACCAGGGTGATCAAGTTTATGGGATTTAAAGGTTTCATCCTTGAGAAACTCAGAAAAAGAATTCAAGAGTCTTCAAGTTATCACGAGAATTAATATCGGTTACCAGCTTCAAACTCGCGGGGGGTGGATTCGTAGAAGTTCCTCAATAAGTGCGTAAGAAATGAAGAATAATTGAAGACTTCGCGAGGATAATTTACGACCTGAGACTCATTAAAAGTCAAGTTTGATACTTTTAGTTTTTTCCAAGCTATTTGTGGTTTGCTCAAAGAAAGGAAGTGGAGTTTCTTACGAATTAAAAACAACCATAAGAAAGCAGCCGCTTCAAATATTATTTGTTTGGAATTCTTCAAATACACATGTGATACTGTGCACGCTAACTAAAGGTTACACTGGCACTGTACCAAATTAAAGCAAACAAATACACTTAAGTTACAGATAAAGCTACTACGTTAATACTAGTGTGTCTCTCGCACTTCACCAGCAGCTTCAATCTTTATCAACCTTGCCGGTGAAAACAAGCCCATCTTAATACTCAGATATTGAAGACTCCAAAGAATCACGCAATCCGACACTCATCACCCGAAACCTGAGTTTACGTCATAAAAAAAAAGTCATTAAGCATTCACTATCAGTGATACAAGCAATTTGAGTAGCACTAATGAATAAGATCAGATATGAGGATAGCAAAGTAATTTGTGTCAAAACATAATAATCCCTAAATGGAAATAGGTGACCACGTTTGTCTCTTTACAAGGCAGTATCCAACACAATCCTACACATTCAATCAGAAATATTCCCATCACAATATCATGTAAATCGGAGCATTGAATCAGTTATTACTAAGATGGTAAGTTCTGAATGGACATCAAGTCGTAAATCACAAACACACGACAAAATCTGCAGGATTAAACCACAACTTAATGCAAATCAACAACCTTCAAGCTCACACGTATGTCTATAAAAGAGACCATCAGAATCACACAAAAGGGAACTTTTCCGAAAAACAAAGAAAACAGGTTCACAAATCTTAACAGAGGAAACGTGAAGGAATCAAGAGAGGGTGACTTATTTTAACGCCTTCGTCTCCAGAATCTCCGTGCTCTCCTCGCTCTCCGGTGAACGACCATTGTGGGTAAGCTGATTTATCGACTCAGATGTGCCGCCTATGATGATCTCACCTCCATATTGTTGTGGTTACTCTTTGAGTTGTCGTACGACATCTCCTTTTGGATGCGGGGCTTTGAGATTTGGGGCCTTAGGGTTCTTTGTATTGTTGTTTTGTTTCGTGTTTGGTTGTGCTTGTGTGCCCCCGTTTTGCAGGTTGAAGTTTTGAAGGCATCCTGGGGAAAGAAAAAGAAAACGGAAAGAATCGAAGAATGAAGAAAGAATCGAAGAACGGAGAGGGAAGAAGGATGAGGGACACGATCGGAGAGGAAGAGCAGATCGGTGAGGGGAGGGATTAGATTTGGGGCTTAGGGTTTCAGTGTAATTTTTATGGTTGTAATAGTCACGTGTATGTGCACACACACATACTATGCACCCTCACACACAAACTGTGGATCTCCAACGGATCCTATCACACGATCCGCATCGCCGCCCACAACAAGTCCGGTGCACCCGCGCTACGTCTGATCCGTTCCTTCACTAGTCCCTTAATTAACCTTTTCTTTTAATTAAACTAATAATTAACCTTTTCCAATCAGTTTTTTAAAATGGATTAACACATCTTTTTATCAACCAATTAAATTAACCTTAATCAATTTTTTATTTAAAATTAAAATAGTGACCCTTTTAATTAATTAGCTTTTTTATTAATTTAATTAATCAACCTTTATAATACCTTTTTTTTATTATTATTATAACAATAATTAGTCAGCAAAACCTTTTTCTTAAAAATAACTTATTTTACTAATCATTTGCATTATTAATTAAACCTATTTCATAATAATCCTTAATACCTTAATAATAACACTTTTTCATTAAGAGAAATTCTATTAATTTGTCCCTTTTTTATAAAATATAACCTTTATTTAATAAAAATCTCCTTAATAATAAAATAAATTTTTTTTTTTAATAACCAATAACTAATTTATTTAATAAATAATTTATTTATTAGAAACTATTTCTATCCAACTTAAGTAATCCAATTTCACTAAAAATTATTTTATAATTTAATCCAATAATTCCTCTTAAATTAATCTCACTTAAAATAAACCAATTAACATTTCTCCTAAAATCAACTCGACTAATCAACATCGTAACTTAATTAATTGTGCACGCTTGCGTCCCTACTCCGATCCATTCACATATTCACAACTCACACACTTGCATGTTCTAGCGCTTTCATGCGTTTGTGTATGGATTTATTTATCTGCTTTTACTTTATCCGCCGCTTATGTTTATCGTCTTTTACCTTCCCGCAATTTATCTTATCGCATTGCACAACGTCCAAAGGAAGAATCTGCGCATAACGTGAAACTTGTGCGTATGCATTTCATTTGCATCATATCCCCCCTGATCCTTGATCCCATTCAAGTCGATCACTTAAGATAGATCCTACCCCATAGGAGGGCCTTTGTCTTTTATCTTTACAACTTAGAAAAATAGAACAATTCAACTCAATACAATTATTCGAACACATTAGAGAATAAGATGTTAATCATCTTAAGTGAGATAAAAATTCTACCCTATAACAATTCAATCAATATGTAGGGACTTTTCCGCTTAAGAGAGATAGAGGTGTACTAGTTGACAATCCGAGTACTTGAGCCCTTCTCTTAAGACGATGCAAAGACTATTTTCCTACAAAGTTGTGGTGGTTAAATCAAGTAATCTCCCTTAAAATGACAACTCATCTTTCCTCCTAAAATAAATCAATCAACAAACCTTATTCCTTAGGAACTTTTACCACAGTCAAAGAACTCCTCAAACCCTTTAGGGGAACTACAAATACTCTAATTCCACTCTCGTCAGGATATGTAGGCACAAGATGCGATATCTTATCGAGTATACTTAGAAATAAACCCCTAGGTCTTTCATCCCTAAGCAGATAACCCTTAGCAATAAACAAACATTAAAACAAGAGGTTCCTATAGAGTACTACAGAAACTTAGGATGCTAGCACCTTCCCTAAGTTTAACCAACCCCCAAACCTATAACTCTCTAGCTTTTGCATTTGCATTGCATTGTGGGTAATTCGGTCTTTTTCCCTTCCTTTGGACAAATTAAAGACCGGTTGTAATGAATTTAGATTCAAGCTCATCAATAGCTTGGTATCCGATTTTCACCACGACATAAGTCTCAGATTATTTTTGTTGCAGAACCTTGAATGGTTTTTGATAAGTTCCCATCTAATTGGCTCACAAGGTTCAACCTTAAGTTGGTAGCTGTTAATAATAGAGATAATTAAATCCCAAATATCTAGTGTTTTTGTTCCACTAACATCAGTTAAAATATTTTTTTCATCAGTTTATAGCTCTTAAAATCATTATTCTAGCTGATCATATGTATGCTTCAACAAATTATGTTACTAGATGGAATCTCTGGACCAATCTTTCTAGCTCCATGACCAACCAGGATCCCCCTTGGTGTTTCTTAGGTAACTTCAACACCACTTATTTCATATTCCAACCACTTAGGCTAGGTTCACCTGGGATGATGGTAGAAGAGGCAGGCCAACACTCATAAAAGATTAGATAGGGTGATTTGTAGTCAATATTGGTTTGATATTTTTTCTTCCATTTCTCGCACCACTCGTGTTAAAAAAGACTCAGACCATTATTCAAATTTGATTAACTTTAATTACATTAAAGATACGTTTAACTCCCAATTTTGTTTTCTTTAGATGCGGAGCCTCAACTCTAGCTGTGAGGAGCTTTCAGATCTACTTGGTCCACCAAAGTTGTAGGGTGTCCCATGTTTATTCTAAACAGTAAACTCCAACTTCTCAAATCTAATTTGAAAGTTTGGAATAAGAATGCTTTAGGAAATGTGTTGGATAATGTGGCTCAGGCTGAAAAGAATCTCAAAGAGGTCAAATCATAAATCTCTATTTTGGGTCACTCTGACCTACTTGCAAACAAGGAAAGAAATGCTTAATGCATCTTAGATCAAGCCTTTAACATTGAGGATATTTTTTGGAGGGATAAAGCTAGGATTAAGTGGCATGCTAAGGGAGATAGAAAGATCAAGTTCTTATTCAAACTGACAAAGATCAAGAATGCAACTAAGTTGATCCACTCCCTTAAAGTTGACAATCAGGTGGTGACTGACAAAGATCAGATTGCAAATCATGTGGTGGAATACCACATGAATCTCTTTAATAATTCTTTTATTTTGCAGGATTTTAGCTTGGTGGAGAAGGTTATACCCAACCTTGTTAATGATCAGACTAATTCCCTTTTGGTCATGCTTCCCTCAATAGAGGAAACTCAGACTGTTGTTTTTAATTCGAAGATAGACAATGCCTCAGGTCCTGATAGATATGGGCCCTAAAGTTCAAGGTGTTGATAGAGTTGATCAATTCAGGGCCATATCTCTGGAAAATTTTAAGCACAAGGTCATTACAAAAATCTTTGCTGATGGGTTGGCTAAGGTCTTACCTCATATCATCGCCCAAGATCAAAAGGCATTTATTTATGGTAGAAGTATCCGGGATTCTATTCTTTTAACTACTGAATTTGCCAATGTACTACACAAGAAATATTCTGGTGGTAAAATTGCTATGAAGATTGACATCTCCAATGCATTTGATACTATTGTTCTTGCTAAAACACTAAAAGGTTGACTTCTTCGCTATTTGTCCAAAGAAAGCCTTAGATGAATGGTTTTTGAGTGTCTGTTCTACATATATTGTTTGCCTCATTCCTTCCAAACTCTCTCCCATTTATAGATCTTCACTTCCCTCTGTTTCTACTCTTCATATTCCTCATAAATATCCCCCAATAACGCTTGTCGTCACCTGTAATTACAGTGTAACACCTTTATCTTCAATAATTGTTACTCTTCTGTCATAATGCATCATCCCATAACTGTTTCTTGCGACCCTTCACATGGAATCCTAGCTCTGTCATCACCTGACTAGTGTGAGTGAAAGAGACCTCGGTTTATATGTAGTCGGCTCTGCCCTGTTTATCTATATACCTTTATCCGGAATCCGACTCGTAGGTAGGAATATGGCCTTCCGACTTGGTGATCTTCCCTTGCTCATCCACACTTCTAACTCGACCTCAGAATCTTTCTAAGACCTAAAATCGGCTTTTCTGAAATTATACTTCAAATGGTCAACTAAATTTCCGGGTATGTACATAAGCCCCCTAAACATGAAGTTTGGAGGACTGTATTGTTCAGACAAAGCAGTGCCCGTAAATCTCTGTCATATTCGGACCTTGAACAAAAAATGTCTTCTAGGTCCTTCCTTTAATGACATGTGTCATACCCTAATTTTTACCCCGAAGATCCCGCATCTTTTTGCATCATCTGCATAGCCTATCATGCATTTCATCGCACATAATGCCTAATTTATCAGCTGAAATAAACTTGTTGGATTTACAACTCAATTAGTCAAACTAAAAGTCAACTGTGCGTAAAATCAGTGGACGAAAAATTTTAAAACCGAGCTTGCAAACGTCAGTTATATTAATCTACGTTTTGCACAGTTTAACCTGGTGTGCTCGTTTAAATTTTTCGACTGCTTTTCGGTCACGTTTTGATCAGTTTGAGCCTTTTAACCAGGGAAAATTTATTTCGAAATTTGGCTAAAAGCTATATTTTTCCGAGTCGTTTATTTCACGCTGATCATTTTGGTATATCCGTTTTATTTTTTTGAGCATGTCGATAGTAGCCCGTTTTTCGTTTAAAACTGATTTTGTTTTTATTTTTAGTTATTAATTATTTTTATTAATCAGTTTTTTATTTTAAATTATTTATTTTATTTTTACTTTATTTATTATTTTCCTTATTTTAATATTTGAAATTTTGTTTTTTACTCGTATTAGGAAAAACTTAATAGTTAAGATTGTTAAATATTATTTGTTTTCTACTTCATTTTGTGAAAAAGCTGGCGTACATGCACAGAAGGCGCATCATAGGTTTTTCTCTCCCTTTTTTTTTTAATTCAAAAATACCATAATAAAACCTGCTACTTCGAAAAATAAAAAATATGCTGCATTGTATTCTCATATACACACACTTCATTTTTTCTGCTCCCAGCGTTGACACTTCATTTTATCTGCTCCCAGCGTTGACCCACCAAAAGATCCTTTATTATAACTTCACACTCACTCATGACAACACAATAAAACAATAGCAGCAACGCCACTTCTTCTCCATGATCCTCCATGTTCACGCACAGTGTTTTCTCTTAATCCACTCATCGCCTCTACACAACTTCATCACTTTCTTATTGTATTCAACAAGCTTCATAAAAAACCACCATACATGAATCAATATCCAACCATGTTCACTCTCCATCTTCACTCATAAAAGAACCACGAAACTCATTTTTAAACAAACTCACTCTTCACATCACCAACTAAACATCTCACTACACATAAACACACTCATCATGAAGCTCATGCATAAACCTTCATAAATTCTTCACCATTCACACAAATACATCTTCATAACCTTCACAAAAAACTCACTGTTCACAACTGTGCGAAATCCGCGATGCCAACAACACACTCAAGCAATCGAATCACCATCTCCACCTCCAAACTGTTGGTGATTTTAGTATCATCAATGTATTTTAGTAGTAATGTGATTTATTGTAGGCCAATACAATTATGCGTTAAGCTTGGAAACAAGTTAGGGTAGTGCGGAGTGCATGCTCGTCGAGCCAACGTGCAATTGAATGCGAATAATTGAAAAGGGGTTCCAAGGGGCGAAGCCCCTGGCGGGGTGCGGGGCAGCGCCCCGTGGGGTTCCAAGGGGCGGAGCCCCTGAACAGTTGAACCCGTTCGAAATTTTCTGAACAATTGAACCCGTTCAAAATTTTTAAACAGTTGTGTCTTTTCAGTTTCTGTTATTAATCTCCTATATAAGGAGTCATTTGGCCTCAGTTTCAACAAACAGAATAACGAAAACCATACTTTCTCTCTACATTCCTGATCTGTTCTCTATTGACAGAAGCAAATTGTTCTTCAAGAATTATCCCCACAAAGATTTCGTGAACCTAGGAAAATAATAGGGTCGAAATACTTTGTTCTGAAAGTGTACGAACACGATTCCTCGAAGATATCTAAGATTATCATACTCAATTTTCTAACACAAACATCACACACCACTACCTTGTTGTCTTTCGTGCCACCACCAGATCTACAACACAACCTCTATCGTTGAGTTGTTATTGTTATGCTTTTCAAACCGCGAGACGGAACGTGAGCGAAGAGAGGATGAAAGTGTGAGAGAAACCGAGATCAATGAGAAGCAGAAAGAATGAGTGAAACCGTGACGAAAATTGAAGGAGAGGAAAGCAAGAAAGGCCGTGCGTAGATCGTGAGAAGGAGAAGAAAAGAAAACGTGATTTTTCACGTACTGGTAATCTGAGCTTTTTTTATTTTTTATTTTAATTTTATTTTAATTGTTGTTATTAATTTAGGTTATTGTAATTTGGATTCCATTAGACCCATGACTATTTTCTATACACACCATCTGCACATTGCTGCACTTCCCTGTTTTGGTTGATTTGTTTTTTTTCTTTCTATTTTTTAATCTTCATAATATATTAAAAAGACCAAAAAAAACATTTTAATATTCTATTTCTTGTTTATTTTTAACTATTAAAATGTCAAAAATAAGTTATTTTTCCTTTATTTTATTTTTTAGCATTTATTTTATTTAGGTTTTGGTATTATTCGTGAATTTTGATACTTGATGAATCATGTTGATGCTATTTGATGCTTCGGTTCATTACCTATCATACTTTTGTTGTTGATGACTACACGATGTTTTGGCGTGACTGTTTGAGGATTTTACACGATGTTTTACCGTGTATTGTGTGTGGATTTTATTTGTTGATCATGATGCTCTGCCGTGAATGTTTGTGGATTTTATTTGTTATCACTTCAACATGATGCTTTTCCATGTATGTATTTGTTGCCTTCTATTGATGTTCACATGATGTTTTACCATGTGTTTGTCGACTTCACATGATGCTTTGTCGTGTACTTTCTATTTGTCATTCATGATGCCTTGCCGTGACTGTTGTTGATATTGTCCGTTGTTTTCACAAGATGCTTTCCCATGTGTATTGTATACTCTGTTGATGTTTATACACGATGCTTTGCCATATATTTTTTGTTTGTTGATATCATTTAGCTTGACTCACATGATGTTTTTCCATGTGTGTTTTGTCTATTCTATTTGTTGATACCATGATGCTTCATCATGTGTATTCTTGTTGACTTTTCGTTGTCTGATTATCATGATATTTTTCCATGTGTATTATGTGATTTCTTATTTGTTTGACTATACATGATGTTCTTCCCATGTACCATATTTGTGTCTTTATTTGATGCTATTTACATGATGATTTTCCATGTATCTGTTGCTTTATTTCTATGTTTGTGACCTAATTCGAAAAGAGGATTGTTTACTGACTTATTGTCATGTGTTTACTTCTTGTATGATTCCATCTTTCTTTACCTATCTTTACTGTTGTACTTGGTTCTTAAAACCTAACAACCCGTAGTCTCTGAACTATGATTGCTCTGACTTCCTATTAAGGATACATATGCATAGGATTGCGAGATCCTAGCGAGCTACCTTTTTCTTTTTTAACCTTTTCACCCTAGTGATAGAAACCTTTAGGTCCACCTCTTCTCCTTACTTTTCCCATCTTTTATCCTTTAGCAAACATTTTTATCCAAAACACAAATATTTCAAGAGGTTTTTGTAGAGTACTGCAGATGCTTAGGGTGCTAATACCTTCTCTTACTATAACCAACCCCTGTACCTTTGATCTCTCTTTTTCTCAACTTTAGGCCTTGCTTTTTGCTTTGCATGTTTACTTAGGGTTTTTATTAGATCTTTTCTCCCTTCCATTGGAAAAATAAAAGTTCGGTGGTGATATCATTGTTTTTGCGAGTCAAGCTAATGTAATAGCTTTGGTCTCCGATTCTCACCGCGACAACGTGTCATGGTGTATCTTTTGCCAAATTTTCTTTTATCTCAGTAATGATGATTTTTATGGGAATTTAATCCCTTTAGACACTCTCAACATTTTGCATTTCTCAAGCTTTTAAAGCGGTTACTCTTCACTGAGGTTACTCGCCCGTCTCTTTATTCATCTCCTCTGAAGCGACCCTCAGAATTGTTTTTCAAGACCAGGTATATTCACTTTACTTCCTTTATTGCATTCTTTAATATGGCCATTACTGATTCTTGTAATTTTGATTCGTCGAGAACACTGAGTTCTCGAGAGATAAAAAAATCTTTAGGATTTTTATATGAGAGGTCGTAGGGATACTTTAACCCAAGTTGAGTTTGATCGTATTGTGAGGGAGGCTTACAGAGATATTTCCAATTCTTTTAGTGATTATGACTCCAAATCTCCTTCACCAGGTTCCTCTATGGAGGTGTGGATGGATATTACAGATTCGTTTAATGCAGAGGTAATGAGTTATGACCATAGTTCACTTGACGACCATGAAATAGCTACACTTTATTCTCTGAGAAATGTTTCCTCTACTAGGAACGAGGATGATGTTATTTTGGAACTTTGTATTACCAGGGATTATGTCTGTATAGTTCGTCCCAGGGGAGTTAAAGAGGAATACTTCCATTTTTATGTCGGGGTGATGAAAGACTTTAAAGTCCAACTTCCCTCTACTGATTTTGAAACAAATCTGTTAAAGGTTTTGAATACCGTTCCTTCTCAGCTTTGCCATAATAATTAGGTTTTTATAAAGTCCTTCGAAATAGTATGTGAAGCCATACGTATAGAACCTACCATAGGTTAGTTTCTCTCCTTCTTTGAAATTAAAAGTGTTAAGAAAGGGGGTTGGGTTACCATCTGCGGCCTTTCGGGGAAAAGCTTCCTTAAAGAATTTACCTCTAACTACAAGGGCTTTAAACATTAGTTCTTTCAGATTAAATATGGTCTGAGGTGTCCTCATGTACTATATGTCTTGGATGGATCCCATCGCTTTCCTATCTATTAGACCATAAATCCGATTTCAGTATCCGAATTTGACTATAATAAATTTAATGATCAGGAGATCAAATCCTTATTTATATTATATGTTTTTCGCATGATGAACGTCTAAGATCTGTTGTTATTTCCCAAAGAGCATATTTTTTCTTTTTTTGGGTAATTTTTGTCTTTTCACCTGTCACTTTCCCGAGATCAACTTCTTCATCCTTCTAATACTTTTCTTTTTATCGCAGAAAAATGACTAACATGTCGTTGGTAGAGCATAGGAAACTGATGTCAGAAGCTATAGCGGCAAGGCGCGCAACCGACCAGGCTGTTACCAAGTCAGATTTATCCGACATGGAAACCCGGGGTTTGATGAAAAGGAAACAGGCATCAAGCAAGGCGACTTCCAATGCCTCGGGCCTGCTTGGTGTCCCCTTTCTCCACAGAAAGAAACTCGTCCGGGATCTCCCAAGGTTATGCAAACTTTGATGAGTGATGATGTGTGTAGGGCTGACTGGGAGATTTCCTCCCTGATGCATGAAGCTGGAGGGAGTGATCATTCCTGGTCGTCTAATGAATTAAAGTTCTAGAGCAACAATTTTGATGGATTAAAGTTCCTCTATGACCATCTAAATGCCACGAAGAAAGTGTACAAGGTAAAGGTCATCAGGCATCAGAAATTGACCCAAAATATTAAATCCTATCTAATGAGGTGCAATGTTCTTACACGAGGTTTGTTTGAAGCCTGGAATGATAGCGAGCAAATGGAATTTAATCTTATACGTGAGATTACCAACTGAAAGATAAAGAGGAATCACACATGAATAAGGTATCTAAGCTGGAGAAACAATTGTCGAAAGGGAAGGCTAAGAAGGACAGGTCAGAGTCCTCAGAATGAGAGCTGCAGATAGCTGTCGAAAAACAATCTGAGGAGAATAAAGTTGCCTAGGACTCGATCGGTCATTTGTAGAATTCTTTGAAACAATCTCAGAACGATATTCTTGATCCAGGTGACGCCGCCTTCGACAGAACAAAAGCTCGAGTCCTATGCCTCTATCCTGACCTTGATTTGTCCGAGATGGATTTTTTCAAGGCTGTGATAGACGGGCGTCTTGTGGACATGGAAGATACTTATTGTTGCACCCCAAATTTTACCCTTAGATTTAGTGATCATCTGCATATCATCTTAATCCATTTTTCGCTTTAGCTAACCGTTTAACCAATTTGCCTAGTTTGTTCATTTTGCAGGCGTGTCGAAGAAATTGGAAAATAATCTTGTATGTCATTAGGTTATGTTGAATTCACTCTCTCTACGGTATTTAATTATTACAAGGCCAAATCACTCCTCAAGACGTCTCAATGCATAATTTGGTTTTGTTTGAGGAATTGGATTATTAATTGACGGGTGGAAGAATTTGAATTTATGGTGATAATATTCAAGAACTCAAGATTAGTTTGCTAATTTGGAATTCAAGTCCAAGGTGTCCATCATAATTTTAAATGTATATCATTTCCAAGGCTAAAATTCAAAGAGTTTACATCTATTGCCAAAGATTACAAGCATGCTAAATTGGAATCATTACATTACAAAGATAGTTTGAAATTTACAATAAAATTGAAAAGTTTCTAATTCTAGACTATCCTAAAACCTTTAAGTTTCTTTATATTGTCATCTTCAAACAATACTTGCAAAACAATGAAACCATGTCAGAAAGTAGAATCATAAACAAAAATTAATGACATTGAGTTTTTTGTTAAGCCCTCAGAAAAGAGTTCATCATCGGGCCGAAGCAAGGGCAACGGAAAAACCGCCACCAGCTTGCACATTCTCAAACCAGGCATAACCTGTTCATATCCAGAAAAGGCAACATCTGAACATTTCAAAAGAGGAAAAGAAGTTTAAAGGAAAAAATGTTTTTTTTCCAACATCACAGTCCAAACACGGTAACAAAAATCTAACAGTCATCATTAAACAAATCTGAAGGAACAATAAAACGCAACTGTCATTTTCCCTTCAGACAAGATATCAAAAATGGAAAGTCATTATCATCAAGAATCCGGAAATCCAACAGAGCCATCAAGAACAAGCAAATCCGGAAAGTATTACCACTATCATTAGGATTCCGAAAATGGAAGAAGAAAATATCCCACCATTAACAAATCAGACAGCAACAATAACCCGAAAATGGAATGTACCAGATACACAAATTCGAAAGCATCATCACCATCAATAAAATATCCAAAACACTCCTCAGACAAATCAAAACGAAATAGGAAGGTTTTAATGGTACTTCAAGAAATGTTTTAGAAAATCTAACTATAAGAAGAAACATAAGAACATAGTTCAGGGGACTGAAAAAAAATCACAAAACCTCATCCGAAAATCACAGCTCCAAAAACCGTCAACGAAATCATCAAACGGATTCGGAAAAAAATCAGAAACCCTCAAGCGAAAAATCATTTAACGGACCCTTTGCAAAACCATCATAAACACCACAAAACCAATCTGTGGAACACCACAAAACCCCACAAAAACCCCAGAAATCGAAAATCACAAAGGCTCAGAACATCACGCTCATCATCGCCCAAGAACGACAACCATCCAAAACCCAGACGAATTCGTCCAAAAACCACCGTCTGTAAACCATCAAACCCTCAGACTAAAAAAATCATCACAAAAAAATAAACCTCAAGCCATCCGAAAAATCGTGAAACTCAAAAGGACACAGAGCAACTAGCCTCATCATCATCCAATTTCAGCACCAACAACCATGAGTGTCAAAAAAATCCGTAAGAACCTAACGAGTCTAACCCATTTTGTGTTTCTTTTTCATTTTTTTAGGAAATCATAACAAGAAGAAGAAGGAGACAACATCACGAAACAAGAAGAAAAGGGAAAGATAGAAGCATCGCGAGAGAGGAAGAGTTCCGCAAGAGAGAGATCAGAGAACAAAGGGGGCACCGTTGGTCCTTTGTTTTAGGGTTTACAAACCCTCAAACTCCCCCCCCCCCTCTTATTTGTCTGAACCGGGTTGGTTATGGGAGGTGATGACCCAGCCCAACCCTTTTTTTTTTTTTTTTTAATCTTTTCAGTTTTTCTAATTTCTGTCTTATTTGTAATATTTAATTAATAAATATTAAACTAACATTAACTAACACTAACATAATTAAAATCTGAACATAATTTAATAAATAAAAACGAATTTTAATAAAAAATAATAAGAATATTAATTTGAAATTTTTAATTTAAGTTTTTGTAATAAAAATAAAAAAGACAAAAATATGTTTAGATTAAATTAAATGTTGATTTAGTTTTATTTCAATATATATTAAAATACAAAAAAATGCTTATTTTTAGTTTTAAGTTAATCTCCTTTTCTTAATAAATAAAAAATTCAAAAACTTTTTTATAAAATAACTTAGAACTTTTTAAATAAATAAAGCTCTCTTTTTAGCTTAAGGTTAACCATTAATTTAATTTTAGCATTTTATTTTTTTTATAGATTTAATGATATGTTATTCTCAATTAACTTCGAAAATTCTAAATCAAATCAATTTCACCATTTTAATTTATCTAACCATTTCCTTAATCCGGTTCTAACATCACCTAATTTATCTTTAATTTCTAACCATTTACTTTGTACAATACTCACATCTCCATATTCATCACTGTTATTCATATATCATGCTATCTTTTTATATATTTCCGCTTACCGCTTATTCCCCTTCGAAGGAAAGGTTATCTTGTTTGACCGCCGTGTCAATGCCTTTACCCTCGCCCATCCTAGCCTTAAGATCTGAGTCGCCGTACTCGTGCTTAGGCGTCCTGCTGTAGACATACCCTTAAACCTTTTCCTAGCCTTAGAATCTGAGTCTCCGTACTCGTGCTTAGACGTCCCGCCGTGGACACACCTCGACCTTTAACTCCGTCTTAGCCTTAGGATCTGAGTCGCCGTACTCGTGCTTAGGCGTCCCACTGTGGACATCCACCCCTTTATCCTAGCCTTAGGATTAGGAGTCGTCGCACTCCATGTAAGTTCCCGCCGCGAAATACTTACTTACCTTACCCTTTTAATTCAACCTTTATAACGTAGAATCGGAGTCGCCGCACTCCACGTAAACGCTTCCCTATGAACATTTATTTCCCCCTAGAACCATGATCACAATCAAGAAGTTCCTCTTCCTCCCTCTGTGAGGGGAACTATGATTACTCTGATTCCATCCCCTACCTCAGATACGTAGGTACAAGATGCGAGTCTTGGCGATTATACTTAGGACTAACCCTTTAGGTCCTTCTCTTTACCTTTAACCCTTAGCATTACCTTTAAGCAGATAACCATTAGCAATAACACACTTAAAACAAGAGGTTCCTGTAGAGTACTACAGAAGTTTAGGATGCTAATACCTTCCCTAAGCTTAACCAACCCCCGAACCTTAGATCTCTCCCCGCATTGTGTTTACGATGCAAAATAGGTTTTTCCTTTCTTTAACCTTTTCTTCGGATAAATTAAAGACCGATTGTGAAGCAAGATTGTGATTCAAATTAATCAATAATTTGATATCCTATTCTCACCGCAACACTTAGCCTTCCCTGCTGATCCAGGCCAGAAAGCCCTTACCATCGTCACTAAATCTGAAGTCGTCAATAAAGACAAAGTCGAGGAATAACTTTTGGTTTCTTTATTTTTTGTAGTGCTTTTAAGTATGTTTGTATTCTCAACTTTTATTTCTTATTCGGGCCTTGTTATGACCTGTAATAGGATTATGTTTTGTTTGATGAATTTTATTTCCGTAGTTTACTATTTTTCTGAATTTAGATTTTGATTTGTGTGAGCAAGTTGATTGATTGAAATAGAAGTGGTTCTAACCGCTAGATCCAGGGATGCTCATCCTAGTCATACATATCGACAAATTGAGGACTCGTATTCTGAACGGGAATTGGATTCTCTTATTATAATGTTTATTTCCGGGGAATATGGCTGGTTATGTATGATTCGCTTTCGTGCATGTCTTTACTTTGCTTTATTTTCGCTAAGTGTCAAAATGATGTTCAAGATGCGTGCTCGTCATAACGACTACTTTAATAAAGGATTTGTTATTTTCGAGGTTTGCTCGACAAGATGTGTTCGACAGTGAGGGGAACTGGTCGAAAAGCCTGGGTAACTTTTGAGCATGAGGTCGGAGCTTATGTCGCGTTTGTGGCCCGAGTTCGCAGCGTGAACTTCTCATCGGGAGCTGGAAGTTCTGCCTGGCGTGGTACTTGGTCGACAGCAGGCTCGGCCGAGGGACCGCCGTCGGGCATGCGCTTTTCTCTTTTCTGAGCGAAAGCTTGCCTTGAGTTATTTTGGTATGCAACACTTGTACCTGGGCACACACTTATGGTTGGTGCGTTATGCTCGTCGTGTCGATGGAGCCTGCTGACGGTTAATGCCTTAGCTATAATATTGTTTTAGCTTTTCGGAGTTCCATGGTCGAGCAAATTCTTCCCCATTAAGATGTTCTAGGTAGTAGGCCCCATTCTCAGATTTTGCTCGAACACGATAGGTCCCTTCCCAGTTAGCAGCGAGTTTGCCTTCTCGATAATCTTTGTGATTCCTCCTTAGGACGAGACTGCCTACTTGGAACTCTCGTTGTATAAATTTGGCATTATGCCTAATCGTGATTTTTTATTTTAATGAGGCCTCGTGGAGGGCTGCTCCTACCAGACCTCTTCGAGGAGATCGAGCTCCTCCCTTAGTGCCTCACTATTTGTCTCCTCGTCCACGGGAGCTTCAGTCCGCCTAGAGGGCACATGAATCTCAATGGGGATCACTGACCCAGTCTCGTATGCTAGATGAAAAAGTGGTTTCCCTGATCGAAGAGTGAGGCGTAGTACGGTAGGCCCAAAGCACGTTGTGTAGCTCCTCGACCCAATGTTTCTTCATTTTGTCTAATCTCCATTTGAGGCCTCGTAAGGTTACCATGTTTGCCGCCTCGGCTTGCCTGTTAGTCTGGGGATGCTCTACGGACGTTGAGTATTTCTTGGTGCCCAGTTGGGCGATAAAATCCTGAAACTTTTTGTCCATGAACTGTGTCCCGTTATCAGTGACAATTGCTTGGGGGATGCCGAAGCGGGCAAGGATGTTCTGCTTGTAGAAGCGGAGTATGTTGTGGGCCGTTATTTTTGCCAGAGCCTCTGCTTCTATCCACTTTGTAAAGTAGCCAACGCCTACTATCAAGTACTTATTCTGATTTAACCTTACAATGAATGGTCCTAGGATATCCCGCCCCCACCATGTGAATGGACACGGGGAGGACATTGCTTTGAGTTTATTGGGCGGTGCCAAGTGCATGTCCCTGTGCCGTTGGAATTTGTCACATCTCTTCACATGTTCCTTTGCATCATGCTTGCAAGTAATATCCTGCTCATAGAGCCTTCTTGGCGAGGGATCTCCCCCCGAGGTGTTGGGTGTTGATTCCCTCGTGAATCTCGTGCAGGATATGGGAGACCATCTCTTCCTCGACACATTTGAGGAGAGGGATGGAAAACCCTCGCCTGTAGAGATTATTTTCGACCAGGACGTAGGAGCAGGCTTTGCGCCTGACTATGCTGGCTTCCTTGGGGTTGGACGGTAGTTCGTCCTTGGCGAGGTAGTTGTAGATGAGGGTCATCCAGTAGTCGCTGTCGCTGATGATGTGCATGTCGAGGGTCGCAAAAGCTTTCTCAATGCTGGGTCGCTAAAGTACTTCCTGAATGACATATTTGTTTCCCCATTTCTTTTTTGTGCTCGTCAGCTTTGACAAATCATCCACTCAGACATTATGTTCACGGGGAACATGTTTCACCTCTACCGATGTGAACTTTGTTGTCTTTTCCTTGACCAGGGACAAGTATTCAGATAGGTTATCATTCTTGGCCTGATATTCTCCCCGAACTTGGAGGGCTACGAGTTGAGAATCGGTGTAGATGACGATTTCCTCGGCTCCTAGGTATTCAGCCTCATAGTTGGAAGTGGGGAAAGACAAGGTAAGTGAGACTTCGATGAGGATTCCTTCCTCATTTTCCAAAATGATACATGCCCCGCTCCCTTCCGAGTTGGATGCTTCGTCAACGAAGATTGTCCACTTGCGAGCCCTACAAGTGGGGGGATCAGGCAAGGTCATCTCTGCGACAAAGTCGGCCAGTGCATGAGCCTTAAGGGCCTTTTTTCTCTCATACAAGATGTCTAACTCGGACAATTCCAACAACCACTTAAGTACTCTGCTGGCCATGTCTAGAAAACCTAATAGTTGCTTTAAGGGCTGATCTGTGCGTACCACGATTGTGTGGGCCAGAAAGTAGTGCCTCAGCCTTCTTGCATCATTGATAAGGGCTAGGGCCACTTTCTCTATCTGATGGTATCTCAGCTCTGGTCATTGCAGCGCTTTGCTCGTGAAGTATATAGGCTTCTGCCCAGCGGGCGTTTCACGAATGAGGGGTGCGCTGAAGGCCTCGGTCGCAACGACGAGATATAGATATATGTTTTCCCCGTTATCTGGCTGGGAAAGGATCGATAGTTTTGACAGAGCTTGTTTCAGGTAGAGGAGGGCTTTGTCACATTCCTCTATCCATTCAAAAGCTGCCTCCTTGCGAAGGAGTTTGAAAAAGGGGATTGCGTGTTGAGCATATTTTACCACGAAACAGGACAGTGACGCGAGTATCCCGTTTAGGGATTGAATAAACTTCTTCGAGTTCGGTGTAGTTGTTGCACCCCAAATTTTGACCCTTAGATTCCATCATCATTCTAGGAGCATCATCATTGTTTATCTAACCATTAATCTATTTCAAGTTTGTCTTTGTCAAGATGCAGATGAATTAGGGTTTCATATAGTCAGAAATCGAGGTTTCTATGGTTTGATCAGTCAAGGTTTTGGATTGATTCTCCATATAAAAATTCTCTATATCATCAATAATACCATATTAGATCAAGTATGAATCCAATTTGAGGTTGTCACCCAAGGAAAAAGAGCAGTGTAGTCCAGGACCCCCGATTAGGGTTTCTGATAAGGAAAAGTCAATTGTGGTTTGACTTTTGGTTAAAATGGAATTACAATGGTGGAATCATGGTCCATAAAGCTTATATGACTTAGTAAAGTCCCCTCAAGAATTTTCAAAGGCTCAGGGAACCCAGAATACCAACAGTCGATTCAGGGGTTTTCGATCATTCGGTTCGTCTGACTAGAAAGGTCAACTCATTGACCAACATAGTTTTGACCCAAAATTAAGCCAATTATGTTCCCAAATTTATATCATATCTAATCATGAAGTTTGGTGACCATTGGATCAAGAATTGAGAAGTAGTCGAAAAGTCGGGAAATTAGGATTTTGAAAGGGGCAACACCATAACTTCCTAACCACACATCCGAATGGGATGATTCAAAGCTTGTTGGAAAGGTCTTAAGAAGTCCTACAAAAGCGCCACACTGAACAACATTCAAAAAATTAATAGATTTTGAGTTATGATAAAAAACAAGTTAAGAGGGGAAAACACTAAGAAATTTCATGTTTTTAGCACTTTTTAGTCATGTTTTTAGCCAACTTCAAGGGGATTTTTGACCTAGTTCTACTTGGAATTTGAAAAAGTATAAAACACGAATGTTGTAGAGAATGATGAGGGATTTCCAAAAAGTACAAGAACTCCTCCATATCATTTATGAGCTAGGAGTTTTGAAGGAGGGAAGTTGGG
Organism: Lathyrus sativus; assembly: GCA_963859935.3. Taxonomy (NCBI): domain Eukaryota; kingdom Viridiplantae; phylum Streptophyta; class Magnoliopsida; order Fabales; family Fabaceae; genus Lathyrus; species Lathyrus sativus. The sequence goes on from OZ012740.1 coordinate 465,404,796, forward strand.
GTCCCAAAGCTTGAAGTGTGAAATTTTAACTTGTCATGAACCAATACAAAAACCAGCCAATTGGTTCTTAACTATTTGGTTAACCCTTGATCTGATATTTAGGGGTGTGATGATTGAAAATGCAAGAGGAATCCATGAGCAAAACCAAAGTCTTGGCTAGAGGTATTATTAAAATCCAAGAAAGTACAGAAGTACATGATGAACGAGATTGCTTTAAGAGTAAAATCTGCTGCAGCATGAAGATTCTCCTCTTGCCATCTCTCTAGTCACTTTATACAGCTTGATCACAGTCTGTTTTGATGCTAAGATGCATTGGAAACAAGCTTAGTTCTGTAGAAGAGGATCACAAGTAGATTTGCCCTTCTTTCCTTCCAAAAAGCAAGGCATTGCACATTAGTTCAAATCTGTCCTCACCCTTTGCTCTTTTGTTTCCTCTATAAATAAGGAAATCTCTATGCATCAAAGACACCAGAACAACCCTCAATTCAAGAAGAAACAATCTCCTCATCATTGCCTTGCATTTTCTTGCTAGTGAAGAAAACTCACAAAAATACCAAAATCTGTCTTGAACATATTTCATCTTAAATCCATTTCTAACCTTTGAAACCCACCACCAACACTTCACACAAACTACAAATGATGTTTTAAATTTGCTCCAACCATTACACCAACCAAAAACCTTATATTTCCAAAAGTAAACCCTAAACCCTAAGAACTTTGACCTTTTGCACTAAACAAGATAACTCTTTGCTCAGGCCTGTTCTAACCTCCATAACACCTCAAACACCTTGAATAAAAAGTGTATTCACTATTTAAACCATCAAAGACCAATTGTCTCACCATTTTGTGGATCTTTCATACAAATCCATTTGTTGCTTCAAGTGTAAGAAACTGTTTTTGCACAAAGGCGTGTTTGGAGGGAGTTGCAGCTACTTGGACTTTACACTAGAGGTGTGGAGAAGCCATTCAACTCATTCTCACTGAACTAGTCAGCTCGGCATCAAGGATTTCTTTGGAAGTCTTCAAGAGGTAAGTCACCTCTGCTAAATTTACTCATTTTGCACCATGATTATGTTTGATGTACATTAGTTTTAATATGCCTAGAATCCCCCACAAGTCATATTTGAACTTTGTTTGTGTTTGTTCTCATAAGTTTGCAACTATCATGGGATTAGATGCTTGCCTTTGTTTTGTTGTTTTTCCATTTTATGAGCCATATTCTGATTCTGTCTAAGTTTGAGGATGTGTTGGTGTTGGAACTTATTTATGAGTCGTAATGCATATGTAAGACCATTGTTTGATGCATAATGTGTATGTTTGTAAACTATGTTGTTCTGATGTTCTTTGTAGTTTGTTGAGTCTCTTAAGTATGCCAAGTCTTGGTTTTATGGTTGAACTCATGTTGGGTTGATTTAAGAAATCATTTATGTACCATTTGTTTTGATTGAGTCTTATTTGAAATGTTGAATTGGTTTTGAACTGTCTTGAAGTTTTTTTCATTACAACTACGTGTCACAAATTCAGTACCATAGGCCACTTTGTGTTCAAGCTTGAGTTTAAGTTCCAAATGATTAGGAACTTCATGTATGATGTGTTTGAACCCCCAATCTATTTATAGCATGTTTGAGTTAACCTCTAGTTGTAAAAATGCATTTTGACACTAAACCTGCAGTTGCCTTCGAATTTTGAAATGTGTTTATTTTCAGAAAAAACTAAAAGTGCCATTGAATTTCTCTTTCAACTCAAGCAGTTTAGACCTAAAATTTGTTAAATTCCATGGAGTTTTGATCAAGTTTGAGAGGCTTACGTTTTTGGTATTTTCTTGTTTGGTTTGATTTGTTTTTTCCCAGAAATTATTGCTTGTGAAGGTTATATATTTCTTGGGTGGTTTGATACATTGGATGTATCACCACCCTAGTAGTTATGACTTGCGTGCCTTGTGTATGCTTTGCCTTGCTTTCCTAAGTTCGATCCTGGCTGAGGACAACTCTTTTGCCATTTTTGTGATTTTCTCATGTTTCAGCATTTATTGTTTGTTTCTCCTTGGAATATCACACACGTGCCTTGGATGGTTTGGTAAGGTTTTGAGCCTGTGGACCATAGGGCGTGGGTTCAACCCTTGAAGAGTTTTTATCACTTATTTTTCATGATTTCTTCACAAACTCAAAATCATCATAACTTACTCATTTTCCAACATTTTTTCCCCATTCTTTTTGCAAAATGTTCTTTATCATATCTATTTTCAAATAGTAAGTGAAGAACTCATGGATTCCTATCCTAGAAATACTTTTACCCACTTGAAAATCATACTATTTTTAGGGTTTTCACCTTGTTTCTTTGTGAAACTTTTCTCAACTACTATTTGATTTATCTTGTAAGATTTATGGTGTTTGATCCATATATGTTTGTTAACATGCTTTAATGATTAAATTTTTGCTTGATTCAAAGTCTTTCCATGATCAAAACCTTGCTTTTGTGAATGCATTTAATGAAAACAACACTTTGAACTTTGTTTGTGAACCATGCTATACCTCTTGATGTTGCGACTTCTTGAGTGTGTTCTTTATGTCTTCTATAATTGTTTAGGTATCTTATTAGAACCATAACATGCTAGGGATTTCTTTGTTTTTGTTTTTACCATAAACTTGTATGTGTTTCCCCATCAAGCCTTGAGCTTCTTACTTGATTTGTTGTAACACTTCTTGTATGCTTATGTAATTGGTTGCCATCAATACATGATTGTTGGTCTTATGTTGTTACATTAGACATTCTGTGATCCCTATAACATGCTTACCTCAAGTTGTGACTTGCTTGCATTTGAACTTGTTTGAATTATATGTTCTGTTTGTCTTGATGGTTGTTACCTCATGGCTCTTCATATTTGTTAAGATGTTTCTAAGTTGATTTTTCCTTATATGATTGGTCTTGTAATAACCTCTATCATGTTCCTTCTAGATATTGTAATATCTTTGTTCATTAATGGTTGTAACCATTTGACTTGATTGTAATCCTTGCTTGATGTTGTTACATGCTTGCATCTCTTACTTGGTTGTTACCATACTCTTTTATATGTTCATCATGTTTGAATGAATGCTTTTTAACTTTGTTAAGTTATTCCCAAAGTGATGGAACTTGTTAGTTCTCATCCAGTCGCTTCATCTTTTCCTATTCCAAAGGAAAGTCTCTCTATTGACCCTTGGGTCATAGATAGCTAATTTACCCTCTCTTTGAGTTTTTTAAGTCACCTTGAACCCTACCTTAGTTAAGTTAGAACTTACAAGCCATTAGAATTTGCTTAAGTCTCAAAGACCTACCCATTATTAGGAGTATCATTCAATTAGAACTTTAAGTTAGAGTTTGTCAACTCTATGTAAGAATCATCATCATGATTACTTACTCCCCTCTTGGCTTTTGTAAAAGTCAATTACTTTGAGTGTACAACTTAGATTAGGGAGTTTTGTTAAACTCTACACAAGCACTGTTATGTTTGTTCCCCTAGAGTCTTGACTATGGTCAAGTACTTTTTCATCCCTAGTTAGGTGAACTACGGTTGCTCTGATTCTATCCTAGTTAGGATACGTAGGCAGAAGATGCGATATCTTTACGAGCAAACTCAGAACTATCCTTAGGTCTTAATCTAAACTTGTACCCCTATCCCAAGCCATAGCAAACATTTAAAAAGTATAGCATACAAACATACAAAAGGTTCCTGTAGAGTACTACAGATGTTTAGGATGTGAAATACCTACCCTAAGCATAACCAACCCCTAATCCCAAGATGTACACAACTGGGATTGGGCCATTATTCAATTAAAAAGAAGAAAATTATCAGAGTACATATACATGCCTGGTCAACATATGAAACACTTCGCTGGAAAACCATGTGCTGATTTGAGCTAGGAATTGCAAGCACTTCAACTCATTCGCCTCTACCAAGATCCCTAAAGTAGTCCCTATATCTTGAAATATCAGCAGTAGCAGACATCAAAACCACCCTGCAAACGCATAATATATTATCATGGTATCGCTGTAATTAAACAAACAATTGCATGTCACTTCTGATCTTTAAATATATAAATTACTTTCTTACAAATATGCACATAGAACTCTCTTTAATTCACTCTTCCAAATATCCTTTCAACACTAACAAAACCAAGATGCTAACCTTAAGTCATTGTTCTTTAACAAAAACCGCTTTACACAAACTAGTACAAGATCAGACTCCACTGATCTTTCATGTACTTCGTCAAGAATAATAACCTTGTAGTTCAGTGCAGCCACCTGCGAAAAGATCAATACAGCTACCAAACTTATGTGCATTTACTGCTTTGGAAAGGTCAAGACAAGAAGAATATTTTGAATGCATTATTCCAGAACTTATCCCAAGAGATTCAGCTACCTGGGAAAAGAAGATTAGAACCATAATCACTGTTAAGTGAGCATAAACATCAGGAGTGTTTCAAATGTTCATATATTTCGGAACCCAAAACAATTCTGAAGGTGAAGTATAATTTAAGATCATTCAATATGTATACCATAGACAAGATGTACACAACTGGGATTGGGCCATTATTCAATTAAAAAGAAGAAAATTATCATAGTACATATACATGCCTGGTCAACATATGAAACACTTCGCTGGAAAACCATGTGCTGATTTGAGCTAGGAATTTCAAGCACTTCAACTCGTTCGCCTCTACCAAGATCCCTAAAGTAGTCCCTATATCTTGAAATATCAGCAGTAGCAGACATCAAAACCACCCTGCAAACGCATAATATATTATCATGGTATCGCTGTAATTAAACAAACAATTGCATGTCACTTCTGATCTTTAAATATATAAATTACTTTCTTACAAATATGCACGTAGAACTCTCTTTAATTCACTCTTCCAAATATCCTTTCAACACTAACAAAACCAAGATGCTAACCTTAAGTCATTGTTCTTTAACAAAAACTGCTTTACACAAACTAGTACAAGATCAGACTCCACTGATCTTTCATGTACTTCGTCAAGAATAATAACCTTGTAGTTCAGTGCAGCCACCTGCAAAAAGAACAATACAGCTACCAAACTTATGTGCATTTACTGCTTTGGAAAGGTCAAGACAAGAAGAATATTTTGAATGCATTATTCCAGAACTTATCCCAAGAGATTCAGCTACCTACGAAAAGAAGATTAGAACCATAATCACTGTTAAGTGAGCATAGTGGGGTTTCTATGTGGGTCTGTTGGTTAGGAACATAGTCCCTTCAATCTGAATTATAATGAGGACAAAATATTTAACTTTGGCCTAACCGAGGCTAAAGTCAAATTGTACCAACATTTAGCAATCAATTGAAAAACAGTTTACCTAGTAATAATATGTATGCAAATGCAATTGAAAAACATAAGTTAACTCACCAACTACAATAGGTGAAATGATTTCCAAAGCACCAGATTTTATCATCTCTCTTAATGATGCAGATGCTACAATTGCAACACAGCAAGCATAATCTGGTTTCTCCTTGTAATCCTGTAGAAAGCATTAAGCAATTAAAAGAAAGGAGGAAAAAGAGAGAGGAAAAAGGAGAGATTCAAAACATAAACTAACATACTTAACATTAATTTACAAACTTAAACTCACCATTATACCAGGCCTTTCGATAAATTACCTTCTTACTTCATTAACAACCTCTTGCGTAGTTCGGCCAACAGCAGCGCAGGCCCAAGCACTAAAGACATATATAAGCATGGCACCCTGCAACCCGTCCATAAAAACTTCTGGAATTGCAATATCAACCCGCAATAATGTTTCAGATCCATATCACACTTTTCTCTCCTTTTCTCTCAACTGCATAACTATAATAGTTGAATTAGATGGGAACCAGTTCTGCAGACATGTTTAAAAGGTTCAAGATAAAATGAAGAAACCTCGTCCATATAAGCATTAAACAGAAGGAAAGAAGCAAGCGCAACAGAGCCAATGGCAAATCCTTTGGTGGTGGCTTTGGTTGTGTTACCCACGACATCAAGGACATCAGTGATCTCTCGGACACTTTCAGGCTGATAATAGGTAATGTCAGTTTACATACCATGAGAAATCTAAAATATAAAAAGTAAGGAAAATATTTTTTTGGCCAGAAATACCTGCTGGCTCATTTCTACAATTCCTCCAGCATTATCAGCTATTGGGACAAACATATCCATGGTAAGAATATAGGCAGCAGTGCTAAGCATTCCCATTGTTGCTACAACTGTGCCAAACAGCCCACCAGTTGGGTTTCCTGTTTCATCTATTAGTCCAGTAGTCTGGCCCAGCCAGTACGCTGAGACAATCGCCACACTGATGACAAGGACTGGAAGACCAGTAGATTCCAGCCCCAAACTGACCCCGACAATTATGTTAGTCCCATGGCCAGTAGAGCTAGAAAGGGCTAATTTGCGCACAGGCTCATGCTTGTAGTCAGTATAATACTTGGTGATCCAAACAAAAATGTACGCTGTAATAATACCAATCAACCCGCACAAAGCAAAGTTGAACCATGCTGAAGGTACTTGCTCAACATAAAGTAACCATCGGGTAGACTGTAGAGTAAGTAAATTTAAACAGTAAGAGCGAGAGAAGGTATATTGAATTTGAAAAGGTTGAAGATATTTTGTTGTGCAGTTCAAAACAGAAACCACATATCTCAACGACAAAAAAAATACAGCAAATAAAACACAGCATGCTTAGCCAATTCACACAACTTAGAAAAGCCAAATTATTATATCACAAATGAAGATTAATTATTACCAAACCAAATGTTAGAACAGCTAAAACTATTGTAACAGAATATCCTTTCTGAAGAATTGCCATAGGATCTTCCATAAGATATTGTTTTTTTTCTTCTTCTAAATTATCAGTATATTCCAGTTTATATCACATACTTTCTTCTCTAGTTATCAAATAGTTTAACAAAACCAGAACAATGACTAAAAAAGTTTGAGAAATCCCATAAACTTCTACATAAGAACAAATGCAAATATTTAAGTCTTAGGAACTTAAAATCAGAGAACACCTTCCAGTAAATTCAATCAGAGTAAAATTTAACTTGTCTAACATCAACACCTTTAAATATGACCATGTATAACATCAATGGAAGTTAAACATGAACAATAGTAATTAGACATACTGTTTCCGTTAATTATAACCTTATTATGACTTTAAAATTTTCCAAACTATCCTATAGCCCTGTGAAAAACAAGTAGTAGTCTACTGAAACCCCATATGACATAAAGAACAATTAAGCAATTACCAGATCAGCAATAACAACAGGATTTCTAGGGTCATCTTCAGGTATTCCCTGTTCTACTTTTCCGATAAGGTCTGCCCCAACATCAGCTGCTTTAGTGTATATTCCACCACCCAACTGAGCAAACAGTGCGACAAAGGAGGCACCAAATCCATATCCAACTAGAAGAAGCGGCACTGGCAGAAAGCAAAAATCGTATAAAAATCAAATAGCAATAAGATGCAGGTAATGCTCTGATCCCTAACAGTAAAGACAAAATCACGGAGCAATCAAATAAGCTGCAAATCATTTCAGACCACATTAAATTATCCCCACTTCAGCTCACTATGCTTAAAATGCATGCATAGCGTATTTAGGGGTGAAAAGGACATGATCTTTTGAGTTTTTCAGTACATTTAGGAACCATTCGGGACCACAGTCAGATCTATACACAAATAAAAATTCACCAGATCACAAACACTTACCAAATGGAAAACTATAACAATGAAACATTATAAGCACTTATCTATGTTAATAATACAACATCTAAACTTCAAACATTTTAAAAGTAACTTTTTCATTCATTATAATGAATAAGTTCAGGGAAGAAGTCTGCACATACAATCAGTAACCTTCATTGAACCCGGTGTGTCCACTCCCAGTCAAACATAAAATATGGCATAAAGGACTGCTATACCAATTACAGCCATACCAACAATAATGATAGCTGATAAACCTCTTGCACGAGTAGCTACCTGCAGAACTTTCTTTCAGTTAATATAGGAATAACGAATTGTTAATCTTTTTTCTCAGGAGCTAATACTGAACTAATGACAGTTAACCTGCAATGCCTCTCTTACAGACCGTCTCGCGGCACTAGAGACTCTGACATTGGCACGAACTGAGACCCACATCCCTACATATCCAGTAGAACCTGAACAAAGGGCACCTAAAAGGAAAGAAGCTACAATGATGTATGCAGATGTTGTCCTGAAATAGAATGTATATGACGGATGAGAATATGTAAAATGTTCAAGAAAGGATTTATAGCCTATACAGTTGTGATGTCACCTTCCTATGCCAGAAGCTTCCTGTTGAGGAGTTATGCGGCGAAACAAATATATGCCAAGAATGACAAGAGCAAACACCATAGCCATCTTGGATATAGTTCCATACTGGGTCCTAATAAATCCTTCAGCTCCATCTCGTATGGCATCAGCTATCTAGAAAGTAATATGATAAGCACAGGACCAAAAAACAAAGAGTTTGTGGTATGTAATCCAATTATCAAACAGTCATCATGAAAGACTATCTACAATAATTTTAGCACTCAAACAATTATCATTCTTAACCATTAATTTTTTTATAATAAGCTGAATACCAAATGGCCTCACAGATCTTCTGACAGAAACCAGGATCTATGCATATTAACAAACATTGTTTTCAAAATCAATTACCAATTTGTCAAACCAACATAGTTCTAACATGAAGATCAAGAGTTCAAAATATTGCCAAGTTTAAACCAACACATTTATTTGCACATGCCAAGCTAGGGGTTGCCTCCATGCATCTGTTTCACTCATACAAAAGTTGAAACAGTGAATATGACAACATAAGTATGATTGCCAATGCACAAAATAGAAGAGTAATCCGCATTTAACAGGCACAAATAAATTATGGTCAAAACCCATGAATCAGAAACAAAAGCTAACAGATGTGCAACAGAAAGTATGACTCCAAAACAAGTATCTCCATAGCCATGTCAAATACCGACTCAAAGTTACTTTCAAATAGAGATACACCATGTTTCTTTTAACTTCCTTATTACTTTACAAACTGCTTTTTATGCAAATTTAAGTTCAATCTACCAACAATTAAAAAGTATCACATCATCAATGAATCGTATATCAACAAACTAATAAGCTCCATTTTAATTTAAGACTTAGATTTCAGTTGGCATAAATAAGGAAATAAATTACACAATGACATATGATAATAGAGTTATCATCGAGCATGACACATGAAGAAAGTTCAGACCAGACATGTGATAATAGAGTTATCATCGAGCATGACACATGAAGAAAGTTCAGACCACCAAAAGAAAATCCTAAGTTTCTAACCGCAAAAACTTAAGAAAGTGACAAAAGCCAAGTAACTGTTATCTGTGACTCTCAATTCCATAAAATGAATGCTTGTAGCAACCACCTCGACCTCGAAGCTGTGACTTGGTCCATCTACAAATCTTGACACCACTATGTGAACCGATAATCTTATATCCCTGCAAACTCATAATATTTTTACAGAATCATATTCATATCTTATCTAACCAAATTCAATTGAGAACACTTAATAAGCTTAAACCCTAAACCCTATATCATATATCATATCCTGCAAACTCATAATATTTTTAGAGTCATAATTCATATCTTATTTAACAAAATTCAACTGAGAACAATATGTAAGCCACCAATAAGGCATATATGAATTACAGAAAATACAATACCTGCTTCACCAAATTTGCTCTAATCACAGGAGTCACCATTTCTTTCTTGCCATTCAACTTCCCATTAGTCTCCTTCACTGTTGCGACCGACTTCCTCGAAGGAGCTTTACCAACAATGTCTTCAAGATCAACAATCTCCGACTCCGCCTCTTCCTCGTCAGATTCCTCTTCATCAGAACTCAAAACACCATATTTCGCATCCCCGTTCTCCAAATCACCAACAACAACATCACTATCCCCTTTCAACAATCCAACCACCTTCCCACACCACTGATCAAAAACCCCATCCAAGTCACCACCATCAACATCCCCTTCCCACAACGGAATCAACTCACCACCATCAATTTTGTTGAAGATTGTAAAGAGGTGTTCGCTGTCGTCTACTACTAGACTAGGATAGATCCATCGTGATAACATGTTAAAAAAACCCAAAAGAGTGATGATGGAAGGTTGCGAAGGTTTTGGTAATCGTTGAGTTAGGAAAGTATGAAAGAATTATTTTAGGGTTCATTCTGAAAGAAATTAAGAGGGAAACATGAAAAACAAGTGGGAAATAGTTAGTCTAGGTTCATTCTAAAATAAATATTATTGGAAAAAATTAAAAAAGTTAGCCTCGGTTATTCCGTGTCTAATATTTAAAAAAAATAATTCAAAAATTAAAAAATATATAGCCTCGGCCTAGCCATGTCTAATGACTTAAATAAAAATAATGGTAAAAAAAAACTTTAAAATGACTTTTTCTTGCATTTAAATAGCCTCAGTTTTGTCAAGGCTAGTTAGTCTCGGTGTCGATGGCCGAGGCTAAATTCACAGCTAAAAATAGTTAGCCTCATCTCGTCCGTGTCTAATATTTAAAAAACACAATTCAAAAATTAAAAAATATCTAGCCTTGTCCTACCCGTGTCTAATGAATTAAATAAAAATAATTGTAAAAGAAAAACTTTAAAATGTTTTTTTTTGCGTTTAAGTAGCCTCGGTTTTGTCGAGGCTAGTTAGCCTCGGTGTCGGTGGCCGAGGCTAAATTCACAGCTAAAATGAAGTTTTCTAGTAGTGAAGCTACATTGTCATGAAAATTATAATAATTATAATAATTATTTATTAAATTAATTAATAAAATTGAAAAGGTTAAATGAAAGAAAAAAGTGGAAAATTAAAGGAATAAAAAAAATAGTGATTATAATTGGCTAAAGTAATTGCGACAGTTCGCCTTAACTGCCGCGAGTGTGGAAAGAGGGCGGTTATTTGGTAACCGTCGCATTATTTTATACAACATGCCCAAAAAATTTGCGACGGGTGGCTCAAACCGTCGTGAGAATTGTCGTAGTCCAAGAATAAGGACGGTTTTTTTTGATAACTGTCGCAAAAAATCTACGACAGTTGACCCTAACTGTCGTGACAACCGTCGCAATCCAGGAATAATGACGGTTTTGTGATAACTATCGCAACTCAAGTGTCGTAAATCTCCTTTTTTCTTGTAGTGAAACTATCACTAAAACTTGAGGGTTTAGCCTACTTTGTTTGATTATATGTCATATTTGTGAATATTTGCTTACATATATATATTTATCAATATATCTGTTTGTATGTTATGGACATTGGGTATCATGAGTGGTGAGATAGGTCCTAGCCCGGACATGAGTGACACATATGATAGGATGTGATATGATCAATAGTTGACTGTTGGGAGTAGTCCTAGCAAGTTTGACATATGATGTAATTATGCTCAATTGATACCTCCTTGAGATGATTGGTGGTGTATGAGTAGTCATGCATTTCATTAATCGTTTCAACCTGAGATTCCATTAAACTGAGGACCTTTAGTAACACTTTTACCCGACTAAGCCTTTTTAGGACGTAGTGCTGAAACTATTAGGGAGTAGTCCTGAAATCGTTGTTACGCGATGCTACACTCAGACGAGTTTATCTTGAGTATATTGTCGACTCACATGAGTAGTTATGTTGGTTGAAAGTATATGAAGGATTTACTATGACTCTGGGAACTTTGATAGAACCCGTTCGGCAGGTACAATTAACCTATAGTACAAATCCTTGGGGATGGGTAGACCTTGTAACTCCATGCTTTAACCTTGAGCTTAGGAAAGCCTTGTATGTGCATGTGCATTATGTTTGTGAATATTTGCCTTTGTGTTATGCATGCATCATCTCATCATGGCATCTCATGTTGCAACTGGTTTTGTAAAGCTCAGTTGATTTCTCTGTGTAAAACCCTAGATATATCATGGATATTGGAACAAGAAACACCAAGAAATACAATTTCAAGAAGCCTGATACATCCGAGTTAAGAAAACTAGGGACTATGGTGTCAGAAGACTTTGGAAAAAGATATGGGAAGATATTGAGCATAGTCAGGAAAGGGATGGAAGAAGGGATCCTCAACACTTTGGTTCAGTTGTATGATCAATTGTATAACTGTTTCACTTTTCTCGACTATCAGTTAATGCCAACCTTGGAAGAGTATGCTTACTATGTGGGAGTCCCCGTAAAGGATCAGAAACCTTACAGGGGATTGGAAAGATTACCTTCACCAAAGGAAATAACAGATGCTTTTCACCTTAAAGTATCAGAAATTAAAGTTAACCGTGCCACCAAAGGCGGATTCAAAGGTTTCCATTCAAATTTCTTAGTCAAGAAGGTTGCTTATCTTGCCAAAGAAGGTAGCATGGATGCATTCGAAGCAGTACTGGCTCTTTTAATCTCTGGATTAGTATTGTTTCCAGAAGTTGAATAATTTGTCAATTCCTCTTCTATTACCATATTTCTAAGTGGCAACCCCGTGCCTACCTTGTTAGGAGATGCTTATCACTCTATTCATCATCGAACGTTTCAAGGAAAAGGAACTATTCTTTGTTGTGCACCTCTACTGTACAAATGGTTTGTCAACCATTTACCGAGAACTGACGCTTTCAAAGAAAATCCCAATGGATGGAGATGGTCTCAAAGGATAAAATCCTTAACACAAGCTGACATTCATTGGTACAATCCTGCCTACAACAGAGGATTTTACATCGACCGATGCGAAAATTTCTCAAATATACCACTCATTGGAGTAAGAGGAGGAATTAGCTACAATCCCACTTTGGCCCAGACGTCAGTTTAGTTTTTCGATGAAGGATAAACCCACCAACGTGCTTTTATCAGGATTCTTTTATCTCAACACCGAAGCAACGGAGAATGTGAGAAACAATACAGTTGATGCTTGAGAGAATATTTAGAAAAAGACTAAAGCTGACTTGGGGAAGAGTAATTATGTAGCTTTTGAGCCATTCACTCAGTGGGTACAATCCAGAGCTTAAGATCTGAAGATGTCATACCTCCCAGAGAAGAATGCACAAATTGTTATCCGCCATCATCTTCTACCATTCCCATTGAAAAGATGGAAGAATACCAAGAGTTACTCGAAAGAGCCCAACTTAAGAGAGATACTTGGGAAGGAAAGTATCATGCGCTATTCTCCGAAACAACCAAACTCATAGCATAAATGCAAGAAAAAGATGAAATGATAAGTTGGCTCGAACAACGTATGATCAATGGGGAAGCAACCAAAGGAGAATTTATTTTTCTCTAGTGTTAAGCCCACTCAAAGCATTCATGAATATTCAAACGTCCCTCCAACCTCTGGAGCTTGGAAAGGCATAGTGGACAAGTCGGTAATGGAAAACACAATGCTGAAGAAATTGAAGAGGCCTCGCAATTGAAGTTCTTGGTTTAGACCATAAGACCTAGTTTCCCGATGTAAACTTAGGCTTCTTATATTGTATTTCAAAAGTTGTAACTTTTTCCAATGATTAATGAAATAAGGGTTTGACATAATCGATCTTCTGAGTTTTGTAAAACAAGTTGCATTTTGCATTTTGCATTCTCACATTTTTTCTAACCATTCAAGGAATTCAAAACTTTTCTTTTGCATACATTGTTATGTAACACCGAAGCAAGTTTTCATTTCTAGCCTAAGATTGGACAATCTCAGAATTTTGGGAGGCCTTGTATGGAGATCTTTTGCCACTACTAAACACAAGAGTTAACAAGGACATGTTGCGAGCACTCGTTGAATTCTATGGTCCAGTATATCACTGCTTCGTCTTCCCAGACTTCCAGTTACTCCCGAATCTAGAGGAGTACTCTTCCTACTTGAAGATTCCTCTGACCTTCACAACTCCCTATGGTAAACCAAGGAGGAAAGACCTTGCTAAAGCACTACATCTCGAGCCAACAAAGCTGCCTACTCAACTGGTAAATAGGGAAGGTTTCTTTGGGATGGAAGCGAGGCTATTCATGAAAATGGCAGAGTTCCACTATGATAAAAGAGACCTAGGAACCTTTGAAGCAATTTTGGCTTTCTTAATATATAGGCTATATCTTTTCCCCTGTTGTGATGAATTCATCAGTGAAGAGGCCATCAGGCTCTTCGTAATCAAAAATCATGTGCCCATACTATTGGTTGATACCTATTTCGTCATCCATCACCGGAGGATGTATGATCTTAGGTTGTTCTCATGCTACACGACACTGCTCAGCAAGAGGTTTATTTCACACTTGCCCAAAATTCAAGTCCTTTGGAATCTCCCTAACAAGGATGCTTGGATTGAAAAGTTAGCATCACTCAGTCATTATGATGTCAACTGGTATGATATCAAAAATAATGGAGTTGCCATGATTCATAGCTGCGAAGACTTCCCAAACATACCTCTTATCGGCATAAAGGGAGTCATCAGCTTTAGCCCGATCCTTGCTCGCCGTCAGCTATGATATCAAACTAGGACAGAACTAGAGCTAGATCTGCTAAGAACCTGCTTCTATGAAAAAGTCAGTGGTGAAGACTTTGAAACCCAAGCCCGTCTAGCTTGGTATCATCCTCATATGCAGGGGATGACTGCAGAAGAGAATGTGAGCTGTCTAGCCACAAGAGCTTATCTACTTTGGTCAAAGGAGATAACTCTAAGAAAGTTCTACACTCACACCTACAAGATCACCATGGAGCCTGAAGTGCTTATGCCTAGGGGTGAGCTGAAGTTCGCTTTGGTCAAAGCGGAACGTGAAAATGTTGAGTTATGGGAGTTGATCCGTTAAAATCAGCATCAGCCCAGGCATCAAGAAGGAGAAGGATCGTCTTGTTAGAATGACCAAAGCCTCCCAATTTCCTACCTTTTCTTTAAGATTGTAATCTTAGAATGTATTTGTTACTTGTTAGCAAGAGCCATCTATTGTAATAGGCCTCAATCTATCAATGAAAGTCTTTTTTTCAAGCACGTTGTTACGTGTGTGCTATTAATTTTGTTTGTAAATGAGATTGTTGTTTTTCCTTGAATGGTTGGTTTTGCATTTGCATTCGCATATCATTTGCATAGTCTTGCATATGTTCTGCAGCTCATCCGTTGTTCTTTTCCACCCTAGGGAGGAAGAAAGTCACACTGAGTTCTCATCACTACAACACTCGAGCCAGTGCTCAAAGAAACATGGCCGATCATGACTAAAGAATTGACCAGATTGACAATGATTTCGAGGGAATAAGAGGCGACGTCCGCCAGATAATGGAAGTCCTCCAAGTAATAAAGGCAAAGATGGACTCACAGGCTACTGTAATATCTGAAATTAACACAAGAACAGTGAATCCTCCTCTAATAACAGCTTCAGCAACTGAGCCTCTGCTTGGCATCTCCAAGGATTTTCTACCACCACTCAGTAATCCTCAACAATTTAATCTCCAACCGCAGGTTGTTCCATTAACAACAGACATGCTTTACACTCAAGCAGGAGGTTAAACACATGCCCGACCCATCTTCAGCAACCATCAACCGATATTCAATATACCCGACGGATCTAAAATCAAAGATGAAAAACATGAGAAGTTAAGAGTTGAAATAGACATAATGGCCAGAAGAATGAGGGCCATAGAAGGAAACAATGTCTTTGGGTCTGATGCCAGGGACATGTGTCTAGTTTCGGGCTTGGTGTTTCCTCCCAAGTTCGTAATGCCCGCGTTTGACAAGTACGAAGGATCCACCTACCCAAAGGCCCATCTGATCATGTACTGCCGATGTATTGCTCCACATATTGAAAATGAAAAACTGCTAATACACTGTTTTCAAGACAGTCTCAAGGGTGCTTCCGCTAAATGGTATTTAGGCTTAGATCAAGCAAAAATACATTGTTTCCAGGACCTATCTGATGCGTTTGTACAACAATATAAATACAATATAGATCTAGCACCGGATCATCGTCAGCTTTTCAGCATGATGCAGAAAAGTTCCGAATCCTTCAAGGAATACGCGCAAAGATGGTGCGAAACTTCTACTCAAGTAGAACCTCCTTTGACTGAGAAAGAATTAGTTGACTGGTTTGTAGATACCATCAGGCCGGAATTCTATGAAAGATTAATTAGCAGTGTTACGACAAACTTTTCTGACATTGTAGCTGTTGGTGTAAAAGTGGAAGCAGGGCTAAAGAGCAGAAAGGTATCAAATTCAGCTACTAGTGCCAACACCAATGACCAAGAAATCCACAAACAAATTTCACAAAAAGAAAGAAGGTGAAGTCAACGCTGTGACGCATGAAAGGAGGGTGCAAAATCAAAGAGGTCCACGACAATGATATCAGCAATCACCATATATAGCAGCAGTAACACCGGTGTTCCAACATCAACAAAACCCTCAACAAGGGGCGCTTTATCAGTATCAGCAATACAATCATCAGCCGTATAACAACCAACAGGCGCAACAGCCCAGAACTCAAGCTCCGAGGTCAACCTACCAAAATGGGAAACCTAGAATACAACCAATACCCATGAGCTACACTGAGTTATATCCAATGTTGGTGGCAAGAGGGCTCATTCAGGAAAGGAAACTAGGTGCTCCACCTAATCCTTTACCTCCTTACTACAATTCAAATGCACATTTTCCTTTCCATGAGAACGCTGCTAGACATGATCTAGAAGGATGCTTTGCATTCCAACATATTGTCCGAGAGTTGATAGAGAAGAAGATATTATCGTTCGAGGATAACCACCCCAACATAAAGGATAATCCTCTTCCAAATCATGGTGGAGTGAATGCCATAACTGAAGAGGGTGAGGGCTCTGAGACAAAGACGGTTACTGAAGTCTCCGAAGTAAAGACACCATTGTGGAATTACACAAAAGACTAGCTCAAGCATGGTTACTCAAAAGCGCCCATGAGGATTGTGAAGAGTGCAGCCAGAATCCACAAGGTTGTGACCTTGTGCAAAGAGACATTCAACTGTTAATCAAAAAAGGAATGCTGCAGGTTGTCGCGGTGAAATTTGGATACCAAGCTATTGATGAGCTTGAATCTAATTCATTTGCAACCGAACTTTGATTTGTCCAAAGGAAGGGAAAAAGATCGAAATACTCATAATGCAATGCACATGCAAAGGTTAGAGAATTATAGGTTCGGGGGTTGGTTAAACTTAGGGAAGGTGCTAGCATCCTAAGTTTCTGTAGTACTCTACAGGAACCTCTTGTTTTATGTTTGTTTTATTGCTAAGGTTTATCTGCTTAAGGGATAAAAGACCTAGGGGTTTATTTCTAAGTATACTTGATAAGATATCGCATCTTATGCCTACATATCCTTACGGGAGTGGAATCAGAGTATTTGTAGTTCCCCTAAAGGGTTTGAGGAGTTCTTTGACTGTGGTCAAAGTTCCTACGGGTTTAGGGTAGTTGATTGATTGATTTTAGGAGAAAAGATGAGTTGTCATTTTAAGGGAGATTACTTTGATTTAACCGCCACAACTTTGTAGGAAAATAGTCTTTGCATCATCTTAAGAGAAAGGCTCAAGCACTCGGAATTTAATCGACAAGTACGCCTCTATCTCTCTTAAGGAAAAGTCCCTACAAATTGATTGAATTGTTATGGGGTAGGAGTTTTGTCTCGCTTAAGATGATTAACATCTTATTCTCTAATGTGTTTGAATAGTTGTATATTGAGTTGAATGTGTTTGTCTAAGTTGTAAAGATAAAAGGTCCTTCCTATGGGGTAGGATTTAAACTTAAGAGATCGACTTGAATGGGATCAAGGATCATAGGGAAATGATGTAAATGGGATGCATACGCGCAAGTTTTACGTTACGTGCAAGTTCTTCCTCTGGACGGAATGCAATGCGATAAAGTAAATGCGGTAAATGTAAATTGCGGGTAAAATAGAGGCAGATAAATAAAGGCATACACACGCATGAAAGCACTGAAATGTACAAGTGTGAATTGTGAATAATGTGAATGTGCGGATACGGAAGCGAACGTGCACGATTAAGTTAACGGGAGATTAGTTTTAGTAGAATTGATTTTAAGAGGATTGATTTTGATTATTTTAAGAAAATTTTTGAATTGGTTTTAAGAAAAAAGGTTGTATTTTCTTATGGATTGAAAAGGTTTTATTAATTTGGTGAGATTAATTTTAAGAAAAGTTGGATAAATTAGTTTTATTTAGTAAAAGTTTAGGTTATGAATTAAATTGCTAGTTAGAAAAAAAAAGCAAGTGATTTTAAAAGGTTTCTTTTAAAATTAACATAGTTTTTAATTTAACAAATGAATATAAAAAAATGAAATTATTTTCTTATTAAATAACAAAAGTTTTTTTTTAATTTGACAAAATAATATAGATTATTTTAAACTATGAAGAAATAGGCTTTTATCATTTTTAAAAAAGGGCAAATTATTTTTAAAGGAAAATTAAATTGATGGAGTAAATTATTAGAGGCGAATAAATAAATTAGGTTGTTAAAACAAAAATTAATTAAAAGGTTAATTAAACTAATAAAGAAAAAGATTAATTAAATAGACTAGTTAATTAAAAGGTTAATTTAAAAAAGGGGTATTAGTTTAATTTTAAAAGGTTGATTTAAGGTTAATCTAATTAGATTAATTAAGTTGGTATTAAGTAGGTGGTTAGGCCATTTAAATGCAGATTAAAGGGTTAAATGAGTGGGTAATTAAGGGAGGCGGATGGGTTGAGTGGTAGTGCAGGTACGAGAGTGCACGGTGGGCATGCGATTTGGAACTTACGTTTTGATCTGAGGACAGATCGTGTGGTGCGTCTGTGGGGTGTATTGTAGCGTGTGTGTGGGGTATCGTATAGGATTACAACAGTATAAGACAAAATTAAAAAAAATAGAAAACCCTAAGACCCAATTTCTCCCCCCCTTCGCCGTTCTTCTTCGCGATCTCTCCCCTCCTCGCTCTGTCTTCCTTCTCAAATCCTTCATTCTTCTTCTTCTCCTTTCTTCCGCCCATCTCTTCTTCCTCGTTTCCATATCTTGCTCTTCGTCCACCATTCTTTCTCGTCTCATTTCACTACACAATTAAACAATCAAAGAATGAAAATTTAAATGTCAGCGCAGACAAATCTCACGATTCAATGTTATTGTTTCTGTTTGCAGATTCGACGATGATGGTGGGCTCGCGACGGATGAAGGATTCGCGGCGGTGGGCTTGCGAAGGTTTCATGGAGCTCACGATGGCATTTGAAGTGGTTTCGCGGTGGGTCCGACGACGAGGGCCTTGACGGCGGTGAATTAAGAAGATAAGTCTTCTCTTTATGCGTTTAAGGGTTTTGAGAATTGGGATTTTGAATGTGAGGACTCTGCGTAGGTTGTGAGTTCTGATTGTCGTGAATTTCTCTGTGTATTTCTGGCTGTCTGCTATGAATTTCGTCCCCTTTTTTCATCTCAATTCTTCCTTTCTTATAGTTGATTTTCGAGCCCTTGATTTATTGCTGATTTTCAATGCTTTCTGTGTTAAAAAGAATTTATGATTCTGTATCGGTAATGTTGGAACAAGACTTGGAAGAAATTGAATTTGTTTGATGATGCCCCGTATAACTTCCATTCTGAGTTGATTATGTTTGATGCTGATATTGAATGCGTTTCCTTTCTCTAACAGACATGCTTTGGAATTTTTTGATTCTTTCCTTGTTTACCTTTATTTTCTATGAATATTCTGATTTCTTCAAATTAACGATGATGATTATACTCGGTTTTGTCTGATGAATCTATTCATTCTTCTGATATGCTTGCAGGGTGAATTGAAGGACCTTCCTTTCTCATCCCGACATGTTTGTGAATTACGGGATGTAGTTAATATTTCCTTTCTCCTTTGAATACGTTGAAATAATGGTTGCTCACTCTTGATTCCCATTTCTCGTTGATTTGCAGTACTAGAGTAAACCAAAATGGAGCGCCCGTTTGAAGGGTTTTTTTTCATGGTATATCACCAGCTTTCGGTAAGTTTGTACTTAGAAGAAAAATGTTTTGTGAGTCCTTCATCTGCCTTAATGTTCATTTGTTCTTCTTCTTCTTCTTTAACCAACTTAAATTCCTTTCTAACATTGTATCATTCTAATGGTGATTGTTTAGCCGGAGTCTAGGGGATGGCTATTCTGAAGTGTTTTGCGAACAGAAGTTGCTTTCAACTACTTTGAGACTCTTTGACATTTCTCCAGGTTTCTACAAGAGCTACTTAATTTCTAGCTATGTAGTTGACAGGAGTCTGCTTTGGTTGTGAAATTGTGACAAAAACTCGCTTGCTATACCATTGGCTTCTCGAGGTACATCGGTTTGGCCTTCAACATCAATGGTTCATCAAGCTGAATTGTTCCTGAACTTACCATAAGTAGATCTTCTCGTATACTCAATGGTTCCATCTTTCATGTGCAGTAATCTAGCTTTGGTCGGTGAGGTGCGGATGGCGTCATTGGAAGCGACTCCGCAGACTAGGATCTCAGGTTTTCTTCTCTTTGTACTTGGCGGTGGACTTCACCTACTCAAATCAACCCCTTCAAAACATTGTTTTGGTGATGACAGTCATGGGCAGAGTTGGATCGGGCAGGCGATTGGTATGCCATTGCGGTAAGACTTCCTGATATCTGAGATATTATCACGTGGTCTTAATGTTTTAACTTTGTGTTCAAAATTCTGCAGACTAAATGACAATGCTTAGAGGATGGTGGAGGATATGACAACGTGAATGATGATTTGAACGGTGTTGTCCTACGGAACTTGTTTATTCATGGCGATGTAAAAGATGTTCTTGACGTCTTGGTGTCTCTATTCTCAGGCAGGTCATGTTAGACGGCGAGTCATGGTTACCTTTCTGTTCAACAGGAGCAGCGCGACTTAATCACAACCAGTTTGTGTGGTTTTATCTTAAAATCCATTCTGCAAAAAGTTTTGATTTAACTTTAGATTTGACCTTGTTTTAATGATTATTTGCAGCAGCTTTGGGAATTTGGACAAGATGTTCATTTGGAAACCATGTTGATTTGTATTCCCAATGTATTGGTGATTTGTTTCCAAAATGCTAACATTGTTGCTGTTATTAATAGGATGTGATGCTACTGCTGAGTCCGAGCGATTTCCAAGCGGAAACCTCGTACTTCTATCTCAAGGGGTGCCACGTAGGGAGATTTCGCATAAAAGGGTTAGGAAGCGGTTTTAAGCTTGTTATTTGGGCGAGGGTAGAGTTTGTAACGGTTCTAGCTAGATGATGATGAAGTAATCCCCCTTACCAGCTGCATTCAAAATGGTGTTTCCATGCTTGCAAGGTTTCCAAAATACACTTAGTATGGTTCAACTGTCGGTAAGTTTTCCGCATCTGTACCGTATATTCGTAACCCACCGTCGACACGCATAGTTATAGCAAAACATAATTCTCATTTGCAATGAATTTCTGGAACAGGTGCGACGAACGTGATCTTCTCACAATGCGAAGACCGACCGTGGAGTGTAAAAGAAGTCACATGGGAAAAACACACTAAAAGTCTACCACCTCCTCAAGGACGTACTTTCAAATAGTCTATCCACCTTACTTAGTGCAGACCAAGTTTCCTTCACCATTTGGCCTTCCAACCTCTGTTTTCCCAGTGTAAACATGATACCATATTTGTGGTATGATAGTTAGCATGTAAAAGCCATGAGGATCATAACTCCATTCAGTATAACTTTTTGGCTTTATGTAAATACTTGATAATGTGGATGTAATTACTTTCAAAGTAAATAGTCTTGTAAAAACTCTTTGAATGGTGATGAATGAATATAAATCTTGTATTTCTTAACTCTCACCTGAATTTGGTCTTTATCATTTTTACCTTAAATTTATGAGGAAAATGAATTAGTGTGTCCGATCCTCTGTTGGGATCAATTGATTAGTATTGTGAAATACTTTGGAGTTTTACTCACAAAAATGTTAAATTTAGAACAATGGTATCAAAGAATTAGTGGAGCTAAAAATGCACGGCTTGATTTCCTAACAGACGCGGCTTGGATGATCAATCAACTCCCGTATGGTGACACAAAAATTCGAAATGAGCCTAAAACTTTAAAATCTTTTTGAATAAAGACATGGACTTGAAGTTGATATTTCAAAGATGGACTTATGAGCACGACCTGAATCTCGAAATCAATCTGGATCATGATTTTCGAAATTAAATAGCTCTCTTCCTGAAAGTGTTATCATGACCCAACAAATCTTCAAACCTTGACATTTGTGTGGTAACCGCCTTATGATCATGCCTCAATAACAAGCATATGATGACACAATAAAAGAGAACCACGACTTGGCCATGACTTAAATGTGAGATAAGGTCACCAAAAATCCATCCAATCTGTCTTCGAATTCATGCTTTCTGAATAGCCCTGATATGCTTGTAAGAGTAAGTATCATCTCCATTTGAAATTTGTGTACCTGCACACACTTGTTAGCCATGATACACACACACACAAAAGTAAAAAGAAAAACACGTAAAAGCGAAGGAGGTGGGATCTTAAGGTCAAAAATTAGGGTGTGACACAGGTCAGCAGCAAGAAGAAGAAAGAAGATGTGACACTTATTAAGCCAGTGTTCAACATGCCCGTAGAATCCAATAAGAGAGCAGTATTAAAAAATAACAACGACAAAACAACCCGGCTTAAAGCTTTTAGACTGGTGTTTCACAATGATCCTGCACCTAAGTTTGGAAAGGACTAGCCAAGGTTCGATCAAGAAGGGGACCTGGCCTTCACCCAAGAGCTATAACACTAAAGTATGACTATTCTTGGTATGATATGAATGCTGGAAAAAAGCAAGAAGATGTGACCAACATCGTTGGGGCAAGCAGAATGATCCATAATGGTCGGGTATATCAGCCCCAAGCAAATTCTACTCCTCAATCAGCTGCCGTTACTCGCAAAGCCACTGTTACTGTTCCTAAAGATGTTGCTCCGAAAGAAACGATCTCCAAAGAACCTACCAGTAGAGGAAAAGAGATCCCCAAAGATGACGAAAAAGAGTTTTTAAGGATAATTCGCCGAAGCGATTATCGGGTGGTAGACCAACTCAACCAGACGCAGTCTAAAATCTTAATCATGTCTTTATTGCAAAGTTTCCCTACTCACCGCCAAGCCTTGATGAAGATACTCACACATGCTCACGTAACAAAAGATATCACCGTGGGGCAATTTGACTCTGTGCTTGCAAATATCACAGCTTGCAACACACTAAGCTTCGATGATAATGACCTGACCGCTGAGAAACGCAAACACAACCGTGCTTTGCATGTATCTATTAAGTGTGAGGAAGACACACTCGCCAGGGTGCTCGTCGATATTGGGTCTTCATTAAACGTGATGCCCAAAAGAACATTGACAAAGCTGGCCTATAAGGGAGCCAAAACGAGGCCTACCTCTTTAATCGTAAAAGCCTTTGATGGATCAAGAAGAACTGTGATAGGAGAGGTTGACTTGACGATCATGGTAGGATCCCAGGTCTTCGAAATCACCTTCCAGGTGATGGATATAAATCCTGCTTATAGTTTTCTATTGGGAAGGCCATGGATACACGCAGCGGGCACTGTCACGTCTATGTTACATCAGAAAATGAAGTTTGTTGCCAATGACCAGCTGGTCATAATACATGGAGAGGAAGATCTTATAGTGAGAAATTTATCCTCCTTTCGATACATCGAAGCCGATGAGGATGCACTTGAAACTACCTCCCAAGCTTTGGAAATTGCTCACGCCGTGTTGGTAGATGATTCAGCTATAACCCGTGGTCCATCTTTTGCCTCTGTGCAAAGCATAAAGTAGGATATGAAGGAAGGACTCCCGCTCGGATGGGGAGATGTCATAGAAGTGCATGCTCGTGCCAAAAACGACAGGCAAGGGTTGAGTTATAAATCAACTCTGGAAGACACACCTGACGAGGGCACCCTGAGGCGAGATACCCTGAAAGAAATATTCATAAGTGGCAGAGTACAAGTGAATTCTATTATTGATGAAGAAGAAGAAAGTGATCTCGACAGCCTAGTGATCCGAGGCGAAGCAACTTTGGGCAACTGGGAGAAAGTGGAAATACCTGTCATGTTGCTTTTAGATTAATGCTTTTGCTTGTTAGCTTTTTATTTCTTTGAAAAATGCCTGCTCTTGCCTAGGGCCAGTGAATCATTTGTATGGGCCACTTTGTGATTCAAAAAGATCAATGAATGAAGAAGTGTTTTTGTTAAAACTCTTGTTTTGTTTTCTCCTCATCATTTTCACTTTTTGTAAAAAGGAGAAATGACTTTTTTTTATAAAATTAAAACCAACCCATCATCTGCATGTTTATGTGTGTGTGTCTGATCATTCTAAAAACTGTAAAAACCATGCAGAAAATCTCCATCACCTACAAAATCCAATGATCATTTGGTCCCTTCTGGTAGTGATCCGTCTGTTTTTCAAGCCGAAGAAGAGAGCGATGAAGGTTCTGAAGTCCCTGAAGAATTGGTGAAGATGGCCGAATATGAAGGTGCCTATCTTCATCCCTACAAAGAGCAGGTTGACATCATCAACTTAGGCTCCGAGGAAGAAAGGAAAGAGGTCAAAATTGGGGCATCGCTAGGGTCAGAAGTCAAAAACAGACTGATAATGCTTCTCAAAGCTTACGCCGACGTGTTCGCTTGGTCTTATTAAGACATGCTAGGGTTGGATACCGACATTGTAATTCAAAAGCCCCCCCTGAAACCTGAGTGTCCTCCGGTCAAGCAAAAGCTTCGAAGATCCAGACCCGACATAGCTCTCAAAATCAGAGACAAAGTGTAAAAACAAATTAACGCGAGCTTTTTAGCAGTATCAAAGTACTCAGAATGGGTGGCCAACATTGTGCCTGTCCCTAAGAAAGATGGTAAAGTCAGGATGTGTGTAGACTACAAAGATCTAAACAAGGCCAGTCCAAAGGATAATTTTCCCATGCCACATATCGACACTTTGGTGGATAATACAACCAACTTTGTAGTATTTTCATTCATGGATGGATTCTCCGACTACAACCAGATAAAGATGGATCCGGTCGAAATGGAAAAAACAACCTTCATTACACCCTGGGGCACCTATTGTTATAAGGTCATGCCTTTTGAGTTGAAAAATGCAGGAGCAACATACCAGTGAGCCATGGTCGCACTTTTCCATGACATGATGCATCAGGAAATTGAGGTGTACGTGGACGAAATGATCGCAAAATATCGAAATGAAGAAGATCACTTGGGTCATCTGCTAAAATTGTTTGAAAGACTCCGAAAATATCAGCTAAGGCTAAATCCGGCTAAGTGTACGTTTGGGGTTCGTTCCGGCAAATTACTTGGATTCATTGTTAGTCAACGAGTAATCAAAGTGGATCCCGACAAAGTTAGAGAAATTCAAGAGATGCCAGCTCCTCAAACAGAGAAGCAAGTCAGAGGTTCCTCGGACGGCTAAACTACATCTCCAGATTTATCTCTAATATAACACCTACCTGCACGCCGATCTTTAAGTTGTTACAAAAAGATGAAACGATCATATGGAATGAAAATTGCTAATCCGCATTTGAGAAGATCAAGGAGTATCTCCAAGAGCCTCCTATATTGATTCCTCCAGTACCAGAAAAACCATTGTTCATGTACATGACCGTGTTGGAAGATTCAATGGGTTGTGTCTTAGGCCAAACTGACGAATTAGTAAAGAAGGAACATGCAATCTACTATCTGAGCAAGAAGTTCACTGATTGCGAGAGTCGTTACTCACCTTTGGAAAAGGCTTGCTGTGTTCTAGCCTGGGCAGCCAAACGCCTGAGACAATACATGATTTGTCATACTACTCTGTTAATCTCCAAGATGGACCCGATAAATTACATCTTTGAAAAGCCGGCTCAAACTGGGAGATTAGCCAGGTGGCATATTCTCTTGTCAGAGTATGGTATTCAGTATGTCACCCAAAAATCCGTCAAAGGCAATGTCTTGTCAGAACACCTTGTTGACCATCCTGTGGAAGATTATCAACCACTTAAATTTGATTTCCCATATGAAGATGTAATGTATATTCAACATATGAAACCAGAACCCGGTCCTGAAGAGGGTCGCAAACCTAGGTCCCGCTGGAAGATGATGTTCGATGACGTCTAGAAAAAATGGGCATGGTATTGGAGCTATTTTGGAAAATCCAACTGGAGGGTATACTGCTATTACCGCCAGACTTTGCTTTTCCAATACCAACAACATAGCCGAGTATGAGGCCTACTGTCGCAACTGTGAAAACACCCGGCGAAAGAATAGAAGAGTTGCCACCGATCGTTATTTATCCCATAGAGAGGGTAAGGAAACGATCAAAGAAAACCTGACGAAAAGGGAAAAGACAAGGTCATTGCAACCAAATCTTGGGTTCAGGAGTCAGTTACGCAAGGGGAAGGTATTAGCAGCCCTCACGTTCGTTGTACTCAACAGGATCCATGCTTGTTGTCTAATCAAGGGATGTATTTATCTATCTAAGCTACAAGATCACAGGACAAAAGAAAAGAAAAGAGACTCGATATAGCATCACCCTTCTATGCCTACGTATTCCCTCGTGCAATGGGAAAGTCAGAGTCAACGTAGTTCAAAAAACTACGGGTGAAGGTGGGGAAGGTTACTCACCAAGACATCGCCGTCTTGTGCCTATGTATCCTCATCTGGTATGAGAAATCAGAGCAAACGTAGTTCGGGCTTATACGAAACCACAGGTTGATTAAGTGTTTTAGCCGAGTAGGGTTAAACCTTCGTTCTAGCAGTTAGAGACGATGCCTGTTTGCGGTAGAACCAAGACTTAACAACACTCTTTCTGAAAATGGTTTCCAATTAATCCCGAAGGAAAAAGTTTGATGTTTTGTTTGTGTTTTTTAGTGAAGTGAATTAATTTGATTTGTGATCCACGTTGCACTAAAGACTATGACATAGGAACGAATGCGTCGCATATCGCCCCCAGACGGGACGTACACTAAACACTCTAGACAAGCGAGAGGAGACCCCTCACTCATCATTCCCCATGTGCTTAAGGCTCGTAGTGTACAATGTTCATCGTATTTATTAGATGAGTTAGAATGTGCTTTGAGATAAGAAGAGAGACGCACAAAAGGTCTAAGGGGAGCTCGACCCTAACGTTGTCATGCAAAGTGGTCCTAATGTTGGGTTTGAAACGGAAATCTATCCTAATGTTAGCATGCTTGGATTGAACACTTAATGTCTCTCCTACTCCCAAAGGGACTAGGAATCCTAAGGGATCATGGCAAAAAACCAAGAAAACACAAAGTAAATCAATCACAAGTGAAAAGGAAGAAAGGGATGTAAACATGAAATGCAAACACAAAAGAAAAGTGGGAGGAAAAAGTGTGGGGCAGCAGCCACCACAATCACATCTCAACCAAGCAATGCAAGCAAAGGAAATAATGCAAATGATCATCACTTTGAACCACATCCATAAGCATGCAATCAAGTGGAAATCGGTTAACAAAACAGGCCTGCTGGTACAATGTTAATCGGTTAACACCAGGGGTTAACCGATTAACCAGTTGAAAATGTTTGAAAATTTGAATATTCGTACTGGTTAATCGATTAACTAGTTTGCACTGCATTTGGTTAATCAATTAACACTATACCAGAGGCAGAAAACAGCAGCTCAAAAGCACTTTTCAGCAACTAATCACTTCTCCAATAATCCAAATGATTATATAATCAATTATGCACGAATTTAAACCAGAAAACACTGATCCAATCATCATATAAACACATTAAAACCAGCAAGATCATAAATCACATGGATCAAATCAACCAAAAGTCAATCAAAAATGAAGATCCACATTGAGTATGCAAAATAAGCTCAAAATAGCAAGGGAACTAGAATTCCAACCTACAAAGCGGAGATTTGCTTTGGTAATTGTTGATTCAACTTCAATTGAGCAGATCCAAGCAAGAAATTCAAAAATCCTTCAAGATCGAAGTGAGTTCTTGTAGTAGAAATGAAGATCCACCAAAATTAAGCAAGAATTATCCAAATAAGCTCCTCTAGATCAACTTCAAAATTCAGATCCAAATTCACATGAAAATTGAATTGAGAAATGGAGATGATAAGGATGAAAGATGAATGTTTTAGCTCTAGAGTTCAATGATTCCAATGGAGAATCAAAGAATTCAAGATGAAAAGAGCTTTGATAGAGTTTGGGAGATGGAAAAGTTTAGAGAAAAATTGAGAGAATGAGAGTGAATTCTGAAAATGAAATGGAATTATGAGGATTGTGTCTGTGAGGTTTGGAGAAAATCATTTAAATATGCTCTTGGTTTGGATCCAAATGTGGTTTGGAGTGTGGTTTGTGAAAATTGGTTTGGGATTAGGAGTGGGGAATGGGAGGGAACTTGAATTAATTTGAAAGTTAATCAAAATTCAAAATGGTTCTAGATCCTTCCTCTGGTGTAAAAATCAATTTCTCAAGTGATCAAAATGGACCCCAAAGTGACCTCTATTGAAAATTCACGTGCAGAGCTGATTTTTGCCTTGGTTAATCGGTTAGCCACATGGGTTAATCGATTAATACCCTTAAAAATTCAAATTTGTCCTGATTTTGACTTAGTTAATCGGTTAACCATTTGGGTTAACCGATTAACATCTTAAAAATTTGAATTTTGGCGCCTTTCAGAGGGAAACCTGCATATTTGACCGTTTTCACTCGTTCCGAGCCCTGTTCAGCCTCTGAGACTTGCGCTTGAATGCTACAACCATGAGAACACTTGAGACAGCTTGAATGCTGCCTCCTGAGCTGAAAATAACATGCAAAATAAAATAAAATCGACTGCTCGATCGTCAGGCAAAATAAATGTCGGAGCTCCTGATGCTCGCTGTTCAGTCTCTCGCACCAAGAGCAAACCCTGAGCCACAGAAAAACCTTGATCCCGCGCCTCGAAAACAAATGTTATGATATGCAGAAATGCGAAAATGCAAAGAAACAAAAGCCAGTCCAGGTTAAAATAGAAGGGAAAATTTTGGGGTGCTACAGCTGCCCCTATTCTATCGACTTGGACCTGAAGGGATGAAAAGTATCAGCTTTTAAATATTCAAGGTAGAAGGCGATTGAATACCGAAAGAACCCGGAAATTTGCAACCTTCGGGGAGACAAAACAGCGAATACCAACCAAAAGTTGGAATGCGACACGCTGAGGATAACAATCCACTATGAAACATCAACCAAACAATACCAACCAAGAGTTGGGATAACAAACCAAGGGTACCAACCAAAAGTTGGGATAAAACTTGAATCAAGAGCCTGCAAGACGTACAACCAACAGACTTACGACCTGAGGACGAGAAAAACTCCGCTGGAAAAATAAGAGAAAATCTTATAACAAACCGCCCTGTGGGGACCAAGCGTCTACCAAATAACAATCAAAGGATACCATCCAAAAGATGGGATGACCAGCAAATGAGTACCAACTAAGAGTTGGGATAGAGGTCAGAGAATACCAACTAAGAGTTGGGATACCGACTCCGCTGGGGAACAAAAGAGGAAAATACCCAAGCATTCTTGTGGTGACTTCCCTGGGAAAGAGTATATTAACCAGACAACTCTGCACCTCCACCAAAAGATAATAATCAAAGGATATCACCCAAAAGATGGGATAAGAATTACCCTCTGGAGATAAAACAAACACTACCAACCAAGAGTTGGAAACTCCACAACACTGACCGAAGGTGAAATGGCGGGGCTACCTCGCTGGGGAATATACTGACCAAAAGTCAGAATGCCACAAAAGGTAACGAACACAAGCTACCAACCAAGAGTTGGAATCTCCGCAATACCGGACCAAGTTGAACCAAAACTATCAACCAAAAGTTGAAAACACCCGATGAGACACAACGACCACAAGCTACCAACCAAAAGTTGGAATCACTTCCACAAAATCTCACCAACCAATAGTTGGAAACAGACAACGCTACCGACCAAAAGTTGGAATAACGACTCTGTCGGGGAATAGAGGAGGGCTACCAACCAAAAGTTGGGATAAACAAACCACCACCAAAGGATTACCAACCAAGAGTTGGAATAACAGAATCCAAGAAAGGAAGACTACCAACCAAAAGTTGGAATAACGTCAACAAAGCTTTGGACCCAACTGGGAATACCAACCAAAAGTTGGGATGACGTCCAACAAGCGACATAATACCAACCAAAAGTTGGGATAACGTCCAACAAGCGACAGACTACCAACCAAAAGTTGGGATAACATCCAACAAGCAAAAAAGACTACCAACCAAAAGTTGGGATAACGTCTGCAGGGGATAAAATCCAACCAAAAGTTGGGAAACAAGGCTACTAACCAAAAGTTAGGATCGCCAAGAAAAGATCAACGTCGACCAAAAATCGGAACAAAAGCTACTACCCAAAAGTTAGAATTGCCCGAGGCGCTGAACAAAGCTGACTCCACCACAGAAGACTACCAACCAAAAGTTGAGATGATCATCCAAGATTACCAACCAAAAGTTGGAATAAGAGGCTACTAACCAAAAGTTAGGATTGCCGGAAACGCTAAACGAGAGCGAACTGACTACAACAAAGGTTACCAACCAAAAGTTGGAAGGAAGCAAAGATTACCAACCAAAAGTTGGAATAAAGACTCTACAAGGGGAAACCAGAGATTACCAACCAAAAGTTGGGATAACACACCCTAGAATTACTAACCAAAAGTTGGAATGACAAACACCATAATTCGGACTACGCTGGGGAGTACCAACCAAAAGTTGGGATAACGCACCCGGAATAGGCAAGCAACGGAATCAACCGACTCACAATTTGCAACAAAAACCCCAATAGGAAAAGAGAGGTTTAAATAGACAACTTTGTCGAGAAAAGAACATTCACCAAACAACTCTGTTGGGGAAGATGTCTGAACAAACGACTTGGCCAAGGAGGAAAATGCTTACAAGCGACTCACCTGGGGAGAACGAAGACGTCTAACCCAACGACTCAGCCGAAGAGAGAAAACGTTTAACCAAACGACCAGCGGGGAAGAATCCGATAAAATGACCAACCCCAAAGATTCACACCAACAGGGATAACACACAAGTCTCCTGAATCAAACAACCTCTAGCACCAAACTTGGCTCATGCTTCAGATGCATATGTTTGAAAATGGCGTAATGCTCCATATGAAATGGAAATGCTACGCATTTAGGAGGATGCTATGCAAAAATGCAAGTGCAAAGGAACCACCTCAGCAAAATAAATGCTGAAGAGAACAACCCTGTCGGGGAAAGATAGGATATGCCAATTACGATTGGACTTATGCTGGGAAGTACAAGCCCAGGATGGCCTCCAAAAAAAGGACTCTCCTGGGTTATACTGCTCTGACAAGAACAACAATTCACTCTGCTGGGGATCAACACAAACTCTACTGAGGAAAATGCCCTGAATGGCTTACCAGAATACAACCCTTTTGGGGAGCAAAAGACTCGGCTGGGGAAATGCCCTGGATGGTCTTTCTTGAAAATCTTCACCCTGCTGGGAAAACGCCAAACAACCCCCTTAGTGGGGAATCAAGAACCACTCTAAAAGCTCCACTCTGCTTGGAAAGAAATTCCACCCCGCTGGGGACGCGCCGATAACCACCCGCTCTACTTGGGAATATCAGAGACCTCTACCGAAGACCCTACTCTACTGAGGAATGGGTTATGCTTATATTAGAACACTTTCCCTGTCGAGGGAATCAACACTAAATTCTGCTTGAGAAAGAAAATCCTGAATACCGATATTACTGGAACGATACCAGGTCATCGACTCTGTTAGGAAAAAGGGCGTCAAAGACGTTGCCTCTGCTGGAGAATAATACTGGATCGCAATCTACCCTGCCGCCGAGGGAATATCCTTCCACCTTACTCTGCTCGGGAATATTCTGTGAACAAATCCACCCTGTTGGGGATCATTGTAGGGAGACAAAACTTTGTTCTGTGGGGGACACGCCACACTTCTGCTGGCTTGATAACAAGATTCTGTGGGGAAACCAATTCTTTGTTGAACAAAATGCCTGACTGCATTCCACACGAAGGACCCTTTCGATAACTTGTTGGGGCGTATGAACCTGCTTACGCTGGGAAACAATACCCTGGACTCCCGCTAAGGGAAAAGTGAATCACCCTATACTGCCATTAAGGCCTCAACACTGGGGAGAGTCTACCGGGGAGAAGACCCTGCCATCCTGCGACAAACAAAAACATGCCTTACATGAAAAATGGTTACTTTGGTTATCATTCATGTTCTGTTCTGTAAAGCCTCATGTTTCACCTGCAACGTTTACCAAAATATCAGACGTTTTTCGCAAACAAAACAGTAGCAGTAAAAACAAGGAATAGAAAATTCTTTGACTGAAGTGAATACTTTATTGATAAACAACCTGCAAATAGGCGAATTACAATTCAGATGCAATTCATGAAAAGAGGTAATTGCATAAAAGCAAAAGAATATATACAAATGTTGGTAATGTGGCAACAGACAACCACCATGTGTCGATTCAGCTATGATCTGTATGTCTTCGATGTTCCCCCTGTTTCTCCTTCTGAAAAGACTGACTGGACTGATTCCTTTCCTTCGGGATAACCGCTCACATGCTTACAGATCGAACGCAGACCGCATTCGTTTTCTTTCCAATCCCTAACTTTTTCCTGGATCGCCCTTTCGGGTTTTCAATCCACTGGGATACCCATTTTTGCCAAAGTCGCCTTTCCAGGTTTTCGACTTTGCGGGTTTACATTTTTCTTTTTATCCCTAATTTTTTCCCGAACCTTTTCTTTTTCTGGTTCGCCAAGATGCCCCATTTTTGCATGAAGTTTCCTTTTTCTGTCCAGTGGGTCTCTTTTAAGCAAAGTATTTTTTAACTGCGCCTGCGTTCATAGGGGATGAAAAATCTTCGCCATCCATGGTAGATAGTAATAAGGCTCCGCCCGAGAAAACCTTTCTTACTACATACGGACCTTCGTAATTAGGAGTCCATTTTCCCCTGTGATCTGTATGAGGAGGAAGGATCCTTTTCAACACCAAGTTACCCGTCTAGAAGCACCGAGGATGCACTTTCTGATCAAAGGCTTTCTTCATCCTACTCTGGTACAACCGGCCATGAGCAATGGCTGCCAATCTCTTTTCATCAATCAAGCTTAGCTGATTCAACCTGTTCTGCACCCACTCAGCTTCGTCAAGCTTCACATCCGACAGTACCTTTAAAGAAGGAATCTCAACTTCTAATGGTAGGATAACTTCCATACCATACACCAGTGGGAAAGGAGTTGCCCCGGTTGACGTACGTACCGTGGTACGATAACCGTGAAGAGCGAAGGGCAACATCTCGTGCCAATCCTTGTAGGTTACAACCATCTTTTGCACAATCTTCTTGATATTTTTGTTAGCTGCCTCAACAGCACCATTCATCTTTGGACGATATGGAGAAGAGTTGTGATGCACAATCTTGAAACTCTGGCACAGTTCCTTCATCACTTTGTTATTCAAGTTCGAACCATTATCAGTAATGATTCTCTCTGGAATTCCATAACGACAAATGATGTCCTTCTTTATGAATCGGGCTACCACCTGCTTCGTGACATTGGCAAAGGAAGTTGCTTCTACCCACTTCGTAAAGTAATCAATCGCAACCAGAATGAAGCGATGTCCATTAGAAGCAGTCGGCTCAATCTTTCCAATCACATCGATTCCCCATATAACAAAAGGCCATGAAGAAGTTAACACATTCAGAGGAGTCGATGGCACATGCACCTTATCAGCATAAATTTGGCATTTATGGCATTTTCTGGCGTATTTGAAGCAATCAGATTCCATGGTCATCCAATAATACCCAGCTCTCAACAATTTTCTAGCCATTGCATTTCCACCAGCATGAGTACTGAAAGAACCCTCGTGGACTTCCTCCATCAACAGGCTTGCTCCAAGTTCATCAACACAACGCAGCAAGACCATGTCATAGTTTCTCCTGTAGAGCACATCATCTTTGTTCAGATAAAAATTACCGACTAACCTCCTCAAAGTTTTCTTATCTTTTCCAGATGCCCCAGATGGGTACTCTTGAGTCTTGAGAAAATACTTGATATCAAAATACCAAGGCTTTCCATCTGATGCTTTCTCAATTGCAAACACAAAAGCGGGTCTATCAAGCCGCATGATGGTGATAGTTGGAACTTCATTTCAGTAATTCACTTTGTACATTGAGGATAGTGTGGCCAAGGCATCTGCCATCTGATTCTCAGCTCTAGGCACATGATGGAACTCAATTCTATCGTAGAAAGGCAACAGTCTCCTTGCATAATCCTTGTAAGGCACCAGGTTGGCCTGATGAGTTTCCCACTCTCCTTTGATTTGATTAACGACTAGCGCTGAATCGCCATACACATCCAGATTCTTGATCCTCAGATCAATGACCTCTTCTAAACCCATAATGCAAGCTACATACTCAGCTTCATTATTGGTGCATGCGAAATTCAATCGGGCAGTGAACGGTATGTGGGAACTGTGAGGAGTAGTAATGATCGCACCGATTCCATTACCATATGAATTAACAGCTCCGTTCAAAACTAGTTTTCACTGAGATCCAATCTCAGGACTCTCGTCAGGCAAAGGATCATCACAGTCTTTCATCCTCAAAAACATGACGTCTTCATCTGGAAAATCAAACTTCATCGGCTGATAATCCTTAATCGGCTGTTCAACAAGATATTATGATAGAACGCTTCCCTTAATGGCTTTTTGGGAAACATACTAGATATCATATTCTGTTAAAACCATTTTCCATCGGGCAATCCTTTCGGAGAGAGCTTATTTTTCAAAGACGTGCTTGATCGGATCCATCTTCGAAATCAACAGGGTTGTGTGGTTTAACATGTACTGTCTCAAACGCTTAGCGGCCCAAGCGAGTGCACATGTTTTTTCCAGCATTGAGTATCTCGACTCACAATCAGTGAATTTCTTACTCAGGTAGTAGATGGCATGCTCTTTTCTACCTGACTCCTCTTGTTGACCGAGCACACATCCCATTGAATTCTCAAGAGCCGTGAGATACATGATCAGAGGTCTCCCTGTAACTGGAGGCATGAGTATTGGAGGTTCCTGTAGATATTCTTTTATTCTTTCGAATGCTTTCTGGAAATTTTCATTCCACCTGACCGTTTGATCTTTTCTTAGCAATTTGAATATTGGTTCACAAGTGGCTGTAAGATGAGATATGAACCTTGCAATGTAGTTCAATCTCCCCAGGAAACCACAAACCTCTTTTTCTGTTCTCGGCTCAGACATTTCTTGTATAGCTCTTATTTTGGCAGGATCTACCTCAATACCCTTCTCACTGACAACGAAACCCAGTAACTTTCCAGATCTCACTCTGAAGGTGCACTTGTTAGGATTCAGCCTCAGCTTGAACTTCCTTAACCTTTCAAACAATTTCAGAAGGTCGACCAGATCTCCTTCCTCCATCTGTGACTTTGCAATCATGTCATCAACATATACTTCAACCTCATGATGAATCATATCATGAAAGAGAGTCACCATTGCCCGCTGATAGGTTGCCCCTGCATTTTTCAATCCAAAAGGCATTACCTTATAGCAAAAAGTTCCTCATGGTGTGATGAAAGTTGTTTTTTCCATGTCCTCTGGGGCCATCTTGATTTGGTTATACCTAGAGAAGCCATCCATGAAGGAAAACAAAGAATATTGAGCGGTGTTATCAACCAACACATCAATATGGGGAAGCAGGAAATCGTCTTTCGGGCACAATGACCCTTTCCTCTTGCTTGAGAAGTCTGGCTAACTCTTCGGGTAGTTCACAGTCTTCACCAGTCTCTTCTTCAGCTTGATAAATGGGACTATCAAAGTCATACAAAGTCATAGTTGAACTTGAATCGATGGCATCTGATAGAAAAGACCTGCATGATGATGTTTATGTTTATTATGCGATGCAACAAACAAAACACATTGCCAATTTTCTGTTTAATATAAATGCAAAAGAAAAACAAGAAAAACAGGGATCACAGTATGCGAAAAAACGTCCTTTATTTATGATAAAGTGCAAATAACAAGAGGGCCCCACAAATTGGGTCACTATGTCTTGGGCAGAACGTAGGACTGAACATAAACAAAACAATGAACATTACTCTGTAGTAGTAACATGAATGAATTCTTCCGTAGTCCAATTGCACAGCTTTTGGCCAGGAGTACATGGATGAATCCAGGCATCCATATCACAATCGATGTCACCTTCGTCATCTCCAACGACATTAACTCTGTCAAATATCACACCACTGCTGGTGAATTGCACGGGTCTCCTGTACCTCAGAATGCTTTGAGAAGAACTGGAGGGTTTGTATCCCAGGCCAAACTTGTCCTTCTTGACGGGAACATTAAGAACTTGGCCCCATTTCTGTGACGAGCCGGATTCTACGATAGCACGAGCTTCTTTAAGCGACGACATCGAAACCTCTGGGCCTTTGGCTTCTACAAGAGACTGCTCCTGAACCTGAACAGTTTCAAACGCCTGACAAAGTGTTTCGTGGATCTCCCCGTCCACTTCCACATACTTGAAGGATGACAAATGGCTGATCATAATGTCTTCTTCACCGCATACCGTAACCATTTTCCCTTCCATCATGTACTTCAGCTTCTGATGCAACGTTGAAGTAACTGCCCCCGCAGGATGTATCTAAGGTTGGCCAAGCAAACAACTGTATTCCGGATGGATATCCATGATGTAAAAAGTTGCATCAAAGGTCTCTGGCCCTACCTGAATAGGCATCGTGATCTCTCTGAACACCGATCTCTTAGACCCATCGAAAGCCCTCACAACCAAATCACTTGGCGTGCATATCAAACCTCGAGTATCCAATTTCATCAATGCCTTCTTTGGAAGCACATTGAGGGACAATCCTGTGTCGACCAGGACATGCGACATCAAAGACCCTCTACACTCCACAGATATGTGCAAAGCACGGTTATGGTTTCTCCGGGAAAGAGTCAAATCCAGATCAGTAAAACCAAGACCATTATCGACATTTACATGAGCTACTACCCCCTCTAGCTGATTAACAGAAATCTCCTGAGGTACGTATGCGGCATTCAAGATTTTCAACAAAGTGTTGTGGTGTGCCTCCGAGCATAACAATAATGACAGAATGGAAATCTTCGAAGGGGTCTAATTTAAATGATCCACAATCTTGTAGTCACTTTTCCAGATGAGTCTCATAAATTCCTCCGCGTCTTTCGAAAAGACATCAGTATCAACCTGTTGTTGAATATTCTCCTCAATCACAGTCTTACCCTTACCTTTGTCATTGTTATCAACGTTAACCTCGGGTGGAGAAAAGATCCTACCACTTCTGGTAATACCTCTGACACCAACCATATTCTCAACCGACGAACTTCCACCTGTAGGCATTGTCCATTCCTGTCTCTACCCATTACAGAACACCTCTCCCCCATAGTTCCATGGGATGACTTTAGTGCTCTTGTATGGCACCGGTCCAGGTACAGTAATGATAACCAGAGCTAGCCTAGCAGGCGCTGAAATATTGATTGTCCGGTACGGAATAGAGATCGTAGCAACTTCGCTTCCATCATTACTCACCTTATCCTTACCATTGTCTTTTACAACCTTGTCAAATTATAAACAACCTTCATCAATCATTCTCTGAATACCCTTCCTCAAAAGATCACAACCCTCAGGTTGTACCTCACATTTTGAGCAGTCAGTAGAACAACCAGGAAACACTCCCTTTTCCAACAACCTAGCCTTCACAAAGCTCAATGGAGTCTTCAAATCCCCAACATCAGTTATCAGATTTAATTGTTCTCCCTCAATAACAGCATTAACCCCTGCCGCCCCATGATTTGGCATCGAGTTCTGATTCACATTAGGCCCGTCGTTGGTAAAGTTGATAACCTTGGAGTCAAGCAAATCCTGAACTTTGTGCTTGAAGGCCTTACAAGTGTCAATATTATGGCCCGGGGCCCCAGAATGGAAATCACACCTGGCGTTCACATCGTAACCAGGAGGCGGTGTACCAGTGAGAGGAGCCAAAGTCCTCTTCTGTACTAGTTGTAACTGCAGCAGATGTTGTAACAACTGAGAATATGGCATCGGAGGATTCTCGAACTGTCTATCAACCATTTTGCGTCTAGAATTATAAGGTCGAGGAACATTAACTCACTGCTGAGTTGCGGCCGGGATATCTACAGTAGCAACCTGTTGATTATAACAGGACTGAGCTCTACCTTTACCCTTGTGAGAAATAACATTTGCATCCCCTTACCTTCTCTTGGGGTTTGCTGAATATGGTTTCTTTGTTCCTCCTGAAGAGGATCCCCCACCATTTGGAATCTTCCCAGACTTAATCCCACTTTCGACTCTCTCACCAGCCATTACCAGA
Organism: Lathyrus sativus; assembly: GCA_963859935.3. Lineage (NCBI taxonomy): Eukaryota > Viridiplantae > Streptophyta > Magnoliopsida > Fabales > Fabaceae > Lathyrus > Lathyrus sativus. The sequence goes on from OZ012740.1 coordinate 465,443,275, forward strand.
TCAGAAAACCCTGTAGACATGCATCCTATCAACTTCCCAAAATACACACCCGACAACGACGCCATGAACATGTCGATTAACTCCCTTTCTACCATAGGGGGTTGCACTCTTGCAGCTAGATCCCGCCATCTCTGGGCGTATTCCTTAAAGCTCTCAGTACTTTTCTGCGACAAACTCTGCAATTGCACCCTGTTTGGCGCTAGATCACTATTATACTGATAGTGACGCACAAAAGCCTCGGCCAATTCTCTCCAGCTGCGGATATGAGTTCTCTCAAGTCCCATATACCATTCCAAAGACGCCCCTGCCATACTATCTTGGAAAAAATGCATTAGCAGCTTTTCATCATCAGAGTAAGCAGACATTTTCTTGAAATATGCCCGAATATGCACTCTTGGACAGGTCTTCCCTTTATATTTGTCGAAATCTGGTACCTTGAATTTGGGAGGAATCCTGACCCCAAGAACTAGACCAAGATCTACCATATCAAGACCTAAAGAGTTCTGATTCTCAAAAGTCTTCATCTTCTCCTCAATCCGTTTAAACCTTCAGTCATCTTCAGTTGGTAAACCACCCTCCATATCTCTCATGGAAACGACATCATCCTGGTTATCTTCCCAATGAGGCCCAGCAGCCCCGTGCACAACACACACACTTCCATTACCAGCACCATTACCATTCTCATTCGCAGCACCTCCGCCCGGAGGTATGACAACAGTAGGAATACCCTGTGGAATAGATCCACCGACCGGTGGAGGAATGACACTAGCTCCTCAGTGAAAAACACCCTCTTCGTCAACCCATGCTATCAACGGCTGGACCATAGTTCTTAATTGTTCCTGCCCACTAGCAACAGTCTGCATCAGCTCCATGAATTGGGCCATGCAAGCCCTGACTTCCTGCAATTCAACTTGAACCTGATCCATTACTCTTTGCTGATTCCCTCGAGTTGAATATCTGTTGAAACCGAACTCCTCAATCCTGTTACTGAAGAAAACCAAGCAGAGTTAGGAACAGAAGGCCAGCGAGAACACCTGCGATGCAAATGAAAATGCAAGATGCAAAATACAGTCATGTCTGTGTATTTACAGGGAGATCTCCCCCTTGATTCTAGTTTCAATAAACAATAACAACAAAGATAGATAAGAACACTATGATAATCTTTTCATATATCAGGTAAAGCTGAGCCAATACAACCAAATGAGAAAAATACGCATACAAAAAGGTATTGATCTTATCCAACATCTCTGGTGATGATCAAGATACAAAGAAAAACAAAGAAACTACAAAAGATAAACCTCCCTAGTAGTCATGCTCTTTGCCCCAGGCCCGAGCCTCCCTAAGAATCGCCTTTGTGTCTGGATGATCTAGTCTATCAACCAACTCTATGATGAGGATATCCCTTTTGCGTATCACATCCCGAAGATAACAACAATTATCCTCCCAAGCATTTTCGCCAAAGACATCTTCAAGCCTGGGTTTCTTCACCTCTGCGCGTATCTTGAGCTCTTCAAGTGCTGATAAAGTCTCCTGGTATTTCTGCTCAATCGTGCATCTGCAGAACGATTCTATCAATACCTCTATCTCCTTAGCCTTTTGTTGGGCCTTCAACTTATCGACCTAAGTATGAAGCTGATCCTCTCTACTCTTGTTGGCGGTCAAAGTAGCATTCCACTGCTCATCTAACTTGGATATCTTCATATATGCTCTATCTAAATCCTCTTTCTTGCGCTTTAGAATGTTGCAGGTGCTTTTTTAAATCATTACTGACCCGCTCTCGTACTTGTACCCGATCAGCAAGTTCTTTCTCCAACTTGATCAATGACTCTGACTTTGTCTTGGCCAAATAAACAGCTTCACCTTTATCATGCTTCAACTGACCGATATCTTGTCTTAATTCTTCATTCTCTTTGCGCAGCTTTTCCTTCTCTACCCAAAGCTCGTTAGACCTCAGGATGTTGACCGTAGTAGGTTGCTCAATGACTGATGGATACAATGGTTCTTCGACAGGAAACGACAATAGAACCTTCCCAACTCTCTTCTGAATCCACTCCAAGTAAGGGTCATAGGCTCTACAATCGCCTTTGCCCAAAGAAAGCTTTCCCTTCTTGTGAATTTTGCCCCATGCGTCCAGGAATTTGGCCAAGATACAAGGATCCGTTACACCGGTGAAGTACAGAGATTCCTGCACTTCTTCTTCTTTTGGAGGTCCTCTCAAAGCATAACCAAACTGTCTCACAACAAGAGAAGGATTATAGTTGATGCTGCCTTTCCTCCCCATCAAAGGCACATTAGGAAAGCCACCACAACTAAAGATAAGCTCACGACCAAGCAGGTCTCGATTGAACCAGGCAATATCCTTTTCTGTTAAGCCCATAAGCCTCTTTGACCATTCAGACGAGTTCGCTAAATCCACAAAAGCTCCAGAGCGAGAAAGATGATCGACAAACCACTTGTGCAAAAGTGGTGCACAACAAGAAACCATTTCCCTCTTCTTTTCTCATTCTTGTAGTGTACTGAATGATACAAATCCGCTAGAAGAGTAGGTATAGGATTCCCGGAGGCAAAGATATGAAAAGCATCAAGATCCACAAAATCCGGTACATTAGGAAACAACACAATGCCATAGACGCACAAAGCCAAAATAACACTGAAAACCACCCAACAACCCTCTTCAGCATACTTTCGGGCCTTATCCACCAAGAAAGATAAATCAAAGCCGGAAACTCCGTTACTACTGATAACATGGTCTACCAACTCAGAGGCGCTCAAATAAAGAGCGACAGATAACTTCTCGAGGTCAGGTTTTTCTTCGGAACTGAAGAAAGGGACCTTATCTTGAATCAGAACACCTAAGATGAAAGCGAACTCCTCCAAAGTCGGAACCAACACATAGTCCGGGAATGTGAAACATCGTAGTGGTGGATCATAAAACTGTAATAGGGTATGGGTAGCTCCATGCTCATAACTCGTGATCTTACGGACAAGATTCAGAATTCTCCCATAATCTTCCTTGAAGGTTGCCAGGACGTCAGGATCAGCCAGGGAAATTAGACCAGATAAAGGTCCCAACTCAGGTGCAGGAAACTTGTATACCATAATCCTCTTTCTGCCAGCTTCCATCTCTACAGAAGATCAGTACCAGAATCAAGGGAGAGACGAGAACCTGTAACACACACAAACATGCAATGTTAAATGCAGAATGATTACGCAGATGCATACATGGGATCAAGGTATACAATGCTCAAACTTGTTGCTGTGCCGTTGACTGAATACAACCATAGCTCTGCTCTTATCAGAACACTGAGATGATAGAAAACCGGAATACTCAGGATCAAAATTCCACACTGACGAGAAAACCAGGTTGGTTGGAGGTCAATTTTCCTGCAAAACCCATCCCCTCTCACATGTGGGTTCTAGTCTTGTAAAGTACGACATCCTATGCAGGTCATCAGCGTCACAGACTTTCGAGAAATGATGATACGTTCACCATTTCTGGTTTGGCATCATAGTCTAACAAAGAGGCCTCACTTAGCTGACTTCCTAATGAACAGTCTCCAGAGTCGTTAGTCTTTCTAAGTCAATACTCCCTCAACTGCACCAGACGCGCATGATAGAATATCTCCAAAGAAAAAACTCGTTTGTACGTAAATTTCGCACGAGTTATTGTTTGGACAAACGCCACACAAGTTCCCGCTACTCTCCGCACTAATCCTATGTGTATACTCAAGCCTGGGTATTAGGCTTATCTCTCGATGGAACAATCCACCCCACAGCACAGCAGCAGCATAATATGATAACGAAACGTAAATGCAATAATATACAACAAATAATATACAAAAATAAATAGCCAAAGATGCACAACAGACAAGTGCTAGGATTGAATCACATAGGGAACCATCACAGTCCCCAGCAGAGTCGCCAGCTGTCGCAACTGCGAAAACACCCGGCAGAAGAACAGAAGATTCGCCACCGGTCGTTATTTATCCCATAGAGATGGAAAGGAAATGATCGAAGAAAACCAGACGAAAAGGGAAACGACAAGGTCATCGCAACCAAATCTTGGGTTTGGGAGTCGGTTACACAAGGGGAAGGTATTAGCACCCTTCACGTCCGTTGTACTCAATGGGATCCACACTTGTTGTCTAATCAAAGGGTGTGTTTATCTATCTAAACTACAGGCTCACAGGACAAAAGAAAAGAAAAGAGACTCGATAGAGCATCGCCAATCTATGCCTACGTATTCGTTCGTGCAATGGGAAAGTCAGAGTCAACGTAGTTCAGAAAACTATGGGTGAAGGTGGGGAAGGTTGCTCGCCAAGACATTGCCATCTTGTGCCTACGTATCCTCATCTAGTATGAGAAATCAGAGCAAGCATAGTTTGGGCTGACACGAAACCACAGGTTGATTAAGTGTTTTAATCGAGTAGGGTTAAACCTCCGTTCTAGCAGTTAGGGACGATGCCTGTTTGCGGTAGAATAAAGACTTAACAACACTCTTTCTGAAAATGGTTTCCAATTAATCCCGAAGGAAAAAGTTTGATGTTTTGTTTGTATTTTTTAGTGAAGTGAATTAATTTGATTTGTGATCCACGTTGCACTAAAGACTATGACATAGGAACGAATGCGTCGCATATCGTCCCCAGACGGGACGTATACTAAACACTCTAGACAAGGGAGAGGAGACCCCTCACTCATCATTCCCCATGTGCTTAAGGCTCGTAGTGTACAACGTTTATCAAATTTATTAGATGAGTTAGAATGTGTTTTGAGATAAGAAGAGAGACGCACTGAAGGTCTAAGGGGAGCTCGACCCTAATGTTGTCATGCAAAGTGGTCCTAATGTTGGGATTGAACGGGAAATCTATCCTAATGTTAGCATGCTTGGATTGAACACTTAATGTCTCTCCTGCTCCCAAAGGGACTAGGAATCCTAAGGGATCATGGCAAAAAAACCATGAAAACACAAAGTAAATCAATCACAAGTGAAAAGGAAGAAAGGGATGTAAACATGAAATGCAAACACAAAAGAAAAGTGGGAGGAAAAAGTGTGGGGTAGCAGCCACCACAAGCACATCTCAACCAAGCAATGCAAGCAAAGGAAATAATGCAAATGATCATCACTTTGAACCATATCCATAAGAATGCAATCAAGTGGAAATCGAACATGCGTGTCGAAGAAATCATGATCGAATGATCAAGAACAGCAACACAATATCCAAAACATCTCACTTCTAATGCATCATACTGGTCCATGAGAATTCGAAGTGAAATGATACCAAAACAACCTTGCAAAACAGCAAAACAGGCTTGCTGGCACAGTGTTAATCGGTTAACACCAGGGGTTAACCGATTAACCAGTTGAAAATGTTTGAAAATTTGAATATTCATACTGGTTAATAGATTAACCAGTTTGGACTGCATCTGGTTAATCGATTAACACTGTACCAGAGGCAGAAAACAGCAGCTCAAAAGCACTTTTCAGCAATTAATCACTTCTCCAATAATCCAGATGATTATATAATCAATTACGCACGAATTTAAACCAGAAAATAGTGATCCAATCATCTTGTAAACACATTAAAACCAGCAAGATCATAAATCACATGGATTAAATCAACCAAAAGTCAATCAAAAATGAAGATCCACATTGAATATGCAAAATAAGCTCAAAATAGCAAGGGATCTAGAATTCCAACCTACAAAGCGGAGATTTGCTTTGGTAATTGTTGATTCAACTTCAATTGAGCAGATCCAAGCAAGAAATTCGGAAATCCTTCAAGATCCAAGTGAGTTCTTGTAGTAGAAATAAATATCCACCAAAGTTAAGCAAGAATTGTCCAAATAAGCTCCTCTAGATCAACTTCAAAATTCAGATCCAAATTCACACGAAAATTGAATGGAGAAATGGAGATGATAAAGATGAAGGATGAAGGTTTTAGCTCTATAATTCAATGATTCCAATGGAGAATCAAAGAATTCAAGATGAAAATAGCTTTGATAGAGTTTGGGAGATGGAAAAGTTGAGAGAAAAATTGAGAGAATGAGAGTGAATTCTGAAAATGAAATGGAATTATGAGGATTGTGTCTGTGAGGTTTGGAGCAAATCATTTAAATATGTTCTTGGTTTGGATCCAAATGTGGTTTGGAGTGTGGTTTGTGAAAATTGGTTTGGGATTAGGAGTCGGAAATTGGAGGGAACTTGAATTAATTTGAAAGTTAATCAAAATTCAAAATGGTTCTAGATCCTTCCTCTGGTGTAAAACTCAATTTCTCAAGTGATCAAAATGGACCCCAAAGTGACCTCTATTGAAAATTCACGTGCAGAGTGTTGAACCCCAAATTTTGACCCCTTAGATCCTCATCTCCATTGTAGGATCATATTCATTTGATTAACTAACCTTAACCCATTTCAAGTTTATCTTTGTTAAGATGCAGATGAATCAAGGTTCCGTACCGTCAAAATTGAGACTCTAGTGGTCTGATCAATCAATGTTTTGGATTGATTCAACCTCAATTAGGTCTCCACATCATCAAATATACTCCATTGGATCAATTATAAATTCAATTTGAGGTGGTCACCCGGGAATTGAGAACAGTGCAATTCAAGATACCCGATTAGGGTTTTCGATCAGGAAAAGTCAATTGTAGTTTGACTTTTGATTTAAAGAGTGTTTCAATGGTGGGATAAAGGTCCATTAAGCTCCTATGGCTTATTAAAGTCCATCCAAAGAGTTTCAAGTCCTCAGAATACCCGGAGCCCCAACAGTCAACTCGGTAGTCACCGATTGATCGAACAGTTGACCGAAAAGTCAACTCTTCAACAAATAGGGAATTTGACTTCAAGATGTAAATAAAAAATGTTCCTTATGTCATATTATACCTCCCCATAAAATTTCATGACCATTGGATCAAGGGTTAAGAAGTAATTGCAAAAATCGGGAATTAGGGTTTCGAAAGGGGCAAGACCATAACTCCTCAACCACACATCCAATGGAAGTGGTTCCAAGCTCATTGGAAAGATCTTGGCAAATCCTACAAAAGTCTCAAAGTGGTCCATGATCAAAAAATGCATAGATTTGGAGTTATGACAAGATTCATTTTAAGAAGGGAAATAACTTAGAAAAATTCTAAGTTATTTAGCCTTTTTAAGTGATTTTTTCAGCAACTTGGAAGGGTTTTTCAACCTAGTTCCATCTAGAATTTGGAAATATCCAAAACATGAAAGTTATAGATCTACTTGAGGGCTTTCTAAATTGTGGTAGAACTCCTCAATAGCAGGTGTGAGCAGAAAGTTATGAACCATGGAAGTTAGGGCTGCCAACACTTGAGATCACCAATCCAACAATTCTCAAAATTCAGATTTTCACAACTTGAACTATCCTTGACCCTTGGATCATGATCCAATCTGATAACTAGATGTGTGGATGAAGGAAGATGCAGAGAAATGAGAGATGTGAAGAGAGAGGCAAGTTGCAAGCAACTTGCATTAAAATATTCAAATGTGTAAGAGGAAAGAGAAACTTTTCCTCCAAGGACTGTTGCAGCTGCTCACTCTACACCCTAAGCTCACCTCAGTCACTTCATGTCCATCATTCCATTTAATTTTCTGACCTTCTTTGAGCCATGGAACTGATAGGAAGAGATCTTGGCAAGATTCATTTAAAAATCTTCATAAACTCCCTCCAAAATTGAAAAATACAAATCTACCCTCACTCTTGCTTTCACTATAAATAGAGGCCTCCTCATTGATGTTAGAGACACCATAGAAATCTCCAAAACCAAGAGAAACAATAGCTCTCAACTCTCTTTCATTTCCTCAAGAATCTCATTTTTCAAAAACTTCCATTTTCACTAAAAAGCTGTCTTGAGCAAAACTCTACTCAAACTCAGTTCTACCATTTCCAAGTCACCCAAAACCACTTACACATTCCATAAACATTGTGTAGAAGGTGTCCATACACTTAAACCACCTAAAACCATCATTTTCCTAAAAGTCAACCTTCACACCTTAGTATATTGACGTTCTTGCACTTTGAAAGCCAAATCTTCACTTGAGGCATTTCCTACCATTCTAACACTCCCAACACCTCCCATATACCTTATTGCAACTGTCCAAAACACTAAAGGTCAGTTGGGAGGCTCATTGTTCAAACTGTCCTAAGAATTGCATATTGCTTCAAGAGGAAGCAAACTTTAAGTTTGTGCCAAAAAAGAAGGTCTCTGGGTTTCTTTGTTTTCTAGTTTGCTCAATATAGTCTACAAGAGGTATGTAATCCATAAACTTCTCATTTTACACTACATTGTCATGTTTTGCATTCTTGAGGTGTTGTTGTGAAAACTATGTAAATGCTGTCCCAAGATTGCTCTTTATCAAGGGTTTATGTGCATTCCATTGTTTTCTACTTTTTTTAAAGTGTGACATGCATGAAATGATATCTTGATGTTGTTATGTCAAGTATGAGATGTGTATGATGTGCCAACTGTTTTTTAGCCAGTTTGTCCACAAAGGTAATTTTGGAAGTTTCAGCATGAATTGGTAATATGCTTGGTACAAATCTGCCAATTTGTATTTGCATCATGTTTGATTGTTTGCCTGTAGTTTCTTAAGCTCTCCCTGTCCACAGATCATGTAAGGACCTAGAAGGAATGTTTGTTTCACAACTTTGGTGATTAGTGTTTATCACTGTACCATGTTCATTTGCATGAACATTATGCCAAGTTCATTTCTTGCTTTGCCTACTGTACTTTAAACTTGCCTGTACTATGCTTTTTGGTTTGAAGTAGCCATGATGCTTGTATAAGCTCCATGCTGTTGATTGCTATGAAGAATTTATGGACTGTTGGTTTGTGACAATGCTGCTATTTTCAATTGATTCAACCATAAGCATGCTTCATGATCTGACTGTTTTGAGCTGCCTACATCATGAGCACACATGCCTGCCATGAATACACTAGTTTCCATGTTAGTTTGATCTTGAAAGATTCTAGGGCCTATGTTCATTAGGTAGCACATTTGAAGTGTGCGTGTGGTAGTAACATAGGTCATACCAGCTTGCATCTCTTCTTTGGTAGTTTGCTTCTTTACAATTTCTCAACATGTTAGCATCACCATACTACTTTTTGAATCAAAGGGAATGTGTTTAGAGTTGAGCTCAATACCAATTGTTATTACATATATGATGTGCGTGAGTCATTGTGTTGGTTTATAACTTCACCTTTTGAAATTTCACCCACTGCCCTATCAAGACAGCTTTTCACATTGTCACAAAACTTACCAATTTCTGTTTTAAGCAAAGAGTGCTAAAATTTTGAATTCAATCTCATCCATCATCATGTATATTATGTGTGTGTGCTTTTGTTTTGGTTTGAAACAATCACTGCTTGAAAATTCACCTACTGCATAACCAAAACTGTTTTGCTTTTCAACAAATATTCCAATTTCTGTTTTAGGTGCATTATGCTTGAATTTTTGGGCTCATCCTACCTGTTACCATGTATATGATGTGCGTGTGCTTTTGTTTTGGTTTGAAACCTCTCCACTTGGATAACTCACCTGCTGCCTCATCCATTACCAAACTGTTTTGCATTTCCCCTAACATGCCAATTGTTGATTTGATTGAAGTATGCCTAAGTTTTGAATTTAATATCATCTGTCTTCATATTTATGATGTGTGTACTTTGTTTTCATGAGTTGATTACACCTGAACTGATGCTGCCCTCCCAGTTTGCAATACCATTGTGTTTTCAAAAACAGCTTGCAACATCATAACCCTTTTCCTGTTTGAGCATGATTTTGTTTGATCCATGAGTCTCTAACCATCAATCAACATAATTGAACTTGCATTTGCTATTTACATGAACTAAACTTGCTCATTTAAAATTCCACAGTTTTCATTTTCATGCTATGCTTGCCATAAACAAACCACTTCACATTCTGCTTGGCTTTTGACTGACCTTAGGGTGTAGAAACATCCATCAACATATTTGAAGCATGTGCATGGGGGTTATCTGATTTGAATCATTTCAACACTTGTTTTAATCTCAAACTGCATCTTAGCATGCCTCATTGAAGCTAGGCAGCCTGCATTGTTATGCTGAATTTGTAATCATTGAATAACTTCATATTTTGCTTGAATTCCTTTTGATTCTTGAGTGTAGAAAGCTTTCGGTTAGTATGTTTGTAGTGTATGTGTGATACTTGTCTATTTTGAATTAGCTCAGTATGTGTTTTGGCTTCAAAAAAATGCATCATACCATGTATACATTTGCAACTCATGTACCATTTATCAATCCAAGGCTGTTGTGAATTGTTTTCTTGTTACAATACATTCCATACCACATTTATGATTTGCTCATGTTGTTTCATCATCCCAACTGCCACTGGTTTAGCTTATGTTCATCAAGATGCATTTCAAAATTCCAATTTGCATTTGTATTCGTGTTTTAATGTATGGTTGTCATTTCAAATTTTTGTTAGCACCATCTTATTGCTCATGAAAAAACAGTTTAGTTAGGCTAAAATTTAATAAAAAAAGATTAAGATTTGACCAAGTTATGAATCAAAACGCATTCTTCATTTTCCACTTGTTCTTATTTTAAGCTTGCCCTGAAAAACCATGAAACTTGCCTTATGTATTTATGGGGGTGGCTTTGTACTTGGATGTACAGCCACCCCAGTGTTAATCAACTTGCGCGCATATCACCTTTCACTTGCCAGTCCTGGGTTCGATCCTTGGGATCAACCCTTTTTGGTATTTTATTTTTCAATTGTAATTGAATTATTTTCCTCATTCCTTCCACTTTCCTTACAGCGCGCGTTCAGTGTCTTGTTGGTTAAGGGTTTGTGTTTGTAAACACAAGGGCATGGGTTCAATCCCTACGCATGCCCCTTTCTTTTTTATTTGCTTGTTTATTTATTTTATTGTCATAAAATCATTAAAACTTTAAATATTCGTAACTTATTCATTGTGCATTACTTTCAACCCATTCTTTTTGCAACTTTTTCATTGTGATGTCTAGTTGTATTAAATGGATTGTAATTTTATAGTTTCTTGTTTTATAATGCTTTTTGCCTGCTTGTTAGTAGATTCGTTCTTAGGTCGTTACCGTATGTCTCGATTAAAAATTCCCTTCATACCATGCTTATTTTATCTCGTGAGATTTATTGGTATTTGATTTCTTTATGTTTGTTAACATGTTGAGATTTCATCTCTTGTTGGTTGTTACCATAAATTGTTGTTCTTTTCCTAATTTCTTAATTTGAACTGTTGTGATCAGTCCTTGCGTATTTGGTTGTCATTAATGCCTAAATGTTATTACATTTGTTATACCTTGAACCTATGACATGCTTACCTTCAAATTGTGATTTGTTTACATGATTGTTCCTTTTGTCTTTGTCAAGATATGCCTTTATCTTTGTTAAGATATATGATTTTTGGTCATAATCGTTGGTATTATTTGATCCTTGCCTATTGTGATATGCATGCTTACTTGATTGTAATCTTATTCATGCTTGCTTAATTGTTCATTTTCTTTGTTAAGTGTTCTTTCCCCAAGTGATGGAACTTTTTAGTTCTCATCCAAGTTATCTCTCTCTCTCTCTCTCTCTATCTCTCTCTATCTCCTTCCAAAGGAAAAGTCTCTCCATTGACCCTTGTGTCATTTGATAGTTCATTCCCTTCCTTGACTTTGTGAAGTCATCTTAAACCCTAGCTTAGTTAAGTTAGAACATATAAGCCATTATACTTTGCTTTAAGTCTAGAAAACCCACCTTTACTAGGAGTGTTCTTCAACTAGAACCCTAGGATAGAGTTTGTAAACTCTATGTAAGAATAATAGTAATGATTACTTACTCCCCTCTTGAGTGTTATAACATAGATCCAAAGAGTTTCCTTAAACTCTACACAAGCATTGTTATGTTTGTTTCCCCATGAACCTTGATCATAATCAAGTGTTCTTCATCCCTAGTGAGGTGAACTACGATTACTCTGATTCTATCCTAGTTAGGATACGTAGGCAGAGGACGCGATGTCTTTGCGAGCAAACTTAGAATTTATCTTTAGGTCTTTACCTATCATCCTTCACCTTTTACCCAATCCCAACTTTAGCAAACATTTAACAAACTTAGCATGCAAACAAACAAAAGGTTCCTGTAGAGTACTACAGATGTTTAGGATGTGAAATACCTACCCTATGCATAACCAAGCCCCGATACCCGAATCTCTTAGCGTTGTTGTTACATCGCGAAAAGGGTTTTTCTCTCTTTAGACCTTTTCTTTGGATAAATTAAAGTCCGGTTGTAATTTAAGAATTAAAGATTCAAGTTAATTTAATAGCTTGGTATCACGATTCTCACCGCAACAGAAATGGCGACTTCACTGGGGACGATACTACTTAACTTGAGGGTTTAGCCTATTTTGTTTAATTGCATGCTATATTTGTAAATATTTGCTTAACATGTATATTTATCAATATATTTGTTTGATTGTTGGGTATTGGGTGCTTTGAGTGGTGAGACGGTCCTATACCCGGACTTGAGTGCACTTATGATAGGATGGTGGTATATTCAAAAAGGCTTATAGGGAGTTGATTCCCGACCAAGCTAACTTGAGAAACCACCACTCAGTGTAGGCCCTTTTGAAAGTTTAGTATTGTTGATCAAGTATTCGTGAAAACAATTCTACTTTTAAAGGAGCCCATGACACTGTGGACTTTTAGAATACATTCTACCCCACTTTGGCCTTATTAGGACGTAGTGCAATGGCTATAAGGAAGTATTTCCGAAGTAGTTGATACGCGATACTACACTCGGGCAAGACTCTCTCGAGAATATTATCGATTACCAAGTAATTTGGGAAATTGATAATATCCGAAAGATGGGTTGTTGACCTTGGGAACTTTGTTAAGAACCCGTTCGGCAGGTACAAATTAACCCATAGTATATATCCTTGGGGATGGTTAGACCTTTAACTCCTTGCTTTGATCTTGAGCCTAGGAGGTCTTTGTATATGCGTTGTATTTGTGAATACTTGCCTTTGTGTTATGAGTGCATCATCTCATCACCATAAGCATATCATGTCGCAACTAGTTTTGTAAAACTCAGTCGATCTCTGGTATTTTTTTTATTTAAAAAAAGTTGTAACTTTTCCAACAATTGATGAAATGAGGGTTTTTAACTAATCAAACTTATGAGTTTTGTAAAACCAGTTGCGCTTTTGCACTTGCGTCAGCATTTTGCATATCATTCTTCGTTGCGTCAGTCCTTTGGTTCATTCTGTGTTATGTTGATATCAGAGAGAAAAAAGGAGAGAGCATTTCACAAAAGCTAGCATTCAAAGGGATGGATCACCTTGAGCAGAAAAACCAAGCCCTCCGGGAAGAAGTTGCTCGTTTGAAGAGTAACACCGAAGCTTTCTCTACTACCGTCAGGGATATAATGGATACTCAAGAACAGGAAAACCAGAAGCTCAGTGACGAGCTAGAGAGGGTAAAACGTGCCAAGAGGAGTCTAACAAATTTTATCAGAGATTTGATCTTGTCCCAACGATAAGAAGGATCGACTTCGTCCACCAATCAACCATATGGTGGGTCTCTGAGTATTCCTATACCTTATGCAAGGTTGTTCCCCATACTCTTGCAGAATGGTTTAGTTCAAAAGGAACTTCCACCCGTTCTTCCTCCGGGCCACCAAAGTTATTTCACCGTTGACGCTTTCTGCGCCTTCCATCATGGAGCGCCAGGTCATGATATTAAGGAATGTTACATCCTCAAGAATAAGGTGAAAGAGATGATTGAAGCCGGAGTCATATCTTTCAAGATATGCGAACCTTGAGTACAAATCAACCTTCTGCTTGACGAAGAAGCAACCTCATCCTTGCATAGGGTGGACTAAAGAAGAAGGCCCTTAATAGTGCTCTTTCCTTGTTTTGTTAAAAATTTTTAATTTCCTAAGGCTGGCAGCTGTGGACTGTTTCAACATGTGTTGTAACTTCTTTGTATTTGATTTGCTTGTAAGCTGTTGTTTATTTGAATTTGGAAATATTAATGAAATGTTTGTGCATATTGTGATTAAGTCCATTCGTTTCACTCTTTCTTTTTCCTTTCATTGTTATGAAATACAAAAAACGCAAAAATTTCTTGTGTTTACTAAACTGTTGTTTAAAACAAAGATAAAGGAGGATGATGAAAATTATATCCATAACTGCTGTTGATATGCTTTCAATTTAACTTTGCCGATGATGTAAGGCATTGTTTCAATCCCTAAACACTGGAGAAATAAGGAAGATAATCCCTTGTTAACCCCTTCGAGCCTAGAAGTAGGAGTTTTTCTTTCTTTACAAAAATAGAAACCTTAAATTTCAAACCTGGGGGTGCGTAGTTCTCAGTTAAACTTAGAGATATGTGCATACATGACACTTTTCATATAAAGGTGGTGCACTCAGGTTTTCCTTCGTACACAACAAGAAAGTTTCGAAGATGCTTTTCAGTATAAAAGACGATGATGGTTCACCGTATCCATTAAACTAGGTAGTCACCTCCTTTCTCAAAAAAGAGAGGAAAAAAAAAAGAAAATTGAAAAGCCCGCTAAGTCAAAACCTATGAAGGAAACTTAGGCAAAAATGAGGCATCCCATTGACTGTATATTCGAACAAAGAAGTTTAGACAAAAGTCAGTGATAACAAAAGAGAGGAATTCTGTAAGAGTTATCACTCTTAAAAATCCTCAAATATCAAAAGGTTATCAAATACTGTAAGGGAGTCGTGACTACCCTAGGTTTGTAAACCAACACCAACTATCATCAGTTCAATTCTTAAGTCTGTAAGAACCTGAATGTATAGTCTGAGTTAACTGAGCGTAGGATTGGAGCTCATCATGGAAAGTGGGTGGGACCAAATAACTTTAAGCCTTTATCCTTTGTTTCATGAACCATGAACCAAGCCACGTTACAACCCACAAAAGACCTAATTGAGGTAAGGTTGTTTTGAAAGCATATTACATCAAGGTTGGATAACCTGACTCCTAATGATCTTTGATGTTTGTGTGTGTTAATCACTTTATCCATCATTTGCAAGATGATTGGATCACTTAATCACTCCACCGTGTGTGTTTCATCAAAAAATGTGTTTCAAAAGATTGCATGAATTTTACATTGAAAATTGCCAATTTGTAATGAACATCATTGCATGCAAAACAATCCAATATCAAAGGAATCCCAACAAGCGCTGTCAGCTAGGGAATATGACTTGATAAAGGGAGCTCAGCCTGGGGCAACCAATTTGAAGGATTTGTTAATCATTTGTCATAACGTTCAGCTAATCAGAGCCGACCAGGTCAAGATCAGATGAAGCTCTCAATGAACAGTTTAGTCTGGGGCAAATATTTTGCAGTTACCAGCTAGCAGGGGCAAGTTTGTTCCCCCAGTCGTTACTTCCACGGTCTGAAGACTTTGTTGTACAAATACCGTTAAGCTGGGGCAATCACGTCGAGATTTGTAAATCTCTCTAAGGGTTTGAAGACATTGAAGCTTCTTTATGCCAGTTCTTTTGTAAAAGCATGCTTATAACTTCTTTTCACAAACCATGTAATCTGGGGCAGAAAAGGTTTGAAGATTGTTTGTCGCAAGAGTCGTTGCTCACTGAAAGAGGATTGTTATACTATCAATGGGGCAGAAAGATTTTGATCTCATGACGCCCTTTGTCAGCTCTCCAGTTAAGTTGTTACTTCGGTTGATCTGGGAATCTCTCGATATGGTTTTCATCCAACGAAGAATTCAAATTCATGATGGCAATCCAAATGAAGTCATGATGCTTTGGCCTAAGAAGATTACTCTCTCCCAAAGAAGGTGGTAACCTTGAAGTGGAATTGTTGTTCTTCATGATCATCCCTTTGATGTCCAATTTTGGTTGGGTCTCCGTGTTGAGATGTTTATTTCATCTCCTGTTTTGTTTTGTCTGTTTTGTCAGCATAAACATAAGCATGGCATACATCATATGCATAGTATCCGTGCATTGTTGCTATCTCTGGTTGTTACGTGTTCCTGTTTCACTTTGGTTCCCTCCTCAGTGATTGGGTATGTTGTCTCTCTCCAATAGAGTTGTCAGCCCTTAAGCATAAAATGTCCATCCTTTCTCAATTCCCCACACAGTTTAATCCTCGTGGATGATGGTTGCTTCAGTTATCTTTTTCCATGATTGGATGAAGTAAGTCACCATTCGAGTTCATTTCTCAATGGTTGGAGTCTGGTTTCACAGTTTCTTTTTAGCTATATTCTAGATTGAACTTTGGTCCCTGTCAGTCGCCCAACCTACCTGGACGTGCATTTATTTTGCACTATCTATCAAGAAGAACATTTTACATTTCAATACAATAAGTGGTAGTCTCTGTAGAGAAGCTTATTCGTCTTCAACGATAAATGGCAGTCTCTTTGGAGAAGTTTAATCGTCTTCAGCGGTGAGTGGCAATCTCTTGGGAGAAGCTTAACCATATTCAACAATAAATGGCAATCTCTTCGGAGGAGTTTAATCGTCTTCAGCGGTGAGTGGCAATCTCTTGGGAGAAGCTTAACCATATTCAATGATAAATGGCAGTCTCTTCGGAGAAGTTTAATTATCTTCAACGATAAATGGCAGTCTCTTCGGAGAAGTTTAATCATCTTCAACGATAAATGGCAGTCTCTTCGGAGAAGTTTAATCGTCTTCAGCGGTGAGTGGCAATCTCTTGGGAGAAGCTTAACCATATTCAACGATAAATGGTAGTCTCTTCGGAGAAGTTTAATCGTCTTCAACGATAAATGGCAGTCTCTTCGGAGAAGTTTAATCGTCTTCAGCGGTGAGTGGCAATCTCTTGGGAGAAGCTTAACCATATTCAACGATAAATGGCAGTCTCATCGGAGATGTTTAATCGTCTTCAACGATAAATGGCAGTCTCTTCAGAGAATTTTAATCGTCTTCAGCGGTGAGTGGAAATCTCTTGGGAGAAGCTTAACCATATTCAACGATAAATGGCAGTCTCTTCGGAGAAGTTTAATTGTTTTCAGCGATAAATGGCAGTCTCTTTGGAGAAGTTTAATCGTTTTCAGCGGTAAGTGGCAATCTCTTGGGTGAAGCTTAACCATATTCAACAATAAGTGGCAGTCTCTTTAGAGAAGCTTATCATCCCAACAATAAATGGTTGTCTCATTTGAGAAGTTTATCTTAAGGATGTCGACACACGGTTGTAACCAACATTGTTTAAAAATCCAGTGGATACTGATATAAGTAATTCAGAGGTGACCAATCATATTTCAAGTAAGGCCCGTTGGTAATTGACATCATGAAAATCCATGGACAACAAATACTGACAATTTGGTTGTGTATCATTCCAAACTAAGTCACGATGGTTTCCATCCCAAGCACAGGTTCTGTACCTTTGGAAGATGTTTGTTGGATTCCAAGCACAGGTTTTGTACCTTTGGAAGATGTTTGTTTCCATTTCAAGCACAAGTTGTGTACCTTTGGAAGAGGTTTGTTTCTATCTCGAGCACAGGTTGTATACCTTTGGAGATAGATGTATTGTTTGATTCCAAGCACAAGTTTTGTACCTTTGGAAGATTGTTTGTTGTCATCCTGAGCACAGGTTGTGTACCTTTGGAGATGTATACTTTGAATGCCGAGTTCAGAAATTCCCAAAGACTAAAGTGGTTGCATTTACATGAAGTCTTCTATATCCTAATGTATTGAGGATGTTCAGCTTTCATTCCTAATGTTTTGAGGGTCTTCATCCAATCCTAAAGTGTTGAGGGTTGTGTCTCTTTTATATCCTAATGTATTGAGGATGTTGGTTTTTGTTCCTAAAGTATTGAGGGATATATTTATGCTTGCAGACCTGGTCGTCACCAACAATTTTCCAAACCCAGTTGTCACTGATCCTATTATAAAGCCAACAAGTTGTCATTGGTACCTTTTGATTCGGTTATTACCAATCTTTCTAAGTCTAGTGGTCACTAGTATCGTTTGGAAAGTCTAGTATTTACTAGCATTATCCTGAGCCAGTTGTTAGTGGTATGCCTGATTTGGTCGTCACCAATAGGCCTAAGTCCAATAGTTATTGGCATCGCTTAAAGCAGATTTTTATCATCACTTGGGTCTGGTCGTTACCAAACTCTTTGAAAATCCAATGGTCATTGGTCTCCTTGGACTCGGTCGTTACCAATTTCTCCAGTTAAGTCTAGTGGTTACTAGCATTATCCATAACCAATTGTTATTGGTATATCCTGATTTGGTCATCACCAATCCCCTCTAAGTCCAGTAGTTACTGGCATGGCTTAAAAGCTGATCGTTACTAGTCGGTTGTTACCAATTCCCCTAGCCGAAGTCCTGTGCTTTATCAATATTGTTTGGAAATTCCCAATTGAAATTGGAACTTCGATTTGGTTGTCACCATATCCCCAGGAAGTCTATTGGATTTAGCACTTTTTGGAAACCGAACTTTGGATTGGTCATCACCATTATCCCTAGTAAGTCTAGTGGAAACTAGCACTGTTTGAAGCTATTTGTTATTCTGGTCGTCACCAGTCTCCCCAGTTGAAGCTTTTTCTTTTCCAGTCAAGTCTCGGAGAATTAGTGGATACTAACTTCCCTGGCACGCCCGGTCTTGTTTCTAACCTTTTCCTAAAGATCCCGTTTGAACTTTTCGTTATAGGAAATTTTCTCATCTGGTTATCCCCAGTGAGATTCGTGTCTTCGGTCTGTCTTTTCCCCGGTGAAGCTTTGCTTCCCCAATGTGGTTTGCATTTTCTTTTCTTTCGTTTCCCCAGTGAAGAATTGTTATCTTCCCCGGTGGGCTTCCTCGTCTTATCCCCAGTGAGGTTCGTATCTCCTTTCCCCAATGAAGATGTGTCTTCCCTGGTGGAATTTGTGTCCCCTGTGTGAAAGATTTCCTTGAACAAGCATCCTTAGTCGTGTTTGAACTATCTTGCTTACTGGGTCTTGAATCTTTCCCCAGTATGTTGGGCCCCTCGTGAGTGGTTACTCGTTGTATTGCCTTTCTTTTATCTTTGATCGTGTGTCTGCATCTGTCTTGCATTCAAGTATCATAAAGCATCATTTAGATTCATGTCATATTCGCATTTGTCCTTTTGCATACCATCGGATCTAAGGGACAAAATTTCTGGTTTGCTATATTTAAATACCTTTCACTGCGATTCTATGAGGATTGTCATCTCTCATTACCATCTAGTGAAGATATTTAAATAGGGGCGTCTGCTGCACCCAAAATTTTGACCCCTTAGATCCTCATCTCCATTGTAGGATCATATTCATTTGATTAACTAACCTTAACCCATTTCAAGTTTATCTTTGTTAAGATGCAGATGAATCAGGGTTCCGTCCCGTCAAAATCGAGACTTCAGTGGTCTGATCAATCAAAGTTTTGGATTGATTCAACCTCAATTAGGTCTCCACATCATCAAATATATTCCATTGGATCAAGTATGAATTCAATTTGAGGTGGTCACCCGGGAATTGAGAACAGTGCAATTCAAGATACCCGATTAGGGTTTTCGATCAGGAAAAGTCAACTGTAGTTTGATTTTTGATTTAAAGAGTGTTTCAATGGTGGGATAAAGGTCCATTAAGCTCCTATGGCTTAGTAAAGTCTATCCAAAGAGTTTCAAGTCCTCAGAATACCCGGAGCCCCAACAGTCAACTCGGTAGTCACCGATTGATTGAACGGTTGACCGAAAAGTCAACTCTTTAACAAATAGGGAATTTGACTTCAAGATTTGAATAAAAAATGTTCCTTATGTCATATTACACCTCCCCATAAAATTTCATGACCATTGGATCAAGGGTTAAGAAGTAATTGCAAAAATTGGGAATTAGGGTTTCGAAAGGGGCAATACCATAACTCCTCAACCACACATACAATTGAAGTGGTTCCAAGCTCATTGGAAAGCTCTTGACAAATCCTAAAAAAGCCTCAAAGTGGTCCATGATCAAAAAATGCATAGATTTGGAGTTATGACAAGATTCATTTTAAGAAGGGAAATAACTTAGAAAAATTCTAAGTTATTTAGCCTTTTTAAGTGATTTTTTCAGCAACTTGGAAGGGTTTTTCAACCTAGTTCCATCTAGAATCTGGAAATCTCCAAAACATGAAAGTTATAGATCTACTTTAGGGCTTTCTAAATTGTGGTAGAACTCCTCAATAGCATGTGTGAGCAGAAAGTTATGGACCATGGAAGTTAAGGCTGCCAACACTTGAGATCATCAATCCAACAATTCTCAAAATTCAGATTTTCACAACTTGAACTATCCTTGACCCTTGGATCATGATCCAATCTGATAACTAGATATGCGGATGAAGGAAAATGCAGAGAAATGAGAGATGTGAAGAGAGAGGCAAGTTGCAAGCAACTTGCATTAAAATATTCAAATGTGTAAGAGGAAAGAGAAACTTTTCCTCCAAGGACTGTTGCAGCTGCTCACTCTACACCCTAAGCTCACCTTAGTCACTTCATGTCCATCATTCCATTTAATTTTCTGACCTTCTTTGAGCCATGGAACTGATAGGAAGAGATCTTGGCAAGATTCATTTGAAAATCTTCATAAACTCCCTCCAAAATTGAAAAATACAAAGCTGCCCTCACTCTTTCTTTCACTATAAATAGAGGCCTACTCATTGATGTTAGAGACACTAGAGCAATCTCAAAAACCAAGAGAAACAATAGCTCTCAACTCTCTTTCATTTCCTCAAGAATCTTATTTTTCAAAAACTTCCATTTTCACTAAAAAGCTGTCTTGAGCAAAACTCTGCTCAAACTCAGTTCTACCATTTCCAAGTCACCCAAAACCACTTACACAATCCGTAAACATTATGTAGAAGGTGTCCATATACTCAAACCACCTAAAACCATCATTTTCCTAAAAGTTAACCTTCACACCTTAGTATATTGACGTTCTTGCACTTAGAAAGCCAAATCTTCACTTGAGGCATTTCCTACCATTCTAACACTCCCAACACCTCACATATACCTTATTGCAACTGTCCAAAACACTAAAGGTCAGTTGGGAGGCTCATTGTTCAAACTGTCCTAAGAATTGCATATTCCTTCAAGAGGAAGCAAACTTTAAGTTTGTGCCAAAAAAGAAGGTCTTTGGGTTTCTTTGTTTTCTAGTTTGCTCAATATAGTCTACAAGAGGTATGTAATCCATAAACTTCTCATTTTACACTACATTGTCATGTTTTGCATTCTTGAGGTGTTGTTGTGAAAACTATGTAAATGTTGTCCCAAGATTGCTCTTTATCAAGGGTTTATGTGCATTCCATTGTTTTCTACTTTTGTTAAAGTGTGACATGCATGAAATGATATCTTGATGTTGTTATGTCAAGTATGAGATGTGTATGATGTGCCAACTGTTTTTTAGCAAGTTTGTCCACAAAGGTAATTTTGGAAGTTTCAGCATGAATTGGTAATATGCTTGGTACAAATCTGCCAGTTTGTATTTGCATCATGTTTGATTGTTTGCCTGTAGTTTCTTAAGGTCTCCCTGTCCACAGATCATGTATGGACCTAGAAGGAATGTTTGCTTCACAACTTTGGTGATTAGTGTTTATCACTGTACCATGTTCATTTGCATGAACATTATGCCAAGTTCATTTCTTGCTTTGCCTACTGTACTTTAAACTTGCCTGTACTATGCTTTTTGGTTTGAAGTAGCCATGATGCTTGTATAAACTCCATGCTGTTGATTGCTATGAAGAATTTATGGACTGTTGGTTTGTGACATTGCTGCTATTTTCAATTGATTCAACCATAAGCATGCTTCATGACCTGACTGTTTTGAGCTGCCTACATCATGA
Source organism: Lathyrus sativus (assembly GCA_963859935.3). Lineage (NCBI taxonomy): Eukaryota > Viridiplantae > Streptophyta > Magnoliopsida > Fabales > Fabaceae > Lathyrus > Lathyrus sativus. Next base: position 465,465,118 of record OZ012740.1, read on the forward strand.
GCACACATGCCTGCCATGAATACACTAGTTTCCATGTTAGTTTGATCTTGAAAGATTCTAGGGCCTATGTTCATTAGGTAGCACATTTGAAGTGTGCGTGTGGTAGTAGCATAGGTCATACCAGCTTGCATCTCTTCTTTGGTAGTTTGCTTCTTTACAATTTCTCAACATGTTAGCATCACCATACTACTTTTTGAATCAAAGGGAATGTGTTTAGAGTTTGAGCTTAATACCAATTGTTATTACATATATGATGTGTGTGAGTCATTGTGTTGGTTTAGAACTTCACCTTTTGAAATTTCACCCATTGCCCTATCAAGACAGCTTTTCACATTGTCACAAAACTTGCCAATTTCTGTTTTAAGCAAAGAGTGCTAAAATTTTGAATTCAATCTCATCCATCATCATGTATATTATGTGTGTGTGCTTTTGTTTTGGTTTGAAACAATCACTGCTTGAAAATTCACCTACTGCATAACCAAAACTGTTTTGCTTTTCAACAAATATTCCAATTTCTGTTTTAGGTGCATTATGCTTGAATTTTTGGGCTCATCCTACCTGTTACCATGTATACGATGTGCGTGTGCTTTTGTTTTGGTTTGAAACCTCTCCACTTGGATAACTCACCTGCTGCCTCATCCATTACCAAACTGTTTTGCATTTCCCCTAACATGCCAATTGTTGATTTGATTGAAGTATGCCTAAGTTTTGAATTCAATATCATCTGTCTTCATATTTATGATGTGTGTACTTTGTTTTCATGACTTGATTACACCTGAACTGATGCTGCCCTCCCAGTTTGCAATACCATTGTGTTTTCAAAAACAGCTTGCAACATCATACCCCTTTTCCTGTTTGAGCATGATTTTGTTTGATCCATGAGTCTCTAACCATCAATCAACATAATTGAACTTGCATTTGCTATTTACATGAACTAAACTTGCTCATTTAAAATTCCACAGTTTTCATTTTCATGCTATGCTTGCCATAAACAAACCACTTCACATTCTGCTTGGCTTTTGACTGACCTTAGGGTGTAGAAACATCCATCAACATATTTGAAGCATGTGCATGGGGGTTATCTGATTTGAATCATTTCAACACTTGTTTTAATCTCAAACTGCATCTTAGCATGCCTCATTGAAGCTAGGCAGCCTGCATTGTTATGTTGAATTTGTAATCATTGAATAACTTCATGTTTTGCTTGAATTCCTTTTGATTCTTGAGTGTAGAAAGCTTTCGGTTAGTATGTTTGTAGTGTATCTGTGATACTTGTCTATTTTGAATTAGCTCAGTATGTGTTTTGGCTTCAAAAAAATTCATCATACCATGTATACATTTGCAACTCATGTACCATTTATCAATCCAAGGCTGCTGTGAATTGTTTTCTTGTTACAATACATTCCATACCACATTTATGATTTGCTCATGTTGTTTCATCATCCCAACTGCCACTGGTTTAGCTTATGTTCATCAAGATGCATTTCAAAATTCCAATTTGCATTTGTATTCGTGTTTTAATGTATGGTTGTCATTTCAAATTTTTGTTAGCACCATCTTATTGCTCATGAAAAAACAGTCTAGTTAGGTTAAAATTTCATCAAAAAAGATTAAGATTTGACTAAGTTATGAATCAAAACAGATTCTTAATTTTCCACTTGTTCTTGTTTTAAGCTTGCCCAGAAAAACCATGAAACTTGCCTTATGTATTTATGGGGGTGGCTTTGTACTTGGATGTACAGCCACCCCAGTGATAATCAACTTGCACGCATATAACCTTTTACTTGCCAGTCCTGGGTTCGATCCTTGGGATCAACCCTTTTTGGTATTTTATTTTTCAATTGTAATTGAATTATTTTCCTCATTCCTTCCACTTTCCTTACAGCGCGTGTTCAGTGGCTTGTTGGTTAAGGGTTTGTGTTTGTAAACACAAGGGCATGGGTTCAATCCCTACCCATTCCCCTTTCTTTTTTATTTGCTTGTTTATTTATTTTATTGTCATAAAATCATTAAAACTTTAAATATTCGTAACTTATTCATCGTGCATTACTTTCAACCCTTTCTTTTTGCAACTTTTTCATTGTGATGTTTAGTTGTATTAAATGGATTGTAATTTCATAGTTGCTTGTTTTACAATGCTTTTTGCCTGCTTGTTAGTAGATTCGTTATTAGGTTGTTACCGTATGTCTCGATTAAAAATTCCCTTCATACCATGCTTATTTTATCTCGTGAGATTTATTGGTATTTGATTTCTTTATGTTTGTTAACATGTTGAGATTTCATCTCTTGTTGGTTGTTACCATAAATTGTTGTTCTTTTCCTAATTTCTTAATTTGAACTGTTGTGATCAGTCCTTGCGTATTTGATTGTCATCAATGCCTAAATGTTGTTACATTTGTTATACCTTGAACCTATGACATGCTTACCTTCAAATTGTGATTTGTTTACATGATTGTTCCTTTTGTCTTCGTCAAGATATGCCTTCAACTTTGTTAAGATATATGATTTTTGGTCATAACCGTTGGTATTATTTGATCCTTGCCTATTGTGATATGCATGCTTACTTGATTGTAATCTTATTCATGCTTGCTTAATTGTTCATTTGCTTTGTTAAGTATTTCTTCCCCAAGTGATGGAACTTTTTAGTTCTCATCCAAGTTCTCTCTCTCTCTCTCTCTCTCTCTCTCTCTCTCTCTCTCTCTCTCTCTCTCTCTCTCTCTCTCTCTCTCTCTCTCTCTCTCTCTCTCTCTCTCTCTCTCTCTCTCTCTCTCTCTCTCTCTCTCTATCCTTCCAAAGGAAAAGTCTCTCCATTGACCCTTGTGTCATTGGATAGTTCATTACCCTTCCTTGACTTTGTGAAGTCATCTTAAACCCTAGCTTAGTTAAGTTAGAACATATAAGCCATCAGACTTTGCTTTAAGTCTAGAAAACCCACATTTACTAGGAGTGTTCTTCAACTAGAACCCTAGGATAGAGTTTGTAAACTCTATGTAAGAATCATAGTAATGATTACTTACTCCCCTATTGAGTGTTATAACATAGATCCAAAGAGTTTCCTTAAACTCTACACAAGCATTGTTATGTTTGTTTCCCCATGAACCTTGATCATAATCAAGTGTTCTTCATCCCTAGTGAGGTGAACTACGATTGCTCTGATCCTAGTTAGGATATGTAGGCAGAGGACATGATGTCTTTGCGAGCAAACTTAGAATTTATCTTTAGGTCTTTACCTATCATTTTTCACCTTTTACCCAATCCCAACTTTAGCAAACATTTAACAAACTTAGCATGCAAACAAACAAAAGGTTCCTGTAGAGTACTACAAATGTTTAGGATGTGAAATACCTACCCTATGCATAACCAACCCCCGATCCCCGAATCTCTTAGCGTTGTTGTTACATCGCGAAAAGGGTTTTTCTTTCTTTAGACCTTTCCTTTGGATAAATTAAAGTCCGGTTGTAATTTAAGAATTAAAGATTCAAGTTAATTCAATAGCTTGGTATCACGATTCTCACCGCAACACAGAGCTGATTTTTGCCTTGGTTAATCGGTTAACCACATGGGTTAATCGATTAACACCCTTAAAAATTCAAATCTGTCCTGATTTTGACTTGGTTAATCGGTTAACCATTTGGGTTAATCGATTAACACCTTGAAAATTTGAATTTTGGCGCCTTTTGGAGGGAAACCTGCATATTTGTCCGTTTTCACCCGTTCTGAGCCCTGTTCAGCCTCTGAGACTTGCGCTTGAATGCTACAACCATGAGAACACTTGAGACAGCTTGAATGCTGCCTCCTGAGCTGAAAATAACCTGAAAAATAAAATAAAATCGATTGCTCGATCGTCAGGCAAAATAAATGTCGGAGCTCCTGATGCTCGCTGTTCAGTCTCTCGCACCAAGAGCGAACTCTGAGCCACAGAAAAACCTTGATCCCGCACCTCGAGAACAGATGCTATGATATGCATAAATGCAAAAATTCAAAGAATCAAAATCCAGTCCAGGTTAAAATAGAAGGGAAATTTTGGGGTGCTACACCTGCATCTTGGGATTAGAAGCTGCTATCGATCTCCGCATCAAAATCTTGGAAGTAATTGGCGACTCTGCCTTGGTGATCTATCAACTCAAGGAAGAATGGGAGATTCGAGACGAGAAATTGATTCCCTACAAAAATTATATGGAAATGTTTGAATGCTTTGACGAAATTACCTTTAAACATCTTCCAAGAGCCGAGAATCATATTACAGATGTTTTATCTATGCTAGCATCAATGTGGAAGGTCCAGTTTGTCAACGAGGCACCTCTGATTTGCATTGTGAGAAAGACTAGACTAGCGTATGTCATGATGATGGAAGGAGAATCTGACGAAAAGCCCTGGTTTCATAACATAAAAATTTTTCTTCAAAATCAAGAATATCCGGTTGATGCCTCTAGAATCGATAAAAGAGTCATACAAAGGTTATCATCTAAGTTTTTCATCAGCAATGGTGTTCTATACAAAAGAAATCATGATATGGTTCTGCTCATATGTGTTGACGAGAAAGAAGCGCACTTCTTAATGACCGAAGTGCATGAAGGAACATTTGGAACTCACGCGGGTGGCCATGCCATGGCAAAGAAGATTTTGAGAACTGGTTATTACTGGCTGACCCTGAAGACAGACTGTATCCTTTTTTCTCGAAAATGCCACAAATTTCAAGTCTACGCCGACAAGGTGCACGTGCCTCCACATCCCCTTAATGTGTTGATATCGCCTTGGCCATTCACAATGTGGGGCATATACATGATTGGAGCGATTGAGCCCAAAGCATCCAACAACCATCATTTTATCCTCGTTGTGATTGATTACTTCACTAAGTGGGTAGAAGCAACATCGTACGCAAACATAACCAAACAAGTAGTTGCACACTTCATTAAAAAAGAGATCATCTGCCGGTACGACATTCCTGACCAAATTATCATCGACAATGGGTCAAATTTAAACAACAAGACAATGAAAGAGCTTTGTGATAGTTTCAAAACCAAACATCACAACTCTTCTCCGTACAGACCAAAAAATGAACGACGCTGTTGAAGCTGCAAACAAGAACATTAAAAAGATTGTGCAAAATATGGTTGTAATCTATAAAGACTGGCACGAAATGTTACTGTTTTCCTTACATGGGTACAGAACATTAGTGCACACTTCAACAGGGAAACCCCCTTTTCTTTGGTCTACGGAATGGATGCAGTACTACCCATTGAAGTCAAGATACCTTCGTTAAAGATCCTAATGGAAGCTGAGCTAGAGGAGGCCGAATGGATAAAAGAAAGGTTTGATTTGCTGAATCTTATCAATGAAAAAAGGATGACCGCCGTGTGTCATAGCCAGATATACCTGCAAAGAGTGAAAAGAGATTTTGACAAGAGAGTTCACCTCAAAGAGTACAAAGAAGGAGAACTCGTGCTCAGAAAAATCCTACCAACACAGAAGGATATGCGCGGAAAGTGGATGCCCAACTATGATGGCCCTTTTGTCGTGAAAACTGTCTTCTCCGGAGGATCTCTAATTCTTGAAACGATGGATGGTGAACAACTTAAGTACCCCATCAACTCGGATGCAGTGAGAAAGTATCACGCCTAAGTTGGAAACCTAGAAAGGTGACCTAAACAAAAGGAGCACCTCAACAGGTGGGAAACCGAAAAAGAATAATCCATGGGAAAAGCTTCATCAAAATTGTTGAAGAAGATCACTGTTCACCATTCTCGTCAGAAGTAGCAAATCATATGGGACACTAGTTAGTAGGGTCGGATCATTGGTGGATTTTGTAACCCATTTTTGTTTGTTTTTCCATTTTTCCAAAATTGTATTTTGTTCCCGAGACTTTGCCATTTGTAAGGTTCTCGCCTATTAATGAAATCAGATTTCAGACCAATCATTGTTATGATCTATGTTTTTCTTGTTATGCAAATTTCACTTATTTGTTAATAATGATTTTTGAAAAGAAAAGTGTTTTGAAAAATTAATGTTTTTTGGTTTAAGAAAACTAATCTAACAAAAAAAATTGAAGCTCTGAAAGATAACATGACTGTATTAAACCTATCTCAAAGCAGTAAAAAGTTTGACGTCATCTCTGGCCAAGGTTGTGCTCAGCAATCGCTCCACTACTAGGTCGTGACTCCTCTTCCGCAAGTCGGCAAGAGCATTGAATGAATCACTTCTATAAAGTTACTCCACTCTCTCCTATGAAAGATTTTCATCCAGAATAGTGACATCAAAACTCAGTGTGATGGTTTTCCCCCTGGGTTTTTTGCTTTTTTTTCCTTCTCCCCCCGTGAGTCGGTCTGCATGTGCAGTTGCATGATATCATTAGCATACACATTTGTTTGCATGCTATTGTTTCTGTTTGTTTGGCTTTTGCCTTTGAGATCCTTTGGTCGTTACCGATCTTTTTGCTCCAACCTGTTGCCACGGGTTCGCTTTGCATCCATTACCTCAACTTTGTCAAGTTACTTGGATTAAGTTTTATTGTGCTAAATGCTTATATATTTGGAGAGGCTAGTTGTAACTAGAAATGTTTACCGTTGCCTACCAGATGATTAGTTGTTACTAATATCTGTCTTTGAGATCCGGTCGCCACCAACCTTTCTCGTTAAGCCCAATGGTTACTGGCATTGCCTAAAACCAATTGTTATTGGTATATTTGATTTGGTTGTCACCAATCATTTTAAGTCCAGTGGTTACTGGCATCGCTTAAATCCAATTGTTATTGGTACCTTGATTTGGTTATTACCAATCTTTGTAAGCCCAGTGGTTACTGACATCATTTGAAAATCCAATTGTTATTGGTATCTTTGATTTGGTTGTCACCAATTGTTCTAAGTCCAGTGGTTACTGGCATTATTTGAAAATCCAATTGTCATTGGTATATGACTCGGTTGTTACCGATTCCCCAGTAAAGTCCAGTGGTTACTAGCATTGTTTAAATCCGATTGTCATTGGTACTTTGACTCGGTTATTACCGATTCCTCATTCTAAGCCTAGTGGTTACTGGCATCGTTTGAAAATCCAATTTTTATTGGTGTCTTGATTTGTTTGTTACCAATTTTTTTTAAAAGTCCAGTGGCTACTGGTATTGCTTAAATCCAATTGTTATTGATATCCTTGATTTGATTGTCATCCAGCTTTGAAAGCCCAATGGTTACTGGCATCGTTTAAATCCAATTTATTTGGCTCGATTGTCACCAATTCCCCATTGAATTCTAGTGGTTACTGGCATCGTTTAAATCCAATTACTATTGGTACTTTGATTTGGTCGTCACCAATTCCCCAATATAAGTCAGGTAGTTACAGGCATTGCTTAAAACCAATTGTTATTGGTATCTTGATTCGGTTGTTACTGACTCCCCCAGTTAAGTTCAGTGGTTGCTGGCATTGTTTGAAAATCCAATTGTTATTGGTATCTTGATTTGGTTTTTACCAATATCTCTAAGTCCAGTAGTCACTGCCACTACTTGAAACCCAATCGTTATTGGTATTGTTAGTTCCATGGTTCTATGATATAGAATTGTCCATGGATCTATGATTGGCTAAATTGTGGTAAAACAAGATTTTGCACAAAGGTTAAGCAGGATGTCATTACCATAGGTATGACATCGCTAAAGAAGCAAGCATGAGCTGGTGAAAGAATTGTTGTGGAGTGTTTTAATGTGAATGTCATGCTGTATGTCGTGACATCCATCAAGACATCCATCTGCTATCATGACAAAACTACTGTTATGTGTGAGAAACAGTAGGAGCTATGTGCAACAAGAGCTAGCAGAGGCTGCAGCAAGAGCAAGGGAGCAAGAAGGAGCTAGCAGAGGCTGACATCAAGGTCGAGTGCAGAAAGAGCAAGAGAGCAAGCAAGAGCTAGCAGAGGATGACATCAAGGTCGAGTGCAGCAAGAGCAAGAGCTAGCAGAGGCTAAAGAAAGGACTGTTGTCATGGATGTCATTACCAAAGTAATGACATAACTATCTGGCAAAACAAGCACTGCTATGGGTTAGCAGTAGCTTAGTTCCTCACAGGCAGTGTGAGGTGTGTAGCCACAATAGGTTAAGTTGTGATGAAGTTCCTCACAGGCAGTGTGAGGTGTGCAGCCACAACAATGTGAGTTGTGGTGAGTGAGGTGTGCAGCCACAACAATGTGAGTTGTGGTTAGTGAAGTGTGTTGTCATGTGTTTTAAGCAAGTCATAGCTGCATGACAACAGAAGGAGATGCCAGTGTATATCTCCTGACAGAATTAGTTTGGATTGATGAGACCATGTTGAAAATACCTCATCAGTAAATATGTCAAGGAGATGGATTAGGAACAAGAACAGATTGTATTGGTATTCATAAAAGGATCTTGGAGACCTTTTTGGAAACTTGAATATACTTGTTTCTAATATTATTCTGCAGAAGATTGGGGAAACCATGATTGTTATGATGAAGATTCTGCAGAAGTGTTCAACAGGGCAAGCTGGTCAGCTAAGAGGAAGTGAAGCTGAATGTCATGACCAATGTTATGACATTGATCGTATGACATCAGACGGACTGAGTTTGTTTTTCTGTTATGATACCTGATATATCTCAGGCTAAATATCAGGAAACATGTTATGACTTCTGAGTTATATCAGGAGAGATTTAAGGCAATGCTGACCATGCCATGACCTAATTGTGCAGCACCTTGAAATGTGGAAATTAGTTTTATTTTGTTAAAACTAATATTTGTTACTTCTGCACAGCCCAAGCCCAGTCTGCACGACTATAAAAGGAGGAGTAGAAGCAGAAGAAAGGCAAGCACTCACATCAAGAAAAATCAGAGTGTAAAATAGAGGTATAGGGTTGAGAGTCCCTTGTGTGTAAGTCACCCTTTGTATCTTTTGATACATTGAGGTAGACATATTTGTAAGTGAAGCAGGTTAGTCTTCACTTGTAAAGTCTGTTTAGGAATACTTGTAATCCAAGCAATTGTCTGGTTGATGACTATTTTGGTTAGGTAGATTCTAGGTTGTGTCTCACTCGAAGCTGTGAAGCAAGAGTGTGTGATTTCCTTGATCAAAGCTGTGAAGCAAGATCAAGGTATGTATGAAGTGTCTCTTCATAATGTTTTTGTAATTGTTTGATATCACTGTTGTGTGATTGTAGGATGTGAGTGGGTATAGTCAGGTACTGGAGTGTCTCTAGGCTAAAATTACATTGGGTAGAGATTAAGTGAGGAGTGTAAACTGGAGGTTTAACTATAAATTAATTATGCTAATAGTGGATTTCCTTCCTGGCTTGGTAGCCCCCAGATATAGGTGTTGTTGATACCGAACTGGGTAAACAATTACTGTGTTATTTATCTTTCTGCATTTACAATTATGTACTTTAAATGGTTAGATGAATAGTATGACAGACTGCAGATGTCACAACAGAGGTCGTGACATTGGTCATGACATTGGGACAATTTAAAGAAATTTAAATTGGCCATGGTCTGTCCTCATCCTTGTTGAGCAGAGATCAATGTTCTTGGAACACATGTGATCTGCATACCAGAATTTCAGGTATCATTGCTTTGGTTGTCACCATATTCTCTTGAAAGTCTAGTCGTTACTAGAACCCCCAAGAAGTCCAGTTAGTTACTGGCGTTGCTTAAAACCAATTGTTATTGGTAAGAAGTTCTGGTTGTCACCAATATCCCCGACGAGTCTGGTCTTGTTTTTAGTCTTTTCCTAAAGATCTCGTTCGAACTCTTCGTTATAGGAAGTTCCTCATTTGGTTTGTCCCCAGTAAAGATCGGGTCTCTGGTCTTTTGGCTTCCCTAATGGAGGTTTGCATTTTCCCCAGTGAAGATTTATCTTCCCCGGAGGAGTTTCTTTCCCCAATGTGTTTGTGTTCCCCGTGAGTAGTTACTCATTGCTTTTGCTGTTCTTTTATTTCACTCGTGTGTTGGCATTGTCTTGCATTCAAGCATCATAAAGCATCATTTAGAATGCATTGCATCTTCACATTGGTCCTTTCGCATACCATCGTATCTAAGGGACAAAATTTTCGGTTTGCTATATTTAAATACCTTTCACTATGATTGTATGAGGATTGTTATCTCTCATTGTCATCTGGTGAAGATATTTAAATAGGGGCAACTGTTTCACCCCAAATTTTGACCCTTAGATTCCATCATCATTCTAGGAGCATCATCATTGTTTACCTAACCATTAATCTATTTCAAGTTTGTCTTTGTCAAGATGCAGATGAATTAGGGTTTCATACAGTCAGAAATCTGGGTTTCTATGGTTTGATCAGTCAAGGTTTTGGATTAATTCTCCATATAAAAATTATCTATATCATCAATAATACTATATTAGATCAAGTATGAATCCAATTTGAGGTTGTCACCCAAGGAAAAAGAGCAGTGCAGTCCAGGACCCCCGATTAGGGTTTCTAATCAGGAAAAGTCAATTGTGGTTTGACTTTTGGTTAAAATGGAATTCCAATGGTGGAATCATTGTCCATAAAGCTTATATGACTTAGTAAAGTCCCCTCAATAAGTTTCAAAGGCTCAGGGAACCCAGAATACCAACAGTCGATTCGGGGGTTTTTGATCGTTCGGTTCGTCTGACTAGAAAAGTAAACTCATTGATCAACAATGTTTTGACCCAAAATTGAAGCCAATTATGTTCCCAATGTTATATCATATCTAATCATGAAGTTTGGTGACCATTGGATCAAGAATTGAGAAGTAATCAAAAAGTCGGGAAATTAGGGTTTTGAAAGGGGCAAGACCATAACTTCCTAACCACACATCCAAATGGGATGGTTCAAAGCTTTTTGGAAAGGTCTTGAGAAATCCTACAAAAGTGCCATAGTGACCAAGGTTCAAAAAATGAATATATTTTGAGTTATGATCAAAAACAAGTTAAGAGGGGGGAAACACTTAAATAAATTTCATGTTTTTAGCACTTTTTAGTCAGGTTTTCAGTCAACTTCAAGGGGATTTTTGACCTAGTTCCACTTGGAATTTGAAAAAGTATAAAACATGAAAGTTGTAGATCATGAGGAGGGATTTCCAAAAAGTACAAGAACTCCTCCATAGCATTTTGTTGCACCCTAAAATTTTCCCAACATTTCTTTACCTAGCTTATGTTTCATTTCATTCACATTAGCATTATCATTTGCATTTCATTGACATGTATGCAGGAGATCAAGAGGTATGACTACCAATCAAGGGCTACACAAGACTGTGAAGCTATCTAAGAAACTTATTCAAGTGTTCAAGGGTTGGTATCCTTGTCAGAGAAGTTAAAGGATTCTCAGAGAGAATGGTTGAAACCAAGAGTGTGTGCCTCCTAACTTGAGAGTTGTGGGAAGTCCTCAGATGATTTTGAAGCCATGAAATTGGACTTGAAGCCTTGAGAGAGCTTATGACATGTCTTGAAAGCCATCATGAGGCCTAGATAGGTCATTATGCAAGGATAAGAAGCCTCATCCATGATTGGTGTAATTAGGGTTTGACTGGGTCAACCCTAGGTCAACTGATGACTTGGAGGAAGTTGAGACCTAATCCAAGAGCCATGTGATTGAGGATTGATCCATTGAGATGTTATAAGGATGATTCCAAGGTTAACTCATCATGATTGAAGAGTCTGAGAAGTTTCAAGCTAGGGTTTCTAAGGCTTGACAGTGTAAAATCCCCTAGTTTGACCCCTATCTTCAAGGCAATTTAGCTCAAGATGTGATTGTCATCTCATCTTACCCCCAACATGAATGTTGTAGAGCATGCTCTTAGCTTTAATTTGAGTACTAGAAGTCCTTGATAGGATTTGTAGAGCTCAAGTTATGACTTTGACAAGTTACAAGTCATCTGAGGTATGTGAATTTGGAGCTTGAAAGTTACCCAACTTGCATGAAACTTTTTCCCTAGAAGGATGATTCCTATGAACTTTTGGTCAACATGAATGTTGTTCCTTATCCTCTTAGATTTCTATAGAGTACTATAAGTCCTTGATAGGATTTGTAGAACTCAAGTTATGGCTTTAACAAGTCAAGGGCATTTTGGTCATTTGGAGATTACAGGTCATTTCAATCATAAGGCCATAACTCCTATATCCAAGCTTCAAATGGGAAAATGTTCAACATCAATCTTGTTCAAAATGATGTTTTAAGGCTAGTAAAGAGGTCATGAGATGATGGAAATGCTTGTAGCTCAAAGTTGCAAAAATGACCTAAAATAAGGGTATAAGTTAAAAAACCAAAGTTGGAAATTGATATTTTTGACCTACACATCCAAACCAAGGCATGTAATATATCATTTTGACTCTAGAAAACATTTTAAGAACAATGGTTTAGCCACATTTTTGATTTGAGGTCTAATTTGTGGACTTGCTTTGAAAAGTAGTTGCTTGCATATTAAGTAACATTTGCAAAACCTAGAATCAAGGCATAACCAAGGCCCCTTGCAAGAAAAACACTTTCAAAATGTCACTAGGGGAGAAATTGGAAGAGAATGAGATTGGTTTCAACCTGCAAACAGAATTATGCATATCATGGCATATGGTTGAAATTCTCATGTCATGAGAGATTGAAACTCTCATTAGAAGGATCCAGAGGGTTCTAGATCATCCACACATGTTCTATATATTGAGTAGGAGAGGTTCAGATGAAAGGTTGGTGATGATTGAAGGAGAGAGCATAGATTGAGATTGAGATTTCATAGCTTGCAACTGAATTCGGTTTCACCAATTTCTTCACTTTCCATCCATTTTCTTGATTGCAACTTCTTCCATGGATGCTAGGGATTGAGTCCAGATCATAATCAAGAGGAATTCGTGGCTGATTGGTGTTCTTGAGCTCAGATTTTTCCACCTGCAACTCACCATCAGGTTTCAAGATTCAGGAGTTTTCAACCAGTTCTATTGCATACAGAAGCAAGGAAATGATCCATTGATCGTGTCTGGAAGGTTGGAGAGCTTGATTTGAAGATTTAGTGCATCTGTTCATCAAGAATTTTCAGGTTAGTAACTTTCTTCCTCTAGCATGAATTAGGTAGAATCAATATGAATTAGGGTGTTAGATGCATTGTAGAACGATGTAGGAATGATTTCAGACCATTAATTTGAGAATTAGTGACCAATTAAGGATATTACCATTTTCGGTTGAGAATTGGTTATGACGAATCTTGAGGTTTCAGAGAGGATAAAGGGCATGAATGAATTCGTGAGGAAATTTGGGACAAGATTCATGTATAGACCACTTGCAATGGAGGATCCTAGAGAGAGTTAGGGTTGGGGACGATGACCGGAGCACCACCGGTGGTGGCCGGAGCTGCGCGCGAAGTTCAGAGGTTCAAAAGGTAGAAGATGACTCTAGAGCCATTGGATGTGGTGATACCTTTGACTAGAGGAGTGATCCAACGACCATGTTTTAATTTCAAGTTGTGAAGGATCTGAGTTAATGAAACGCATCGTTTCATTTAGTGCTGATGCTAGGCTTAGTGAAAAGATTGATAATCACACCCCCTGATGGCCCAATCCATTATATGAACTGATTTTAGTTTCTATCTGCACCGTGTGCTTGTCCATTTTATTTTGATTTTCATTATTTTCTCCATTTTATACATGGTTCTTGATAAAATCATATAAAATTGAAAAATGATCCAATTAATCCCATTCTTTTTGAATTATATTCATGATTGAGTCTAATATTGTTTAGAGAAAAAATATTTTTAGTTCATGGATTTTCTGATTTTATGGGAATTTTACATTTTAATTGATATTAAAATGGTTATGTTTGATACTTAATTTTGTGGAATTTTGTGTGATCATGTGGTGATGACTTTGATCTTGATTTTTTGTGTGTGATTAGTTTAGACATGTATGCTACCATAGCATTTTTCTCACATTTTTGTGATGAAAGTAGGTGTGTTTTCTAGATTGAGATTTAGATGCTTCCTTTTAGGGTTTAGGTTTAGTACCTTATAGTGTAGAATTTATTTCTAGGTCTTATTTGATGAGTTGATCTCTAGAATTAATGTGGTAGAGTCATGATTGACCTAGGTTCCCATAGTTATTTTTGTAGGATTTTACAATTGGTTCTAGTATTTTAGTTAGGATTAACTTTAGTACTAGGTTTTAGGTGATCCTAACTTACTAACTCAATTAGATTAACTTCTTTAGTCCCCTTAGATTAGGGTTTTTGCTTTGTTTGCCTTTGGTTGATATTGAAGACAAGTTGAAGACAAGGTGAGGATGCTTGAAGTTGCTTGTGCCTGAAGGTGTCTGATGAAGATTTATGAGGTAGGAGACATAGGGAGAGCCTTATGATTAGAATGACTTCTTTCACAAATATGGAAAGCATCTTGTGCTTCCATTCCTCCCAATGACTAAAAGTCCTTCTAAGATATTCACATACCTCCTTTGGAGGGATGAGGGGCTTTATCTGGGAAGTAGAACTTTGAGGGAACCAGTCTCTCATAATGATGAACCTTTACAGGCTTCCTTTGGTTGTCAATAAGTTGTTTATCATTTCCACTCATTCTGTTAAATCAATTGTCTTCTGGTTTGAGTATCTTGAAAGATGTTGGTCTTGAGTTTGAAGATGAGGACTTCATTGAAGAGTGTGGAAGAGGATGATTCCTTGAGCATTGCCATTACAGCTGAAGCTTGAAGAGCAAGAAGACTAAGTTGATACTTGAAGATCCAATGGAGATTGAGTGAAGAGCTGAGGCTTGAAGAATTGAAGGATGAAGTTGACACTTCCAGGTGATTGAAGATTACTCTGAGAAGCTGAAGCTTGTAGGAGAAGAAGACCAAGTTGATACTGGTAAATCAAAGAGAGCTGAAGCTTGAAGACTAAGTTGATACTTATGAAGAGGATTCAATTGAGATTGAGTAAGGAGCTAAGGCTTGAGGAATAAAGGATAAGTTGACACTTACATTGATGCATTGAGAGCCTGAAGGAATCAAGTTGATACTTGCAGTTAGGAGTGAAGCCTGAGGGTGGGATTGACTAAAGAGCTGGAGCTTGGAGAAGAGAGGATAAGTTGAAACTTATATTGATGGGTTGAAACCCTGGAAGAGCAAGTTGATACTTGTCATGGAGGATGATAGCCTTGAAGGGTGATTGAAGTCTGAAGACTGGATTGCTGTCAGAAGAGTTGAAGCTTGAAATTGAAAGAGGGAGTTGTTGATCTGCTTTCTTTCTTGTCTGTTTTCTTTTCTGTATTGATGTGCCTTGTTTGACTTGCTTGATGCATTAGCATAAGTCCATATCTAGACTGACTTTAAGCTAGGAGCATGATTGCACTAGAGGTTGAGTTGCTCCCTCTGCTTGTATTTTTACTATATGGCTTTGCTTGCAGGTATTCGGTAGAGCCCTGCTCCCTTGTCCATGTGGTTTATTTTGCTTGATAGCATGTTATTTCTTCTGTATGATTACAGTTATTCATATCTGGCTTGAGGTTGAGATGAGCTTGTGGAGGCTGATGCCCCACACACATTTCCTCCCTCACTTGCATTGCATGCATTTTACAGTCGTTTACCGTTTACTGTTTACTGTGTAAGCTGATGCTTTATCTGTTTCTGTTTATCATTGACATGATCCCCTAGGAATCTCATTTCCTTTGACAAGGAAGTGATGATTAGAACTTTAGGTTGAAACCTATGCATGATAACTTCTAGGAGTTCCCTGTTTCAAACCTCAACTATAGGATGAATCCTTGGCATGACAACAGTAGGACTTGATAGTCTCCCTTTAGTTGAGCCTGTTCTCTTCTCATCTCAAAACAGCTTAAAATACAGTAATCATGAATGATTTCTTTCGTACGTTACGAGCCTTAAGCTATCTGAGAAAGGATTGTTGGAGAGCTTCTTTTCAAAAGTCTGGATGTTTAGTATGGCACCCTTTGGGTGACATGCGACGCATTCACTCTCAGGTCATAGTCTTTAGTGCGATTGAAATTGCAAACACAATAAAAAACACTTCTTTCGTAAAAGACAGAAAACAAACTTCAAACCTTTTTGCCCCGTGGGCCCATAAGTCAAAGGAAGGTTTTCCGAAGAACAGAGTGTCGTTAAACTCCAGCGCCACCGCAAACAGGCTTTGTCCCTAACTGTTGGAACTGCTGGTTAACCCTACTCAATAAAACAGATGAATCTGAACCCCCGTAATCCGTATTATCCCGAACTACGTAAGCTCTGATCTCTCATACATGTTGAGAGTACGTAGGCACAATACTGATGTATTGGCGAGCCACCTTCCCCGTAACCCGTCGTAGGTCAAACTACGTTGACTCTGATTTCTCATTCTCTGATAAGAGTACGTAGGCATAAAGCGCGACGCTTTGCCGAGTCATTTTCTTTTCTTTTCAGACCAGCCTTGATAGGTAGATAGATAAAACCAACTCGTCCAGTAAACACAACAAGCGTGGATCCCGTCGAGTACGACGGACGTGAGGGGTGCTAATACCTTCCCCTTGCGTAACCGACTCCCGAACCCAGACAACGGTTGCGATGACCTTGTCTTATACCTATTCGTCAGGTTTTTCCGATCGTTTCCTTTCCCGTTCTGAGGGATAAATAACGAAAGGTGGCGACTCTTCTGTTTTGCCGGCACCTTATTTTCGCGGAAGCGACACATTTGTGAGCTAGGAGTTTCGAAGGAGGGAAGTTGGGGTCCCAAAGCTTGAAATATGAAACTTCAACTTGTCATGAACCAATACACAAACCAACCAATTGGTTCTTAACTATTTGGTTAACCCTTAATCTGATGTTTAGGGGTGTGATGATTGAAAATTCAAGAGGAATCCATGAGCAAAACCAAAGTCTTGGCTAAAGGTATTATTAAAATCCAAGAAAGTACACAAGTACATGATGAAAGAGATTGCTTTAAGAGTAAAATATGTTGCAGCATGAAGATTCTCCTCTTGCCATCCCTCTAGTAACTTCATACAACTTGATCACAACCTGTTTTGATGCTAGGATGCATTGGAAACAAGCTTAGTTCTGCAAAAGAGGATCACAAGTAGATTTGCCCTTCTTTTCCTCCAAAAAGCAAGACATTGCACATTGGTTCAAATTTGTCCTTACCCTTTGCTCTTTTGTTTCCTCTATAAATAGAGCAATCTCTATGCATCAAAGACACTAGAACAACCCTCAATTCAAGGAGAAACAATATCCTTATCCTTGCCTTGCATTTTCTTGCTAGTGAAGAAAACTCAGAAAAATACCAAAATATTTCTTGAACATATTTCATCTCAAATCCATTTCTAACCTTTGAAACCCACCATCAACACTTCATACAAACTATAAGTTATGTTTTAAAGCTTTTCCATCCATTACACCAACCAAAAACCTTATATTTCCAAAAGTCAACCCTCAATCCTAAGAACTTTGACTTTTTGCACTAAACAAGAGAACTCTTTGCTCAGGCCTGTTCTAACCTCCATAACACCTCAAACACCTTGAATACAAAGTGTATTCACTATTTAAACCATCAAAGACCAACTGTCTCACCATTTTGTGGATCTGCCATACAAATCCATTTGTTGCTTCAAGTGTAAAAAACGTTTTTTTGCACAAAGGCTTGCTTGGAAGGAGTTGGAGCTACTTGGACTTTGCAATAGAGGTGTGGAGAAGCCATTCAAATTATTCCCACTCAACTAGGCAGCTTGGCATCAAGGATTACTTTGGAAGTCTTCAATATGTAAGTCACCTTTGCTAAATTTACTCATTTTGCACCATGATTATGCTTGATGAACATTAGTTTTAATATGCCTCGAATCCCCTACAAATCATGTTTGAACTTTGATTGTGTTTGTTCTTATAAGTTTGCAATTGTCATCAGATTAGATTCTTGCCTTTGTTTAGTTGTTTTTCCATTTTATGAGCCATATTCTAATTCTGTCTAAGTTTGAGGATGTGTTGGTGTTGAAACTTATTTATGAGTCATAATGCATATGTAAGACCATTTTTGATGTAGAATGTGTATGTTTGTGAACTATGTTGTTCTGATGTCCTTTGTAGTTTTTTGAGTCTCTTAAGTATTCTAAGTTTTGGTTTTATGGTTAAACTCGTGTTGGATTGATTTAAGAAATCATTTATGTACCATTTGTTTTGATTGAGTCTTATTTGAAATGTTGAATTGGTTTTGAACTGTCTTGAAGTTTTTTTCATTACAACTACATGTCACAACTTCAGTACCATAGGTCACTTTATGTTCTATCTTGAGTTTAAGTTCCAAATGATTAGGAACTTCATGTATGATGTGTTTAAGATGTGTTTGAACCCCCAATCTGTATATAGCATGTTTGAGTTAACCTCTAGTTGTAAAAATGCATTTTGACACTAAACCTGTAATTGCCTTCGAATTTTGAAATGTGTTTACTTTTAGAAAAAACTAAAAGTTACATTGAATTCATCTTTCAATTTCAAGTAGTTTAGACCTAAATTTTGTTAAATTCCATGGAGTTTTGATCAAGTTTGAGAGGTTCACGTTTTTGGTATTTTCTTGTTTGGTTTGATTTGTTTTTGCCCAGAAATCGTTGCTTCTGAAGGTTATGTATTTCTGGGGTGGTTTGATACATTAGATGTATCACCACCCTAGTGGTTATGACTTACGTGCCTTGTGTATGCTTTGCCTTGCTTGCCTGAGTTCGATCCTGGCTGAGGACAACTCTTTTTCCATTTTTGTGATTTTCTCATGTTTCGGCATTTATTGTTTGTTTCTCCTTGGAATATCACATGCGTGCCTTGGATATTTTGGTAAGGTTATGAGCCTTTGGACCATAGGGCGTGGGTTCCACCCTTGAGGAGGACACTTTCTATATTTTTATCACATATTTTTCATGATTTCTTCACAAACTCAAAATCATCATAACTTACTCATATTTCAACATTTTTGCCCCATTCTTTTTGCAAAGTGTTCTTTATCATGTCTATTTTCAAATAGTAAGTGAAGAATTCAAGGATAACTATCCTAGAAATACTTTGACCCACTTGAATATCATGTTGTTTTTAGGGTTTTCACCTTGTTTTTTTGTGAAACTTTTCTCAACTACTATTTGATTTATCTTGTATGATTGATGGTGTTTGATCCATATATTTTTGTTAACATGCTTGAATGATTAAATTGTTGCTTGATTCAAAGTCTTGCCATGGTCAAAACCTTACTTTTGTGAATGCATTTATTGAAAACAACACTTTGAACTTTGTTTGTGAACCATGCTATACCTCTTGATATTGTGACTTCTTGAGTGTGTTCTTTATGTATTCTCTACTTGTTTAGGTGTCTTGTTAGAACCATAAAATGATAGGTATTGCTTTGTTTTGGTTGTTACCATAAACTTTTATGTGTTTCCCCATGAAACCTTGAGCTTCTTACTTGATTTTTTGTAACACTTCTTGTATGCTTGTGTAATTGATTGTCATCAATGCATGATTGTTGGTCTTATGTTGTTACATTAGACATTCTGTGATCCCTATAACATGCTTACCTCAAGTTGTGACTTGCTTGAATTTGAACTTGTTTGAATTATATATTATGTTTGTCTTGATGGTTGTTACCTCATGGCTCTTCATCTTTGTTAAGATGTTTCTAAGTTGATTTTGCCTTATATGATTGGTCTTGTAAGAACCTCTATCATGTTCCTTCTAGATATTGTAATATCTTTGTTCATTAATGGTTGTAACCATTTGACTTGATTGTAATCCTCGCTTGATGTTGTTACATGCTTGCATCTCTTCCTTGGTTGTTACCATACTCTTCTATATGTTCATCATGTTTGAATGAATGCTTATGAATGATTTTTAACTTTGTTAAGTTATTCCCCAAGTGATGGAACTTGTTAGTTCTCATCCAGTTGCCTCATCTTTTCCCATTCCAAAGGAAAGTCTCTATATTGACCCTTGGGTCATAGATAGCTCATTTACCCTCTTTTTGACTTTGTTAAGTCACCTTGAACCCTACCTTAGTTAAGTTAGAACTTAGAAGCCATTAAACTTTGCTTAAGTCTCAAAGACCTATCCCTTGTTAGGAGTATCCTTCAATTAGAACTTTAAGTTAGAGTTTGTCAACTCTATGTAAGAATCATCGTCATGATTACTTAATCCCCTCTTGGCTTTTGTAAAAGTCAATTCCTTTGAGTGTACAACTTAGATTAGGGAGTTTCGTTAAACTCTACACAAGCACTGTTATGTTTGTTCCCCTAGAGTCTTGACCATGGTCAATTAATTTTTCACCCCTAGTTAGGTGAACTACGGTTGCTCTGATTCTATCCTAGTTAGGATACGTAGGCAGAAGATGCGATATCTTTGCGAGCAAACTCATAACTATCCTTAGGTCTTAATCTAAACTTGTAACCATATCCCAAGCCATAACAAACATTTAGCAAGTATAACATACAAACATACAAAAGGTTCCTGTAGAGTACTACAGATGTTTAGGATGTGAAATACCTACGCTAAGCATAACCAACCCCCAATTCCCGAATATCTTAGTGTTGTTGTTACATCGCACAAAAGGTCTTTCTTTCTTTAACCTTTCCTTTGGATAAATCAAAGTCCGGTTGTGAATATAATGAATTAAGATTCAAGTTAATCAATAGCTTGACATCATGATTCTCACTGCAACAGTAGGGAACTTGGAGAAGGCTCTGCACTTGTCGGGGTTAGCTTTGATTCTTTGTTCTGTTAGGTAGAAGCCGAGGAACTTGCCTGCTCGTACCCCGAACGTGCACTTCTCCTGGTTGAAGCACATCCTGTACTTCTTGGCCTGCTCGAAGGCTTTCTTCAAATGGATTGTGTGATTGGATTCCTCATGGGATTTCATGATCATGTTGTCCATATAGACTTCGAGCATATCCTCGATTTCTCCTCGGATGACCTTGTTCATCATTCTTTGGTAGGTAGTGAAGGTGAGATAATACTTAGAAGGGGGGTTGAATAAGTATGAAAGATTAAGACTTTAAAAATAATGACACAATTATTTTTATCCTGGTTCGTTTAAAACAACTACTCCAGTCCACCCTTCCTAGAGTGATTTGCCTTTCTCAACAAGGACTTAATCCACTATTTAATCAAACTGATTACAATAGTAACACCTAAGAACAACTGTTCTTAGTCTTCTCAAGAGCTACTGATTCCAACTGAATCCTCTTAAGGAAAAACCTTTACAATCAATGTAAATCAAATACAAGAGTATTAATGCTTCTAAAAAGCTTTTATCACAACAGTGATTTTTCTCTTAAGTTTAAGTACAAGAAATTCTAAGAAGAATATGAAAGAATGAGAGCTTTGAATAATATGATTTCTTTTCAGCAAATTGTGTGACTGAAGAATTTGGTGGAGTCTTCCTTTTATAGGCAGCTGATCCAAGGAAGCTGAGCGTTGAAAAGAGAGTCCCAAAAAGGTCTGAGCCTTTTTGTCTTCACATCAAGTGACCTTTCCTAGAAGTAGATAGCACAGAAAAATCCTTTTTGTCTGTGTTATTGTGTCTAGCACAAATGAGGAAAGAGACGTTTGATTTACTCCAACGGATATAATCTTTGAATATTTCTTCTTCAATTTTCAGCAAGTTCTTCAGAGTTTGATAGAGTCAGAGTCTTCTAATGATGTTCAGAACTTTGCTGTATCAGAGTCTTCTGCAGCATGTGTGCTTTCAGCGTGTTGATCATCAGAACATATTTGACACAGATCTTCAGTACTTGGCAGCGTTAGTACTTTCAGAAACTTCTGTAGAAATTATGCTTTGAGAAACTCTTCATACAATATTCTTCTAAGCTTCAGATGCTTCTGACTAGCTTCAGATGCTTCTGCTTCAGAATCTTCTGGAGCTTCTTGCTTCAGATCCTTCTGGAGACTACGCTCAAGATCGTTTGTAACCAGCAATCAGAGTCTTCTAATGAGTGCATCTGGCGCTTCAGAGTCAGGATAACTTCTTGTATACAATTCAGATTTGCTTCTAGAGAGTTAATTTCATTTCAATCTGCAGTAAAACTCTCAAGCAAATTTTAGAGTATATAATTCTTAAATATAAAATTTCCTAACAGTTATCATCAAAACAAAGAGTTATTATTAAGAACCAATCTGTGTTCTAACAATCTCCCCCTTTTTGATGATGACAAAAAGTATCAGAAATTTTATTTAACTGAACATATAGAATTATAACTCCCCCTGAGATGATGAATCTCCCCCTGAGTTAAATATGAAAAAGGAATAGACACTTCCCTTTTGTCTTGAGTAATCTTCAAAGTTAGATCTTGTTTGTTCTTATAACATTTGAAGCTCAGAATGTCTTGCAGATTTAAGATTCAGAGTTTGATAAAAGACAAATGATCTGAGAGACTCAGAGTTTCTTTTATAGAATGTACTTATCAAATGTTCTGAAATAGTCAGATTAAATGTTAGATAGAATAGATATGTCTGAAGTTTCATTCTGGTGAAGTTATATTAAACAGTTCAGATCTATATTTTCTCCCCCTTTTTTGTCATAAGCAAAAAGTAAAAACTTTTAAAAAGACAAATAAAAGGATGCAGTAAATAAGATAATTCAATGGAGAAAACTTTGATTCATTCAAAAGATCAGATCAAGAGTACATAGGCAAACATTAGAAGATATAGCAATAAGGTACAGATGCAAACAACAGATGCAAAAACATTAGAATGAAAACAAATATCTAGGAGTGTTTGGACAAAAGCATCTTCAATAGATCTGTAATCTCAGAGGATGATTGCTCTTGCTTGGACATCCACTTAGTCATAGTTTCATTCTTTTCATCTTGCTTTGACATCCATTCTGTCATATCCTCAGACTTCTTATCCTGCTTAGCCATCCAGGATTTTATCTCTGACTGTCCAGCTTCCAGAGCAGCAATCTTATCTTCAAAATCTGGATGTTCTTTCTTTATCTCAGATGAAGAATTATGATGAGGTTCTGTAGCCTGAACAGAGTCAATTTCCATTGGTTCTGTAGATTCTGAGGAGGGGTTTACCAGAGTCATAACCAATGCATTATCAGTAGATTCTGCTGATGGTGGAGGAGCATCTAAACGAAGCAGAGGTTCAATTTTGTTGACAGACCAGAATAGAGTCCTTTCAGCTCTGAGCTTTGCATCATCAGAACAGACGTTCTTCAGATTTGAAGCTACAGTGTTGAATCTGTTGATGAATCTGTTCCAGATGATGTCAGATTCTTTGGCATCCATTGTTTCTGAGCATTTCTTCTGAACAGTACCTAAATACATCTGTATTTCTTGCAAAAATGTTTGAAATAAATGATCAATATTAAGTCTGGGTTGTGGTCGTAACAAGGTTTCCAGAGTTATAGGTTTAGGTTGGGGAGTTGGTGGAAAAAGTGATTTTTGGATAGAAATCAGAGGAGGAGGATAATATGGAATGAAGGGTATCTCAGGAGCTTTTACTTTAGATCTGACTAAAGCATTAAGCAAATGAGGTTTTGGTCTTCTGTGAGGGGTAACAACATCAAAAGGTTCATTTGAGTATGGTTTGAAAGCAGATTTTGGTGGTTCAACAGATGCAACAGTTGTATCAGATGCAATTTGCAGATCTGAAACAACAGCTTTATCAGATTTTGCAGAGTGTGATATGGTTGCTAAAGGTTCTACATCTGTCATAGATTTTAAGTAATCAAGAATCACAGATGGAAGTATCATTGTGGATTTTGGTTTCAAAGGGTTGAGGGGTTCAGAAGGTTCAACTCTGTCATAAAAATCTTTCAGTTTGAAACCATAAGACAGATTATGAAAAAGAGAAGAAACTCTGGCACAAGATATAGAAGATGTTGGATTGGAATTGGGGATTAATATCTCAGATGATGGTGCAGGTGGAGGAATAGGATCTGGAATGGGAGTTTTTGAAGGTATGGTAGTTTCAGGTTGGTTTATCTCAGAGTATTTTTCAGATGGAGAGATTAGAAAATCTGGGTGGATTTCTGATTCTGAGGAGTTAGAGGATGTGGTTAGTGTACAAGAGGTAGAAGAAACTTGAAACACCGTTTTTAGTGGTGTGACATCAAGAACTTCTGTCTTAGGGATGTGAGGTTCAGAAGAATTGGTAGGTTCTGAAGGAATGTCAGATTGTTTGGATGGTTGTTCTGAGATGGGTGAATCAAATGAAATAGTTATTGGTTCTGATGAAACTGGAGCAGAAGTTACTTTTGTAGGTTCAGAAGTAACAGGTGCAATGGGTTCAGAAGGTGGATTATTTGATGGTGGATTGTTAGAGGCTTTTTCTGGTTGAACTTCTTTTGGTTGGTTCTCTGGATGTTCAGAGGTTTGTTGTTGAACAGATGTTTGTTATTCTGATGGTTGTTGATCTGATGGTTGTTGATCTGATGGTTGTTGATCTGATGGTTGAGGTCGTGGAATAAAGTGTTTGATATGAATTTTAGGTTGAGATGGTTTTGGTACAGAAACTGTTGGTGTTGTTGTTTGTGTTGTTGTTTGTTTTTGTGGAGATATGGAACTGGGAGCAGTGACAGAAGTGGTTTGTGTTAAAGGTGGTTTGGGAACAGACTTAACATTAGAATCATTAATAATAAGTTTTGCAGAAGATACAGAAGATTTAGTACCTTTTACTTTGATCCTTTTGGTAGGTACAGAAGCAGCTTCTTCAGATTCTTTTCTCTTCAAGAGCTTCTTGGGCTTCTCAGCAATCTTGACCTTCTTCTGAGCAGGTGTAGATTCTTCTACAGGCTGAGTCCTTTGCCTCTGGAGTTGTGCTTCTTCTTCTCCTGCATCTGGTAGTGGTTGTCTAGCTAGCTGAATCACATTAGCAGGAACAGGTTTTCCTTCCTTCTTGCATTCATCAATATACATAACCACTATATGTCTGGGTTCTTCAGCAAAGAATAAAGGAAAGTCATCTACAGGAACCCTCTTATTCAATTCAGACATATTCAGCTTCTTGGGAGCTGTTGTGAGTTCATCAACAGTTTTGAGTCTCAGAAAACTTTTAGCATTCAGAGGCTTTCCCATTATAAATTCTAATTCCTCTGTAACTCCAGCAGCGTACAGAGCAGTTACCAAACCATTCTCAGTAAGAAGATCTGAGATCAACCTTCCAAAGGGGATCCAAGTTCTGATCTTCTGTCATTTCTCTTTCACATATTCTCTAGATGCATTGATATGGTTCCACAGATGCATAAACAGAATATATGGAAGATCTACCTTGGTGCTCTGACTAAGGCAATACATGAAATACAGCTGTTCATTACTGACATAGTCTGGAGAATTGGTTGACTTCCTGTGGTAGATGCATCCCATGAAGATCTTGGCCCAAATCTTGTAATCAGGCTTCAGATCTTTGAATTTGTTAGAAGCTTGACCAGCAGTCATTACTTCTTCATAAACCTCATCCATGTCCACACGCCCAGCTGACAAGTGAGAAACACCATTTGTTTCTTCATAACCTATTAATTTTCTTATCAAATCTTCTGTGACAATAATTTCTTTTCCCAGCACAGAAGATAAGATGAACTTGGGGTAAACTGATGCATGAATCCAGAATTCTTTCACAAGGAGAGGGTAAACTGGTCCAAAGAGCCTATCAAAATACTTAACCCATCCTTGAGCTCTAATTATGGAACGAAACTCAAACCCATTTTCTGCCAGAGAATCAAACTCAACCATAGATTCACATAGAACTTCCAGTTTATCAACAGGGGTTAGAAGTGTTCTTTTGGGAGGAGAATATGGAGCAACACCCATGTTTTCTGAAGTTACAGCAGCCATAGAAGATTGGAATTGAGCAGCTGTTGATGATGAAGATGCCATTGAAGAATGCTTTGTCAAACGCTTAGGTATAGGGTTTTTATGCAGAGAAAAAAGGAGATGAAAACGCATGTAATTTCTGAGAATGTGAAAAGTGTGAAAGTGAATACAAGATATGTATTTATACTAAAACACTTAGGCAAATCAACAGTCAGAAATATGCACATTTGAACAAGCATTAAATGAAGAGAATAATAATCATTTCAAAGCATTAATTGCTTCTGACAATTTGGGGGGGGGGGGGGAAATCAAGATTCTCACTATTCAAACATCACCTCAAACGTCTCTTCAGTTGTGTACACACCACCTCTTCAGATTTGGTGTGACACGTGGTTACTTGCATGTTGTTCTGAAGTCTCTTAAGAAATGAAACGTTAGCCAACGTTCAGATCTTCTAAAGATTATTAGTTCAGAGTTTCACAAAGGAAATATTGATCAGAATAAACAATCAGAAGAAATACTTCAGAGCATTAAGCATTTTTGCATCTGTAACAATTTGCTTCTGATAAATATTATTCTGGACAAAAATCCATACCAATATTTTTCAGAATAAAATTGAATCTATCTTCAACAAGGGGTTTTGTAAAAATATCTGCCCATTGATGATCTGTATCAACAAAGGCTAAATTTATGATTCTCTTATGAACATAGTCTCTGATGAAATGATGCTTAATTTCTATATGTTTTGCCTTAGAATGTAAAATGGGATTCTTGGACAAACATATAGCAGAAGTATTATAACAAAAGATAGAAATGTTACTTTCAAAAATTTGATAATCTTCTAGTTGACTCTTCATCCAGAGCATCTGCGTGCTACATCTAGCAGCAGCAATGTATTCAGCCTCTATGGTTGAAAGTGCAATTGTGGGTTGCTTCTTGCTGTACCAGGAGATTAGATTTCTTCCTAGAAATTGACAACTTCCAGAAGTACTTTTTCTTTCCACTCTGTCTTCAGCGTAGTCAGCATCACAGAATCCAACTAATTTGAAATCATCAGATTTTCTGTAACACAAACCCACATTAGAAGTACCTTTCAGATACCTTAGAATCCTCTTGACAGCTGTCAAGTGTGATTCTCTAGGATCTGATTGGAATCTAGCACACAGACAAACACTGAATAATATGTCAGGTCTAGAAGCAGTAAGATAAAGAAGAGAGCCAATCATACCTCTGTAGAGCTTCTGGTCTACTTTCTTACTTACCTCTTCCTTGCCAAGTGAGCTAGTTGGATGCATTGGAGTCTTTGCCAGCTTGCTGTCAGACATGTTGAATTTCTTCAGAAGTTCTTTAACATACTTTGTCTGATGTATGTAGGTGCACTCTGGAGTTTGATTAACTTGGATTCCTAGAAAGAATCTGAGTTCTCCCATCATGCTCATTTCAAATTCTGCCTGCATACATGTAGCAAACTCCTTTCCAAGCATAATATTTGTTGATCCAAAAATAATATCATCTACATAAATTTGGCAAATTAGAAGATCTTTCTTAATTGTTTTACAAAAGAGTGTTGTATCCACTTTGCCTCTGATGAAATTCTTCTCCAGAAGAAAATTGCTCAATCTCTCATACCAAGCTTTGGGAGCTTGTTTTAATCCATATAGAGATTTCTTTAATTTGAAAACATGATCTGGAAATTTTTCATTTTCAAAACCAGGAGGTTGGTGGACATAAACTTCTTCTTCTATAATACCATTACGAAAGGCACTTTTAACATCCATCTGATACAGAGTGATGTTATTTTGTGCAGCAAAGGAAGTAAGAAGGCGTATAGATTCTAACCTTGCCACTGGAGCATATGTCTCAGTGTAATCAATACCTTCTTGCTGACTGTACCCTTGAGCAACCAGCCTTGCCTTGTTCCTCTCAACTTCTCCTTTCTCATATAGCTTATTTCTGAAGACCCATTTTGTACCAATTATATTGAATCCTTGAGGTCTCTGAACTAGATCCCATACATCATTTCTGCTGAATTGATTTAGCTCTTCTTGCATAGCAATAATCCAATCATTGTCTTGTAGAGCTTCATCTACAGAAGATGGTTCAATTTCTGACACTAGTCCAAATAGTGATACTTCAGATGATCTTAGAAAGGATCTTGTTCTGATGGGATCATCCTTCTTTCCAATAATGACATCCTCTGGATGAGAAGCTTTAATTCTGGATGATGATCCTCTAATAGTTGACTCTTCAGAAATGTTTAGATTATTCATCTGAGAAGTTAAAGGAGTAGCATCTGAAGTTGCTTCTGGTTCCTTCACTTGAATTTTGTCTGCTTCTGGAACTTCAGAGTCAATAAAGACTACTTCCCTATCTGCAGAGTTATCAAACTGCTTTGGCTTTTCAGAGTCAAGCTTATCATCAAATCTGACATGAATGGATTCTTCCACAATCTGTGTCTCAGTGTTGTATACTCTGTAGCCTTTAGAGCGTTCAGAATATCTAAGCATGAAACACTTATGTGCTTTGGAATCAAACTTGCTCAGATTTTCCTTAGTGTTTAACATATAGCATATACATCCAAAAGGATGAAAATAAGAAATGTTGGGCTTTTTGTTCTTCCACAGTTCATAAGGAGTCTTATTCAGAAGAGGTCTAACAGACACTCTGTTCTGAATGTAACAAGTTGTGTTGATTGCTTCTGCCCAAAAATATTTTGCCAGATTTGTCTCATTGATCATGGTTCTGGCCATTTCTTGCAAAGTTCTGTTTTTCCTCTCTACAACCCCATTCTGTTGTGGAGTTCTAGGACAGGAAAAATCATGAGCAATGCCATTTTCAGAAAAATATTTTTCAAAATATTTATTTTCAAATTCACCACCATGATCACTTCTGACTTTTATAATTTTGAAATTCTTTTCATTCTGGACTTGCTTGCAGAAGTCAAAGAACACAGAATGTGACTCATCCTTGTGTTTTAAGAACTTTACCCATGTCCATCTACTAAAGTCATCAACAATGACTAATCCATACTTCTTGCCTCTGATGGATGCAGTTTTCACTGGTCCAAACAGATCAATATGAAGTAATTCTAGTGGTTTAGAAGTAGAAACAACATTTTTTGATTTGAAAGATGTTTTTGAAAACTTCCCTTTCTGGCATGCTTCACAAAGAGCATCTGAAGTGAACTTCAGATTAGGGAATCCTCTGACAAGATTAAGTTTATTAATCTGAGATATACGTCTCATATTAATATGGCCCAATCTTCTGTGCCAGACCCATTGCTCTTCATTAACAGACAAGAGGCATTTAACATTTTGAACTTTAAGTTCTGAAAGATTTATTTTATAAATGTTGTTTTTCCTCTTACCACTAAATAGGATAGAGCCATCCTTTTGACTAATAGCTTTACAACATTTTTGATTAAAGGT
This sequence comes from Lathyrus sativus, assembly GCA_963859935.3. NCBI lineage: Eukaryota > Viridiplantae > Streptophyta > Magnoliopsida > Fabales > Fabaceae > Lathyrus > Lathyrus sativus. The sequence goes on from OZ012740.1 coordinate 465,494,252, forward strand.
AATATCATAACCATTGTCACTTAATTGACTTATGGACAATAAGTTATGCTTTAACCCTTCAACAAGTAAAACATTAGTAATAGAGGGAAGTTTACCATTTCCAATAGTGCCAGATCCAATGATCTTGCCCTTCTGGTTCCCTCCAAACTTCACGTCACCTCCAGATCTAAGTTCCAGACTTTGGAACATAGACTTTTCTCCTGTCATGTGTCGTGAGCATCCAGAGTCCAGGTACCATGATTGGCGTCCTGACCTTGCTGCTAAGAACATCTGCAACAGGAATTATTTTGTTTTTAGGTACCCAGATCTTCTTGGGTCCTTTAGGGTTAGTTGGTTTGTAGGTTTGTCTAAACTTCTGTTTTTCAACATAATGTTTATTCTGACTTGCCTTGGGTTTAAACACATAAGTATTCTTCTCAGAGCTTGTGTGTTTAATGTCATTTAAGTGACCAAATTTAAATTGAGAATACAGAGGTGTCTTCTTGATGAAAAGTTTGTCAACAGGTTTTGGATTGCTTCCAGATGAAGATTCATATCCAATACCTCTTCTGCTGTTTCCACTAACACCATAGATCATAGAAGCCATCTTGCTTCTATCTATGCTCTTAGTAAGAAATCTCTGAAAGCTAGAGTCATATTTTTTCTAAAATGTTTTCACATGACTTAGTCTCAGATTCAGATTCTTGTTGAGTTATTTCAAAGTCATTTTTGATTTTCAGATTTATTTCTTTTTGCTCAACAAGTTCTGTTTTCAGAAGATCAATCTCAGATTCAAGATTGCTTTTCAGCTTCTTGTATTTGAGTTTGACATTGTTATAACTTTTAAGAACTTCTGTTAAGACTTTTGTAAGTTCTTCTTTGGTAAGTTTAGCCATTACCTCTTCTGCGTCATCATCAGATTCAGAATCTGATTCATATCCTGAGGTACCTTCCTCTTGATCCTCTGTGCTGGCCATCAGTGCAACATTAGCACATTCTTCTTCTGATTCAGAAGATGATTCAGATTCATCTGAGTCATCCCATGTTGCCATCAGAACCTTCTTCTTTTTGTTAAACTTTTTCTTGGGTTTTTCTTTCTGAAGTTTGGGGCAATCATTCTTGTAGTGCCCAGGTTCTTTGCACTCATAACACACAACTTCTTTCTTGGCAGATCTTTTGTGTCCAGAAGATTCCTTTCTATTATCAGATCTTCTGAAGTTGTTGAACTTCTTTCCTTTGTGCTTCCAGAGTTTGTTGATCCTTCTGGACAGCATGGATAACTCATCTTCTTCTTCAGAAGAAGATTCTTCAGAGCTTTCTTGAATGACCTGCAAAGCTTTAGCAGTTTTGTTAGATTTTAATGCAACAAATTTACCTTTTTCTTTCTTCTGAGGTTCATCTTCCTCAAGCTCAACCTCATGGCTCCTCAGTGAGCTGATGAGTTCTTCTAGAGAGATCTTGTTCAGATCTTTAGCCATCTTCAAGGCAGTCACCATTGGTCTCCATCTGGTAGGCAGACTTCTGATGATATTCTTTACGTGATCTGATGTAGAGTATCCCTTGTCCAGAACTTTCAGCCCAGCAGTGAGTATCTGAAATCTGGAGAACATGGCTTCAACAGATTCAGAGTCTTCCATTTTGAAGGCCTCATACTTCTGGATCAGAGCCAGAGCTTTTGTCTCCTTAACTTGAGAATTTCCCTCATGAGTCATTTTTAGGGATTCAAACATATCAAAAGCAGTTTCCCTGTTTGTAATTTTTTCATACTCAGTATGTGAAATTGCATTCAATAATATAGTCCTGGCTTTGTGATGATTTCTAAAATCTTTCTTCTGAGCATCTGTCATAGATTTTCTGTCAATCTTCTTGCCATTCCCATCTGTGGGACGGACATATCCATCTATGACTAGATCCCATAGATCAGCATCATATCCTAGGAAAAAACTCTCAATTCTGTCTTTCCAGTAGTCAAATTTCTCCCCATCAAACATAGGGGGTTTGGTGCTGATCCTATCCCTTTCTTCATATTTATTGTTAATATTGGATATTGAATTATCAGCCATTGTAACAAATAAATATATATCAAAGTATTTCTCTCTGGATCTTTACTGACACTGTTAAGTGATAGCACACACAGAACCGGAGCTCTGATGCCAACTGAAGGTGAGATAATACTTAGAAGGGGGGGGGGGGGGGTTGAATAAGTATGAAAGATTAAGACTTTAAAAATAATGACACAATTATTTTTATCCTGGTTCGTTTAAAACAACTACTCCAGTCCACCCTTCCTAGAGTGATTTGCCTTTCTCAACAAGGACTTAATCCACTATTTAATCAAACTGATTACAATAGTAACACCTAAGAACAACTGTTCTTAGTCTTCTCAAGAGCTACTGATTCCAACTGAATCCTCTTAAGGAAAAACCTTTACAATCAATGTAAATCAAATACAAGAGTATTAATGCTTCTAAAAAGCTTTTATCACAACAGTGATTTTTCTCTTAAGTTTAAGTACAAGAAATTCTAAGAAGAATATGAAAGAATGAGAGCTTTGAATAATATGATTTCTTTTCAGCAAATTGTGTGACTGAAGAATTTGGTGGAGTCTTCATTTTATAGGCAGCTGATCCAAGGAAGCTGAGCGTTGAAAAGAGAGTCCCAAAAAGGTCTGAGCCTTTTTGTCTTCACATCAAGTGACATTTCCTAGAAGTAGATAGCACAGAAAAATCCTTTTTGTCTGTGTTATTGTGTCTAGCACAAATGAGGAAAGAGACGTTTGATTTACTCCAACGGATATAATCTTTGAATATTTCTTCTTCAGTTTTCAGCAAGTTCTTCAGAGTCTGATAGAGTCAGAGTCTTCTAATGATGTTCAGAACTTTGCTGTATCAGAGTCTTCTGCAGCATGTGTGCTTTCAGCGTGCTAATCATCAGAGCATATTTGACACAGATCTTCAGTACATGGCATCGTTAGTACTTTCAGAAACTTCTGTAGAAATTATGCTTTGAGAAACTCTTCATACAATATTCTTCTAAGCTTCAGATGCTTCTGACTAGCTTCAGATGCTTCTGCTTCAGAATCTTCTGGAGCTTCTTGCTTCAGATCCTTCTGGAGACTACGCTCAGGATCTTCTGTAACCAGCAATCAGAGTCTTCTAATGAGTGCATCTGGCGCTTCAGAGTCAGGATAACTTCTTGTATACAATTCAGATTTGCTTCTAGAGAGTTAATTTCATTTCAATATGCAGTAAAACTCTCAAACAAATTTTAGAGTATATAATTCTTAAATATAAAATTTCCTAACAGTTATCATCAAAACAAAGAGTTATTATTAAGAACCAATCTGTGTTCTAACAGGTAGCGCCAGAAATTTTCAAGCCGAAGGGCATTACGTTGTAGTAATAGTTTCCCGAGTCAATCATGAAAGTTGTGTACCTTTTGTTGCTTTTTACCATGGGTATTTGGTTATAGCCCGAATACGCGTCCATGAAAGATAACAATTTAAATCCAGCAGAATTATCAACTAATTTGTCTAAGTTGGGGAGGGGGTATGTGTCTTTAGGGCAGGCCCTATTAAGACCAGTGTGGTCAATGCACATTCTCCATTTTCCATTAATTTTCTTTACAAATACAACATTGGACAACCAAGTAGTGTACTTGACCTTCAAGATAAAGTTTTCCTATAGGAGGTCTTTTACAGTATGTTCGGAAACCTCTGTTTTCACCAAAGACTGCTTTCGTCTACGTTGAGCTACTAACCTAGCGGCGGGGTCGATGGTGAGTTGGTGGTAGGCCACATCAGGATCTATCCCGGGCATCTCCGCGGCACTCCACGCGAACAGATTTGTATTCTCTCGGAGGCAGGCCTTTAGTTGTTTCCTCGCTAAATCAGGGAGTCTGGTCCCGATTTTCACTCCTCTTCGGGGTTCGTCACCGAGCAGGACAAGTTCGAACTCTCCATACGGAATTGGGCGCGTCGGATGGAAGGTCTCGCCGCTACTGGTAGATGTGGAAGGGCTGCTCAAACATGGCTGGATCTCCTTCCCCTTCCCTTTCTAATTGCTCTGGTCGTCCTCAAAAAAGCGATTGTCAAGGTCGATGGAGTCGATGCGGGGCAGCGACTTTGCCTCTTCGGAGCTGCAGGGAAGATCAGGCTTGCTGGGAGTCTTTGGCTTGGCGGAGATATTGTTCAGCCCTTTGGAGGCTGCCTCGAAACATCTTTTCGCTGCTCCGATGTCCCCGTGCAGAGTGGCCACGAGACCTTTGGAAGTGTAGTACTTCATCTTCAGGTGCACGGTCGAAGGCACAACTACCAATTCGGCCAGTGTTGGCCGTCCAAAGATGCATTGGTATAAGGACGGGAAGTCGATGACCAGGAACTGGACTTTGATGGACCTGGCCGTTTCTGCCAACCCGAAAGTCACGATCGGTTCTATGTACCCCCAAGGCTTTGTGACTGACCCGTTAAAGCCTTGCAGGTCAGAGCCTACGTAGGGCGTCAAGTCTGTCTCATCCAGTTGGAGGGTTGAGAATAGCTGGAAATACAAGATGTTGACCAAGCTTCCTTGATCGACCAAGATTAAAAGAACGTCAAAGTTGGCCATTTGTTCTCTCCCAAGCAGTCGAATGCTTGAGTTGGGAGCCCCGCCAAGGAGTTCCTCACGGTAGAAGATGATGAGGACCGACTCTCCCCGTACTTTATCAAGCGTGGAGCTTTGGTTCGAGCTCGTGTTGATTAGATGCTAGAACTTCCTCTTGACGGATCCTATAGTAACCTTATTGAAGCCCCCTCCAGAGAAGACCATGGTGGAAAGGAAGGTTTCCCATGGGTTGTGCGCAACAAAGTAAGGAGGGATGTTGAGCCCCTTGGGGACGTAGAAGTCTTCAGGCTGCGAGATACTCATGGAAACCTGAAGGTTGGTTTCTTCTAGAGAAGGCACTTCCTCTTCGACCTTCTTGGACTCTTGGACGTCTTGCTGATGAGCATCCTTCTTCTTGACGAACTATTTCAGGTGCCCGTCCCTGATCAGTATCTCAATGGCGTCCTTCATATGGATGCAGTCGTCGGTCATATGACCATGGCTCCTGTGGAACCGGAAATACTTCGACTTGTCAGAATGTGGCTTGGGCGATATCTATTTAGAGAATCAGACCCCTGCTTGCCGGAACTCTGAGTTGGCACACTCAGAGAGGATCTTTTCTCGAGAGACGGTCAGAGGAGTATATTCATGGAAATGGCTAGAAGGCCCGTTTTTGTCCTGAGACTCCCGTGGGCGATCCTCACGTCTTCTATCTCCTCGACGAGATATCAAGGGGTCATCGTGCTTGGAGAACTTGGAACTCTCTTGGTGCCTTGAGTCCCGAGCAGATCTAATAACTTCTTTCTCCTCGTACTGGATCCACGCTTGTGCCTTGAGGAGGAAGGCGTCCAGCGTCGCTGGAGTTTCAATGCCAGCTACTTTGGAAAATTCTGTGCGGGGACGGAGCCCTTGCTCGAGTAAGAACTTCTTAATATTGTTGGTCGTGGAGACCTGGACAACTTCTTTGTTGAACCTTTTGATATAGGCTCGAAGATGTTCATCTTTCCCTTGAATGATGGCCTCAAGGGAGGCTTCAGTCTTTGGGTGACGGCGAGAGACCGTGAAGTTCCTGGAGAACGTTCTCCCTAACTGCCTCCAAGATGTGATGGATTCGCCGGGGAGCTTCTTGTACCAAATCATTGCTCCCTTCCTGAGTGTGGTTGGGGACAACCTACATTTGATGGCGCCTTGGACACCACGGTAATCGAGCAATGCATCAATATTCTCGATGCACTCGTTAGAATTTGTAGTGCCGTCATATGTGCCCAGAGATGATGGTTTCTCCAGCCTATTCGCTAGGCACATGGCCATAATTTCCTGGGACAATGGATCGCAAGGCTCGTCGTCGCTGCTGCTGGACCATGATGGAGAGCGGGTGCTTCTTCCAAGGGCAGGACGACGATCTCGACGGGAAGATGAGGTTCGTGCCCGACCTTTGGATATGGGTGGAGGCGAACACTGGGGTTCTGCTCATAGGTCTCTTCTGGTCCTCTTGGTCCCCGGGGAGTACTGACTCTAGGGAGAGATGCGGTCGCACACTTTCTGATTTCCTAGGACTTTGACTCTGGTGGTGCCCGACGGTTTCTTTCACGTCGGGGAGGAGGACTCTGTGATCTCCGACGCTCTTTCCTCAGTGGAGAGAATCTTGGCCGAATGGATTCTTCTAAGGCTCTAACCCTTGCGTTCTGTTGAAGGATTAGGAGGTTAGTATTGTTGAGGGCCTCGAGGAGGGCCGCCATGGCCGGGTCGGCGCTGGGCGGAACTAGGACAGGTTGGTGGTCCTGGAAAGGCTGAACCTCAATGTGATCAGCGCGAATGGGGAAGGGAGACGCGGTGGCTCCATCTCTTTGTTGATGGGCGTCGCTCCTAAGAAAGGGGGTTGCTCCGTCAATGTCAGTCTTGCTGACTGGGAGGAAGACAGAGTTGCAAGCATTATGGACATTGTCACGACTGTCCATGATCGGAATCTTGGAAGAACCGCTTTGGTCTTGAATCTACGATGGAAGAAAAACAGGGATAACAGACTTTCCCACAGACGGCACCATTGATCTTATCGGCTAATCAGAACCTGAAGTGGGCCAGAGGCAACGTCTGCGATGCTGGGTGTGAAAGATGAGGATGGAGTGTACCTGCAAGGCACTCCGATGCTAAAGTAAGAATCAGGAGAACAGAAGGCAAGTACATAGTATGTGTGTTAGGATGATTATTGAGTATCTGACCCTCTCAAATGAGAGGGCTTTTATAGTGCCCCCAGCGCTTGGCCATTGGTTCCTATTTTCGGGGCGAGATATTCGCTCCCCAAAGAATAGGTAACTGCCAGAAACTAGCCGTTGGAACAGATAGAGGTGCCAAAAACTAGTCGTTGCCACGGGCAGAGGCGCAATAACGGGTACATGCGTCGTGACTGTTTCTGGATGGTGGAAGCGTGCGTGACAAACAAGAACTGCTGAGGAGGGGCGGTTGACCCTGGAGGTCAACCGACCAACCTTCCCTAGTAGAGGGGCAGAAAGGTAAATGCTGCCTTAAGTTGGCTGGACTTAGACAATTGAACCGTTCTGAGAGCAGAAGTGGATTGGATTATGCCTAGTCATTGAGACAGTCCATAATATATATATATATATATATATATATATATATATATATATATATATATATATATATATATATATATATATATATATATATATATATATATATATATATATATATATATATATATATAGAGAGAGAGAGAGAGAGAATTAGAAAAAAAGTAAATAGAAAACTTTAAATCTATAATTTATAGCAATTCAATCTCACTTTATTTTAAAAATATTTTATAACTTGCTACAAATAAATAAACAGATGTTACGATGAGTAAAAAAAGTTCTCACCAACTACCAAAACAACTCTCGATTGTAAAAAGTTAATTGAATTTAATCCAGTTAGGCCAACAACGTCATCAACCCTCATTGTCATGTTTAAAGTGATGATGTACATTAAAATAGTCCCAAAATTAGGAGGCAGAAAATTCAGAAAATTTTGAAATAGGATTAAAAATCGAATTTATAAAATGGAGAATTAAAACATAATTTAGGCGAAATAGAGAGTAAAAGATGTATTTAAGTGTATTAGAAATTAAAACATAAATTTTTATAAAAATATGTACAATAATATGTAATAATGTGTATTAGAAATTTAAGTGTTTGAATTTTTAAAAAATAATTTTTTAATATAGAATGTTTAAATAGTGTCCTGAGGGCACTGGTTAGCAAGACCCTTAATTTAATTAATATATAGGACAAAATTGATTGCTTAGACGTTTTTTTTATAGATGCAAGATTAGTTTGAAACTTCTAAAATTTTGACAATCTTTTCAAAAACATTTACTTTGGTAAAAAGTAAAATCAAACTTTTGTGCTGCAAAAGAAATCATCAAGTAAAATATTATAGTAAATGTAAAGAAGGATTGTATTATCATCATCAATCTACCTAAAAATGGTCCGGTCAAACCAAAAAAGGGTGGTAGGGAGATCGTAGACAAAGACACTCCCACAACCGCATTAAATACTTATCTATAGACGCACTGTCCATTCCAATATAGGTGCAAGGAATTTATATAATTAGTATATTAATATAATCCCTCAATTTTTATTTATAAACAAATTTTAAAATATAATATTTTAAATTTATTAAATAATTAATAATTATATATAGTTCAAATTATAAAAAAATGGAGGAAATATGTTTTTATATTTGTGTCTATCAAAGAATTTGCTATATTCACGATATGATCTCTCATAAGTTAGAAGATAAAAAACCATTTGAAAATTTTAAATTGAATGAATTGGATTGATAAAAGACTACATTTTGTTCTCTTAAATATAATTCCCGCATAATTCATGCAAATGAAAATGCCTATGAATAATAATAATAATAATAATGCAATGAATTCATAGCTGGAATATTTAATAATTTTGTAATATATTAATATTTTAATTATTACGTGATCGAATATATTTATTTAATTATATTAGTTATTTTATTAAATAAAATGTTTTAGATAATTATGTGATTAAATAATATTAAAAGATTATTTAAATTTTAATTAAAAATTAATTAATTAATACATAATTGAATATGGATTGAAATATGAGTGGATGTTAAGATGACTTATTTGAGAATAATAAGAATCCTAATTGGTCATCACACTATATATAGATTATGGTCCCACACAGGCAAATAATCTCTTCTCCTCATCTAAAAAAAATTCGAGGCATAAAGAGTACCGGTTGAAAAAGAACCACAAAAATCACCAACTTTTGGGTTTAGACTTACTGTCAAAAGGAATTTTTCTCAATAGATTCAGGTATTCATAAAATCGATTTTTTAATCCTTTAATTTTATACATCTTTGATTTCCGCATTTAAAATTATATGTTATAATTTCTTGAACATGTATATTTTAATCGATCGTTAATGATTTAATTCTAACATTCATAGTTTAGAAATTTTAATTTAATTGTAATTTAGGGCAATATAAATAAATTCAAAAACGAAAAATGTTTTATTTTTTTACACATGTGCAATATTTGATTAATCACGAATAATTATTTCAATTCATTATTTAAAAAAATTAGGAAGTTCATACGAGTGAATTAATTATAATTTTAAATATTAATCAAATTTTTATATGTATTAACTAAAGAATAAAAAATTATACATGTATCGTTATAAATTTTTGAGTTAAATATGTTTGTAATCCTCTTTAATATTTTAAATTTCATTTTTAATCTCTCAAAATATTTTCTTCAAAGAATGGTCCTGCTAAAAATTTTCATCTACACTTTTGGCGCCTCCTGCAACTTAGCGATAAAATTAGTGACAATTTATTACTTAATGACGGAATTAGCGACAATTTTATTACTTAAATAAAAACGGTCTTGAAGTGGCAGAATCATGAAGTTACTTGGGGCGCAGCTTGATGACGTCGGCGGTGGTGGTGAAGCACAAGTACAACTTTGCGTCTTCGTATTAGCTTAGTACTTCTTTGTCTGAATTCAAAGTTGTGTTAATCGGGAGACCCTTGTAACTTCCTGAATTCAAAATGTAATTGACTTTTAGGAGCCACCTCATGTAAAAAGATATTGGAAATTGTTTGATGTATGAAAAAAAACCTCTTATCCTTGAATTTGGAATATCACCATAGACTTCCAAAGTTTTGAATTTTTTCTTGATAGTTTGTATTAAGGCATCGTATTTGTGGAGCTTAATCTTCTAAGACTGCGTCGAAACCCTCTCATGTGAATTAAATTCTTCTTATGACGACATATAGAATAGTTTCAACAAGGTCCCATCTTGTAATAAAAAAACCTTTTGAAAAAGTGATTTGGATAAAAGTCCTTGGATAGGTGGCTTGTTTTGACTTTCAGATAGAGTTGACTTAAAATTTGGATAAGACTCAAGTTGGAGTTAAATGGTTAAGGATGACACCGAAATGTATTCCTTTGAAACTTGACTTGCAAACCCGGGATTTCAGATTCAATCTCGTAATGTTCCGAAATATGAATTTTTAGATTCTGAGATAATGGCTTGAACCAAATTGGAGTAAGTTGCAGTTGTAATGCTTCCAAAATAAACTAACGACTTGAAACGAGACCTTAAATTGTAAATTCCTAAAATTCGAGCACTTGAACCAAAACGGAGATTAGGATTTGAGTTCTAATCTGAGCTTGTTAAAGAACAAAAGTCTCGAATTTTCGTAACACACTTAACAAAGGTTGGGTACTTGGATGCTCTCACGCGTCAACAATAACCGTAATCCATATGAACATGACTTTAAGGATTTCTCGTACTCGGATGTTACAACCTTAGTATATTCACCAATTATACCCACATACAGCGCACCAAATCAAATCTAATGTGATACGCATTAAATTCTTCACCACAAACCAAATTACACCACTCGATTAAATTGTAATTGTTGGATTCACAACTCAACGAACGATCCTCAAATTTGAATCCAAAATATCTCGCACTACAGATGCCTCAATTACCATGAGCCCGTGATCTCAATTCTTGTACGAATCCTGTCTTGACAAACCTTCTTGGATAAGGAGAAAAACTTGAGAGGGACCAAAAATCTTGATTTTAAGGGGGGCTAATCATAAAAAATCCGCCAGAGACGTCCTTAAAGAAAAATAAACCTGCACACACTCGTTAGTCGCACATAAAAGTTAAAAGATAAAACGTAAGAAAACACACAGGAAGGTGGAATCTGAAGGTCAAATTTAGGGTGTGACAGATGCCCCTATTTAAGTTTCTTCTACAAACATTGCACGAATATTTGGCCCTAAGAAGCCACCGAATGCATATGATATGCAATGATATGAAATGCAAGACAAAGGTCCTGTGAGGAACATATATCATAGGGGAATACCGGATACGACACACGGGAAGAACATGCTCAACAAGCGAGACTCCACGGGGAAAGACTGACAATCACAAGGTATCTATAAACATATTGTGAAGAACCTGAGAGAAAATCCATTTGAAAAACCTACTGCATAGGTAAAATGTAATGATTTCAAGAGATCAACTGAAGAAGTCTATTGTCGAGACTTATAACCTCAATCTGGAGAACACTTTTTTGCCAAAGTGTCTACTGTCAAAACTTCTGAGGAGTCTGTTGCCGAGATTCTATGTCGAAGTTTGCTGGAGATATACTTCCGTCGAAGTCTTCTGGAAATCTTCTGCCGAGATTTTCCAGGAAATGAAATAGAAATACCTACTGCCGAGGTCTTATGGAAATCTACTGCCGAGATTAGCCAAGAAAAGAGATATCTTTGAATAAATGTTCAGAAGGATAAATAAACCTCCCCACGCTTCAAGGTTTGTGTGCCATAAACGGGTCTCAGTTTCTTGAAATAAACCTCCCCACGCTTCATAGTTTGTGTGCCATGAACGAGTCTCAGTTTCTTTCCTGGAATGATGAATACTCGCGAGAACATCTTCACAGGGAAATTGGAATTTTACTGGAGATAAAAGACTTTAGTGGTAATCCATAATTTGCTGGAGACTGTAAAAATTCATCGGGATCTTTAAAAGAGATGTAGGCCGGTTGGTTTGCAAATATGTCTTCTAAAAAAGGAGAGATCTATTGTAATAAACTTCACCAAACTTCTCGGGAGAGATGCCATTTGATGGAATTAAACTTGTGTGATGGACTCACCGGGGAATACATTCCGGAGGAGTATCTTTGTTGTAGCTGTAAAAATGTGAAACTTTTGTAGTACGAATTCTCAAATAAAGAGAAATATCTGTAAAGTCTTCGACAAACTTCTCTGACGGATTTCCAAGGAGATGCCATTTGACGAGTTGATAATCTTGATAAACACACTGGGGATGGACAAACTGTCTTGAGGAGACTTCCATTTGACGAGTTGATAATCTTGATAAACCCACTGGGGATGGACAAACTGTCTTGAGAACACCGCCATTTGACGAGTTGATAATCTTGATAAACCCACTAGGGATGGACAAACTGTCTTGAGGAGACTGCCATTTGTCATCTTTAATAGAAAAAAACCTAATCAGAACAAGTTGCTCAAATAAAGAGATCGCTTGTAGTCTAGATAAAGATTGTTGAGAAAATCTTGTAATATATTTGGAGAAAGTAACCTATCTTCAATAGTGATCTTTAAATAAATTCCTCTTGGGGAGCAAAAATGCAAAATAAATGCACGCTTAAGTCATGTTCAAAAGTCGGAGATATCCGAAAATGTGGTGGTCAGGGGCCGAAGTTCAATTCAGGAAATAACTGAAGAGAAACTGTCAAGCAAGACCCAACCATTGAGGTATGAACTCAAATGGGATTCAACTAAAACAACCGTCTTCCACGAGGATCGAACTCCGTGGGGAAATAGAAGTATGGCGCTCTTTCTGCTTAGGACCGACAACTCTACTTGGAAGGAGAAGACAAACCCAGTCACTTGGGGATAACACGACCAAGGTGACAAAACAAACAAACACATAGATGCAAAATGTATATGCCATGCTATCTATCTATATGTTATGTGTATGCCTATGCTAACAAAACAAACGACAAGAGGCAACCGGAGATGAAATAAACATCTCAAAACAAACATCTGACCAAACTTCCAAGATAGAAGCATTTCTGGGGATAGATGGAGAACTAAATATAGGATCACAGTCCTGTTTCAAAGCTTCAAAATTCCTCTGGGGGATAGAAACACTCCACTTAGGGGTATAACATCTTGGTCTTACTTGAAGGATTTTTCCTGTTGAAAATAAGAGTGAAGATCTACTGGGAGTAGATCAAACCCATAACTGGAGAATTCCATGGATAAAATAAATATCCACTTCGATGGGGAAAATTGGCGTTGTAAAGAGATCCACTAAGGAGTGAAATACGTCCACTTCACCGGGAAGGTGAGGTCAAGAAGACTCACAGAGGATTAAAATATCATCCACTTCACTGGGGAAGTGAAGTTAAGTAAATCACTGAGAAATCTTGCATCGAACAGCTTCATCGGAGAAATGTCATGACTACCTGAAGAAAAATTCACCAGGGACATGAAGAATGTTGTGCGATTGATGAAATTCTGTATTGATGAATTGTGTAATAGTCGCCATTGAACAAAATAATTTTCGATTCTGAATTGCCCCAAGTCATGTGATTCATGAGGAAAATTCATCTCATGAGGATTTTACAGAAAACATGGCGTCCTATTGCCCCAACTGTTTTCAAACTCTTGGAGAGATTCGTCGAATCTCGACGTAATTGGCCCAGATTGACGGTAATATGACTGAGTCTTTGAAAATATCTCTTGTAAAAATAAACCGCTTGGAAACAAACTTGCCCCAGGTCAGCAGAGTCTTCAAGTTTAAAGGATCAAACTCATCGTCGATGTCTATATGTAAACTTTCTAAGATATCAGGCAAAATCAACACGCATGAAATGTTAATTCTGAAATCGTTAATGCAACACGCATGTTTGTCTTGAAGTTTTGAAAAGAGATATCACGATAACTTGTGACAAAATCACTAGTTAGGATATAAATTTATTTTATAAAGCCAACACCAAATTTGAGCATAGCTCATAGGAGTCAGGAAACGTTATCTCATTTAGTATGCTTTCGAAATAAACTCAGCTTCAATTAGGACTTTTGAGGGTTATATCATGGTCTAGTTTACGATTTGTAAAACAAAGGAATAAGAGTCAAAGCTTGTTTGTACCCACCCATTTTTTGAAAGATGTTCATTCTCTTGTGGAAAGTTTTAAGTGTTCAATCAAGCTGACTGAAAAATTGTCCCAGGTTAAAAATGAGGTTGAAAAGAGTTAAAGAGGAATTAACCGCTTTATATCTTTGGTGCTTAGGAGGTTTTAAAACAATGCCTTACATCATCAATAGGGTTTTATTCAAAAGCATACAACAAGAGATCCTGCATTTTACTTCGTCATCCTCCTTTCAATTCTTTCTCAAAGTGAGAAAAATTGGGTAAAGTTGGCATTATAAGTCATGAAAAATAATCTTATGAGTGAATACAAATGAATTTATTCAAGACAAACACTTTATTGCATTACTTATTCAAAATAATAAGTTCTTACATGCCAAATATGCTTTTAATCAAAGAAATAAAATACATATAAGCAAACGAAAATAAATTGTCTGATGAGCCCTTCTAAAGATCAGCATAATGGAGTTTCATTCAAGATCGGGCTTTCTTCTTCAAAGGTTAGCGTTTCATCATTAATAATTTCTTGAACTTTCTCTCGGAAAACTTTGCACTCTTAAATCGAATGCCCCACTACTCCATCATGAAATTCACAGCTGGTGTTCGAGTTGAACCACGGTGGGCGGGACTTCATGATTCTAGTCCTTTTGGGCGTCTTTACCGAGTTTCTAGCAAAATAAGACCATAATTGATGGTGAGTCATTGGGATGGGATCAAACTGGTGAGTTTCTTCTTTCGGAATACTCAGAGGTATCTTCTGACTCTGAAACTGTCTTCGAACCCGTCAATTCTGATATTAATCTGGAGAAGTTAAACTTCGTTTATGAGGTAGTCTTTGCTTGCGCTGAACAGACGCTGCGTACCAATGTTGAGATATTGGAGCCGAATTTGACAGGATTTGAGAGGAATCCCAAATTGCATTAACATCAACACTTCCTTCCTCTAGGGAATCACTAACTGAATTTGCCTCATTAGCTGGGTTATTCAAGTCATCTCGGACTCTTCCACTTTTGAGCGCATTCTCAATGTTTACTCCAACTTCCACCATTTTGGAGAAGTATAATGGCACAACGCCTACCATCCTATCATAATAAGATCCTGACAGCGTTTTAGAATCATCTTGCTTAAATCTTTCTCTTGAAGTGGTGTATGAACTTGGGCTGCCAACTTTTTCCATCGTTGCTGTTGCACCCCAAAATTTGCCCTCACAATACAAGACTTTGTGTTCTAAGAAGGTTCACAAGGTTCACAAGTTCTCCAACAACTTGCATAACCTTTCATGAAGTTCATAAAGTCCACAAGCTACTTTATGAAGGTTCACAAGGTTCACAAGTCCCACAGTGCTTTCAATACCTTTCATGAGGTTCATGAAGTCCATAGGTTGCTTCTTGAAGGTTCACAAGGTTCACAAACTTCTCAACATCTACAAGACCTTTCATGAGGTTCATGAAGTCCATAGGTTTCTTCTTGAAGGTTCACAAGGTTCACAAGATTCACAATGTTTACAAAGCTTTCCTAAGGGTCATGAGGTCTACAAAGCCACTTCATGATGTTCACAAGGTTCACAAGCTTCACAATACCTCCCATGAGTATCACAAGATATCTTATGAAGATTCACAAGGTTCACAAAGTTCACAATTGGTCAGAAGAGTTGACAATTCCCTCAGACAATGCACCTCCTAAGCAGTGCATCCAAAACTAGGGTTTTGACTTTAATCAGGCTAAATGGACTTCCAAGACTTCAAGTGAGCTTCATAACGTCTTATATGTGTATAAGAACCCCCATGTCAAGTTTCAAGACTTTTCTCAAAAAGTTTGCTCAGTCAGATGATCAGATAAGTCAAAAGCAGTCAATGCAGTTAAAAAGTCAAACTGAGGTCAACTGTGGTCAAACCAAAGTCAAACTTCATGATTTTTTGCCAACATCAAAGAGAGGTTGGGTGAGAAATATTATCATAATAATTGTAATACCCCAAATTTTACCCTTATATTTAGTCGGTCATTTCGCATAGCATATGTACATTTGCTAACCACTAACAAGCTATGAAGGGGTTTTGTGTTGCAGATTTGGTCCCAGGGGTATTTTGGTCATTTTACACAAATTCTACCAATTCCTTGAAGACGGGCTGTTATTAAAATTCTAAGGCATTTGATGCGTTATGGTTTTGAGGCATTTATCAATCACCAGTTCTGATCATATTGAGATTTGGCATTTGGTCAGTGGAGTTTAATTACGATTAGTTTTGCTGTTGATGCTGAAAATGTTGTGACCATGGTGCCCATATGAGTTTGGTTATGAAACAATTGGTTAACATTTTAATCGGATGATGAGATTAGGATCACAAATACCACTTGGAAATATTTATGTTTTATGCCTATGTTAATGAATTAAATACTTGTGGATTTATTCACATTTGTTTATATTTTTTTTAACTAAGAATAGAATATAAATAAATTCAAAACTTTGAGAATTTTATTTCATAAATAATGCTATCATACAAGAATGGGGATGTTGCTTCATATTTTACAAAGTACTGTTACAAGGAAGTACATTAAAATTCTCAAATCCTAAGGGATTACATTAAAGCATCTATCCTAAATCCTAAAAGTATCTAAAGGTCTTCATGTTCGTATTTGAACTTCTCCATGAATCCTCAGCTAACCTGCACATCAAAAGAGAACAGACAGTACAGAAAATGTTAGAATTTTTTTTTTCGACACTCTCAGAACAATGTCATCATCGAGTGCCGGGAGTGGCACAACCGAAGCTGCGTCCTACCCCCGTTACCGATCCGCGCCGTAGGCGTCAGATCAGGTAATACATGTTCTTATCAAAATGGGACATCCGAGAGATAGAAAAATATAAATGGAGTGGGACTGATTCGTTTCGCCGCATTTGGTTTCAAAGACTGATACAAAGGGTAAAGCAGCACAATCAATTTGGTCATAAACCCTGATGCCGACGGGTATGAGCCACTTTGTGTTCAAAGTTTGTCAACACCTAAAATGCAAGCATCAAAACGGTATCAGAGTTTTCAAAGAAAACCATCACTGACCAAGAACCAAATTTCACACCTGCATCAGCTCTAGATCAAACAAGAAATTCAACAAGAAAGAGCCAAGTCAAGCAAATCTGCCACAAAAGGCACAACATATAATCACAAGCGGCATAGAACTGGAAGAAGCAATTTAATTCACAAATATTAGAACCAAACCAGTATCAACAGTTCAGGTCCAAAACAAACCAGCAATTCTGCAGACGTGGTTGCCACAAAACATCAAAGCCAGGGCTCAGCTATTATACATCACGGCCCAATGAAATTCGCAGCTGACGGCAACATCCATCAGAGAATCACACATCCAAAATCCCAGCCCTGAAACGCAAGAATCGAATAGCATCAGCAAAGTTCATCACAGGTTAATGGCAAGCTAATTCACTTACGGTCAAAACAGCTCAAAAAACGGAAAAGCGAAGAGTAAGAACAGAATGTGAAGTCATGCTAAAAAACAAGGAGCTACGGCAGGTTCAATCCCACAAGAAAAGAACTAAGTCAAGCCAGAAAACAGAAACTAGGTGTGGTTCAGCAATGTCAAGCCCGGTTCGAAGTTCAAAGAGCCATAGGCCATACCAAAGTAAGCAGATAAGCTCACATGATCACACTAATATGTCAGTTCAGATTGGATCCCGAATGTGCAAAGCACATCAGAAACAGAGCACCAAACAAGGGCTCAGTTATGAACATCATCGCCCCACAAACAAAGTCACCGAAAACAAGTTATCAGAACCATACTCGGCCCATAAAACAAACAAATACATGGCTCAGTTCGTCGACATCATAGCCAATCATCATTACCAATTCAATCAGAAGCAGCAATAGGATCAGAAGCTAGGACGTAGTATCTTGCTCCATCAGGCTCAGACAAGCTGTCATCATCGCCACGTACCATTCTCGGCGGCGTCTAACTCAGCCAAAGCGTAGTACATGTCCTGAAAAGAAAAGAAGAGGAAAATAAGTGAATTCCAGCCAATAGCCAAACTGAACGAAGCAAGTTCACAAAATGCATGACAGTTCAGAATGCGAGTGAATCCACAAGACAGGTATCGACTCGTTAAGGCCCAGCAATTGGATACCCACACTGAGAACAAGGGATCCCATTCCGCATCTGAAAAATAAAATCCAAAGTATGTCAGAGAAACCCAAGTCGATCCAATCAAGGAACGAAATCAGTAATGTCCAAACGAAAATCAAAACAAAGTCGTTCAGTTATCAAATGAAAATCCGATCCATATCAGAAAATAGGGAATCCTGAAAAAGGAAAGTTCAGATTAGATGAGATCAAATATACCCGAAAAAACGAAATCCAATCTCACCAAAAATCCCAGATAAAATCAAATCAAGTTTAGTAATATCAGATTGTAAATCAAATCCAATCATCAGCGTGTTTTGATTTGAAAATTAGAGATCGAAGACCCAAGGCCCATTCAAAATCGAGGGAAGAAAGTATATAAGAACAACATCACCTCAAAGAAAAGCGGGGAGCCGCGAGAGAGAAAGACTAGACGAAAACGGCGGAGAACACAAAAACCCTAGCGACCGCGAGATCGAAAGAAGAAGAGTTTTCGCCCAAAGCCATCACGAACAGCCGTCGATCAAACCCACCGAAGGAAGTCCGCCAGCGCCGTTTCACTCAACGACGGGCAAACATCCAGGGAGGCTCAGATTTGCATCATCATCGCCTCGTTTCACCGAAAGCCACCCACGGGATAAAATGTAAGCGAAAATAACATTGTACCATCATTGTTTAAACAGGATTTCGTTTTGGTTTCAGGAGGAGGTATCAAGGGAGAGACAAGAATGCGAGAGAGGAAGGCAACGAAGAAGATGCAAACGGCGCCGCAGAAGGGCGTTTAGGGTTATGAAACCCTAAAAGACTCTTTTGGTCACAATTGCTTCCACCGGGTTGGGTCCGGAGGTAATGACCGGCCCAACCCTTTTATTTTTTTTTACTTTCTTTATCAAATTTTTAAAAATATTTAAGTTGGTTCATTTTTTATAATATAAAAATTAAAAACATTTTCTTATAATATTAAAATAAAAAAAAAACATTTTTTTAAAGTATTAAAATTAAAAAACATTTTAAAATATTAAAATTAAAACATTTTTTTTATAATTAGAATCAATTATTCTTTTAAAACCAAGAGAAAATATTTTTTTAGAAATCATAATCTTCCCTTTTTTTTTTTGTTTATTTATTATCAAGTTAAAACACTTAAGCTTAGAGACATAAAGTAAAAAAAAACACAAAAAAATGTCCCTTAACATCCAAAGTAAGGACTACCTACTCCATTATAGTAGGGATAGTCTTACTAAGGAAAGGATAAAGAATAAGAAAGACCTTAAAACATTAGGGTAGGCTACTCCTAGATACTTGCTCACTTCAAAACTTTTTCACACTTAAACAAATTTCCAACAAAATTTTCAAACAAGTTTTTTTTCACATCCATGCACGGATTATTATTAAACTATTCTGAAATTTTTTGCTATTCACACACTACACTTTCAAAACAATTCAAAAGTGAGCTTAAGTACCTAAGAGCCCATGGATAACCATGGATGAAAAGGGTGCTAACACCTTCCCTTTTCATAACCTACCCCCCGGACCCAAAATATTCTCTAAGGTCTTTCCTGTTCTTTTATAACCTTTCCTTATGGATAAAATAAAAGTCGGTGGCGACTCTTGCTATCCGCAACATTGTTTAAAGTCAGTTCTCCCACCGTGTTACAGAACTGGCGACTCTGCTGGGGATATATTTAACAGGGGTACCCTTAGGAATTAAGATCACTTTAAATTGTTTGCCTTGTTTGCTTTATTATTATATTGTTGGGGTGCTCTTATGTGTGAAAGGTCCTAACCCGGATCTAGTGTACCTTAGGTAAATGGCAATAGACCAAGGAAACTGTACGACGTATATCGATACGGTTGATCTGGTGGCCATAGTTAGTGCGACTTCTTGGTTGGTGCTTATATTCCTTAAGTCAAGTTGAGGATAATATTGAGGCTGCCATATGTTGTCAATGCACTAACTGACTTTTAGAACCCTAGTTAACTCATCTTGGCCTTTAGAAAGTAGTGAGGTAACCGGCTTTGGTGCAGACTGAAGTTGGTTGACACTCGATACTACGCTCATTGAGATCTTAAACTTGGAGGGTTTTGGTTGGCAAGTAAGTTGCCTTCTGAACAACCACCCTTGTGAAGGATCAATGATATTGAGATCCCTTAGAACCTGGTTACTTTTGTAGGACAGGATGAACCATCTAACTTCAGGGGAGGGTACTTGCCTTTGAACCTCATGCAAGCCTTTAAACCTAGGGCTATGGTGTGACTTGTTTGTGTGTGCCACATGTTGGTGATTGAGCATGACATCATGACATCATCATGCATCATAAGCATATCATTTTCCCTAACCATTTCAAGGACCAAAGGATTTATCTTTGTTCTTTGTTGCAGGTCATGGCTTCTGCTCGTAGAAACACCATCAGGATCAACTTTGTAGAGATACCTGCTAAGCTCAAGGAGTTGGTTTCCCTAGTGCCTGATCATTCCCAGTTCAACAAGAGACATGGTCACTTATTGGATCTAGTTACTTCAGGGTTCAGTGAAGACATGATGAGTGTGCTGTTTCAGTTCTTTGACCCTAAGCGCCATTGCTTTACATTTCCTGATTATCAGCTGGTTCCAACCATGGAGGAGTTCTCTAAACTTCTGGGTATACCTGTTCTTGATCAGAAGCCATTCACAGGCTTAGAGAAGGAGCTTAAACCAGAAGTTATTGTTGCAGCTCTACATCTGAAGAAGTCTGACATTGTTCTAGAGACGAGAAGTGGAGTTAAAGGTATTCTTGCCAAGGTATTAGTGGATAAAGCTCAAATGTTCTTGAAGGCTATGAGCTACGATGCTTTTGAGGAGATCTTAGCCTTATTGATTTATGGCTTAGTGTTGTTCCCCAATCCTGATCAGTTCATAGACGTTCATGCCATCAACATATTCCTGAGTCACAATCCAGTGCCTACCTTACTTGGAGACATCCTACATTCTCTTCACACCCGTACTACAAGGGCAAGAGGAACTTTGATGTGCTGCATACCTTTACTTTCTAGGTGGTTTATTTCTCACCTTCCTCGCTCAGTAATGAAGAATGAGCAAGGGTTCAGATGGTCCAAGAGGATCATGTCACTTTCTCACTCAGACATCCATTGGTGCTCCAGATCTATGGAGAATGTCACCATCATTGACCGTTGTGGGGAGTTTCCTAATGTGCCACTTCTAGGCATAAGAGGAGGCATCACCTACAACCCATCTCTAGCTTTACGACAGTTTGGTTACGCCCGGAGCGATGGTCCACATGACATGTTGATTCAGGGCATTGTGTTTGACTACGACAACGATCTTCAGGGTTACCGTCAGAGATTCATACGAGCTTGGGGAAAGGTAAACAGGATTGACAGCAAGACACTGGAGCCTAAGTACACCATTCCTATGGAGGCTTATCTCAGATGGGTACGATTTCGTGCTCAGACACTCATGATGCCATATCCTGCCATCCTACCAGTTACCATGGAACCTGTTGCTGAAGGAGACACAGCTTATACCATCCTTCACCCAGACATGCCTACTGATATGGAAGACTTGCAGAGATCATGGATCCAACTGAAAGAGCAAAGGGATACTTTCGAGGCTCATTACAAAGCAAGCCAAGCAAGGATCCTAGAGCTAACAAAGCTACTTCATGAGGAACGAAACCTCAACTCATACCTCAACACAAAGAGGAAACGTCCATGGGAGACTTAAAACCCCATCTTTTGTACTTATTTCGTTTTCATTTTTTGTAAGCCTAAAAGGCAAAAAAAGTTATTACTAATAAAAAGTTACTTTCTTGTTTGTTTAAGCAAATTTAAATCCTGCGGTCCTTGAAAACATTGCATATGCATTCCCATATCATTGCATCACAGGTTTATAATTGTGCACAGGTTTCTCATCTTCTCGCTGTTTATTTCAGCAATGGCTCTTGAACAATCAGTTAAGGATCTCCAGGCACAGAATGCACAGTTCCAAGAGCTGATCCTGAACCTATCCAAGGGGCAGGATGAATTGAAGACACTGCTGGCCAAGAAGACTAAGAAGGCTAGAAGGTCTGCTGGGTTGCTCAACATGGGAAGAAGGTTCAAAGGTCCTGTCAAGACCAAAGAAGAGGTTGAAGACTATGAATCTGAGGAATCTGAGAAAGAGAGAGGCAATCTCCACAACACTATGGGGGACTCTGATTCTGAGGCTAACTACTACCATGAGCCTAACGAAGACAAATTCAAGATGCTGGTGGATAGAATGGATGCTATGGAATTACAGAAATCATCTGGGCTGGATTTTGAGGATTTGAGCTTGATATCTGGGGTGGTCATACCCATTGGGTTCAAAGTTCCTACATTTGTTGTCTATGATGGGGTCTCTTGTCCCAAATTGCATCTGAGGTCTTATGTCAGAAGAATTCAACCCCACACTGCTGATAAAAAGTTGTGGATCCATTTCTTTCAAGAGATTTTATCTGGAGCTCAGCTAGAGTGGTATTATCAGTTGGAGAGTGTCAACATCAGAGATTGGAATGACCTTGCTGAAGCTTTCTACAAGCAGTATCAATACAATGCTGACTTAGCCCCCACTCGCATGCAGCTTCAAAGCATGTCTATGGGTGCCAAAGAAAGCTTTAAGGAGTATGCTCAGAAGTGGAGAGACTTAGCTGGAAGAGTTCAACCCCCTTTGACTGATAGGGAGTTGGTTGATATGTTCATGTGTACGCTGAATGGTCCGTTTTACAGTCATCTCATTGGAAGCTCATCATCTGGCTTCACTGAGTTGATCATGACAGGAGAGCGAGTAGAGAATGGTATCAAGAGTGGTAAGATCCAAGTGGGCACTTCTTCATCAGGTGCTGCAAAGAAGCCTCCCAGTGGGAAGAAAGAATCTAATGCTGTGTATGGTCAGCCTGATCGTAACAGAAGGCATCAGTCTGTTAGTGCAGTTCATATTTCAAATCCAACTCCTGCAACAACAGAGCAGCCTCAAGGCAACCAACAGAGGGCTAGAAGACAGTTCACGAAGATCAACATGTCAATGGCTCAGGCATTGCAACACTTGTTGAAGGCTGAACTTATTACCCTGAGGGAGGCTCCTCAGAATCCCAATGTTACCTCTCCCAAGTACAATCCCAATGCACGATGTGCATATCATTCAAACTGTCCAGGACATGATACTAATAACTGTTGGGTCTTGAAGAACAAAATTCAGGATATGATTGATGCTGGAGAAATTGAGTTTGATCCACCAGGTACTCCAAATGTGATTACAGCTCCAATGCCAAATCACGAGAAGACTGTCAACGCCATTGATGAAGATATTGATGAAGATCTGCATGTCTATTCAGTTATGGAGTTGAGCACACCATTGTCTGTTATCAAAAAGAGGTTAGTACAAGCTGGGATCTTTCCAGGTTGTCATGAAGATTGTCTATATTGTACCTATAAGCCGGATAGTTGCTTCATTTTGAGAGATGGGATTCAACGTCTCATGGATAAATATACTATAGTGTTTGAAAGAAGACCAGCATCTGTAGAAAGTATGGTGGATCATCTGACTCAGGGTAAGAAGATTGAAGAGGTTAACATGGTTGACAAAGTACCACTAAGAATCACTTCAAAGGGTCCCATTAAAATCACTCATCAGGGCCCAATCAAGATTACTGCTGAAGGTCCTGTGAAAGTTGTTGCTGAAGCCAGAGTAGCTCCTCTGATCATTACCACTCCTGGTCCTATTCCTTATACATCTGACAAAGCTGTGCCTTGGCACTATGGGTCTGATGTTTACATCCATGGTGTCAAGCAGGAGCCTTTACCTGATATGCCTGTTGACATTGATAATATTGCTGGATCTAGCAAGATCACTCGTAGTGGAAGAGTCTTCTCTCCTCCAGTTGCTTCTAAGAGTGCAGTTACTCCTGCTGTTACTTCCACCACTGATGCTCGGGGCAAGGGTCCTGTTATTGAGCCTGTATCTACTGATGTGCCAGCTGCTGATGACCTCTCTAAGCAGATGGAAGAAGTATTGAAAATCATTCGCAAGAGTGATTATGATATTGTTGATCAGCTGGGGCATACTCCCTCAAAGATTTCTATGCTCTCCCTGTTATTATGTTCTGAGGCTCATGCCAAGTCATTGATCAAGTTTCTAAAGATGGCTCATGTACCCAGTGCAATTTCTGTGGACCAGTTTGAGAATTGTGTTGCTCACCTGACCTATGACAACGGGTTAGGATTTTCTGATGCTGACTTGACCCCTGCCAAGAGGGATCATAACAGGGCCTTGCATATTTCAATTGAATGCAGGGGCACTACCCTGTCTCATGTGCTGATAGACAATGGTTCCTCTCTGAATGTGTTGCCTAAGGAAGTCCTGAACAAGCTGAGTCCTGAAGATACGGTATTGAAGCCCAGTAATATTGTGGTAAAGGCTTTTGATGGTTCTAGAAGAGTAGTGCATGGGGAAATTGATCTTCCAATCAAGGTTGGCTCTCAGGTGTTTACTGCTACATTCTATGTGATGGATATTCGTCCTTCGTACTCATGTCTGCTTGGTCGTCCCTGGATCCATGGGGCAGGTGCTGTGACCTCCACACTACATCAAAAGTTGAGATATCCGGTGAATGGAAAAGTTGTTACTGTCTTTGGAGAGGAAGAATACTTTGTCAGCCATGTAAACACTTTCAAGTATCTGGAAGTAGAAGGTGAATACATTGAAACTCCATGTCAGTCATTTGAAGTGGTTCCCTGGGCTGTTAAGGATTGTGTGACTCCTCCTGCTGTGAAGAAGGTTCCTGTGGTCATCAGAAACCCTCCAACAATGGCAATGGCCTCCCTCAATGATGCAAAAGCTGTGGTGGAAGAAGGTGGTTGTACTATTTGGGGTCAGCTTCCTGATATTCCATACAAGTCTGACAAGTTTGGTTTGGGTTTCACTGCAGAGTCCCAGAAGGCTGTTCGTCGTGCTCGTGCTGTTCGTATCACCAATCAAGGGGTTATCAATGCTGTGGGAGATCAAGATGAAGACTACAACTTGGAGGCATGGGTTTTTCCTACTGTGGGTGCTGGACTCAATAATTGGAAAGCTGGAGATGTTATCCCTATCTCCTTTAGTCAGGAGTAAATACTATTACTGTGTTATGTTTTTAAATTTGTAATCTCTGGAACAATTAAAACTTTCAAGCCATGTGCCTTACCCGGGGCACAATGGTGTGCTTGTTACGGGTTGTCATTTCATTTGCATACTTCATTCAATAAAATCAGTGGACGTTTCGTTTTCGTAAATATTGTGTTCCTTGTCTTTCTTTTTCTTTTATTTTTGCTTTATCAGCTATGTGTTCTTACACACACCCACGTCACTAAAATGCAGATCCTCATCTACTCTGGATCCAGTTGATAACAGTTCTACTATTGCCAATTACAATTTCGAGAATCCGATCTATCAAACTGAAGACGGAAACGAGGACGATTGTGAAATACCTGTAGAGCTTGCTAGGTTGTTACAACAAGAAGAGAAAGCTATACAGCCACATGAAGAGCCAGTCGAAGTTGTGAATCTGGGAACTGAAGAAAACAGAAAAGAGGTCAAGATAGGGGCTGATTTAGAGGACAGTGTCAAGAGCAGGTTGATTCAGATGCTACGTGACTATGTGGAGATCTTTGCTTGGTCTTATGAAGATATGCCAGGGTTGGATACAGACATTGTGGTTCACCGTTTGCCAGTGAAAGAAGATTGTCGTCCAAAGAAGCAGAAGGTTCGTCGTATGCGTCCTGAAATGTCAGAAAAGATCAAAGCAGAGGTAATGAAACAGTTCAATGCAGGGTTCTTGGCCGTAACTTCTTATCCTCAGTGGGTTGCAAATGTGGTACCAGTTCCTAAGAAAGATGGTAAGGTACGTATGTGTGTAGACTACAGAGATCTGAACAAGGCTAGCCCTAAAGATGACTTTCCACTTCCTCATATTGATATTCTGGTAGACAACACTGCTCAGCATAAGGTATTCTCTTTTATGGATGGTTTCTCTGGTTACAATCAAATCAAGATGGCACCTGAAGATATGGAGAAGACTACATTTGTGACACAGTGGGGCACCTTTTGCTATAAGGTAATGCCATTTGGTTTGAAGAATGCAGGGGCAACATATCAGCGTGCTATGGTGGCTTTGTTTCATGATATGATTCATCATGAGATAGAGGTATATGTGGATGATATGATAGCCAGGTCTCAGAATGAAGAACAACATCTTGATCATCTGCACAAGTTGTTTGAGAGGTTGAAGAAATACAGGTTGAGATTAAATCCAAACAAGTGTACTTTTGGAGTTAGATCTGGAAAGCTCCTGGGTTTCATTGTCAGTGGAAAAGGTATTGAAGTGGATCCTGCAAAAGTGAAAGCTATACGAGAGATGCCAGCTCCCCGTACTGAGAAGGAGGTTAGAGGTTTCTTGGGACGATTGAACTACATTGCAAGATTTATTTCCCAATTAACTACCATCTGTGAGCCAATCTTCAAGTTGTTGAAGAAAGATCAGGTGATGGAATGGAATGATGAGTGCCAGACTGCCTTTGATGAAATCAAGAGATATTTGCTAGAACCTCCAATTTTAATGCCACCAGTTGATGGAAGACCCTTGATTATGTATTTAACAGTATTAGACAACTCAATGGGGTGTGTATTGGGGCAACATGACGAGTCTGGTCGAAAAGAGCAGGCAATATACTACCTTAGCAAAAAGTTTACCGACTGTGAAACAAGATACTCACTGCTCGAGAAAACTTGCTGCGCTTTGGCATGGGCTGCTCGCCGACTAAGACAGTATATGTTGACCCATACTACCTTGTTGATTTCGAAGATGGATCCAATCAAGTACATATTTGAGAAACCTGCTCTCTCCGGAAGAATTGCAAGATGGCAAATGATCTTGACGGAATATGATATACAGTATACTACTCAGAAGGCCATTAAGGGGAGTGTTGTTGCTGATCATTTGGCTCATCAAGCAGTAGATGATTACCAGTCAATGAATTTTGAGTTCCCTGATGAAGACATTATGTCTGTTACCAAAGAACCTGGACAATATGACGGACCTGAACAAGGATCCCGATGGACTATGGTTTTTGATGGTGCCTCCAATGCACATGGTAATGGTGTTGGTGTTGTGATTAGTTCCCCTGAAGGTTGTCATACCCCGATTACTGCCAGACTTTGTTTCTATTGTACCAATAACATGGCTGAGTATGAGGCATGTATCATGGGTATGCAAGTTGCTATTGATATGAAGATTCAGTTCCTTGAGGTGTATGGAGATTCAACTTTGGTAGTAAGTCAGATTAAAGGAGATTGGGATACAAAGCATGATAATCTCATTCCTTACAGAGAACATGTGTTGTCTTTGATCCCACATTTCAAAGAGATTACTTTTGGACATATTCCACGAAGAGAGAATCAGTTGGCAGACGCATTGGCCACCATGGCATCTATGTTTGAGATCAGCTGGGATGATGAAGCTCCCAAGATTACCATTGATAGATTTGAGAAGCCTGCATACTGCAATGAGATTGACACTGAAGGGGCAGAGGAGAAGCCTTGGTTCTATGAAGTGAAAAACTATCTTGAAGCTCAGGAGTTCCCTGAAGGGGCATCTGTCAAAGATAGGAAGTTCCTGAGAAGGTTTTCTGCTAAGTTCTTTCTGAGTAATGGCATTCTGTATAAGCGTAATCATGATTCAACTATGCTTCGTTGTGTGGATAAGAAGGAAGCTACAGAAATTATGGAAGAGATGCATGATGGGACCTTTGGCACTCATTCTAGTGGTCATACCATGGCAAAGAAGATTTTGAGAGCAGGTTACTATTGGTCTACCATGGAAGCTGATTGCTATCAACACTCCAGAACATGTCACAAATGTCAAATCTATGCTGATAAAGTACATGTACCTCCATCTCCATTGAATGTGTTGACTGCTCCTTGGCCCTTTGCCATGTGGGGCATTGATATGATTGGTGAGATCAAGCCTACTGCTTCTAATGGGCATCGTTTCATCCTGGTTGTTATTGATTACTTCACGAAGTGGGTAGAGGCAGCTTCATTTGCATCTGTGACTAAGAATGTTGTGGCTCGGTTCATTAAGAATAATCTCATATGTAGGTATGGTATCCCTGAAAGGATTATCACTGACAATGGCTCTAATCTGAACAACACTATGATTACTGATCTCTGTACGCAGTTCAAGATTAAACATCACAACTCTTCTCCGTATCGTCCAAAGATGAATGGGGCAGTTGAAGCTGCTAATAAGAACATTAAGAAGATTGTACAGAAGATGACTGTTACTTACAAGGGTTGGCACGAGATGTTACCATTTGCTCTGCATGGTTATCGTACTACAATACGTACTTCAACAGGGGCAACCCCATTCTCCTTAGTCTATGGTATGGAAGCAGTTCTGCCTATTGAAGTTCAGATCCCCTCCTTGAGAATTATGAAGGATGCAGGCTTGGATGAAGATGAGTGAATTCAGACTCGACTTGACCAGATAAATTTGATTGATGAGAAAAGGTTAGCAGCAGTTTGTCATGGCCAGATGTACCAGATACGGATGATCAAAGCTTTTAACAAGAAGGTTAAGCCAAAGGTATATCAGGCTGGTGACTTGGTAATCAAGCGTATCATATTACCACAGGGTGATCCTAGGGGCAAGTGGACTCCAACATATGAGGGACCATTTGTAGTCAAGACAGTGTTCTCAGGAGGTGCCATGATACTGACTACAATGGATGGTGAAGACTTCCCACAACCTGTAAACGCAGACATAGTTAAAAAATACTACGCATAAAAAGAGACCCGCTAGGTTGACAGGCCTAGGCAAAAATAAGGGCATCCCGGCAAACCAAAAGGGTTTGGGCAAAAATTAGGGATATATATATAAAAAGATGTACACCCGGCAAGTCGAAAACCTGAAAAGGCGGCTTGGGCAAAAAAGGGTATCCCGGTGGATTGAAAACCTGAAAGGGCAATCCAGGCAAAAGTTAGGGATTAAAGCGTATGACTATGTCTCGTTTGGATCACTCATGAAACTGCAACCAGTTGTACTACTTACTCAAGCTCAAACAGATAAAGCTCAATCCAATCGTTTCCGTCTCAACAGCAAGAAGATGAGATACTTGAGTGGCAATAGTAGAATTGAAACTCAATAGGATTATTTCCCACATAGCTGATTCTTTTTGTAAAACTTCATGACAAAATTCTCTTACTAGGGTTTATGTCTCCTTGTACAAACTTACCCGTGTATGGGTCACTTTTGATATAGATAAATTCCATCTTTTGAATCCAGATTTACTTTTACCCTATTTACATAAGCGAAACGTCCATTGGTTGTGTTTGAATGTATGTATGCCTTTGAATATGATTGATGTTTACCAGAAATGCATGTATGCTTTTAATATGATTGATGCTTACCAGAAATGCATGAAAATGCAGTAATAGTATTTACTAAGGACGAACGAGGGAAGGATTTCAACGAAGCTTCGCCGGTTCATCTTTACAAGACAGTTACAAACCATCAGTAGGACTAATCCATTTTCACAAAGTCTAATCTCCCCTGGAATTTATATCCATCTCTTTTATCCTCATACGGATATACGGGAAACTTCTTTCCAATAAGGGCACGATGAACGAAGACGGGATGTTATACTTATCCTACTATCAAACGAAAACGAAGGTTATCTATACCCTACTATCCCCAACAACGGGAGGTTATCTATACCTTGTTATCCCCAACAACGGGAGGTTATCTATACCTTGTTATCCCCAGCAGACGGAGGGTTATATATTCTTCAACAACGAATCGGGATTTATTTTCCTTGGCCAGCAGTTGTTATACAAGGATATCCAGACACTTCCAGCAGTGTCATAGCATACATACATCATTTACATCATACCATAACATATATGTCTATAGTACATTACCTAAGTGCATCATGTCATACATGCATACATAAAGCATAAACTAATGTTGTTATACAGAATGCTACCTTGTTTTCAGGTTAATTATCCAACAAACAAGCTTATGATCTTTGGGACTGCTTTATTGTAACCTCAGGGTTACTTTATCCTCCTGATGAGCTTCTTATTACTTTGGGACTGCTTTATTGTAACCTCAGGGTTATTTTATCCTCCTGATAGTCTCTCATGACTTCAAGACTGCTTTAGAGCTACTGATTGCTCTATCCTCCTGAAATCATCCTATTACTTCAAGACTGCTTTAGAGCTATTCATTGCTCTATCCTCATGAGGTCATATTACTACTTCAAGACTGCTTTAGAGCTATTCATTGCTCTATCCTCCTGAAGCCATCTAATTATTTCAAGACTGCTTTAGAGTTATCCATTGCTCTATCCTCCTGAAATTACATTATTATTTCAAGACTGCTTTAGAGCTATCCATTGCTCTATCCTCCTGAAATCATTACTTCAAGACTGCTTTAGAGCTATTGATTGCTCTATCCTCCTGAAGCCATCTAATTATTTCAAGACTGCTTTAGAGTTATCCATTGCTCTATCCTCCTGAAATTACATTATTATTTCAAGACTGCTTTAGAGCTATCCATTGCTCTATCCTCCTGAAATCATTACTTCAAGACTGCTTTAGAGCTATTGATTGCTCTATCCTCCTGAAGACATATCACATTATTATTTCAAGACTGCTTTAGAGCCATTCATTGTTCTATCCTCCTGAAATCATATCATTGCTTCAAGACTGCTTTAGGGTTATCACTATTGATTGCTCTATCCTCATGAAGACATGCTGCTACATCATTATTATTCCAGACTCCTGATAGCTTTCATCATACACCCATATTTTGAACTGCTCCCCCCCTAGTGGCATCTTTAAGCCCACTCAATCATATTCAACTAGCCATCTGTACCACTCTAGTACACTGGTGAGTGCAAATTTTTGGGCTTTTGTGTTCAATCCCCTTCAACCTTCCAGGTTACGACTGGCAAATATACCAATCTAACCCCTCAGGTTTCAGAAAATTGAACAGGGGCAGCTGTTGCACCCCAAAATTTGCCCTCACAATACAAGACTTTGTGTTCTAAGAAGGTTCACAAGGTTCACAAGTTCTCCAACAACTTGCATAACCTTTCATGAAGTTCATAAAGTCCACAAGCTACTTTATGAAGGTTCACAAGGTTCACAAGTCCCACAGTGCTTTCAATACCTTTCATGAGGTTCATGAAGTCCATAGGTTGCTTCTTGAAGGTTCACAAGGTTCACAAACTTCTCAACATCTACAAGACCTTTCATGAGGTTCATGAAGTCCATAGGTTGCTTCTTGAAGGTTCACAAGGTTCACAAGATTCACAATGTTTACAAAGCTTTCCTAAGGGTCATGAGGTCTACAAAGCCACTTCATGATGTTCACAAGGTTCACAAGCTTCACAATACCTCCCATGAGTATCACAAGATATCTTATGAAGATTCACAAGGTTCACAAAGTTCACAATTGGTCAGAAGAGTTGACAATTCCCTCAGACAATGCACCTCCTAAGCAGTGCATCCAAAACTAGGGTTTTGACTTTAATCAGGCTAAATGGACTTCCAAGACTTCAAGTGAGCTTCATAACGTCTTATATGTGTATAAGAACCCCCATGTCAAGTTTCAAGACTTTTCTCAAAAAGTTTGCTCAGTCAGATGATCAGATAAGTCAAAAGCAGTCAATGCAGTTAAAAAGTCAAACTGAGGTCAACTGTGGTCAAACCAAAGTCAAACTTCATGATTTTTTGCCAACATCAAAGAGAGGTTGGGTGAGAAATATTATCATAATAATTGTAATACCCCAAATTTTACCCTTATATTTAGTCGGTCATTTCGCATAGCATATGTACATTTGCTAACCACTAACAAGCTATGAAGGGGTTTTGTGTTGCAGATTTGGTCCCAGGGGTATTTTGGTCATTTTACACAAATTCTACCAATTCCTTGAAGACGGGCTGTTATTAAAATTCTAAGGCATTTGATGCGTTATGGTTTTGAGGCATTTATCAATCACCAGTTCTGATCATATTGAGATTTGGCATTTGGTCAGTGGAGTTTAATTACGATTAGTTTTGCTGTTGATGCTGAAAATGTTGTGACCATGGTGCCCATATGAGTTTGGTTATGAAACAATTGGTTAACATTTTAATCGGATGATGAGATTAGGATCACAAATACCACTTGGAAATATTTATGTTTTATGCCTATGTTAATGAATTAAATACTTGTGGATTTATTCACATTTGTTTATATTTTTTTTAACTAAGAATAGAATATAAATAAATTCAAAACTTTGAGAATTTTATTTCATAAATAATGCTATCATACAAGAATGGGGATGTTGCTTCATATTTTACAAAGTACTGTTACAAGGAAGTACATTAAAATTCTCAAATCCTAAGGGATTACATTAAAGCATCTATCCTAAATCCTAAAAGTATCTAAAGGTCTTCATGTTCGTATTTGAACTTCTCCATGAATCCTCAGCTAACCTGCACATCAAAAGAGAACAGACAGTACAGAAAATGTTAGAATTTTTTTTTCCGACACTCTCAGAACAATGTCATCATCGAGTGCCGGGAGTGGCACAACCGAAGCTGCGTCCTACCCCCGTTACCGATCCGCGCCGTAGGCGTCAGATCAGGTAATACATGTTCTTATCAAAATGGGACATCCGAGAGATAGAAAAATATAAATGGAGTGGGACTGATTCGTTTCGCCGCATTTGGTTTCAAAGACTGATACAAAGGGTAAAGCAGCACAATCAATTTGGTCATAAACCCTGATGCCGACGGGTATGAGCCACTTTGTGTTCAAAGTTTGTCAACACCTAAAATGCAAGCATCAAAACGGTATCAGAGTTTTCAAAGAAAACCATCACTGACCAAGAACCAAATTTCACACCTGCATCAGCTCTAGATCAAACAAGAAATTCAACAAGAAAGAGCCAAGTCAAGCAAATCTGCCACAAAAGGCACAACATATAATCACAAGCGGCATAGAACTGGAAGAAGCAATTTAATTCACAAATATTAGAACCAAACCAGTATCAACAGTTCAGGTCCAAAACAAACCAGCAATTCTGCAGACGTGGTTGCCACAAAACATCAAAGCCAGGGCTCAGCTATTATACATCACGGCCCAATGAAATTCGCAGCTGACGGCAACATCCATCAGAGAATCACACATCCAAAATCCCAGCCCTGAAACGCAAGAATCGAATAGCATCAGCAAAGTTCATCACAGGTTAATGGCAAGCTAATTCACTTACGGTCAAAACAGCTCAAAAAACGGAAAAGCGAAGAGTAAGAACAGAATGTGAAGTCATGCTAAAAAACAAGGAGCTACGGCAGGTTCAATCCCACAAGAAAAGAACTAAGTCAAGCCAGAAAACAGAAACTAGGTGTGGTTCAGCAATGTCAAGCCCGGTTCGAAGTTCAAAGAGCCACAGGCCATACCAAAGTAAGCAGATAAGCTCACATGATCACACTAATATGTCAGTTCAGATTGGATCCCGAATGTGCAAAGCACATCAGAAACAGAGCACCAAACAAGGGCTCAGTTATGAACATCATCGCCCCACAAACAAAGTCACCGAAAACAAGTTATCAGAACCATACTCGGCCCATAAAACAAACAAATACATGGCTCAGTTCGTCGACATCATAGCCAATCATCATCACCAATTCAATCAGAAGCAGCAATAGGATCAGAAGCTAGGACGTAGTATCTTGCTCCATCAGGCTCAGACAAGCTGTCATCATCGCCACGTACCATTCTCGGCGGCGTCTAACTCAGCCAAAGCGTAGTACATGTCCTGAAAAGAAAAGAAGAGGAAAATAAGTGAATTCCAGCCAATAGCCAAACTGAACGAAGCAAGTTCACAAAATCCATGACAGTTCAGAATGCGAGTGAATCCACAAGACAGGTATCGACTCGTTAAGGCCCAGCAATTGGATACCCACACTGAGAACAAGGGATCCCATTCCGCATCTGAAAAATAAAATCCAAAGTATGTCAGAGAAACCCAAGTCGATCCAATCAAGGAACGAAATCAGTAATGTCCAAACGAAAATCAAAACAAAGTCGTTCAGTTATCAAATGAAAATCCGATCCATATCAGAAAATAGGGAATCCTGAAAAAGGAAAGTTCAGATTAGATGAGATCAAATATACCCGAAAAAACGAAATCCAATCTCACCAAAAATCCCAGATAAAATCAAATCAAGTTTAGTAATATCAGATTGTAAATCAAATCCAATCATCAGCGTGTTTTGATTTGAAAATTAGAGATCGAAGACCCAAGGCCCATTCAAAATCGAGGGAAGAAAGTATATAAGAACAACATCACCTCAAAGAAAAGCGGGGAGCCGCGAGAGAGAAAGACTAGACGAAAACGGCGGAGAACACAAAAACCCTAGCGACCGCGAGATCGAAAGAAGAAGAGTTTTCGCCCAAAGCCATCACGAACAGCCGTCGATCAAACCCACCGAAGGAAGTCCGCCAGCGCCGTTTCACTCAACGACGGGCAAACATCCAGGGAGGCTCAGATTTGCATCATCATCGCCTCGTTTCACCGAAAGCCACCCACGGGATAAAATGTAAGCGAAAATAACATTGTACCATCATTGTTTAAACAGGATTTCGTTTTGGTTTCAGGAGGAGGTATCAAGGGAGAGACAAGAATGCGAGAGAGGAAGGCAACGAAGAAGATGCAAACGGCGCCGCAGAAGGGCGTTTAGGGTTATGAAACCCTAAAAGACTCTTTTGATCACAATTGCTTCCACCGGGTTGGGTCCGGAGGTAATGACCGGCCCAACCCTTTTATTTTTTTTTACTTTCTTTATCAAATTTTTAAAAATATTTAAGTTGGTTCATTTTTTATAATATAAAAATTAAAAACATTTTCTTATAATATTAAAATAAAAAAAAAAACATTTTTTTAAAATATTAAAATTAAAAAACATTTTAAAATATTAAAATTAAAACATTTTTTTTATAATTAGAATCAATTATTCTTTTAAAACCAAGAGAAAATATTTTTTTAGAAATCATAATCTTCCCTTTTTTTTTTTTGTTTATTTATTATCAAGTTAAAACACTTAAGCTTAGAGACATAAAGTAAAAAAAAACACAAAAAAATGTCCCTTAACATCCAAAGTAAGGACTACCTACTCCATTATAGTAGGGATAGTCTTACTAAGGAAAGGATAAAGAATAAGAAAGACCTTAAAACATTAGGGTAGGCTACTCCTAGATACTTGCTCACTTCAAAACTTTTTCACACTTAAACAAATTTCCAACAAAATTTTCAAACAAGTTTTTTTTCACATCCATGCACGGATTATTATTAAACTATTCTGAAATTTTTTGCTATTCACACACTACACTTTCAAAACAATTCAAAAGTGAGCTTAAGTACCTAAGAGCCCATGGATAACCATGGATGAAAAGGGTGCTAACACCTTCCCTTTTCATAACCTACCCCCCGGACCCAAAATATTCTCTAAGGTCTTTCCTGTTCTTTTATAACCTTTCCTTATGGATAAAATAAAAGTCGGTGGCGACTCTTGCTATCCGCAACATTGTTTAAAGTCAGTTCTCCCACCGTGTTACAGTTGCGCGTATTCCCTGAAAGATTCATTGTCATTCTTACTCATTCTCACCAGTTGATCGCTGTCTGGAGCGATGTCCAAATTATAATTGTATTGCTTCACGAAAGCATCAACTAAGTTTCTCCAAGACTGAATATAGTTCCTTTGTAGCTTCATATACCATATCAAGGATTCCCCACATAAACTTTCTTGAAAGTAGTGAATCATCAGTTTGTCGTTGTCAATATAAGTGGTCATCTTTCGACAAAACATCGTCAAATGGTATCTTGGACAACTAACACCCTTGTATATTTCGAAGACAGGCATCTTGAACTTTGGAGGAATAATTACGCCTGGAACTAAACATAGGTCATGAGCATTAAGACTAGATGCATTAGTTTCTTTCATCACCTCCAATTTTTCTTCAAGATCACGAAATCCTTTCTCAATTGCTATAAATCTAGGATCTTCCACCTTCATCTTAGTATGAACATTCTGAATATCCGGTATACACTTCGGAAAATGGGAGTCTCTTCTATCAACTTGAACAACAAGGTTATCTTGCATAGGCTGAGATTGCGTAGGAACATCCACTTGTTGAACATTGTCATCAGAGGGAAGATCAAACATTAGATTAGTTATCACTCTGAAGCCAGTTATAGGATCCATATTTTTATTCTCTTTACTATCCTTCGGTAATGCTTCGAGCTTGGTCAGATGGTCAAGATGTCAGTTGACAAAATAAAGACAGAAGATCGGATGAGCCACAACAGACGAGAGACACATGCATATGCAAATGCTAAATGCATAATGCTAATGCAAGAAAATGCTAATGCAAGAAAATGCAGAATGCAAAATGAAAAGATTTCATGGAACTCGAGTATTTATAAATATCACAGAATACCAAAGAAAACTCGTTTATTATATTTTGATAACAGATTACAAATAAATATTCTTATAAGAGTCCTGACATCATAGCTAAATAAAAGCTAATAAAGTCCTAAGCAAGCCTTGCATTGCTTCTTGATTTGCTCTTCTAACTGGACTTTCTTGAATATAAGCTCGTCCACAATCAACTTTCGAGGGATAGTTTGATAGAGGAAAATAAATCCTCCATCTCTTTCCTTTTCTTGCTAGAAATTAAGGAAGAAATATGTTGTTCACTTGGATCTTCAATATTGATGAAAGTCTTTTGAACTTCTATTGATCTTCAATGAGAGCTTCCAACTTATTTTCTTTTGTAATCCATATTGGCTCTGTAATGTTTATAAATAAGCTCGGGATTCCGTGAAACCAATGTAATATGATGCTTTATGGATGCACAAACACAGGCAAGCATACAAATACAAAGATAAACAAACAAGAAACCTAGGTTAGCAACGAGCATGGAGCAAAGGGTATACCCATCCCCAAAGGGTATGGACTAAAGGTTGATTGTACCTGTAGAACAAGGTTCTAAAAATATGCCCAAAGTCATTAGTCCATATTTCAGATATTATCAATTTCCCGATTACTTGGTGGTTAATAATATTCTCAAGAGAACCTCTTTTGAGTGTAGCATCGCGTAGCAACTACTTTGGGAATACTCCATTATAGTCCTTGCACTACGTCCTAATAAAGGCCAAAGTGGGGTTAAAGATAACTACAGTCCCCAATATCATAGGCTCCAAGGTCGAAAGAGTGAATGTTTTCACGATTAACTCGTTCAACAACACTATTTTTGAGAGGACCTCAACTGAGCAGTGATTCTCGAGTCAGCTTGGTTGGGATACAACTCTCTATAAGCCTCGTCAAATATATCACCTTCCTATCATAAACACACTCAAGTCCGGGTGTAGGACTTATCTCACCACACAAGGGTACCAACCCAAAAGCAAGCAAATAAGCAAATATATAACAACAAACAAGTATAGTAAAACAAGTTAGGGAAACCCACGGAGTCCCCAGTGAAGTTGCCATTTCTGTCGCGGTGAGAATCAGATGTCAAATTATTAATTAATTTGAATCTTAATTCATTGGTTCACCACCGGTCTTTTATTTGTCCAAAGGAAGGGAAAAAGATCGAATTACTCACAATGCAATGCAAATGCAAAAGTTAGAGAGTTTAGGTTCGGGGGTTGGTTAAACTTAGGGAAGGTACTCGCGTCCTAAGAGTTTGTAGTACTCTACAGGAACCTCTTGTTGTATGTTGTTTATTGCTAAGGGTTATCTACTTAAGGATAAAAGACCTAATGATTTATTACTAAGTATACTCGCCAAGATGTCGCATCTTGTGCCTAGATATCCTGACGGGAGTGGAATTAGAGTATTTGTAGTTCCCCTAAAAGGTTTGAGGAATCATTGACTGTTGGACAAAGTTCCAAAGGGATAAGGGTTGTTGATTGATTGATTCTAGGAGAAAAGACGAGTCGTCATCTTAAGGGAGAACACTCGACTTAACCACCACAACTTGTAGGAGATGGTCTTTGCATCGTCTTGAGAGAAGGGTTCAGAAACTCGGATTTCATCGACGAGTATGCCATTATCACTCTTAAACGGAAAAGATCTTATATCTCAATTATATTGATATGGGGCAGGAGATTTATATCTCGACTGTCAAGATGACTAACGTCTCATTCTCTAATAGGAGAATAGCTTGAATTGAGTTGAATATGGTTTTATCTATGTTGTAAAAGAAAACGAGAAAAGGTCCTCCTTATGGGGTAGGATCTAGACTTAAAATGATCGACTTGAAACAGATCAAGGATCGAGTGGGGAAAATGATGCAACATGAGATGCAATACGCACAAGTGTTAAGTTTTGCGTAGATTCTTCCTTTGGACATTATGCAATACAATAAAATAAATAACGGTAAAATAAAGACAAATGAATAAGTGCATACAATGGAAAAAAAGTCCTTAAACAAGACAAGCGCTTAATGGAGGGGTTGTGAGCGGAGTTGCGAATATTCAAATAAAGTCGGAGTCGAGAGACGGATAGAGATGAAGCATCGCAGGTTGATTGAGTTATGTGAGTTGATTTTAAGAAAAAGTTGATATTATAGACTTTGTGAATTAATTTGTTTTAGTAAATTAGAATCAAGTTTATTAATAGGTTTGATAGGAATAATTTTAAGTGAAGATTTAAAAAAGGGTTTAAATATGCTAGTTAATTAAAATATATAAAAGAGTTTTATTATTAAAATTGTTTTGGTCATTAGTAAAACGCAAGTTATTTAGAGAAAGGATTCCTTATAAAATAAAATAGTTTTTTTTACAAATAAAATAAATATAAATTATCTTAAATTATGAAGAAATAGGTCTTTTTATTATTTAAAATATAGAAAAATTATTTTAAAAATAAAGGGAATATTAAATTGATGGAGTAAATTATTAAAGGTGAATAAAATAAATTGTGTTTTTAAATAAATAGTGAGACAAGTTAATTAAAAAAAAGTTTTTAGTTTATTTCAATTAAAAAAAGCTGATTAGAAAAGTTTGATTATTAGTTATTTAATTAAAAGGTTGTTTTAAGATTAATTAGTGGCTAATTAATTAATTAAAAAAATTTAATTATTAAATTAGTTAAAAAAGATTAATTAAAGGCTTATGGGCGGATGGATATGGTACGGGCACATGATGAGGGGTGCACCGTGGATGTGCAATATGGGCTGCGTGATTGGAATCAAGTGAGCGATGGGAGGCAGTGAGTGAAGGTGCACAGTGGTTATCATGTGTGAGCATGTACAAAATACAATACACAAAATAAAATTAAAAACCCTAATTACTAAATCACACTCTCTCCTCTTCTCCCTGCGCCGCGGCCTCCTCTCTCCTCTTTTCCATCTTTCTTCAATTTCTTCTTTCGCCATTTTGCTTCTTGTCCGTCTCCTCTATTCCATTCTCTGTCCATTTCTTCATTTTATCTCCTCTTATTTCTTCTCCTTGCCTACACAAATCAAACAATCAAAACAAAATTAAAATGTTAGGAAATGAAATCTCACGGTCTGCATGTTCTTCACAGGTTTTCGATGGTGACGGCGGATGGGCTTAAGGGGTTGAAAGCTTCGACGACGCGATTGAGGTTGTGAAGCGGAAGGAGGCTTATCGCGGCGACTGTGGATCTGTGGTGAAGTTTTGTTGAAGGAAAATGGCAGCTCACGAATGGGTTTTGAGGGTGGCCATCGAAGTTATGACGATAAGGGTTTCGCGGTGACGGATGAATCGCGATGGAGCTTCAAAAATGATAAGTTCTTATTTTTTATGATTCACAAATTTGGGTTTGGTTTTGGGGATTTCTTGATGTTCACTCGTGTTCCTCCTGTCATCTCCATGTGCATGCGTATGGTTGCCTTTATACATCTAAAATCCCGACAGTGGAATACTGGTTTTGGAAAGAAATGAAGTTATCTCAAACATGTTGAAATCTGTTTTATCAACCTGATAAATGTCTTTCCGTTTCTGTCGTAATATGCTTGTGACTTGTTCGGGAATATACAAAACATGATTTTCATATTCATTAAATGTGTCTTTTATTGCTATGGATGAATTTGATTGCGTTTGGATCACTTGGAACCTCTTTGATGAATTTCGGATTCTGTTTTTGAACTGTATTAACGTTTTTTCTTCTTCTTTCAGGAGACCTCTAATTTCAGATATTGCCTGTCTGATGCCGTCGAGAAAGAGTTTTGTATTCGGTGATGATGACATAATAGTCTGAACCATGAGGCTTGAGATTGCTGCTGTTGCCTTTGGTATTGTTTGGTGTCTTATGACGCTTATGTTGATGGCTATTCGAAAGTTGCTTTGTCCGAA
This sequence comes from Lathyrus sativus, assembly GCA_963859935.3. Lineage (NCBI taxonomy): Eukaryota > Viridiplantae > Streptophyta > Magnoliopsida > Fabales > Fabaceae > Lathyrus > Lathyrus sativus. The sequence goes on from OZ012740.1 coordinate 465,534,605, forward strand.
ACTGTTTTTTTATGCTTGTCGCTATCGCGAAAATAAGGTGCCGGCAAAACAGAATAGTCGCCACCTTTCATTATTTATCCCTCAGAACGATAAAGGAAACGATCGGAAAAACCTGACGAAAAGGTATAAGAAAGGTCATCGCAACCATTGTCTGGGTTCGGGAGTCGGTTACGCAAGGGGAAGGTATTAGCACCCCTCACGTCCATCGTACTCGATGGGATCCATGCTTGTTGTGTTTATCTGACAGGTTTATTTAACTACCTACCTATCAAGGCCGGTCTAAAAATAAAAGAAAATGACTCGGCAAAGCGTCGCGCTTTATGCCTACGTATTCTCATTAGAGAATGAGAAATCAGAGTCAACGTAGTTCGGCTAACTACGGGGGATGGGGGAAAGTGGCTCGCCAATACATCAGTATTGTGCCTACGTACTCTCAACAGGTATGAGAGATCAGAGCTTACGTAGTTCGGGATAATACGGATTACGGGAATTCAGATTCATCTGTTTTTTCGAGTAGGGTTAACAAACAGTTCCAGCAGTTTGGTGTACGGAGCTCGACCCTTGGAGACTTAGGCGTTACCGTTTGCGGTAGAACTGGGAGTTAACAACACTTTTTTCTTCAGAAAAGCTTCCTTTGAATTATGGGCCCACGGGGCAAAAAGGTTTGAAGTTTGTTTTCTGTCTTTTATGGAAGAACTGTTTTTTAGTTGTCTGTAGTTTGTACAACACTAGAGACTATGACCTGGGAATGAATGCGTCGCATATCGTCCAAAGGACGTATACTAAACATTCTAGATGATTGAGAGGAGGCCGCTCAATTATCATTACCCAAGTAGCTTAAGGCTCGTAACGCGCTTATACTAACTTGCCTTTATTACGTTTTTTACTGTTGTTTGAGATGAGAAGAGAGGGGGATAACTACGGGGAGACTATCAAGTCCTAATGTTGTCATGCCAAGGATTCATCCTATGGTTGAAGTTTGAAACAGGGATCTCCTAGAAGTTATCATGCATAGGTTTCAACCTAAAGTTCTAATCATCACTTCCTTATCAAAGGAAGTGAGATTCCTAGGGGATCATGTCAATGATAAACAGAAACAGATAAAGCATCAGCTTAAACAGTAAACAGTAAACGACTGTAAAATGCATGCAATGCAAGTGAGGGAGGAAATGTGTGTGGGGCATCAGCCTCCACAAGCTCATCTCAACCTCAAGCCAAGTATGAATAACTACAATCATAAAGGAAAATAAAATGCCATCAAGCAAATCACAAACCACACAGGCAAGGGAGCGAAGCTCTACCGAATACCAGCAAGCAAAGCCATACAGTAAAAATACAAGCAGAGGGAGGAACTCAACCTCTAATGCAATACAAGCAAGGGGAGAAACTCAAACCTTAGGATGCTCTTAGGCTTATTCAACTACGTGACCTAATCTAAATGCATCACACCAATCAATTCACATCAATACAGTTGCACAGAAAGAAAATAGACAGTCAAGAAAGCAAATCAACAGCTTCCCCAGCTTGACAGCAAAGCAATCTTCTGACAGCAGTTCAGTCCACAGTCTGTAACTGTTCTTCAAGTCCATCATCTTCAAGAGAATGAAAGGTACTCCATCTTCAAGCCTCAATCTTCAATATGCTCCACCAAGAATGAAGAGAATCAATAAGATGATTGTTTGATAATGGGAAGCAGACAGGAAACCAAAGGAATCCTATCTGACACTCAACCAGTCATCAGAGAAAGGCATCCTCAAAAGTTCTACTCCTTGTAAATGTCACACATCCCTCCAAAGGAGAGATGAGACTTTAACATGAGTACTTTGAATCATAAGATGAGAATGGAATGGGAACAAAACCAACCATTACTTGAAGAAATATCTATTTCTAAAGCTCTCTCCTAAAGCCCTAATTTCCTAAGCTACACAAAGCTAACAAAAAGGAAGGGAAAACTCCAATCCAAGCTCCACCAGCCACTTCACACAAGCCTCATCATGTCCATGATATCTTCCAATGAGATCCAGAAGCCCACTATGCAAGGAAGCCCAACTTTGAGTCCATTCCACATCAATCACCAAAATTGAAACACCAAATGAACAAACAAGTAGAATATTCTATCAAAAATACCAAAACACATTCTAAAAATCTGAATATTTTTTTATGAGAACATGCATTCACTAATAACATATAGTTAAAAAATCAGGACCTAATTCAATCTCTAAGTCCTCCAATAAAATCCTAAGTTGAAAGGTATCACTAAAGAGATCCACTAAAAATCACTCCTAAACAACTATACTAAAAGCATTTTTAAAATCATCTAAAAATCATGATAAAAATCATACAATATCATCAACATGTATATAACAACAATCAAAAGGAATGAAAAGTTTATCCCATGCTAAAATTCATCAATGAAATCAATCAAAAGGAAAGGCTATGTTATGAACATGTTAAGACTAGCCTAAGTATTAATTCAATCTAAAATAGCAAAACTAATTCTAAAATCCTAGGAAAATTTCTAGGGGAATCTAAGCATGTTAGGTATCTATAGTAGAAAAACCAGAGCCTAAAACTATGCTTAAAGGCACTAAAGAAATCACACACCAAAAGTGGTCAAAAGGGAAATCAAGTGGGGAAGCCTCTAAAGATCTAGTTCAAAACAGAACCTAAAGCTACCTAAAAATTAACCTAAAAATTTCTGGGAGTTCCTTAATATGTCTATAACAAACTAGCAAAGAATTAAGTCCAAATTCTATACCAAACTCCAGAACAAAAATCGGCAAGAAACTATGCAGTTTTTGACATTTTATTATCCAACAAAAGGAGAAAAACGAAATCAAATTGAAAATTAAATGAAACTAAAATCCAATTGCGCACAAAGATCATAGACATGATAAGGATCATCCCAGAATTTTCTCATATTTTTATAAGCATTTTTTCTATTTTATATGAATTAAAATCAAACAGCACACAAAACAGAATTTTAATGCCATTAAAAAACAACAATCAAATGGTTAAATTAAATCGGAAAACCAACCTACGGATCAGAGATTTGATCCGGTGATCGTTGATCAAGTGAATTTTCAAAGATCCGAACAAGATTATATGGAAAACTTCAAGATCCACAATAATTCTTGCAAGAAGATGAAGATCGAACACTTCGAATCCGAATTGCTCCGAATAAGTGCTTCCAACTTACACTCCAATATCCAACTTCAATTTGCACGAAAATTGATTATGAATCTTGATCCGATAATGATGATGAGTGGAGGTTTATGCTCAAGATTCCATTGATTTCAATGAAAAATCAATGGATCCAATGACAAGGAGCTATGGGTGAGGGTTTGGAGAATGAAGAAAATTGAGAGAGTGAGAGAATTCTTGAAAATGAAAAATGAAAATTGTGAGGAGTTTTTTCTTTTGGTTTGGAGTAGATCACTTAAGTACTCCTTAGGCTTGGATCCCAAGGTAAGGTTTGGACTTTGGCTTGTGAAAGTTGGTTTGGAGCTTAATGGTATGATTTTGGGATATGTAGCTTATTCATGAAGTCACAAATTGGAACACCATGAACCAAGCCCCAAATGAAAATTCTAATAATGTCAAAGTGTTTAGAATATCATTTCCAATCAAAATGAGTACAAATTTGGCTTGAAATCATTCAATTACCAATTGTTTTGAATTTTCACCTTTTAATTCATTAAAATGGCCTTTATGTGAATTTTCTTCAACCAATGCTTGATATAATCCATATCAATGGACTCTTGATGCTTGGCCAAGCTAAAAACATCATTTTAAGCAACTTTCATGTTTAACAAAAATCCATTTGAGGCTTGCAAGATGGTGAAATTGACTTATGATTCAAAATGACCTGTAATGTCCAAATACCCAAAATACCTTTGACTTATCAAAGCCATAACTTGAGTTCTACACATCCAATCATGGACTTCTAGTACTCTTTAGAAAGATAAGAGAATAAGGAACAACATTCATGTTGACCAAAAGTTCATAGGAATCACATTTCTAGGGAAAAAGTGTCATGCAAGTTGGGTAACTTTCAAGCTCCAAATTCACATGCCTCAGATGACCTGTAACTTGTCTGGCTCATAACTTGAGTTCTATAATCCCTATCGAGGACTTCTAGTACTCAAATTAAATCTGAAACCATGACCTACAACAATCATGTTAGGGTCAAGATGAGATGACAATCATATCTTGAGTTAAATAGTCTTGAAGTCAGGGGTCAAACTAGGGGATTTTACACTGTCAAGTCTTAGAAACCCTAGCCTGAAACTTCTCAAACTCTTCAATCATGATGAGTTAACCTTGGAATCATCCTTATAACATCTCGATGTATCAATCCATGATCACATGGATCTTGAATTAGGTCTCAACCTCCTTCAAATCCTCAGTTGACTTAGGGTTGACCCAATCAAACCCTAACTGCACCAATCATGGCTGAGGCTTCTTATTCTTGCACAATGACCTGTCTAGGCCTCAAAGTGATCTTCAACACTTCTCATGAGCTCTCTCAAGACCTCAAGTCTAACTTCATGGCTTCAGAATCATCTGATGACTTCCCACAACTCTCAAGTTAGAAGATACACCCTCTTGGCTTCAATCACTCTCTCTGAGGATCTTTTAACTTCTCTGACAAGGATATCAACCCTTGAACACCTGAATAAGCCTCCCAACTAACTTCAAAGTCTTGTGTAGCCCTTTATTGGTAATCATACCTCTTGATCTCCTGCATACATGTCAATGAAATGCAAATGATAATGTTAATGTGCATGAAATGAAACATAAGCTAGGTAAAGAAATGTTGGGCAAATTTTGGGGTGCAACAATGCTTTGCTGGAAGCTGGCGGCGACTTTGGTTATTCCCTTCCGAATGATCGAGTTCGCCCGATGATGATTCGAGACCTGAGGTCTGACCCTAGTTCATTTATTTTCTTAATTCTTAACCTTCACTTTGATGTCTGTTAATGGCATTTGCAGGGTTTCTTAAATAAAAACGGTCTTGAAGTGGCAGAATCATGAAGTTACTTGGGGAGCAGCTTGATGACGTCGACAGTGGTGGTGAAGCACAAGTAAAACTCTGCATTTTCGTATTAGCTTAGCACTTCTTTGTTTGAATTCAAAGTTGTGTTAATCAGGAGACCCTTGTAACTTCCCGAATTTAAAATGTAATTGACTTTTAGGAGCCACCTTGTAACACCCTTTTCTACCCCACAAATAACAAGGCAAAATAACACAGATATCAGAGTAATTATTATATTTCACAAAAAGCCACCAAAAGAGCGTACATTTCCCAATGTCATCAAAATAGGTCACGACTCTGTACACAACAGGTTTTTCCCAAAATACATCAAACAACATAAAACAACAGAATTCAAAAGGCATAAGTAAAGGTTTTCCTCATCAGGGAACGTAAGCAAAATAACTCAACAGTATATAGTTTAACTCAAAGAACCCAACCCGATGTTACATATCAAAGCAAGACCCTCTAAGTTAACCAAAAAGGCTAACGACTCAAAACTTCAAAAATAACTCCTCGACGACGTCCACGGCTAAACTTGATCATCTGCACGTTACCCACGTGGAGGTAACATTCAAACAGGCAGGGTGAGTAAAACAATTCATAATAATCAATGTATAAAAATCAACATATAAACGGCGTCATATTCATATTCAACACATTCATATCCTTCAATAGGCCTTGAAGGCCACAACATCATAATTCATACAAAAAGACTCATAAATGCAAATGCAACATAGACTCAATGCACGTGGTACCAATCATCACATCACGATGGACACTGGGCCATCAACCCTCCATAGATCCCCATCAATAGGATCGATTATACTAGAGAACTGGAGCATATTAAAACACTTCACATCCATACAGTGGGATTGAAGCCAAAGTAATCGAGGTCCTGAATCGAAGTTCGGACGCACATGAATGCATGATGCACACGTCACAAATCATCCTCATAACAACATCATAGGTGCATCATCATTCATCATATTCATCACCATAAAACATCATAGCTTATCATTGTACGTCATGTCATCATAACTCATCATAATAATCATCTTTATACATCATGTCATCATAATTCATCATAATAATCATCATCATACCTTATAGAAAATCATCATATAATCATGTACAAATCACATAGCGCTCACAGTCATACTCATATTAATTCATCATATTATGACATATCATCACATATTATCACATGTTATCACATATTATCACATATTAATTCATACTTATACTCGCGGTAATCCTCATACTATCGCCTATTAATCACATAAACTTCACAGTCCCACTCATGCTAATCTGTCACAGGAATCACAAAATCAAACATCAAGGCATCGCTGCACATGATCAACATTCGCGAAACTCTGCTATGTTCGCTAGGCAAGTCTGGGGCGAGTTTCTTCGCTAGGCGAGTCTGGGAATAACATGGTTCGCTAGGTGATCTGTGCGATGACAACAAATTCTGCTACACACCAGAACTCCAAATCACTCAAAAAGCTCTACGATTCACTTACCCAATACCCCAAAACACCCCTAAATCATCCCTAAGGTCTTACGGCGATAAAGGTACAAAACCTACGGTTTATTAGGCCAATCCCGGAACATATTCACACCCTAAATCACAAATTTTCCTTCAATTATACCCTAAGGCATCAGAGTTACTCACATTCAAATATTCCTATTCCTTCAGGGTTAGACAGGTTAAAATCATAGTTTTGGCCATGAAGGCCTAAGGTTCCCTTTTTCCCCAACGAACCACAGCTAGATTTACCTATAATCGGTTTAGGCCATGAAGGCCAAAGATCAAAATTTCTCATCTCTATCCTCAAAACCCTTAAACCTCAAATCAACCTTAATACATTGAAAGGCACACATGGAAAATCATGAAAAGCTATACTCCCCATACCTTAATCGTCGATCAAAGCCTTCACGAATCTTTCAGGGAATCTTTCGAAACTTCTGCCTCCAAATCTTCTCCTCAGAGCTATGGCCACAATTCCTTTCATGATCGACAAAATGAATCCTAATTCCCTTCAGAATTCCTTTTTGTCAAACCTAGTCTTGGGCCACACAATTGGGCTTTTCCCATAACACCCTTACTAACTCCTCTTAATGCCCAAATTACCCTTATTTCACTTATATTTATTTTAACTAATAATAATACTAATATTTCCATATTGTATATTATTAATTAAATAAATAGTCCAAAAATTCATAATTCTCAATAATCCACAAAACCACCGAAAGCCACCAAAATACGAATATTCTCAATTAAATAAATTAATTAAAATATTCCAATTAAATTTGGGGTGTTACAACTCTCCCCCACTTAAAAGAATTTTCGCCCTTGAAAATTACCTCAAGAAAACAGAGTCGGATATGACTCTCTCGTCTGATCTTCACGCTCCCAAGTCCAACCTTCTCCCGCTGGTCCTCCCAAAACTACCTTTTTCCAAGGAAATCTTTTTACCTCGAAATTGCTTCTCGTTCATCAATCCGAACTGGCAATGCCTCAATAGTCAAATCACCTCTTGCTTGTACATCATCCATCTGAATCGCATGCGACGGATCTAGAATGTACTTCCTCAACTGAAACTCATGAAACACATCATGCAATTTCACAAGCGACAACGGTAAAACAACTTAACATGCTACTTCTCCCACGCTTCCGCTGCGCGACTCTGATATGGACCAACAAAATGCGATGTGAGCTTTCGAGACTTCAAAGCTCGGCCAACACCCGTTACCGGCGTAACTCTCAGAAACACGTGATCTTCCTCTTGGAATTCAAGTGCTTTCTTCCTCTTATCATGGTAACTCTTTTGACGACTTTGCGACACTTTCATCTTTCCTTGGATTATATTGATCTTTTCAGTCGTCTCTTGCACAATCTCAGGTCCGAGTACCACACTTTCACCTGACCCATACCGACACAAAGGAGTCTTAATCCTCCTACCATACAAAGCCTCACACGGTGCCATTCCGATACTAGAATGGTAACTGTTATTGTAGGTAAACTCAATCAACGACAAATTACTATCCCACTATCCACCTTGATCCAATACACAAGCCCTCAACAAATCCTCTAAAGACTGGATAGTTCTCTCTGTCTGTCCATCCGTCTGCGGATGATAGGCAGAACTCAACCTCAACATGGTACCCAAAGCGTCTACAACTCTCCCAAAATATCGATGCAAATCTCAGATTTCCATCTGACACAATATTCAACGATATCTCATACAACTTCACAACTTCCTCAATATATATCTTAGCTAGCTTCAACATAGAATGGTTAATCCTCATTAGTATAAAATGAGCTGATCTAGTCAACCTATCCAAAATCACCCAAATTGAATCATATCTCTCTCACAGTCTTCGGCAAACCCGACACAAAATCTATGGAAATACTATCCCATTTCCACTCTGGAATATTCAACGGTTGCATCAGACCCAACGGTCTCTGATGTTCAATCTTCGACTTTCGACAAGTATAACCAGCATATACAAACTCAACTACTTCTTTCTTCATCCCTGGCCACCAAAACAATTTCCTCAAATCCGGTTACCTCTTCATCGCACCGGGATGGATACCCGACCTACTTCGACGTCCTTCTTCAAGAATACTCTTATTCTACTCAACAATATCTGGAACACAAACTCTATCACGACATCTCATGATACCATTTCCATTAATCCGAAAATCAGTTCTTCGACTTTGATCCATCAAATTCAACTGATCTACCAACTCAAATCAGATTTCTGACCTTCTCGATTCTCATCAAGAATACCACTAGTAAGGTCCAACATACTAAGCTTAACTCCATAAGAAGTCTCTTCATAAACCAAACTCATATCACAAAATTGCTCAATCAGTTCTAACTCTCATACCATCATCATCGGTATATGCAAAGAATTCCAAATCAATGCATCAGCTACCACATCTTCTTTACCCGAATGGTAATTTAACCCAAAACCATCATCCTTCAGAAAGTCCCAATCATTTCCTCTGCTTCCTATTAAAATCTTTCTAATCAACCAAATACTTTAAGCTCTTATGATCACTAGACATCTCAAATCTAAAACCAAACAAATGAAACCTCCAAAGCTTCGGCACAAATACAACAACAACCAACTCTAAATCACGCGTCAGATAATTCCTCTTATGCCCTTTAAGTTTCCTTAAAGCATAAGCTAAACTTGTTGATGTTGCCTCAACACGCCTACCAATCCCATCAACGAAGCATCACACTATACGACAAGTGGTTCTTCCAGATTCGGAAAAATCAAAACATGAGCTGCCGTCAGCCTCCTCAAAAGCTCTTGAAACTTTCTTCATACTTTGCATCTCAAAACAAAAGCTTGAACCTTCCTAGTCCACTGCGTCAATGGAAAAGATGACTTGGAAAAATCCTCCAATGAATTCCAATAACAATCTTCCAACCCAAGAAAACTTCTAATCTCAAATACAGGTCTTTGGAGCTTCCCATTTCTATACAACTCCAACCTTTGTCATATCAACCACAAACGTGCCCAAATAAGTACGGAAAATCTTGTTCATACTCTACAAACCCACATGGTGCATTAGTCACACCAATTGGAATCACAAAATACTCATAATGTTCATACCTTGTTTTAAAAGCAGTCTCCTGAATATCTTCAGCCTTCACACGAATCTGATGATACCCAGTTCTCAAATCTATCTTACTGGACACACTTGCAACAACCAACTGATCCATCAAATCATCAATCCTTGGAAGTGAACACTTATTCTCGATAGTCACCTTGTTCACTTATCTAAAGTCCACCCAAAGCCTCACAGAACCTTCTCAAGAAAATCTTCAAGTTGCCTTTTCAACTCTTTCAATCCCAATGTAGGCATACGATATGGAGCCATCAATATCGAGCTAATTCCAGGAACTAAGTCGATCACAAACTCCACTTCGCTTTCCGGCGGTAAATCACTTATCTCATCAGGAAAAACTTCTGGACAATAACAATTAATTGGTAACCCATCAACTTCCCCACTTTCGTTAACACTCAAAGTTTCCATCAAAATAAACATCTCAGCACCATCCTGCACCGACTTATCAAAACAATCTGTAAGCACTTAGCTTAACTTAAAGCAATTCACTGCTCACGCCATCTAAGCTTGCAAGACACGTCTATCCCATCCAACATGACTTTGTCCACTATCAGCAAGACATTAAGGGTGATCAGTCCCTCAAGTTGTCAATAGGCAGTCGAAAATCATGATGGGGCATAAACCATCTTTACCAAACTATAAGAGCGTTCATCGACACACTGAGCTACCACTCCATACTTGCAGCATCCTGGAGAAGCACAACTTCTCCCCCACTTGTTTCATTTCCACTTCTGCAGACAAAGGTTAGAAAACAAAATTGTACCGACAGTGTTTCACACACATGTCGCATACAAGGGAACAAATAACATTAGACAACTTGGCTGGACGGACCGGCCTGCTCTGATACCACTAATGTAACACCCTTTTCCACCCCACAAATAATAAGACAAAATAACACAGATATCAGAGTAATTATTAAATTTCACAAAAAGCCACCAAAAGAGTGTACGTTTCCCAATGTCATCAAAATAGGCCACGACTCCGTAAACAACGGGTTTTTCCCAAAATACATCAAACAACATAAAACAGCAGAATTCAAAAGGCATAAGTAAAGGTTTTCCTCATCAGGGAACATAAGCAAAATAACTCAACAATATATAGTTTAACTCAAAGAACCCAACCCGATGTTACATATCAGAGCAAGACCCTCTAAGTTAACCAAAAGGGCTAATGACTCAAAACTTCAAAAATAACTCCTCGACGGTGTCCACGGCTAAACTCGGTCATCTGCACGTTATCCACGTGGATGTAACATTCAAAGAGGTAGGATGAGTAAAACAATTCATAATAATTAATGTATAAAAATCAACATATAAACGGCGTCATATTCATATTCAACACATTCATATCCTTCAATAGGCCTTGAAGGCCACAACATCATAATTCATACAAAAAGACTCATAAATGAAAATGCAACAAAGACTTAATGCATGTGGTACCAATCATCACAACACGATGGACACTGGGCCATCAACCCTCCATAGATCCCCATAAATAGGATCGATTCTACTAGAGAACCGAAGCACATCAAAACAATTCACATCCACACAGTGGGATTGAAGCCAAAGTAATCGAGGTCCTGAACCGAAGTCCGGATGCACATGAATGCATGATGCACACGTCACAAATCATCCTCATAATAACATCATATGTGCATCATCATCCATCATATTCATCATCATCAAACATCATAGCTCATCATCATAATCATCATCGTACGTCATGTCATCATAACTCATCATAATAATCATCTTCATACATCATGTCATCATAATTTATAATAATAATCATCATCATACCTCATAGAAAATTATCATATAATCATGTATAAATCACATAGCGCTCACAGTCATACTCATATTAGTTCATCATGTTATCACATATCATCACATATTATCACAGTTTATCACATATTATCACATATTAATTCATAATTATACTCGCGGTAATCCTCATACTATCGCCTATTAATCACATAAACCTCACAGTCCACTCATGCTAATCCGTCACAGAAATCATAGAATCAAACATCAAGGCATCGCTGCACGCGATCAACATTCACGAAACTCTGCTACGTTCGCTGGCAAGTCGCTAGGCGAGTCTGGGGCGAGTTTCTTTGCTAGGCGAGTCTGGGAACAACATGGTTCGCTAGGCGAAGCATTCTTTGCTAGGCGAACTATGTGATGACAGCAAATTCTGCTACGCACGAGAACTCCAAATCACTCAAAAAGCTCTACGATTCACTTACCCAATGCCCCCAAAACACCCCTAAATCATCCCTAAGGTCTTACGACGATAAAGGCACAAAACCTATGGTTTATTAGGCCAATCCTAGAACATATTCACACCCTAAATCACAATTTTTCATTCAATTACACCCTAAGACATCCGAGTTACTCACATTCAAATATTCCTATTCCTTCAGGGTCAGACAGGTTCAAATCAGAGTTTTGGCCATGAAGGCCTAATGTTCCCTTTTTCCCCAACGAACCACGACTAGATTTACCTATAATCGGTTTAGGCCACGAAGGCAAAAAAACAGAATTTCTCATCTCTATCCTCAAAACCCTTAAACCTCAAATCAACCTTAATACATTGAAAGGCACACATGGAGAATCATGAAAAGCTATACTCCCCATACCTTAATCGTCGATCAAAGCCTTCACGAATCTTTCAGGGAATCTTTCGAAACTTCTGCCTCCAAATCTTCTCCTCAGAGCTCTGGCCACAATTCCTTTCACGGTCGACAAAATGAATCCTAATTCCCTTCAGAATTCCTTTTTGTCAAACCTAGTCTTGGGCCACACAATTGAGCTTTTCCCATAACACCCTTACTAACTCCTCTTAATGCCCAAATTACCCTTATTTCACTTATATTTATTTTAACTAATAATAATACTAATATTTCAGTATTGTATATTATTAATTAAATAAATAGTTAAAAAATGCATAATTCCCAATAATCTACAAAACCACCGAAAGCCACCAAAATACGAATATTCTCAATTAAATAAATTAATTAAAATATTCCAATTAAATTTGGGGTGTTACACACCTCATGTAAAAAGATATTGGAAATTTTTTGATGTATGAAAAAAAACTCTTATCCTTGAATTTGGAATATCACCGTAGACTTTCAAAGTTTTGAATTTTTTCATGATAGTTTGTATTAAGGCGTCGTATTTGTGGAGCTTAATCTTCTAAGGCTGCGCCGAAACCCTCTCATGTGAATAAAATTCTTCTTATGATGACATATAGAATAGTTGAACAAGGTCCCATCTTGTAATAAAAAACCTTTTGAAAAAGTGATTTGGATAAAAGTCCTTGGATAGGTGGCTTGTTTTGACTTTCAGATAGAGTTGAATTAAAATTTGGATAAGACACAAGTTGGAGTTAAATGGTTAAGGATGACACCGAAATGTATTCCTTTGAAACTTGACTTGCAAACCCGGGATTTCAGATTCAATTTTGTAATGTTCCAAAATATGAATTTTTAGATTCTGAGATAATGACTTGAACCAAATTGGAGTAAGTTGCAGTTGTAATGCTTCCGAAATAAACTCACGACTTGAAACGAGACCTTAAATTGTAAATTCCTAAAATTCGAGCACTTGGACCAAAACGAATATTAGGATTTGAGTTCTAATTTGAGCTTGTTGAAGAACAAAAGTATCGAATTTCCGTAACACACTTAACAAAGGTTGGGTACTTGGATGCTCTCACGCGTCAATAATAACCATAATCCACATGAACATGACTTTAAGGATTTCTCGTACTCGGATGTTACAACCTTAGTAAATTCACCAATTATACCCATATACAGTGCACCAAATCAAATCTAATGTGATACGCGTTAAATTCTTCACTACAAACCAAATAATACCACTCGTTTAAATTGCAACCGCTAGATTCACAACTCAACGAACGATCCTCAAATTTGAATCCAAAATATCTTGCACTACAAATGCCTCAATTATCATGAGCCCGTGATCTCAATTCCTGTATGAATCTTGTCTTGACAAACCTTCCTGGATAAGGAGAAAAACTTAAGAGGGACCAAAAATCTTGATTTTAACGGGGGCTAATCATAAAAAATCCGCCAGAGACGTCCTTAAAGCAAAATAAACCTGCACACACTCGTTAGTCGCACATAAAAGTAAAAAGATAAAACGTAAGAAAACACACAGGAAGTTGGAATCTGAAGGTCAAAAATTAGGGTGTGACAAGCGTGTCAACCATTCCTTTATTTAGGAGACAATTGAAAAACTTAACTTCACCATACTGGATTTGGTAATCGCCGTGAATGACAGTGCCACAAAACCCTCATGGATGACTCTGTTATGGCATATATTGAGGCCAAAATGTTTCAAACACATCTTGCCAAGTACAACCTAATAAAGAAAAGAGCATGTCCATATTCGATCGTAGGAAGAAATCTATAGAGAATAGACATGTGTGCCCCCTTATTAAAATGTATGGAGGGAGAGAAAGTCATATACGTCCTCAGTGAAGTCCAAGAAGGTATACCTGGGAAAGATCTAGGAGGAAGAGCCTTTACTTAAAAAGTCCATAGGGCTAGATACTATTGGCCTTCAATAGGTCAAGATGCCAAAAATTACATCAAGAAGTTCAAACAATGTTATAAACATGGGGACATTCATATATCCCCTCCATTTGAGCTCAACATGTTAACTATGCCATAACCACTGTCCCAATTAAGCATGAATATAATTTTCTCTTTCCCATTGGCTCTAGGGAAACTAAAGATTCTAATTGTAGCTATAGACTATTTCACTAAATGGATCAAAGTAAAAGCCCTGACAATGATCACAACAATACATATTCATTAATTCTTCAAGTAGAGCGTCCTAGAAAGGCATCACATTCCCCAAACCATTATCACAAAAAATGAAACCTAATTTACTAATAATAATCTAAATAATATCTTTGAGGATCTTGGGGTTATGCATCATTTCATATTGATAGAACACCTCTAGGCCAACACACAAGTTGGAGCCTCCAACATGGTACTACCAAGAGGAATGAAGATAAGACTCAAGGAATCTAAAAGAAACTAGGTTAAGGTGCTCCCACATATTCTCTGGGTGTACCATATTATGCCTCATTCAACAATCTATGAAACACATTCCAGGCTCACCTCTAACACCGAGTTATCATTCTTGTTGAGGTAAAAGAACTTAGTTAAAGGACGATACACCCATTACAAGGAGAATACAAATCATAAACAATCAGGGATGAGTTGGACTTATTAGACAAGAAAAGATAATTCGTCACCCTCACGAGAGCCTATGTTAAATATGCCACCAAGTCCAAGTACAACAAGAAGTCAAGCCAAAATTCTTCCAACTAGGCGATCTTGTGCTTCAAAGGGCAACTTTGGAGGAAGAAATTCCATTGGGGGAAGCTTGCTCATAATTGTGAAGGGTCGTATGGTATTTGGTCTAGCACGGGAAAGTGAGCTTACACCATCAAGACTCTCCATGGAAAACTTATCCTAAGAACCTAAAGTGATGCTAAAATGAAACTCTATTACACCTAAGCTTTTCCCTTGTTTTAAATTTAGAATTCTTATGAAAAATCAATGAATGTAACACTTTGCTGAGAAGTTTAATGCATAAGATTTTCACCAAGTTTTAGTAGCATCATCACTATTCTTTGATAACAAGGAAAATGTTTAATACTAACACCAACGATAGCACCAATCTTCAAAATAAAAGAATAAGAGATTGCGATGAACGTCTAAATACATTACAAGAAACTAAAGTGGAACACTACACTAGGAATACCCCCTCTTGGTAGCTATACACTTTAAAGCATAAGCGGTGAAGCTATGCTCACGTCGTCCTTGAACCAATTTCTCACCCCGATGTATGGAATGGAAACTGACCCTTGATTGGGCTCGATCCCAAGAGACGTAAAATACTAAAAAGACTGACTTCCTAGAACGCTCACAATGAATGATGGGGACAACCATCCCCTAAATAGAGAAATTGATGTTGATAATGAAGGCGTAATACCATGGAGAATGATGAAACACAATCACTCATATATATTTTCATAAAACAAGATCAAAGGTCAATACAGTACAAGATGATAACAAACCAAGTAAAGAAAGCCAACATGACTGCATAATGAAACAAAAATGCAGAAGTAATGCCTAGGATGCCGAAACTTTAATGAGGGAGATCACGTTCCCCTTAATGAACTCTGGCTCAACATTGGTTTTATCTCCCGAGATATTCAATCTAGGATAAAATAGTTCCTTTAAGTTAAAAGGATTATCAAATGAGAACATGGATGCCAACATGGACAACTTTATTAGACTCATTGTGCCAAAAGTCTTTCTCTTACTCCCTCTTCTTCAATTTCCTTCAAATTTTTAAACTCTTCCAAGTGAGACTTCTTCACCTATTTCAAAGAAGTCTTCACATCTTCCTCCATTTTGTAAGCAGATTTAAGCAAAAGTATCCTTAGTTTCAAATAAAGAAGTCTGTGTGGATTCATGTGTTTGTAGGTGTATTCAAAAAGTGATACAAGATGATAAAATCATGGATAGAAAGACTCAAGAAGCCACTTATTATCCTTACTAATAAAATGGTTTTGATTATGACAAAGGGCAATAAGTATACTCTCAGGGGGAGTAGATTGTACTATCTACTCATGTGAAGGGGAGTTTAACCACTCCAAATTTATCTACCTGCTTTTTCTTTTAACCACCTCCTAGAGAGATTTGTTGTCATCCTAAAAAATGGGTAGCATGTGAGTCCATGTGCTTGCGGGTATAGTCAAAAAGTGATCCAAGATGACAAACTCATGGATAGCAAGACTCAAGAAATAATTACTGAGATTTGATGATAACATGGTTTAGATTATGACAAAACTCGAAGGAGAACCATAACATGATATGTTTTGATGATAATAACGCATGAAGACAAGAAATTAATAAAGCTAGCTCAAGCGATCAAAGATACACAAGGTGGTCGATTAAGATCAAGCTATCCTTCTGAATCAAACTAAAGTTAGCTCAAATGGAAAATTAGGGTTTATGATCACTAGTGATATCTTTACAAATCTCTGATGATGGTGATTAACTTAAAGGTATCTCAAGCCTCATCCAATAGAAGATTAAAGGTTCAAGTGAAATGTTTATATTATTAGCATATGTGGCAAAGGGACTTAAAGATTTAGAGCGTGAAAGAGAGGAAGTGTGAAAGCTCGCGTGATAATGTTTTTCTGAGTGATTAGTGTATTGTAAAGAGAATAGGGAATTTATGTAAGTATTATGGCTAAATCACACACACACACACACACACACACACACACACACACACACACACACACACACACGCGCGCGCGCGCATGCACACACACACACGCACCTGCACGTGTGCGCATGCACACACACAAATAAGTATTTTGATGCATCTCCTATTTTAATTAAAATCGACAAGAATATTATTTAGAGCCTAGCCAATTGATTAGGTAATTGTTCAATTAATTGGAAGAATTTTTGCAACTGTCTAATCGATTAGATACTTGCCCTAATCGATCAGTTAATAAATGATTGCGTCTATAATCGATTGTGACAATCTCTTAATGATTGGTAACATCTCTCTATAATTTTTTTTTTCAATTTGTTCATAAATAATCTATTATTTACACTACCTAATGGATTAGCTAATTTATTAGGTCAATTAATTGGCACATGAATTACTTACAAAACTACGCCATTTCTTGACCTATAAATAGATAGGGTTTTATCATTTCAAATCATCTAGAAAAGGTGGAAAAACTCACTTTTCCTTTCCCTCATAACCTCTATAAATCATTTCTGTTGGATTTATTTATTCAACGTCATCGATGTAATTCAATGGGCATAACATCCCAACCCATGGCACCTAGGATGGGATATGTGGGCTAGGTGCATCCTCTATGGCCTCTATACTATAACAAAGTATAGTTGTGCCCTCACTAACGGTAATTTCTTTTAACTCAGTGGTAGGCGCTTGATCCAATAATTGGTATCATAGAAAGGTCACGGGTTCGAATTCCCCCGTCTGTCGTTGGGAGGAGATTGTTGAATTTATTTATCCAACAATACCATTGTGACTCAATGGGCTTAACATCTCAACCCATGGCACCTAGGATGGGTTAGATGGGCTACGTATAACCATGCAGGCTCTATAATATAAGAAAATATAGTTGCACCCTCACTAACAAGTAACAACAATTTATTTTGGCAAAGTGATAGGCACTTGATCCAAAAAATTTATGCTTTTTCACATATTTTAGCCATAGTGATTTGTGAGTGTTCTTGAGTTTAGTGAGGATTTTTTTTTTCCGGGTGAGAGCTTTATTGTAAATTTATCAAGAGTAGTATTTTCTCTTGAGTAAATAATTCTTCCTTAGGAAGTGATTATTTTGGTTTTGAGCCAAACCATTATAAAAGCTCTTTGGGGAATTAGAATAAGTCTGCATTTAGTCAGTGAGTTTATTTAATGAAGAAAAGCTCTCTTTTGGGTTCATGAAGAATAACTAGTGAAAAATATTCACAACAATTCTTGAGCTAAGCCTAGTTAAAAGCTCTGTTGGTTCGAAATCTTCATGGTATAAAATTTCACTCGGTTTCTGACTTCAGCCCATGTAAAAGCCTAGTAGGTTTAAGTTTAGTACGATAAAAATCTAGGTTCAGTTCATGGTTAGCCAATGTAAAAACTAGATTTGATTATGAGGATATTCAACTCAAAACTCCACCTTGGATCGAGATCAACTTATTCAAAATCCATGCTAAGTGAGACGACTAACCGTTTCAAGCCTATTTATTGTTTGGTGAGAAGACAAACCACTTCAAGCCTGCTTGTTATCTAGATAGAAGTCTGCCTAGAACTTCATTTCCTTGTATAAGTAGGTTAGTGGGCTTAAGCTTCTAAAATCTCTCAAGTATTAATGGATACTCTCAAGATAAATTCTTGGGGAGAGGAGTAGGTCACTTCTTTAGACCAAACCTATATAAAATTCTAGTGTTGTTTTGTCTTACCCTATCTCTTTTAATTTTTTCTTAACTTCTTTACCTTGAATTTCTGTTGCATATTCAAACATTTTTATAAAATATTTTCAAACTCTGATTTTGAAAATAATTTTTGTTTAAACCAAGGATTTTCAAACCTACATAGTAAACTCCCCCTCTTATGTATGGAGTCACATATTCAACAAGTAACATCAGCGCCTAACTCTTGTTTAAATACTAATAGTCTCAGAAGGAAGATGACTTCCAACATTGCTTTTAATAAGAGGACTTTCTTTAACACACATCCACCACTGAATGGTGATAGGTTTCAATTGTGGAAAGCTAGATTTAAAATATACATTCAAAGTTTTAATCTTGAATTGTGAGAAACTATGATAAAGGGGATGTTTATCCATACTCACCATGTTAATGGTGAAGTAGTAGATAAGTTGAATTTTGTTTGAACCACAGAAAAAAAGAAAAAGTTTGAAATTGATTTCAAAATTAAAAATTTCTTAGTTATGTCCTTAGATGAAAATCAATTTTTCTATGTCCATACTTATAATTCCTCCAAGGAAATGTAGGACACTCTTGAAATGATATATAGAGTTTCTCTAAGCATTAAACAAGAGAGAATGAACACACGAGGCGAAGAAGGTGAATACTTCTTTCATAAATGTGTTTCAACATTTATAAAGTTTTGAAATAATGTTAGAACTTTTGTCACGAACAAATATCTAAGAATTACAAATTAGAATCAGAAACTTGATCCAATCCTTAAATCAATAGACGATAATGCTTTTAATTTACAGGAAAAGTCCAAGAAGGTAGAAATCTCCGAGAAATTGAATGTGTTGATTCAAATGTTAAAGGATGAATGCATGAGCTCAAGCTTATAAGAATCTATTAAAACTTCATTAACGAACTCATGCAAAGAAAAATCAACCCCACTAATCTCCTTTGAAAGAATAGTCTTTGTTGTTGAACGGTCCTCAGAAGATTCAACATCAAATGTAGGAACTTCATCAAGAAGAGAATATGAAGAAAAAGTCTCATCCAATGGAATTTTCAAAAGAAGGAAGGAGAACAAAGTCTCAATAAACAATACACTGAGAGACTCAACATCAAGGAGAAATGTCGAAGAATCAACCTTTGACAGAACCTTTGAAGAATCTTCTTAGAGCGAAAAAAGATGAAATTTGGGTAAAAGCATCATACGAAGAAGATGACCATGAGGTAACAAAGTTATCATACAAGTAATTGTTTAAATTAAATGCTTAGTTAATCAAAGAAAATGATAATATTAAGAGTGTAACTTAGATATTAAATATTCTCTTGGGTTTCAAGAAAATAGCAATGTAACTCTTAAGTATGAAATAACTAATATTAGAAACTAAGTTGGAACATGTGAGATTTCTGTCTTAATGAAAAAGGAGGTAAAATATTTTCATTAAACCCAAAGTAAATTTACAAAATTTACTAAGGGAAAAATAAAACCTTGACTTGATTTTATCTAGTCAAAGACCTTCCTTGAATAAAACCGGATTAGAGTTTAAATGTAATAGAACACATACTAAATGGTCTAATAAGAAGAAAATTAATCACCTTGTCTATAAATATTCTAACTACAATAGATTTGGCCACTCAAAGCCTTTTTTTTAAAATAAATTAAGAGGTTTAAAGGTAGTAACCCTAGACCTCTTAGAACTGGTAACACACCAGGACCCAAGAAAATTTGGGTACCAAAGGTGAAAACCTAGTGTATTTTACAGGGATGCTTTGCAACATCAATGAATCCATAGTACTTATTAAGTGAAGTTGGGAAAAGCAAAGTGTATACCTTTGAGTATACAACAATGTTTAATACTTATGATACAATAATGTTTGTTGATGGTGTGTATCAATAATCTTGATCAAATCAAATGTTCATTAAGGCTGATCTCAACATTTAGGATCTATGATGATCAACCAACTCTACTACACAATGATTCATAGAGAAGGACGTATGAAAATATAGTGTCGTTCCCTCGAAAGGGGTAGGTTTTAGGTGGTACACTTTTTAAAGGTTAAATGATAGAAAAACTCTGATTCACCCTCTAAATAAGTAGTTTTCTATTTTCTCATCATGTAAAATTATTCTCACTAATAAAATATATGAGCGTTTTAACATTTGTCAATAAAAAGGTGCAAACAGAATAAGTAAGGGTGCAAAAAAAGTATGCCAAAGTCAAAATTCAAACCAAGGCCCAAAAGAACTAAGGAGGCCTAAAAAAAGAATCTAACTAATTAGCTAATCGATTACACAACTTACGTATTTTAAATTTCAGATAAAATCAGATTGAACCTTCGCCTATAAAAAAACAAATCAATACATTAATGAGTAGTGCACAAGATCTTTAATATCATCATTACCTAACCGATTAGGGAAAAAGTCTAATTTATTAGATGGTCTCTTGTGGAATGATTTTCTTTTCATATTTTTAAGGCCAACTTTTCAATGATTTTGTGATACTTTGGCATGCTCAAACCTTCAAAAGGAATGCTATGAATAGGTAACTTTATTCCCTTCTTTTGCGTCTCCTTATTTTTTTTCTTTTCTTCTTATGTGTGTGTGTGTGTGTGTGTGTGTGTGTGTGTGAATATTACTCTAGAATTCCATTGTCATCAGCATGAAGGTGAGAAAAACACAAGAAGGAAGATTGAATTGTGTTCTCTTTTCTCCAAATTTTTGAACTTTTTCTTCCGAATGAACTTAATCAGTCTGAACCTCCAGTTCATAGTTTGAATCAGAGTTATTCAAAGTCTGAACTTTTAAGCATATTTATTAGATTCTACAACAAAATCTGACTTAGAGGTAAATAAAAGATAGCAATGAAATATTGTTCAGAAGCAAGTAAAGTAAAGCAGGAGACACAAGCAGTTATCCCAGTTCCTCTCATAACCTGAGAGTATTCCAGTCCCCTTGCACTTCCAAGGGCTTTCCACTATAACCAAATATGATTATAAATTCTCAAGCACACAAGAAAGAGACTTCCAAATTCTCAAGCACACAAACAAGAGACTTCCTTTGCTCAAACACACAAGTAAGAAATTGCTTTGCTCAAGCACACAAGTAAGAGAATTCCTTTGCTCAAGCCCTCAAGTAAGAGACTTCTTTTCTCAAACACACAAGCAAGAGACTTTAAATTCTCAAGCGCTAAAGCAAGCGACTTATGTCTCTAAACAAAGTGCTGAGATTTGGGTAACAATTACACTTGATATGCAATCAGAGGTGTAGACAGAATACAACTTAGAAATATTTTAAGACTTAAGAACTTCTAAAAATATACATAACTTTAAGGTGTTTTAAGTCTAAATTTTTTTACATAGTAGCTTGTATTTTATTGTCAAGTTTTAGAGTCTGTAGCAGTGTTGTATCAAAGCTTGGTAGTTTTCTTCTTCAGGTCTGCAACTCCTTTTATAGAGAGGAGAAAAAGAGACGTTGAATACTTTCACCAAAAGGTTGGCTAGTTTTGTACTTGATTAGACACATAAACACAACACCTTTCTGCAAGAGGAATCATTTGTTGAAGCTCAGACACCCAAGAGAGATATTTTTCCTTAAGTCTACACGTAATCAAAAGTTCTGAGTCTACTAGAGTTGCCTTAGTTGAAGAGCTTCTGCTTATGAGGGTAACATTCTTCAGACTTCACTTTCAGAGGCTAATCACATCAGATTCCACTTCTTGGCTTCTGAAGCTTCAGAGTCTGGGTCACCAGAGGCTGCATTTTTTTTAGAGTTGAATTCTTCAAAGTCAAGATCTTGTCTCAGAACCAGAGTCTTTAGAAGTGGTCTTCAGAGTCAGAGTCTAATATTCATATGTAGATTCCTTAAGCATTTCTTCATTTGTTCTTAAACATATAATCCTGCATACTCAAAATAGATGTTAGAAAGCCAAATTGTTCTTTAAATACTTTGTTATCATAAAAACCAAGGGATATGGTGTTAACCAATTTTGTTCCAACACATCATCATCATCATCACCATCGTGATCCCTAGGAGGTTAAGATTTGTCTATCCCGCTAGTCTCCTCAATAATTAATTTTCATCTCAACAACAAGAAGGAATATTCTTTCAAGACTTTTCAAATAAATCCGTCTTAGGAATTTACACTTTGGACGTTGGAATATTTCAATAATGTGAATTCTTCAAGATCTTTGAAGATTTAAGTTAACAACATTCATCTACATCCGTCCAAGAAAAGTGTATCCATCCTTAATCAAGATGTTATTTTCAAGTCTCTACTTTACTAATGGATTAATATACTATGAAGTAAGAAAACAAAATATATCTTTACCTTTGGAAGATTTTGTGAACATTTTGGATCTTCCCCATGATGCACCTTTGTTTAAGTTAGATGAACAAGGTGACAACTTCAACTACAAGAACGTTGCTTCCTCATTTCTAATTAATCCAAAACCTTTGGTATTCAATACATTCACTATAGGCTTTGTGTGATTGGACATTCTTCTGATTCATTATATGGATAATCATATACTCTTTCCAAGAAAAAGCAACTTCAATCAGTTAACTAGGTCTGATGTTGCCACTGTGGGGATGATTGCAAACAAAGTTGAAACAAATGTGAAAGTGAAGTGATACAATATATGTTTTGAAGAAAAAGGAAAGGAATATGCTTCCCATATGGTTCTCTAGTCACAAAAATAATGGAACACATCGGTTTCAACCTTAAAGGAGAAGATTACATGGAAGATGTGACAAAGATAAGAGAAGCAGAACTCTGAATGATGTGGTTCAAAATTATTAATAGGAAAATAATTTTAAAACCTCCAAAGGAAAGAAAAAGAGGATTAGAATATCAAGATCAAGAATCACCCATGAATCTAGAAGATTTTGACTATGACATCCCCGAAATGCTCTTGTAGAAGAATTAGTTAAGGACATAATCAAGAGACTAAAGAGGACAAATTTAAATATCAACTTCTTGGCTTTTAACTTTTCAAAATACTTAAGACATTATCCTCCAGGGATGTTCAACGATAATGATGTTGAGGTTAGTGAGGAGTAGCCTCACTTATGCGTCTCTTAGCTTTTAAATGTGTTAAAATTTTTGTCTTTCTCCCGTTTTTTAAATTCTCGCAATTTCCTGCTTTTTGTAATATGAATTCTAGTATTTTGAATTGATAATGTAATGTTTTTCCTTCCTTAGTAATATTTTCGACTTATGTGAAAAATTCGAGTGCATATTTACAATTTTGTCTAACATTTTTATCTGCCTTTTTATCATGACAAATGGGAAGAAGTATACTATCAAAAGGGGTATTGTATACTCTCTACTCATGTGAGATGGATTTATCCAATTCAAAATTTATCTACCTGCTTTTTTTACCACCTCACTGATAGATGTGTTGTCATCATCAAAGGGGGGAAGGGTATGGATGCATGTGCTTGCACGTATAATCAAGAAGTGATACAAGATAATAAAACTCATGGATATCAAGACTCAAGAATTAATTGATTAACATTGATGATAACATGGTTTTGATTATGACAATGGGGGAGAAGTATACTCTCAAGGGGAGTATAGTATACTTTCTACTCATATGAGGGGGAGTTTAACCACTCTAAATGTTTTCTATTTACTTTTTCTTTTACCACCTCCCTAAAATATGCATTGTCATCATCAAAAGGGGGGAGAATATTTATTCATGTATGTGCTTGCAGGTATTATCAATAAGTGGTCCAAGATGATAAATTTCATTGATAGCAGACTCGTGAAGCAACTAGTTAGCCTTGGTGATAACATGGTTTTGACGATGGCAACACATGAAGAAGATGTTAGACATATGACTTCACATATAAGAGAAGGTGAATTGTGGGTTTCAGAAAATCATGGTTTTGAAAAACTTTTGGAATTAAAATTAGAGTTTAAAAATATTTGGAAATTTGTTTTAATATTTTGCAACGGAAAAATATAATTATAGAAAGCATAATGCGGAAAATAAAGAGTTAAGGGAAAAGAGAGAACACCTAAAGTTATAGAGGTTCGGTCAAACAAACAAAAAGACAAACTCTTATCCCTAAGAATTGATCTTGAGAGTATCTAATAAACTTGAGAGCTTTTAGTAGGTTATACACACAATCTTCCTTATACAAGGAAAAATGAATTTTAATGCTAACTTCCAACCAAACATCAAACTATGGAGTGAAGCAGTAAGTCTTCCTTCCAAATGGAGGATAGAAGTAGTTAGTCTCCTTTCTATAAGAATCTTGGAAGGGTTAGTCTTCAAACTTCTAAACAAACCTTAGAAGCTTTTAACACTAGGATGAGCTCACAAACCTAAACCTTAGTTTTATATTGCGCTAACCAATAAACAGTGAGATTTTAATATCGAGCTAATCTCAAACCTAAACAAGCTCTTAATAGTGGACTAAGATTTAACATAAACTTGGTTTTACAATGTGTTGACTAAGAACTTATGAGATTTTAATATTCGGCTAATCTCAAACCTAAACACGCTTTTAATACCAGGCTAAGATTTAACCTTGACTTGGTTTTACCATGGGCTAACCAAGAACCTATGAAATATTTTATTATTGTCTGAGCTTATGAACCTAAACAAGGGTTTGATCACAAAATCCCCAAATCAAACGTTTTTTTACGGGTTTAGCTTATAACCTAAATAAATAATCCCTAATAGCATTAAAAGTTCAACCAAGGTATAAACAAGAGTTCCTTGGTGAACTTACAAATATACCCTTCTAGAATTATAGATTCCTCACTGGCAAAAAGACTTTCTCGAAAAACTCTTTGGTTAAATCATTAGTGAGAGAAAGTAAAAAAAGAAAAAGTTTAGAGAGAGAGAGAGGTGTGAAATAAAACACGATTCTGGATGATTTGAAATGAGAGAATGGACCTCTATTTATAGGCTAGAGGTCTGCTAAAAAATAAAATAGTTTTTAATGCATTTTATGACTTGCTAATCGATTGGTAACATGCACCAATTGATTGGTGGCCTAAGATCTAATCAATTATTAAGTTAAAATGGTAAGGAAATATATCAAGCCATTCCCAACCATTAAGATGTTATCCTAATCATTTAGGGCACATTTTTAAACTCTCCCAATCGATTGGGATAAGGTGCCAATTGATTGGCATAGATAAAAAATTTCCTAGAGGTTTTTAGACAACTTCCAACTTATCTAGTACAACCTTAAGACATTTTTGAAAATTTTTTCTTGAGAAAAGTTTATTTAAAAGATATTTTCATGTGTGTTTGATTTTGCCATGCACTTTTACGAGAACATCTTTATGCTTTACAAAGTATTCACTCCGACTAATCGAGGTAGGGTTATCTTGTACTTTAAGACTTTGTCAGATGCATTATTTCTTGTAGACACTTGCTTGAGTTTACTTGATATGACACTTGAGTCATGTTATATTTGATTTCCATCATTGGATAGTCAAGTCCATCAAACTTTAATACATTGGTTTGCATCTTTAACTGCTTAACCTCTTATGCTAGACTTATTATTAAGGACTAGTTGTCATCATTAGACATTAATTATCATCATCAAAATTTATTTTCCTTGTTAAAGGCATATTACCTGCAAAATAATGTTCCACATTTTCTCCCTTTTTAATGATGACAACACATCTCTTAAGGAAGGTGATAAAAGAAATAACACATATGTGTTTGGAGTAATTGAACCCCCCTTGAGTTAAATAAAGAGTATACTCTACTCCTCCTGAGAGTATACTTCTCCTCATTTGTTTAGATAAAAATAGAGGGTAAAGATGTAATGCAAAAAATTTATATATGCAAACATAGGAAAATAAACATTTTAGGAAAGTGAAAAACATAAGCGACTACAAAACAATTAGTTTATCTCATCATATTCATCATCCCAGCTTAAAGCCCATAGTGAAATGAGTTTTCTTCTATTCGTTATTTCAATGATCTTGTTAATCTTAGCATTCATTCCCCTTTACTCATCTTGGATTTCATTTAGGATATTTGAGGAGGATGGAGGAAGGTTATTATTTCTTTGCTTTCTTGCTCTTCTTGGCGGTAGTGGAACTAGTTCACTCCCTTAAATAGAAAATCCCATTTTTCTTATGATAACTTGTCCTATTTTTGTGTGCATGAATTATGGTTCTTCCTCTCCGAATTCATATCTGGTGTAGTTCAGAGTTTTTATGATCAGTTCGATATAGGGTAGAGTGATTTTTCTAATTTTGCTATCCAACATGTGGTGAAGTACTGCATCTGCCCAATTTTTCTCAACTTAATTTTCTAAAAACCAAAATGCAGGTATGTATGATTTTTGGATGGTTCTATAGTTTCTTTTCCTTGAGAAAAGTACATGATTTATTGTGTAGTGAATCAATCTACTATTTGGGCGTATGAGGCCGATAGTGAAGGGAGACAAGATTTCAAAAGAAGGATTAATGAGAAGAGTGTGAGAATGAATGTCATAATTAAATGCATTACCTTTAACTTAAATTAGATAATAATATTTCTCAATGAAAGGTATGCCACAAATACGAGCAAAAGTCTTCAAGGGAGAGAGTGATAGGGTGTTTCTTGACTTCTGATTTGATGATGTCGTCTTTCTTGGAAAAATTTGCATAGAACATTCTTACAATTCTGGGTACCTCTCTTAAGTTTTTTCAAACATGAATTTCTTCAAGCCGGCAAAGTGGAAGGCTTCTATGAAAGATCAGTTCTTGAAGAGATCATCATTAAGTAGTGAGAGACATAAAGTTCTCTATCAACATAATACATGTTGAAGTTGTTCTCTTAAGCTAGTGTGGAGAATTATTTGGAGAAGTAGGATGATAAAGGTTTGGAGGATTGGGTTCTTTTTGAGGCTATTTGAGGTGATGATGGATGATTGAGAGGGCTGGAGTGTTTCTAATACAATTCACAAGTGAAAGAATGATGAGATGAGAAGAATGAGAACATTACATTTATATATAGGTTCTTCCTAATCGATCAGAAAAATGTAATATTCTATTGGAAACATTAAGTTTTGTGAGCTAGTCATTGTAAATAGTCATTGTATTAATAACCCATCAAACTAGTTGTTGTGATGAGCTCCAACATTCATGTTTCTGATTTTTGATATGATCCAATAGACTTAACCATAGTTACAATCAATTAACTGGCCCATTTTTAGCATATCGTGTTTTGGGCTTTGTGTAGTGCACCCTTTCTTGGCCTTATTTCTGCCTCCTTTATAAAATCACTTGAAACACTCATCTTTTGGGTTAGAAATAATATTTATTGAGATGAGCAAAATTGAATTCACAATTTTTAAGGATTAATCAGAGTTATATGATTAATTTTAACCTTAAAAAGTCTATACCTCTTTTATCAAGATATCTTGATAAACGCTTAGCTTAAATAGAAACACCATTTATATTATGGTGTATCCTTATCTACATATCATTGGATACGACAGTTGGTATAACCAATAAAATGAATAAGCCCATTATAGAAATATCCTTTCAACTGATCATTAAGGATCATAGATCTTGAGTATTCTTAAGAACACTTTGATCATAGTGATTGATATTTTCCATCATATTTCATCCTTGTATCAAAGACATGATAAAATTTGTATACTTAGAAGTATACTCTTGCTTTGTACAACTTCATTGATAATCGTTTAGAACTTTGAGCTTCAAGGCATACCTACAAAAAACTAAGGTTTCACCTTTGTTACCACATCGTTTTGGGTCCAAATGCATTAGTTCCATAAGATCTAAGGTTAGATATTTTAGTTTATCAAAACAAAAAAGGTTCTAAATGACAAACTCCATTAGAGTGTGAGCATTTTAAAACTGGACACACCTTTTTTTGTTTGTGATTTACATCTTTACTAGGTATCTTATCCTTTTTTACTCCTAGTTTATTCTTGTTTAAGGAATGCTTTTGACTCTATAAGATCAAGTAAAGCTTTTTAACTTGGGTTAACTCACCTAGGATTTCATGCAAATCATCGAATTCCTTTTTCAGAGAGACATAAGTCTCACATGTTTCTCTTGAATTTTTAATATTATTTATTTATATATTGAATGATTTATTTATTTCTTCAAGAGACTTTAAAAACTACTTAATATCTTAATTGTATTCTTTTAGTCTATCATTTCTTTAATTAGCTGAACACGCATTCTAAATAATTGTTCATAAGATGGTTTAGTTGCTTGAACAGTATCTACCTCGTAGGTTACCTTTAAAAACTTCGTCTTCTTCGTTGGAAGAAGATTTATTTATATTTCTCTCCAATTTTGATGTCTCTCTTCCTCTTCTTTGTTAGAATATTGAAGAAACTTTTCTTCTTCTTCCCCATTTCTTGAACAAGAGGTTCCTTCATTTGATGTTAATTTTTTTGAAGATCCTTCAACTACTGAATATGTTGTCGTGACACAAAAAAATACCCGAGCGTGCTAACACTCAAAATCAACTACAGATTTGACACAAAGTATTATTATTAAAGGGAAACACCGATAAAATCCTTAAAGAACAAAAACATGGTCGTCAGAACTAGTTTCAGGTTTGGGAGTCAATTATGCGAGGAGAAAGTATTAGCATCCCTCACATCCGTTGTACTCAATGGAAATCTTCTAATTAGCTTAAAGATGTTTACAATTCTCTGTTTAAAAGGAATTTTATATAAAAGGGGGAAATTTTAGTGTTTTATTATTGTGTCTAGCGAGATGTTGAATCCCGCTCATATGTATCCTCGGATGTGATGGGGAGCTCAAGCCTACGTAGTTATTTGTTATAAAATATTTGTGTGTTGGTTATTTTTAGAGAATAATGTTTAAACAACATTTGAGCGGTTAAACATCTGCTTGTATGCTCGCACTATGGAGGTTGAAGCATATTTTGTATTCCGCGTTAAAATGAGCAAACATTATCCTTTTTATGAAAAGTCTACTTTAAGGGAAAAAAGATTATTTGATGAGTTAAGGTTATTTCTAGGTGCGGAGGATGAATAACCGATTCAGGTAAAGCGTGCGTTAAGCCTTCGATTGTTCAAAAAAAAGATGAGCGTGCATTCACCCATTCCTCCTATGTTTATTGTGAAATTTTTTGCAGCGGATGAGTAATCTTTTAGACGAAGCATGCGTTAAGCCCTCAATTATTCGACAAACAGGTGAATGTGTATTCACACATTCCTCTCTATTTAATTAGAGGTATGTTAAGGAAAATTTCATTTAAGAAAGAAATAAAAAGTAATTTTGCATTTACGAACTTTTTTTATATTTTATAAATAATTAAATGAACATAACACTTGGATTAAAATTAACTAAGACTAAATAAAACTAAACAAAATAAACTTTTTTAAACTAAAGTAAATAAAATAAATAAATTAAATAAATCCAAGGGGTGCCAAAGGAATTAGGGCGGTGATAATATAAGAGAAGTAGGGTTCAAATGATCCAAAAATCTCAACACAAATAAACTAGGGGGGTGTGTGGAGAGTAAATGGACGGTGTTATAGGGTCCAATTGACCCAACGTTAAACAACCCTAATTAATCTTTTAAAATAAATCAAAATAATACTTACAAAACAAATAAAAATAAAAAAAAGTAAACCAACATTATAAATAAAAAAAACAAAAAATACTAATAAATAAACTGATCACATATAGAGAGTCATTATCCTCTTATTCTTCAAACGTACCTACACCATTTTCTTCTTTCACTTTCCTTCCTCCATGGCAGATCTATGAGGTGGAGCGATTCATGATATTGCCGGTTGGTCTTCTTTTTCACTCTTTTTTGTTTTTTTTTGTGTGTTTATGGTGTGTGTTGTTGTTACATGGAGAAAAATGTTGAAAGTGTTGGTTTATGAAGAAGAAAGGTGAGATTGAAGGTTGACGGGGAAAATGATTTCTTGAAATATGATGTGATAATATGCTCTTTGCAAGATACATGAGAGAGAGAGAGAGAGAGAGAGAGAGAGAGAGAGGTTTATTGTGTCTATTGTGTGAAAATTATACACCTATTTATACTAATTTTCAAGTTAACATAAAAGGAAAACAAGTCACAGTGACAAATCACGATCAATTAAAAACAAGAGTGAAAAATTGTGGGCAATTAAAAACAAGTATGACACATTGCAACCCTTTCAAACAAGTATGACACATTGTGACTAAATAGAAACAAGGATGACAAATTGCGACCAATTAGAAACAAGGATGACAAATTGGGAAAGATTATGTACATTATGATTTTTCATATTTTTTTGTGATTTTTTAATTATTTTGTTATTAAAAGTGAATAAAAAAATTAATAATTAAAAAATACCTATTTAAAAAATACAAAAACAATACTAAAATACTCCACACAAAAAATAAACATTTGACTTTTTGTTGACATTTTAAATAAAAACATGAATAAATAATAATAATACCTATTTTTTTTTATATATTTCGAATTGGGCCTAAAAATGAAAACAAACGTAAATGCTTGTCATACACCCAAAAAGTAAAATAGTAAAATGTTGGAAAAGTTTAGGGTACGACATATGTCTTTTCCAAGGATTCCACCAGAGTTATATGATAGGAGTATGGTGAAATTGATGATTCTACGATTTTTGTTTCTTCATATTTGAGCAATTGAAATACTTCATTCATTTTGTCTATAATTTCCTTCTTAAATTTATTGATTTTTCCTGAAATTCATGAAGGCTTCCATCTTTTGATTTAAGGATTGGGTTAGATTTCCAATTCTTAACTTAGACATTGGTTAGTGACGAAAGTTCCAATATAATTTCTAACATTTCTAAACTTTGAAAGACATTTAAAAGTGATATCTTCCTCTTTTTCACCTCATGTGTTCACCTTCTCTTGTTCGATACTTGGAGATATTCCATATGTTATATATAAATATCTCACATTTCCTTGGCACTTTTACAGTGACGAACATAGTAAAGTTTATTATCATCTAAAGACATTGTTATAAAGCGCTTGGTTTTAAAATCTATCTCAAATTTTCCCTTTTCCTATTGGGTTCAAAGAAAATCGGGTTTATCTAATACTTCATCATTTACTTGATGAGTATGGATAAACTAGCCATTGCTTATTGTCTCCCATAATTCATAACTAATACTTTGAACTAAAATTCAAAACATAACTTTCCATATTTCAAAACTAATACTATTGAAAGGTAGATGTGTATTTAGACAGGTTCTCTTGTCAAAAGTCATCTTCCTTCAGAGGCAGATAGTTTTTAAATAAGAGTTAGGCTCTGTCGTCACTAGATGGACATGCGACTTCACACACAAGGGGGGAAGGGGTGAATTGTGTGTTTCATAAACACATGGTTTTGAAAACTAAAGTTTAAATGTCCATTGAATCATTTTAGCCTTAGGATGCATACTAATGTTTTTGAAAAGCCTTAGGCATGCCACACACATCAAAAACCAAGTTATATGTGTAAAAACAGTTGCATAGGCTGACATATACGAGCTCAGGCCGACCTATAGAAGCTTATGCTTCAATACAAGCCGACAAATACAATTACAGGTCGGCTCCCATGCATCAATATTAAACCCTATGGGTTATGTCCATAGGTCGCCTCATTCAGGCCGACCTGAACACCTTGGCAGGCCGACCTACTTCTTTCATAGGCCGACTTGTAGCCTTCTAAAACTCAAATTTTATTTTACATGTTATTGTTTCTTGCATCCTTTTTACCTATATATACATACACACTCATACATGCACCTTCTTCTAGCAAGGTTATAATGAATTACCTAAATGAAACTAGGTTACAAAGCATTCCCATCATATTCAACCTCTCTTCTATGCATACACACAATTGAACTACTCATACTCATTTTTCGATTAGGTGACCATCTAGATTAGGGTTGATAAATTCCAATAAGGTTGGTGTAACCAAGAATATTAGGTTGGAATCTTTGCGTTTTTATAATAAGAAAATCAAAGTGGGGGTTTCCTTCAAGATCGGTGGGACTTAAAGGTTTTGCACAAGATTATGTCAACACATATTCGACTAAGTGAAGTCCTTGGGGGACAAGGTGGTTTCCTTGCAAGGGAGTAACGCAAGACGGTGAATCGTGTTCGAGAATCTTGGGTTCAACAAGTGTGTACTCGAGATAATCGGAGGATTTTAGCCGCATTATTGGTGACTTGATCAAGCTTTGATCAAGGGTTTGGAGGTGGTTGAATCAGCAACGAACCACAAGGTTTATGGGATTAGAGTTCTTCACTCTTGTATAAACATTTTTGCAAAAATAAGGTTAATTGGAAGTATCTTAATTCGATTTCGGATTGAAAGATCATGTACCCATAGCGAGGCCAATTGGGCAACTATCTAAACAAACCTCCGTGTCTCTTTATCGCTTTATCTCTCTTTAATTGTTGTTCTTGTAAATTATCAATTTTGTTTTAGTTTTGATTAATTTGATTGGAAATTGTTTTCAACCTTTTTTAAAGTGTTGTTGTTGATATAATCACAATCACTTTGATTATGATTGGCTTTTAACATCAACAAAACAAATAGAATTTCCAAACATGGTCAATCACAAACAAAGTGTTCGATAAATTGTCTTTGAGTATTTTTATCGCTTTGTGTTCATTGGAAATAAGTTTTACGAGTAGCTTTGCATTTGATTGATCTACAAATTAATCTTTGTTGAACAATTTATGTTCATTATCATTCCAACAGTTTTCATTACGCATATCCGAGCTTTTTGATAGTAGGTTCGGTTAGACGATTCGATTCGGGTTGTTTCCGTTGTGCCATACATTTTTTAAAACAAATTATTGCCAAGAGTTTTTTGTTTTAAATTTATTATCTATTCACCCCTCTAGATCAAATCCTATCGTCTAACAACTGATATCAAGAGCTCTGATTAGTTCCGTGCTTGGGATTTACTCTTTAGAAGAATGGCTATCGAACCTAAGGGAATGCACATTAGAGCATAAATTTTCACCGAAAAAAATTATGCCTATTGGAAAGATCTTATGCATATTCACGTCAAATCCATTGACAAAGGTATATGGGATGCTATCTAAAATGGTCCAAATGAAATAACAATGACCAATGCGGAGGGTGTTACCATACCTAAATCGGAAGCACAATGGGATGTTAATGATTGGAAAGCAAAAAACATTCTTAAATCCTCTTTGAATGTTGATGAGTTCTATTCTATTTATCATTGTGAGGCTGCCAAAGCTATGTGGGATGCATTAGAGATTTCCCATGAGGGAACTAATGATGTCAAACAAGCTAGGGTCAACACATTAAATCAAGAGTTTGAGCTGTTCCGTATTGAGCGTGGTGAAACCTTGTGGATATGCGAAAATGGTTCACACATCTCATAAATAGATTAAATTCTCTAGGTAATCCCATTTCCAATGAACTTGCTATTAACAAAGTTTTGAGGTGTTTAGGTAGGGAATGGCAGCCCAAAGTTACTGCCATCAAGAAGGCAAATGGTCTTAATTCGCTTGATCTCACAACTTTGTTTGGTAAGCTGGAAGAGCATGAGAAAGAGCTCAATTGCTTAGAAAAATACGAAAAAATACCCTGAAAATAAAGCAAATAAAGAGAAAGGGAAAGAAAAATAAGAACAAAAGAAGTCCATAGCTCTAAAGACTTCTAGTTCAAGGCCTTCTCGTAATAAGCAAAGGGATTGTGAATCTAAAGATGACAACAAATTCGACGAAGAAGATATGAGACTGTTTATAAAGAGAGTCAACAAATACATGTTGAAAAATGGTAACAGATATCCCTATAAATACCATGACAAATCAAGCAGGTTATCAAGTTCCTCAAAAGAAGATGAGAACAAAAATGGGAAGTCTTGAAGTACTTGTTATAATTGTGGTAAACCTGGTCATTTTAAGCCGGGGTATTCTAAAACCAAGAAAGAAATAGAAAGGAGCCATCACCATTATTCTAGAAAATCTAGAAGAGATTATGTCGCTTGGGAGAGCGAAAGTGATGATAGCTCTACTTTAAGTGATGAATCGACCAAGCTTTGCTATGTGGCAAACAACAGAAAGAAAATGGTTGTAAGTCACTCTAAACTTTAAGCTTCTCATGATTTAGCCTTTTCTCAACATCAAGAGTCTTTTAAAAATCTAAAAAGACAAATCATATATGCTTTTAAAAGATTAGCTTTAAATAAACGAATTCTTTTGCATTTAGAAGCTAAGGTTTCAGAAAATGAAAAGAATATGGAAGTTCTAAGGAAATCTATGTTACATATTCTAAAGGATTAAGATGAGGATCCTAAATCTTTGTGGTTTGGTTATGAAACTTATCACACTTGGCAAAAGGAGTCAAGGACTCTTAAAACTAAATTAGATAAGGCTTTGCAACCTAAGGTTACTTTTGTTATAGATACTTCCAAATATGACTTACCATCTTATAATCCTTATCAAAGGTATAATTACGTCAAAAAGGAACCAAATAGCTAAATATTATATTCTTTTAACTTGTATTGTCACTATTGTTGTAAAAAGGGTCACACCATTGCTAAGTGCAAATTTAGGAAACTTTTTGTTCCTAACGGCGCCTTTCAATGGACGCCTAGATACAACCAAAGTTTTACTAATCCCCAAGGCCCCAATGAAGATTGGGTACCTAGCACTATTTGTTAATCATGCATGAAAATGTCTTGACTCTATGAAAGAGAGTATGAGGTCTCGTTTATGGAGCATCAAGGCACAACACGGTTACATGTCCTTATTGTTTTAATCTTTGTAACTAACAAGGCGGATTGTGTTACTAATCAGGTTAACTTGTAGTTTTTTTTTCTTTAAGTGGTAAAAGTGTGTGAATGATTACTAATGTTCTATCTGAGAAGTATCAGAAAGGTATTATGTTCAGTAATGTAGATTTATCTTCAAGAAGACATACTCAAGAGCATCGAATTGGGAATGATCAACCTAAGATGATGAAATGCGAGGAGGAGTAAGATAATCATCATGATTGAACAAGATTGAGAGTCCAACATCAAGGATAATCATCGAGTCAATCAAATATTGGATACATTATTGGTTACACTTTCAAATACTTGCACAAGAAGAAAAGTGGTAAGAGGAATTTGATCTCGATTGTGTTTTGTAGCGCGTGTTGCATTTATTTCAACTTCCGTTCAAAAGTTCTTCGTGGAATGGAAGTGCATCCTCCTTAATGTATACGGCGAGGTAATATTGTTTCAATCCTTTTTCTTGTTACATACATAAGTATTTCTTTTACATGTTTATTTCATAAATATATGTGATGAACTATATGTGTGAATTTGTGATGTGTGTTTACTTCCAAAAATGTCAATGTGATTGTTGTATGTTGCATTTTGTATTTTTATAGTATCTACTTATAATTGTCTTCATATGTCCTCTATACCTTGAACCAACTCGTGCATAAATTTTACATGATTGCATGATTCAAGCAAACAAACCATAAAAATCTATCAAATGCATGTGTTTCTCATCAAGTTAGTGCAAATGAGTCATTATTGGTCTCTACAAGTTCAAATTGAGCCACTATTGGTCTCTAAAAGTACATTTGAGTCATATTTCTGAAATTTTGAAGTCTTCAGGCCGCCACGAAGTTGTACAGGTCGACCTATGTTAATTGAATTCAACATTTATTCACTCTGGTACAGTACAGGTCAATCCAGACTCATATAGGTCAGCCTATATAAATTAAAATCTTGAATTTTTATTAAAACCTACAGGGTCGACACACATTCATACAGGTCGACCTATGACAGTAAATGGACGAATTATTGCATATTTGATTAGAATTCTTCATCTTCCTGCATTCATGGTTGATTCATGAATCCGTTTCAATTGCTATTCAACTTCCAGTCAACCATTGTAACTTCTTTTAGTGTCCTTAACTTCCCACTATTGCTATTCAATTCATTCCATTAAATCATTCATCCTTCCATTTTCTTGAAACCTTAAATTTTCTACATTCCTCATTCTCTGTAAATTTTTATCATTTCCTTTCATTCTTCAAACTTCACAATCACTATCAAATCTCTCTTAGCACATCCAAATGGCTCCCAAAATTGCAAGAAATAAAGGTGATAAGGGAAAGGCTGCCTCATCTTCAACCATTCCAGAAAATGTGGTGTCTTTGGTTTCAGACAACTGTATGGTAGAATTTGAAGAAAACTTTCTGGACCGCCTTGTCATGAAGATACATGTGTCGAAGCCTGTAATAGTTGGATGTTTGGAAATTCCTGAAGTTGTTCAAATTGTCAAACATCAACAGATAAACTATTTTCTTTAGTTGGCGTAAGACTACAAGGAAGACCTTGTCCGGGTGTTCTATTCTGGATTACATGAAAAGAACATATCTGCTTTCAAATTCACTTTTGGAAAAAAAAAAGGTTTATGAGGTTATTGATGCCATTTGGAAGAGGCTGTTTGATATCACTATTCGTAATCCTAATGATGAGGATGAACTTGATCCGTTGATAACGAATGTCCATATTCATAGGGATTTTGAGTGGAATGCTTATCTTAATGAGATGCTTAAAGCCCTAGGCTAGACGACTGCCACGAAACTATAGCAGTCAGTCAACTCAAGACAGTTCCAAGGATTCTCCTATGGTTAGTTTCACATATTTTACGCTCAAAGAAAGGAGGGTACTATAACAGGGAAATTTGTGAGTGTAAGCTATTGATTAACTTAACTCATAAAGCAAGAGTCTCCACTGCGCTTTTGTTTTATGCAAAAGGAAAGGAAAGGAAAAAGAGCGAACAAAACCTAAACAAGTTCTAAAACAAGAAAAAACAGAGAATGGGTAAGGAGTTGGTTACACAATGGGAAGGTGTTAGCACCTAAAACTTCTATAGTACTCTATAGGAGCCTTTTGAAATATTTGCGCTTTTTGGTTTGAAAAGGTTTGTTTGAAATGAGATTGGGAGATGAGAAGAGAAGTATTTTTTAAGATTTTTGAATTTGAAGAGACTTCTTGAGCCTCATGCCTACGTATCCACAAAGTGAAATATAGGATCAAAACCTCGTAGTTCATGGTACAAATAAAAAAAATTGGTTTGTTATGGTTGATTTTAAGGAGAAAACTACGACTAGTCTCCCATAAGTATAAGACAACAATATTTGCTTCACCTAAAGGTGGAGGATTTTAGGTGGATTAAAATCAACAAGCCGGTCACTCAACATCTAAGTGGAAAATGTCAACATCTTAAATACTATGGGAAATATGAGAGTTACATCTCAACTATGAAAATGACTCATGTCTAAACTTTTTGAAAAGTTTTAAATGAAAAAAAGTGCAAAAAAAAGCACAAAAAGTTTGAATGAGTTTTTGTATTTTTTATGTCTTTTTGAAATTAGTAAAAGTAAGATTAACATTGATTGACATTTATTAAAGAAAGAAAAGTTTGAAAATCAATTGACTAAAGTCAAGGTTTTTTATGAAAGAGGTTTAACTTTGAAAACAAGAAGATTTTGAAAAAGGGAGAAGATTTTGAAAATTGAAGAAGGGGTGGAGAAGAAGTGACTACCCTAAAACATAAAATAAAACCTAGAGAAAGGAACATCTAACCACACAAGGAGCAAACACTTGACAAGAATTCAACATAAGCATTCCTCTTCCTTTTGGATTTAAACCACAAGCATAATAACCAAATGAAATAAAGCCTTCAAGGAAATCCAAAGTTAAGCCATAGGAAAGCCAAAGCAAAGTCTTTCTAAGGGTTGAAAGCCAATTAGGAGAGTCATGTATCAAATGGTTTTCAAGGTCAAAGTATTAATACCTGCTCACATAAAATTTCCCAAACAAATAGACAAAAAACAACACCAAGGTCCAAGGTCTCAAATCTCCAAAATCATAGGGCAATGGTCCTAGAGCTAAGTGAGAAGTCCAAATCCAAGGTCCAAGCATAAGGTCATAACAATTCGGATTTAAGAGTCAAGTCTTTTAATGTTTAAGTATTTATTAATGTCTTAAGAGGAGTATGGTCAAAGTGGACAAAGAGAAAAGGAGAGCAAAAACACAAATAAAAGGTCCAAATAGACAAAGGGAAAATAAGATGATAATAATAATGAAATGTTAAATTTAAAGGCATAAATATAAATGAAAAGAAAGTAAAGAGCGAAAAATAAATGGCATAAACTAAAATTTAGTACAATTATAGTTAGTATGTTAATGTTATTGGTGGAGAACAATTGATTGTTTTTTTGGAGAATACTCGACTAATCAACCATAAGCATGAGAACATGGATCCATACATCATTAAGGAAAGGGCTCCAACTGAGATAAAATTAACGAGTATGCCAATTAACTCCCATAACAACAAGGAAATAATCTATCCTAGATCATACTATGGCGAATAGGAGATTGATAACTCTCTTACAAAAACAACACGATTCCAATTTCGGGACAATTTAACACTATGTTAAGCAATCGTAATCGAACTTATGTAGAAGCTATGACTCTCTGAGGCCAGTCAATAACAATTTTCATGTTAATACAAGTTAGAGAAATGACATGTAGGTCATTCTCCTAAAACTTGCCACACTAAAAGAAAAGAGGTAGCGGTCTCATCTTGATCATAACTTCAAAGAGAAGTCTAATGATATGTAAGATTTTCATTGACCAAAAGAAAAAGAGAAGAAGAGGGGAGAATAGAAGGCAAATTGAACCACAACATTTGAATCATTCCATCTTTAAGTTCCATCACTCTTCTTGGTGGATTAAAGTACTAAACCTATCACTAATTTAAAGCACTTAAAATGAATCCAATGATTCACTTAAAGATAAATTTGAACTAATGAAGGTTTATCCAACTTCATTAAACACCTAAAGTCCATTGAATTTGAAGAGAAATATGATCAACAAACACCACAATTCAAGGAAAAACAAAAGGGAATGGAAGAGGAGAGAAAAAACTCAAAATATACCCCAAACAACAACAAAAAAGAAAAAATCGTAGCCGTAATCGATTACACCAAAAACTACAATCGGTTACAGCATGAAAAATTACAGTTCCAAGCCAAAAAATAACTGCGTAATCGATTATGCTATTTACCGTAATCAGTTACGGCCACGAAATTAACAAAAACAGAACTGCAACAGCATTAATCCTTGATCAATCATTTAAACAAACACCTAATGATCAAGGATACAATTGAGCATGAAAATTCCATCAATTTAAGAGCAATTAACATCAATGGAATCATAAAATGTTGCTCAAAGAAAAACAAGTAGCAAGAATCAACAAAAGATCACATTGTGGAAGATGAATCAAGCACAACAATGGTGGAACAAGATTTTACCACTTCCAAATCGGAAAATGCTTCAAATCAACTTCAAGAAATACATTCCAAAGCTTTGATATACATAATTTGATGTTGAGGAAGCGTTTCGCTGAAGGTTTAGCATAAATATTAGTAAGCTTCAATGAAAAGCTTGCTAACTTTTAATGGACAAAGAGCTTTGGTGAATTTGGAAGATGAAGAAAATTGAGAATGAGGAAGAATTTTGACAAGATGAATTTGTCTCTCAAAAGTTTGAAGAATGAATGATATGAGGGCTCTATTTATAGAGTTTAGACTTGGGAAATTTTGTGGCTTAGAGCTTGGCTTGAAATTTAATATAGGCTTGGAAATTGGATTAGAAGTATAATTAAAGATCAAGTGGTTAAAAAGTGTGATTAAATGAGGGTGTATGATGTAATTTAATTATGATGCGGTAGAGGAGTTAGATTGGGGTGATTTTGTATGCTCGAGAATATTCCACTTGGTGTAAAATGATGTAATGCAATTGAATGAGGTGTCAAAATGCTGCAGAACTTAAAAATGCACTTCCTGGCCAAATTTTCACAGTTGTAATCAATTACAACATATGTGGCAATCGACTACCATGTTAAAAAACTCCAAAAATGGCCTTCCTGAAGGGTGGTAACCAATTACACCAAATATGGTAATCGATTACCACATTAAAAATTGGCTCTGTTGGTTGTATTGTTCTGGCTCTGGCTCGATTCTTGACTTGGAAATAAACACATGAATCTTAGAGCCTCTTGAG
This sequence comes from Lathyrus sativus, assembly GCA_963859935.3. Taxonomy (NCBI): domain Eukaryota; kingdom Viridiplantae; phylum Streptophyta; class Magnoliopsida; order Fabales; family Fabaceae; genus Lathyrus; species Lathyrus sativus. Next base: position 465,575,388 of record OZ012740.1, read on the forward strand.
TAATAAACAATCAAATATTGGGAAACTTTGATCAAACGAGATTGGATAATTATTGAAAAACAACATTGACCAAACTTTGACTTTGTTCAGATGAATTACACTCGAGCTGAGGGACTGATATTTGATATTCTTGATCCCAACCTCTTCCTATAAAAGATTAATAAAAGGAAAAAACATTTATTTATTTGTTTTGGTTGAGGTTAGTAAACATAAACAATCAAATAAAAGCAAATAAGAAACACACAGGTGCTTGGTGATCTCCCTCAAGACAAACCTATAAAGGAGAGCAAGAGAACCAAAGCTTACGATCTTGTTTGTGATGCAGGATGTAAATGGCTTGTGGGATTTTATGGGTACAAATTAGATATTACAGCTGTCCCTATTTAAGTTTCTTCTATCTGGAGATATGAAGATGGACATCTTTGTCTCGACCAGATAAAATATACTTAAATATAACAATACACCCAAATTTTGGCCCCTAAGAGACCACAAGATGATATGATTTTGCTAATGGTATGCAAGAAACGAGACCCCCGTGGGGAAAAAATTCCACAAGAGATAAACAATTGTTGAAGAACAAAAGAAAAGAGACTCCGCAGGGAAAACCCAAAAAATAAGATTCCATTCCAATAAGGAAAAGGAAGCCAACTCAACTGGGGAAGAGCTATCGACTGCCGGTCACTAGGAAAATAACGAAGATACTCAACTTTATAAGAGTGGTAAATTATCATCTACCTGTTACTGGGTAGAAAACAGAAGCATTAAGTCCAAAAGAAAGACTATCGACTACCGGTCACTGGGTAGGGGAAACGAACTCGACTACCTGTCACTGGATAAGAGAAGGAAATAAAGGTCAACTACCTGTCATTGGGTAGGACAACAAACTAAACTACTTGTCACTAGGTATGAGAAGAAATATAGGGTCAACTACCTGTCACTGGGTAGGACAAAACAAACTCGACTACCTGTCACTGGGTATGAGAAGGGAATAAATTCACAAGGAAAGATTATCGACTACCAGTCACTGGGTAGAAAAATGACGATAACTAACCAAAAAGATGACAAATGTTACCTAATACTTGTCATTAGGTAGAAAGTAAAGGCAACAAACACGGGAGGAAGGATTACCTTTTACCAATCACTGGGTAAAAACAAGGATAACCAACCAAAATGATGAAAAATATTACCTGCTACCTGTCACTGGGTAAAGCAAAGACAATATATTCAAGAGGTGGAGAAACAATACCGGATACCTGTCACTGGATAGAAAAAAATGAAGGCAATGAACTCACACTGAAAAATCACCAACTACCTGTCACTGAGTAGGGTAAACAGAACTGCCAACTACCTGTCATTGGGTAGGACGAAATAAAATTGACTACCTGTTACTGGGTAGGACAAGAAATAAAAGTCAACTACATGTCACTGGGTAGGAAAATAAAGTTCGACTACCTGTTGTCGCTACTGCGAAAATCGGCGCCGGCTGAACAGAAGAGTCGCCACCGTGCGTTATTTATCCCAAAGGAGGGAAAGGAAACGCTCAGAGTAAACCTACCGTAAAACGGGGAAAGGAATGGTCATCGCAACCAAATCCTGGATTCGGGAGTCGGTTACGCAAGGGGAAGGTATTAGCACCCCTCACGTCCGTCGTACTCGACGGGATCCATGCTTGTTTTCTAGTACGGATTGTTATTCTATCTATTCTACAGGTCTGGGGTTAAAAGAAAATAAAATGACTCGGCAAAGTATCGCACTTTATGCCTACGTATTCCCGTCTGGAATGAGAAATCAGAGTCAACGTAGTTCGCCTACCTACGGGAAAGGAGGGGAAGGTTGCTCGCTAGGATATCGCATCCTATGCCTACGTACTTTCATACGACATGAAAGATCAGAGCAAACGTAGTTCGGGCAACGTACGACACAAGTCTGTTTTGATTGTTTTTATTCCTTCTGAAAAAGGGTTTTTCTGATTAACAGTCCAAGCGGACAAAAATGACGTTTTGATGAGTTCACATTCTTTTACGGAAGAAGTGTCTTTTATTGGGTTTGAAATCTTATTGTGTTTTTCTGTTTGTTTTGAGAAAGAAGAGACATAACTCTAACCTATGGTTGAAAAGGGAGTCAAACTAACCTAGTGTTATCATGCATGGGTTAAGACCTAATGTCTATCATGCTCCTCTCTTGCGCAGAGAGAAACAGAGATCCTAAGGGATAAACAGAAACAGAAACAATAGCATATATACAATAAAGCAGTAAAATGCATGGATGCAGCAATACAAGCGAGGCAAGGGAGTCTCACTCAACCTCGAACCTAGAAAACAACAGGCAAAAGCGAACAACATTTGCTCTCAACCTAACAGATTAAATGGCAAACAATACAGTCAGAGAAATTCAAACAATACATCAAAAATTATAAACAACAAAAATAAACAGCAACCAGCAGTCTTCATCAACATCTGTCTTCAAGTCATCTTCAAAACATCTACAAGCTTCAAGCAAGCATCAGTCTTCATCTTCAAGCCTTCAAGCAAGGTCTCTATCTTCAATCTTTCAGGGCTTTTCTTCAAGTCTCGCTCTCCAAGATGAGGAACAGTCAAAAGAATGAATTGGGATGTTAAGCAGTTAGTTGACCACCAAAGGTGGCAAACAGACTGTTAACAACATGTAGAATGTTTCTCTCAAGAGTTCTATCTCTTAGACACTGTCACCAAGCCTTCCAAAGGAAGAGGGTGAGTGTCCTAGAGAGACTCTGCATCATAGAGAGGGATGGAGGCAAACAAGACCTTCCATGTTTGTGAATCAAGTTGCTATTCTAGAGCTCTGCCTAACTCCTAGATCCTATAACCTTCAACAGCTGCCAGCAAGATACAATCTTCGTCCACTCCTGAACTGAGTCTTCATTCCTTTTGTCTTCAATGGCTTCATCAGCAAAGTCTTCAGCTCAACCCAAACCCCAAGCAGGCCCAATACCCCACACAGTCAAACAATAACCCTAGAAAGGGCACACCTCACAATCAATCAATTACAAGAAAATACTAATAGTAATAATAGAATAGGGGAACTTCTAGCATTTTCTAAGGGATCTATCACTTACCCATAATACCCCTATAGTCCCATCTTCTAATTTTTCCTAAAGAAAACCCAAAAAGAAATTTGTTTTGTTTTACCTATATTATATTTACAACTCTAATTGACTATCCTAATAGTTTCTAACTAAACTACCTAAAATAAATCCTAAAAAATTGGTATAAAAATCAGGGGGGCACCTAATATCCATATCTAGTTATACTAAAAAAATGGGATGAAAATCCTAAAGGAAACTCCTAAACTAAATTCAACAAATAGTAGTACAAACCAAAAGAATTAAAAAAAGCTATTAAATGTAAAAATATGCAAAAAATATGAAAATGAAGTAAAATGACAATTTTATGTTTTCATATTTTTCTTGACAGAAAATAGAAAATGGGAAAAAAAGTCTCATTAAAAAAATATGCATTTTTCAATTTGTTATGAATTTTTAAAGTTTAATAAAATTTGGAGGAAGTTTAATATGAGAATTGATGCATGGGGTGCAGTTAGAAATAAAATGCAATTGGATTGGATGGGCCCAGAACATGGGGGGGGTGCGCCTAGCATGGCGCGCCTGGGCCCAACAGAATTCAGAAAATTAAAATAAAAGAGAAAACACGCGCGGTGCAAATAGCAGGTTTTTGAAGTTAGAAACGAATGGGCTTTGGTCAGGGGGTGGGGATAAGAATTCACACGTGAGGCCCAGCTTGCTCACTAATCAAAACGCAGCGCATGCTGCTGCTGCTTCTCCTTCATTTTCGTTTTTTGATTGTGGCCGTCCGATGGTCTTCAAGTCAAAAAGTCAGAGCCCGTGCTTCGAAAGAATGCTTGGAGTTGCACCAAATTTCTCTGAATTGGTAAAGGCAGGAGAGCGCATCGAGTATGGTGGAAGAATCCAGAATGTTTCAAGCGGTCAGGCTAGCGAAACAGAATCTTTCTATAGCTTTCAAACTGAAGAAGGAATTGTGGTCAATGCAATCATGAATGATGTGGGGTATCCTCAAGTCGAATCGGTAAAATCTGTTGGGTCTCCGTCTTCTCAGCGGTCAGTAGCTTCTGTGTCTCGTTATTTTGGACAGACAATTGTGCCTAGGGTATCCCATCGGGAACTTTATGTCGCTTCTCTTGCAAATCAGCGAACCCGTGGCCGAGGTTATCGAAATCAGCGCCAGAATCAGAATCGACCTCGTAGCAACATGGAACGAAGGAATGCTCCTTTCCATCCAGTGCCTGTGCCGTATAGCCAGATTCTTCCACATTTGATTCAGAATTCTCTGGTGGAACCTAAAGCTCTTAAGCCCGTTCCAGAGCCTTACCCTCCAGGGTACAATCCCCATGCTCAGTATGGTTACCATGGTGGATCTCTGGGGCATTCAACCGAAGATTGCAAAGCTTTTCAGGCGAAAGTGCAGCAGTTGATCGACAAAGGGTGCATTTCCTTTCCAGAAGGAGTTTTGTTTGTTCATGACAACCTCTCAGCCGTCTGAGCTCGCAGATTCATTTCCAGAAGCCAGTGGTCCAGACGGGCAGACATCCTCAGCATTGGCAGTCCTCGAACTTTTTATCATTTGCATTTGTAGTTTCTTTTCTGTTAGTTACTACTTGCTGTTAAACATTGTATGTTTCGAATGGTAATATTGATAAAGTGACTATGCATTTTTCTGAATTAATCATGTCGCTGTCACTCATTTACTGCATTGCACTGACACTTGCATTTTATTTACTCCACTTTATCACTATGATTAGCAAAGATTTGAGGGAGGATGACGAAACTGAATACTCATAACCGATGATCGTATGCTTTCAGATAAAACCTTGCCGATGACGTACAAGGCATTGTTTCAAATCCCCTAAACACTGGAGATATAAGGAGTTAGTCCCTTGTTAACCATTTCGAGCCAGGAAGTAGAAGTTTTTTCGGACTTTTAAAACCCTCACATCTTAACCCGGGGCAGGGTAGTTGTCAGTTAGCTTGACCGAGCGTCCAAGTCTTATAGAGGAGTGTGGCCTTCCAAGAACGAACCAAAGTTTATTCCTCTCAAGAGTTCGCATCGCGCCAACCAAGATGGTTAAACCTCACCAACCAGGAGTGAGACAATTACCATCTTTTCGGAACAATCAAGACAATCAGTGTCACGCGACTTTGTTCCAAGAGAAAAAAAAAAGAAAAAAGAAAGCCCGCTAAGTAAAAAAGAAAAAGAAAAAGCTGGAAAGCTAATACTTAGGCAAAAATTAGGGCATCCCGCTGGACTTCAAAAAAAAAATCAAAAAGAACTCAAAGGGAGTCAGTCCAGGCAAAAGTTAGGGAATCGAAAGAACGAAAAGAAAGGATATCAATAGAAATTTTTTTTCCATTGAAGTCACAAAGTCGTGTATACAGACACCGAAAATGAAAAGGAGTAACTGTCACTCCGAAACCTTGTGAGTTCCCTAACTATGGTTCTTACCAGTCAACATACCTCTTGAAGAAGCGAGCGCTCGAGCCACGTTAACTGGACATTAGGATCGGAGATCATCACGAAGAAGGGGTGGGCATAAATCATAATTTGAGCCAAATATCCTTTGTTTCACGAACCGTGAACCCGACCACGATACAACCCTTAAAAGACCTAATTGAGGTAGGGTTTATTCTGAAAGCGCATTACGATAAGGTTAAGTAACCTGACTCCTTCTTGATTTGCTAATCATACCCTTTTTGTATTTTTCAATGACCACGTAAGCACTACGTTTGAACTTTGGTTCAGTCGTCACTCACAGTCATGACACGTAAATGAGTGACAGCACATTTTTTTCAAAATTTGCATGAACACTGCATTAAAATTACCATTCGGGATTAAACAATTTTACCTACAGGTTAGTGGTTGACAGGAAAGAAATTCCAACAAGGAATAATCGAACAGGATTGAATAATTCAGCAGTCTGGATCAGAATGGTGTATGTTGTGAAACCCTGTAAATCTGGGGCATTGACTTCCAGTGAGTTCGGAATCAATTAGTCTGAGGAAAAGTCCCGAAGCATCAGTTGATTATGGGGCAGCTTACTTGAGAAGCAGTTGATCAGAAGCGCATCTTCTCGAGAGCCAATCAGGGTCAGTTATCCAGAATGCTATGGTTGATGTTTGATCAGGGCAGGTTAAGTCGCTCAACGCTCGTTCAGGGGCCAGTCACCATGTTGATAGTTGTTGAATTGAGGGAAACCCCGGGGTAAGCCACCGCAAGGTCGTATTGTAGCAAGGTACTTTCGGTTCAAAGTGGGTTTTGCCAAGAACCAGATTAAGGCAAAATCATTGCAGACAGGGGCATGCCATCCCAAGAATGCAGGGATTGTCTTTATTCGAGAGATGTTCGATTCGAAGTATCTTGCTGAAGTTCAGAATACTGGGGCAGTTCATATTAAACCGCCAGGGTACAGATTTTCAGACTATCCCACAGAGGTTCCTGCAGGCCGGGGCATAACAGAGGCAAAAGAATTGTTCTTCTCAGTGTCATCAGCGTTACTCAGAGCTACTTGAGCAGATTCAGCCAATATTCAAGTTTGAGACGAATGGCAGGAAATCGTGACTCTTCTACTTGAAGAATTCAGACAGGATATTGTCCAACATCAGGTGTGTATGACCCACCACGGATGTACAGAAGTCCAACCATACGGGGCACGGTCGGTTATCCCCAGTAAAGTCGTACATCCGAGAATCAGTTAATATGGGGAAAATTTCCGAGAAGAGGCTTTAACAGAAAGGCTTGATTGTTACGTGAAGTGAATCCCCATGCAGGTCGCGCTTCTGAGATAACAGTGTTCCTTACTAAAGAAGGATCAAATTCCCCAGCTAGTCTCAGCTTATCCAAAGGACATTCTCCAGCAGGGTGGTATTTGTCCTCAACAGTCGTGTTGATAAAGCAAGCTTGTTAGAGTTTCCCCAGCAGCTCGAGCCTGCATTTGCATCGGCATATAGTGTCATATTTGCATCGGCATATAGTGTCATATTTGCATCGGCATATAGTGTCATATTTGCATCGGCATATAGTGCCATATTTGCATCTACCAAAAAAAAACGCGTAGCATTTCCATACTGTATGGAGCATTACGCCATTGCCAAACATATGCATTTTGAAGCATCGATCAGGTTGGTTGACCTTTTGCTTTCAGGTGTGGTTCTCAATAGGAGTATGGAGTTCTAAAGCTCAGATGTTACTAGACAATCGAGGTCTCGCCAGGAGACGTGTGATGTAGTTCAGTTTATTATATCCCCAGCAGAGTCGCCAGCTGTCGCTACTGCGAAAATCGGTGCCGGCTGAACAGAAGAGTCGCCACCGTGCGTTATTTATCCCAAAGGAGGGAAAGGAAACGCTCAGAGTAAACCTACCGCAAAACGGGGAAAGGAATGGTCATTGCAACCAAATCCTGGATTCGGGAGTCGGTTACGCAAGGGGAAGGTATTAGCACCCCTCACGTCCGTCGTACTCGACGGGATCCACGCTTGTTTTCTAGTACGCCTGTCACTGGGTAAGACAAGAAATAAATCATCTGCTACCTGTCACTAGGTAGGAAAAATGAAGATAATAAACTCAAGAGGCCAATTTTAGTCCAAGAACAAGCTGGAAAGAAACGGTCAAACAAGACTTAACCCGATGAGGAAATATCTCAACTGGGACTAATTCCATCCAGATGATACCCTAGGGAGGAAAAATAAAACAAACATCTTCCACGAGGAACAAACTCAGCGGGGAATTAAGAGGATAGGAATTTTCTGCTTACAGATGGATACTTTATTGGAGAGACGACACACACACACACTTTGCGGGAAAAACAACACTAGAGAGCGGGGAAGTACCGACGAAAATGCAACATGCAAAAATGCAACAACAAAATTCCATGCACAAAAAAAGGATGCGCGTGCAATACATATAAGTATGAATATGCTGACAAAACAGACAAGAGAAAACTGATCAACAACCTGATCACGACCTGGCTGGGGAGAAAAAACTTACTCGGTTGGGGGAAAATCCAAATCCAGACTTAATTGGGGAAAAACCCAACAAATCGCAACAAATTTCTAGGAAATCTACCATCTTGTTAACAATTAAAGGAGGAAACTTGGTTACATATTCTGCTGAGGAGGTATTAACAGGATCTCGTGGAGAAATGTCTAAACAAACTCCACTAGAGAAAATAAGAACGCATTCTGGCAATTTCACTAGGAGGAAACACCAAGCTTTGCGCTTCGCGATCTTATTGTTTTTTGAATAACAATTGACATTCCTTTTTGCATTCATAAATCATAGAAAAATGTTCTTATAATTTTCAAATTTTCAGCCAATTATTAACATTTTGTTTCAAGAATTATCATAAAAAATAAATGAAATTTTGTAAATAGAAACAAATTAGAATTGCAAACAAAGGGACGAAGGCCCAAATTTTATTGATAGAATGGTAGCCCGAAAATGGCGTGACTTCATAGATCATTACAAAATTTGAAAATTGGTAAATACATGGAAAGGGTTATATTGAAATACAATGTCCACTATTCTCCTTCAAAACTCTGAATTCCACGGTACTCAAAACGTTTGTTGAGAATGGTTGAAAGAAAATCATTGACATGCAATGTTGCTTCAAGTGATCGCGACTGGCCAAATGCAGTTACTTGCCATAATCCCTAACTTTTGCATAGATTTCCCTCTCGGGTTTTCAATCCACCGGGATGATTATTTCTGTTTTTGTCTATAATTTTCATCTGGACATCTCTTTCGAGTTTTCAGCCCACCGAGACGCTCATTTTTGCCTAAGCCTCCCTTTCGGGTTTTCAACTTAGTTAGATCTTCTTTTTATTTCTTAGACGAAGTATTTCTTTACTGCATCGACATTCACGGGATGAGTGAAATCTTCACCATCCATAGTTTTAAGAATCAATGCACGACCAGAGAAGGCTCTCTTAACAACATATGGGCCTTGATAATTAGGAGTCTACTTGCCCCTAGAATCAGTGGTAAAAGTCGAGATCTTTTTGAGCACGAGGTCACCTTCTATGAACACACGAGTTTGAACCTTCTTGTCAAATGCTTTCTTCATTCATTGCTGATATAACTAATCGTATCTATTCTGGAACCATTCAGCCTCAGACAATTCAGCTTCCATCAAAACTCTCATAGAAGGGATTTCAACTTCTAATGGGTGCACCGCTTCCATACCATACACAAGACAAAAAGGGGTTGCCCTTGTTTAAGTATGGATGGACGTATGATACCCATGCAAATCAAAAGGGAGCATCTCATGCCAGTCCTTATACGTAACAACCATCTTCTAAATTATCTTCTTAATATTCTTGTTGGCCGCTTCAACAGCCCCATCCATCTTAGGTTTGTAAGGAGAAGAATTATAATGCCCAGTCTTAAACTTATCACATAATTCCTTCATCATCTTATTATTCAAATTTGACCCATTATCAGTGATAATCTTGCTCGGAACACCATACTGGCAGATGATTTGGTTCTTGATAAACTGGACCACGACTTGCTTGGTCATATTGGCAAACGATGCTGCTTCGACCCACTTGGTAAAATAATTAATAGCCACCAAAATGAAATGATGTTCGTTCGACGCTTTAGGCTCGATCATTCCAATAATATCAATTCCCCACATGAAGAAAGACCAAGGGGAAGAGATAACATTGAGAGGAGAAGGAGGCACATGAATTTTGTCAGCATAAATTTGGCACTTATGGCACTTCTTCACATATTTACAACACTCAGGTTCTATTGTCAGCCAATAATAATATGTTCTTAACATTTTCCTAGCCATTGCATATCCATTGGCATGGGTACCAAAGGATCCTTCATGCACTTCTTTCATCAACATGCCTGCTTCGTGTCTATCCATGCATCTGAGCAAGACCATGTCATAATTCCTTTTATACAACAAACACATCATTATTCAAGAAGAAGTTACCAGCCAATCTTCTCAAAGTCTTCTTATCCTTATTGGATGCCCCAAATGGGTACTCTTGATTCTGAATAAAGCATTTAATATCATAATACCATGGTTTATCATTAATAACCTCTTCAACATCAAACACATGAGCCGGTCTATCAAGACACATAACATCAATTTTTGGCACATCATTCCACCAATTTACCATAATCATGGAGGATAAAGTTGCTAAAGAATCTACCATTCGATTCTCTTCTCTGGGTATATGGTAAAACTCAACCTTATTGAAGAAAGTTGACAACCTTCTTACATAATCTCGATAAGGAATCAAATCAGGTTGACGTGTCTCCCACTCCCATTTGATCTGATTAATCACTATGGCTGAATCTTCGTATACATCAAGGATATTGATTATTAAATCAATAGCTTCTTCCAAGCCCATAATACACGCTTCATACTATTCCGCATTATTTGTGCAAGTGAACATCAACCTAGCAGTGAAAGGAATATGAGAATCATGAGGTTTAATAATAATTTCCCCAATACCATTTCCATATGCATTAACGACTCTGTCGAAAATCAAACCACAACGGGATCCATGCTCCAGCCCTTCTTTAGGTAATAGTTCCTCACAATATTTAGCCTTTAGGTACATCACATCCTCATCAGGAAAATCAAACATAATAGGTTGATAATCATCAGTTGGTTGGTGTGCCAGATGGTCAGTGAAAAGACTTCCTTTTATCGCTTTTTGAGCTCGGTACTCGATATCACATTTGGACAACAACATTTGCCAACGAGCAATCCTCCCAGTCAAAGCAGGCTTTTCAAAAATATACTTGATTCGATCCATTTTGGATATCAACTAAGTGGTTTAATTCAACATATACTAGCGGAGGCGCTTAGCAGCCCATGCTAGAGCGCAACACGTCTTTTTAAGCATGGAGTACTAAGACTCGCAATCAGTGAACTTCTTGCTCAAAAAATAAATGGAAAACTCTTTTTGACCAGATTCATCTTGTTGACCCAAAACAAAGCCCATAGACTCTTCCAGCACAGTCAAATACATAATTAATTGTCTTCCTTCCACGGGAGGAGACAACATCAGAGGTTAAAGCAGATACTCTTTGATACTATTAAAATCTTTCTGACAATCTGTCGCAACTATGAAAAACACCCGGCGAAAAAACAGAAGAGTCTCCACCGAACGTTATTTATCCCAAAGAAAGGGAAAGGAAACAATCGAAGGAAACCTAAAATAAAGGAGAAGACAAGGTCATCACAACCAAATCTTGGGTTCAGGAGTCGGTTACGCGAGAGGAAGATATTAGCTCCCCCTCGCATCTGTTGTACTCAACGGGATCCACGCTTGTTGTCTAATCAAAGGGTGAGTTATCTAAAGCTTACTACTGAACAGAAACGGGAAAGGGAAAAGAAAAAGGAGACTCGACAGGGCATCACCACCCTATGCCACATATTCCCTCGTGCAATGAGAAAGTCATAGTCAATGTAGTTCGGAAAACTACGGGTGATGGGGGGAAGGTTACTCGCCAAGACATCACTGTGTTGTGCCTACGTATCCTTACCTGGTATGAGAAATCAGAGAAAATATAGTTCGGCTAACTAAACCACAAGTTGGTTAAATGTTTTTTATGAGCGACGTCAAGTTCCCCTTTCAGCAGTTAGGGTTGATATCTGTTTGTGGAAGAACAGAAAAGTAACATACTCTTTTCTGAAAATGAATTTGAAGAACAATCCCGAAGGATAAAAAGGTTTGAAGTTTGTTTATGAGTTTTAATGAAGTGAATTAACTGGATTTGAGATTCACGTTGCACTAAAGACTATGATATAGGAACGAATGCACCGCATATCGCCCCCAGACGGGACATACACTAGACACTCTAGACAAGTAAGGAGAAACCCTTCACTCATTATTTCCCATATGCTTAAGGCTCGTGGTGCACAATGTTCATCATCTTTATTAAGTGTGTTAATTTTGTTTTGAGATGAGAAGAGAAATGACTCAAGGGTTGAAAAGAAAAAACTAAAGGAAACTGAATCCTAATGTTATCATACAAAATGGTCCTAAGATTTGGATAAGAGATAAGTTCACCTAATGTTATCATACAAATGATGGACCTAAAGTTGAGGTCAAAGAGGGACTATCCTGATTGTTATCATGCAAAGGATTGAAAGTCTAATATCTCTCCTACTCCAAACTTAATCAGAAATTTAGTGGAACTAGGAATCCTAATGGATCACGTGAACAAGCACAATTAAACACCATAAAATTCAATCACAAATGAGAATAAGCTCAAGACTTAAACAAGTCTCAAGAAGAGAAAAAGAAGAAAGAGGAATGCAAGATGAAGAATAAGATGCAACATTATGAGCATACATAAAAGTCCAAAGGCAAAGCATCAAGCAAGCATCAATCATTGATCACACATGGTAAACATCAACAACATGTCAAAGCAATAAGAATGGGCTCACATGTCAAACCAAATTCAAAGATAGGCAGTCAAAGCAAATTGACAAAACAAGGTGCCCACACACACACACAAATGACTTAAAGTCCAACAAGAAATAATGTCAATCATCAAACAAAGAGAAATAAAGTCAAATGATATGGGAAACAAGGTAGGGAAGTAGCAATGTCATGTCATGTTCAACTCATGTCAATGGTCAAAGGATGATAAAAAATATTCAAGTTATGCATCATATCCAAACACTGTCAATTGTCACACAAATAAGCATGTAAAGCACACCTCAAAGAAGTGAACATGTAAGCTCAAGGTATGAATCCAAGTAGGGGAAGTAGCATGTGTGAAAATATAAATTCAAGTTCAAGTTCAACATCATAAGCAAGAAACATGAGAATCACATCACAACAAGTTCACACAAACAAGCAAGTATCAATCAAAGTTCTTCATGAAAAGGAATCAAAGCTCATGTGAGGTTAAAGAATTAAGAAGCATGTTATGGAGTATCAAAGAAAAATAAAGATAACATTGACAAAAAATTATTCATGTCCTCTAAACATCATAAGAATCAAGCAATCACATGTAAACAAGTAGGATCAAAACTAGGTCAAGTATGCATGCATCTTAACCTCAAAGCAAAGACACATCAAGGCATCAATTAAAGATAGGATAAAAACCAAGTATGACTAAGAATAGGGATCTACCATATGGTATTTCAATCAAGAACAATAGGCAAGATCAAACACTAAGTGGTTGCGCAAGTGCATCCCTAAACAATTCATCAAGTTCAAGCACATCCAAACACACAAGCATGTATTACATCACACATGAAAAATATCTAAAAGCCTCTAAAAATTAAGGAAAAATAATCATGATATCAAGGAGGCAGTAGGTCAACGTGTCCTAAAAGGGTTCCTAAGAAAGTGTACAAGGTGTTCAAATCAACTCAAACATAGGGGAAACACAAAAACCAAAGACCAAAGAGACTAGGCATCAAGAAGTCTTTCAAACAAGAACCAAAATACATAATCAAGTCATCAAATGAACATTTAAAACCCTGCATATATGTGCCTAAGTGTGTCCAAAAACATGGATCAAGAATTAAAAAGAAAGATCATGAATCAAGGTCATATTTCAAAACTAGGTCAAATATATCATGCTACACAATTAAATCAAAATAAAATAATAAAATAAAATGAAAATTAAAATAAAAAATATGAAAAATAAGTTGACATGTCAAAGTATCTAAAAATTATTTTTGGATATTTTTGAAAAGGTTTTATCAATTAAAAAAAAATAAAAGTAGAAAATAAAATAAAAGAAAAAAAATAAAAAGAAATAAACAAAGGGGGTGCAACAAGAAAAACCAAAATGAACTGAACCCAGGAAAAACGCATGTTGGGACAAAGCATGCAGGGTGTGAATATCAAAAGCAACAAGGTCCAGTCCACTTAATGCATCAGAAATAAACAAAAACAACATAAACGGTGCTACGCACCGTTTCATTAAAACATGTCATTAGACATTTCAACGCCATGCAATGCACACATAAGCATTCAACCAAATTCAGCCTAGCCATATCAGCTAAACACATCAGATGCTGGAGCCTAGCTCCGGTTGTCTTTTCCAATGACCCTCACCGGAGTTGGTTGAAAACAACACCAAAACGCATAAAACTTGACACCATCTTGCACGAAACTTCAAGGAGAACACAAACGTGACATCAAAAATCATTTACAAAGACTATAACACAATGAAAACATGTCACAAAGAAATCATGCTCAAGTTGCAACTTTACTAAATCAACACAACAACAAGGGAAATCATGCCTACACTAGTGTAGGACTTCAGAATCACCGATTACAAGTTTAAAACACATCAATCATGGAAGAAATAAGTTAAAGAAGCTTACTCAACAGAGGAGGTATGTTGCCTCTTAAAACACTTGTAAGAGCTTCAGAAATCCCTTCTAAATGCCTCAGCAACCTTCAGAGAGTATGAATCAAGAAATGAAATGGATAAATTCCTTTGAAATAGTGAGACTCGAAGGTGAGATTTTTTTGAGAAAAGAAAGAGCCTTTGGTTCTGATTTCTGTCAAAATGAAAGTGGCCCCTTCATTCTAGGGTTTTGGGGCTTAAATAGTAAGGTTTGGAGAGGTTAAAAACTTGTTACTAAGGTTAAAGCTTATGGTGAAAAAAATTGTGAAATTTGAAAGTAAGAATGAGTGGCACGGGTTATGCAATGGTAGTAGTGTTTTTTGTTATTTCTTTACTTGTATAGAGAGGGAATGAAATCAGAGTGGAGGAGTGGAGGGACAAAGCTCCTTGGTGAGCAAGTTTAGATGCCTTTTGTAATTTTCCATTTTTGGCATGAAAAGGAAGAAATGGTGCATGGGGTGTATGGCTTTGTCTAGCTTATTTGGGCAAGAGGAAATATGGTGTTGCATGTGAATTGGAGGTGGGATAGTTTCTGCATGATCATGCCAAGAAATGCCACCAAAAGACGCATTAACATTCTAATTCATGTAGCTCACCTTTTTTAATCATAACTTGGTAAATTCCACACCAAATCATGCAAGCTTGTGATCAAAATAAAATAGGGAGATCATAGAATGAAATTCATGTTGTAATTATTTTGAAATGGAGGTTGAAAACATGTCAAGAATGGCCATGAAAGTGTGTCCACAACATTGTCCTAGAAACTTGAAAAAATTCTAAGTTAAGAAGCACATTGTACCACTTGATGACACCAACTTTGAGACTTCATATCTTGAGGAGTTTTGATCCAATGAAGAAGATCTTGTGATGGATGGAAAGATTGAAGAAATACATACAATTTTGATGTTTGAAGGAAATTGAAATGGAGTTAGGATCTTGGTGAAAAATGCCTTGGAAGATTGATCATAAAATCTGCCTAGAAACTTGCCAAGTTTGACATCATTGAAACTCTAACTTAGAGACATAATAACTTGAGTTCTACACATCTAATGGAGGATTTCTAGTACTCAAAAGAAAGCTTGGAGGCTGCTCTAAAACTTTCAAGTTGGAGGAAAATTCATTTTAAGCTTTTATCATCATAAAAGATGGGCTTGAAAAGATGTACCTCAAGCTGAATTTTTATACTTAGAAAACTTTTTAAGTGTTGAAATCACTAAACCTTGATTTTCTCAACTTTAGCTCTCCATATCTCTCAAACTATGAATCTTTTGGAATTACTTTCTTCTACAAACTTGTATTTCATGATGTCCTCTTTAATTGGATAACAAATTTTCTCCCATTGGATCAAGGATGAGAAAGTTATGGATGTTGCAAAATAGCTAGAATTAGGGTTTTCTACACTTAGAAAATATTTCACCAAAACCCTAATTTAATCAAACTCTTGATTTTATGTTTCTCCTTGATTCTTCTTGTTCAAAACACATGAAAATACTTGAGAACACATAGCATACCCGTGGTTGACCTTGAAATCCAAGACTTTGACCTTATGGAGTCACAATTGACTTTTCTTGATCAGATGAAACCCTAACATCCTATCCATTGATTGAAGCTCTTGTCATGACTTGTGATGATACATAATACATGTAGAGAACCATAAAAGTGTGTGTTGATCCATATAACCATGTATTTCCCAAGAAATTATCCACAAGTGCCTTTTAACCAAAACCCTAATCCAGTTGTTCACAAGGTAGGAGGAGGTGATCAATACTTGTAACCTTGATTCAAATGGTTGTGTGACCTGCCTTGATGATGAGAGGACGTTGGGGATTGAGAATACCACAAGGTTGAGAATAGACCCTTGCTTGAGCTTTGAGAATGAATCTCTTCCTCTTGAGAACTAACTAAGATACCTTGATCTCCTGTCTAGAACCAATGCTATGTACAAATGGTAATGCAAATGATATGAAACATAAGCCAAGAGATTAAGAAAAAGGTAAGGAAAATTTTGGGGCGTTACACAATCCTCTGTCCATTCACAACTCTGATATTTGCAGAGAAGCTTGAAGATTGGTCCACAAGTGGCAGTCATATTAGATATAAATCGGGAGATATAATTCAAACGTCCCAAGAATCCTCTTACTTGTTTTTCTGTTTTAGGCGCATGCATTTCCTGAATAGCTTTAACTTTACCAAGATTAACTTCAATGCCTTTCTGGCTAACAATAAAGCCCAACAATTTTCTAGAACGGACAACAAAAGTGCATTTATTTGGGTTCAACCGGAGCTTAAACTTTCTCAGGCGTTGGAACAACTTCAACAAATATTCAATATGATCTTCTTCAATATTTGACTTATAAATCATATCGTCCACATATAACTCAATTTCCTTATGAATCATATCTTGGAACAGAGTGGCCATAGCTCTCTGGTACATTGCACCATCATTTTTCAAACCGAAGGGCATCACTCTGTAACAGAATGTTCCCTAGGGTATAATGAATGTTGTCTTTTCCATATCCTTGGGTGCCATCTTTATCTGATTATATCCGGAAAATACATCCATAAAGGAGAATGTATTAAACTTAGCAGTATTATCTACCATCATATCAATGTGTGGTAGTGGAAAATCATCTTTAGGACTTGCTTTATTCAAATCTCTATAATAAACACACATTCAGACTTTTCTGTCTTTCTTTGGAGTTGGCACAATGTTAGTCACCCATTGAGGATATTCAGCAGTCACAAGAAAACCAACATCAATTTGCTTATGAACCTCCTCTTTAATCTTAACAACTATGTCAAGATGTGTTCTTCTCAACTTCTGTTTTACTGGCGGATATTCAGGCTTCAACGACAGTCTATGCTCCACAATACGACTATAAAGACTTGGCATGTCCTGATAAGACCAAGCAAAGACATCAACATCTACCATTCTCTTCTTAACATCTGGATCAAGCAGGGCCCCAATCTTGACTTCTTTTTTAACATCTTCAAAACCCAAATTAACTAATTCCACCGGCTCTTCATGAGGATGAATGGTCTTCTTCTCGTGCTCAAGCAACCGAGTAATTTCATTTGGAATCTCTTCAACATCCTCTTCTTCTACTTCAAACACAAGGAATTTAAAGTTGAGAGAGGGCATAGGGACATTTTTTCAATGGGTTTAACAATCAATATGCAAAGTAATTTTATGTTTGGTTTTAGAATATGAACAGAAAGTGCAAGTATTATGCAGATAAAAGTTATCATAAAATTATTTTTATTTCGGTTTTTTATGTTAGCATTTTTTAGAAATAAAGCAAAAAGGGAAAACAATATGGATAAACCAAATAACATTTTATCAATGACGATAAAAGTTGAAACAAAGCCCTCACAAATTCACTTTTACCTTGGGTAGAGTTAAAGGATTTTTGAAAGAAACAAAAACAAATTACTTTGAAATATGAATAACAGTAAGAATGTCAACAACTATCCAATTCTGGCATGTCGACCCTCACGTCATAAAGTTGGGCGTTGATTTCTCTTGATCATCTTTAATGATGGCACTGTCTTCATGTTCAGATTCTTCAAGCCTCGGTCTAGGGATGTGAAAGGGTACATATGCATCTTCTGTCTCAGAAAATTATCCAGGATCATCAATATATGGTTCCCATTCCTGAGACTCAACTTCATCCTCTCGATCTTCTTCCATCACTACAGCAGTAAAATGATCCTTGGCATGGATGAACCCAGCACTACGAAAAACTTCATGAATATCTTTCAGCTCTTTGTGGGTTAAACCATGTATGAAACCCACACCAATCATGTCTTTATTCTCAACTACTTCAATGATTCGGCCCTAACCATCATCTTGGCCACACTCCAACACATGTTGAGCATCTTTCAAAGAAGACACAAACACACCATTCTTCTTAACAACATTATCAACGACATAAAGAACTTGTAACAGAGTTCCAACATCTTCGTTGGTATCAATATAAGATAAAGACGACAAACTTCTCACCAGTATAGTCTGCTCTCCACCAACAACAATAAGTTTACCGTTATAGAAAAATTTCAACTTCTGGTGAAGTTTCAAAGTAACTGCCCCAACCTCATGAATCCAAGGGCGTCTGAGAAGGCAACTATAAGCCAGATGAATGTCCATTACTTGAGAAGTAATCTAGAATATGTACGAACCTATCTTGATAGGGAGATCAACCTCTCTGATCATAGTTTTTCTTGAGCCATTAAAGGCTTTGATAACAACTCCACTGAACCTCATATGAGTTCCCTCATACGATAGTTTAGATAAAGTGGATTTTGGAATTACATTCAATGATGAACTGGTATTGACCAGCACATTGGACATAGCATCCTCCTGGCAATTCACATAAATATAGAGAGCTAAATTATGATTTCTTCCATGTTCAGTAAACTCTTCATCACATAAGCTCAAATTATTACACTCATTAATATTGGAAACAATGCTATCAAACTGATTAACAGTCACATCATGATCCGTATAAGCCTATTACAATACTTTCTAAAGAGATTCTCGATGAGCCTCGGAGCTCATTAGCAAAGAAAAAATGGAAAATTTTGATGGTGTGTGCAAAAGTTTATCTATAACATTGTATTTACTCTTTTTTTTTTTTATCAATTTCAACATTTCATCATTGCTCGATTGTCCAGCCTCAACATAAGTCTTCGACTGAGTTTTCTTACCTACAACATCTTCACTCGTCATCAAGGGTACATTAGTGTTAGTTCTATGATTGGCGGAAATTTTGATATAACTTGGTGCTATCACAAGATGTCCTATAGGATGTCTTGACATATGATCTTAGTATTCTGCAGGTGGTTATTCTTAATGTTGCAGGGTTTTAGTTATTGATTTCAAGTATAATGTCCTGACATTTGTGAACAGAACATTCAATGAGAATGTTATGGTTTGTCTTTTACGTTTTGGTGCAACCTTTTATGCTTTTGTGATAAGAGATTTTGGTGGTACAAATCAGCGTGGAAATATTCCTTATACAAAAGCGTTTTTGCTGCATAATTTGTGAAGTAATTGTGAAATCTTTTGTTCTATTTTTCAGGCAGAAAATCTTGAGAAGATTTAGAGGTTAATTTGATTTGATCAGATTTGATTTAGTTCTATTTTTATGATGTTAATTATGAAAAGATTTGAAGAATTATCTGATTTGATTTTATCAAATCAGATGTAGTTTTTGCTAAAGCCCAAGCCCGTTCAAAGTGTTACTATATAAAGACTTCACAATCCTATTTTGAAGATCAGAAAAAAAACTGGGGTTTTAAGAGTGCATTGCTTAAGGAATAAGGTTTCTACCTTCTTGTGTTATTGTTAATTGTGAACCATTCACTCATCACCTTGATGTGTGAATTGGACTGAGTCCTTAAGTTGTAAGTTGTCCATTCTAAGATTTTAAGAACGAGTGCATTGTTCTTGATTGAAGCTTTTAAGCAAGATCAAGTATTGTCCTTGAAGAGTGTCTTCTACGTTTTGCTAATCTATTTTTTTCATTGATGTGATTGAGGGGGAGTGGTATGTGTCTCTTATCTAAGAGTGTCTTAGATAGAAATTGCAAGGGTAGAGATTAGGTGCAAAGATTGTAAACTAGAGAGAGTTTGTTGTGAATCTTCAAACTAATTCTATTTAGGGAATTTCCTTCCTGGCTTGGTAGCTCCCAGACGTAGGTGTGTTTTCACTGAACAGGGTTAACAATTGCTTGTGTCTCTTTACTATTTTTAACTGCTTTTTATCTTGTTCATATATTGGTAATTGTTCAGATATTAGTGTCGTGACATCTCTTTCGACATCGCATATCTGATACCAGAAATTAACTTAGTATCAGAGCAGGCATCCTGCTCTAGTTTTGGGTGAGACCTAGAGATGATACTTTCTGGTACTATGGACAAAGAAGGATGATTTGTTAACAGACCACATGTTATGGATGGAAATAATTATGATTATTGGAAACCTCGCATGGTGGCCTTCTTGAAATCATTGGATAGTAAGGCGTGGAAAGCTGTCATAAAAGGATGGGAACACCCTGTGATTGTTGGGAAAGATGGAAAAGCTACATCTGACCTGAAGCCTGAGGAAGATTGGACTAAGGAGGAGGATGAATTGGCTCTTGGAAATTCTAAAGCCTTGAATGCCTTGTTCAATGGAATTGATAGAAATATATTTAGATTGGTGAACAATTATGAAGTTGCTAAAGATGCTTGGGAGATTCTCAAAACTACTCATGAAGGTACTTCTAAGGTAAAGATGTCAAGACTTCAATTGCTAACTACAAAACTTGAAAATCTAAGGATGAAAGATGATGAAAGCATACATGATTTTCATATTAATATCCTTGAAATAGCCAATTCTTAAAGTGCCCTAGGCGAAAAGATGTCAGAAGAAAAGCTTGTAAGGAAGATTCTCAGGTCTCTTCCCATGAGATTTGATATGAAAGTAACTGCCATAGAAGAAGCTCAAGACATCTACAAGATAAGGGTGGATGAACTTATTGGATCTCTTTTAACCTTTGAAGTGGGGATAAGTGACAAATTTGATAAGAAAAAGAGCATAGCCTTTGTGTCCAATGCTGAAAATGGAGATGATGAATCTGACGGGGATATAGTGCTCCTTGGAAGACAGTTTAACAAGGTAATGAAGAGGATGGATATGAAGTCAAGACCAAATTTCAAGAACAACTCCTATGACATAAGTCAGTCTAATGATGCTGGTAGAAGAACAAGGTATGAAGAAAAATCCACTCAAAGCAAAGGGATTTAGTGCCATGGATGTGAAGGATTTGGTCACATTAGAGCTGAATGCCCTACTTATCTCAAGAAACAAAAGAAGAGCCTAACTGTTTCTTGGACTGATGAGGATTCTGAAAGTGATCTTGAAGAAGAATATGCTTAACATGTGACTGCTTTGACAGGGAGATATAACTCCGATGAATACTCTAGTGATGATGAATTAACCTTTGTAGAACTTGCAGTTTCCTACAAAGAGTTGTGTCTTAGAAGTGATGAAGTATGTCATCAAGGAGAAAAGCAGAAGAAACTTATAATCAGATTGAAGGCTGAAAAGGAAGAATATCTTAAAACTATCTCTGAATTGAATGATGAAGTTACACTGCTGAATTCCCAACTTAATCAAATGTCCAAGTCTGTTAGAATGCTGAACAATGGTACTAACACTTTTAATGAAATCCTTCAAGTTGGAAAAAGTGCAGGAGACATGACTGGGATAGGGTTTGATGGAGAAAAGAAACCATCTTCAGACTGTAATCCCTCTGTACACCATAATCCTTCTGGGCCTAAGAGAAATATGTCACATCAGATATCTCAACATCATGGCAAAGGACAATCCAACTACCCATGAGGAAGATTCCAAAGATGGAGATGTCATTACTATGGACGCTTTGGTCACATAAAGCCTTTCTGCTTCAGGCTGCATCAATATCCTAAATGAAGGTGTGAGAAATACATAAGAAAAGGGGGGGTTTGAATTAGGTATTTACTCTATTAAAACTTTTTGGGAGTTTCTTCACTTGTTGCTTTCTATAGAGTTCTATACGATGCATTGTGGAAGCATAAATAATAAAGCATAACACAAGTAAAGAACACATGATATATCTTGGTTCACTTGAGCAACTCTCAAGCTAATCCAGTCCACCCTTCCAAGGTGATTTCGCCTTACTTCAAGGAAAGACAACTTTTAGATGCTTTGAATCTGAAGAATCATTTCTTCCAGATCTAAACTTTCTCTGCTCTGCCCTTTTCTGCAGAATGCATTCTGAAGTTCTGATGAATCCAATTCATTAGCCAACAATATTTCTTTACTAACTAAAGATAATTCCCAATGAGCTTTTCATGAGAAAGTCAAGTGTGGACTAATCCGTTTCTTGAAAACATCTCATACTCACATAGAATTAATCTTTAGCAATCAAGATTTCTTGCTTGCTGAAGATTTGATCTTTTTGAATACGTTGTATATCCAAAGGTATTACAAGATAAGCATTCAATAGATATATCTTCTTATCTGATGAGTCTATCTTGTCAGCTGATTCTTCAATCTTCTGCTAGGATAAAATGGAGAAGATTTGTTGTAGAAAATCTTCAAACTTCTAACTGAATCAGTGACTTGCTCAAAGTAACCCAATAGATTACAATTTTAGTACTCATCATCCTCAAAAATTGATATGAGACTGAAATTGTAAGAGAAGTGAAAAATTCCCAAGAGTATTTCTTCACACAGCTTATGGATCTTTATCTGACACTGTTAGGTGTTTGATATCCATCAATAATAGAACCGAAGCTCTGATACCAACTAAAAGTGTGAGAAATACACAAGAAAGGGGGGGTTGAATTTGGTATTTACTCTATTAAAACTTTTTGGGAGTTTCTTCACTTGTTGCTTTCTATAGAGTTATATACGATGCATTGCGGAAGCATAAATAATAAAGCATAACACAAGTAAAGAACACATGATATATCCTGGTTCACTTGAGCAACTCTCAAGCTAATCCAGTCCACCCTTCCAAGGTGATTTCACCTTACTCAAGCAAGGACTTAATCCACTATAACCAAACTGATTACAGTTGCACAAGCAAACTGCAGGTGACTAACAAATAGGCAATAACATGTTCAGGGATCCCTTAGGATATAACGTTCATTGACATCCAATAGAATCCGATCACAAAGGATCTCCTATTAGACTTCCACAAATGACAACTGTCACTTGCCATCTCAAGTATTCTGATCTTCACAAGATCACTTGAGGAACCACTAATTCTAAGATGAATTTGTGTTGTCGGAGATTACATGAGTGCTTCTTATCAAGAAGATTACTCTTAATTAAGTACATAGCAAGTATTGAGCAACAACTCCTTGCTTCCTAAGTTACTGGTGTATGAAATAGTTTTCACAGTTCATTTAAGCAGAAAACGGAGATTTGAAGACTCTCGTCTCACAATGGTTATTGACGCTAATCATAATCCTAAGGGCCTAACGTACACTTTCGTATTCCGTTCGGGGTTAAAATTACTTTTTGGAAATCTCTAAGTTCTAATTCGTTTTAAAGTGCTTTCGCTGTTATTAAAACAAATGCCTAGTGTTTACTATCTGACCTTACCGCAGCTTTCGCTTGTTGGTTCGTATCTTAATTAATTTCCCACTTTCGTGGCAAAACTACTTTAAAATAAGTTCTCGCTTTCGCGACGAAGTTTATTTCGTAAATCAATTTTAAACACTTAGACCATAAGTTATTTTTATGAAAAGAAAGTTTTCAAACAAGAGTTATCAAGTCCCATTCGAATTATTACTACATATCGATTACCTAAGTTTAGCTAGACATGGAATTTAGAAAAGCAAAACATAAATAATAATAATAAATAATGAATTGCATTATGATAAAATAGAAGTCGATCAAAATGAAAACCTGTAAATAATGCCAATTGGCCTTTGGGCAGATCCTCCACAGATGTTGGCAGGATTCTGTCTTTAGTTCCAATTCGATCGTACAGTGCAGTAACAATTTCAGAAGAGCGGAAATGGGAATGAGTAAAAATGGAAAGGGAAATAAAGGAAAGGGATACAAATAAAACTGGAGAAATGGATACAAATAATAACTGAAAGTAAATTTGCTGGAAATTAAATTTGGCAGCACTTCGTGGTATGAATGCAGCTCCCTTTCTGAAGTCCTCTGCTTCCCTTTTTATAGAAGTGGAATCCCAACGGTTATCTCTGAGGATGGTGGACCTTGAGGCAGATAATTTAGGGAGTAGTGGACCATTTAATGGGAATTGGAACTGCTCTTTTGACGTGAAATCTGAGTGGGGCGTTTTTGCCTGCATGACGGTCGTCACAAGGTGTGACGGTCGTCACCCGTGTGACGGTCGTCATGCATCTGTGACGGTCGTCACATCAGCAAAAACTGTCTGCTGCGCTTTTCATTGTGTTTTCACTCCTTTTTCGTCCATATTTCATCTGGGATTGCTTCTTTTCTTCATGTTGCCTTGTTTAGACGTGATCGTTGAATACCTGCAAAAACATCAGACAAATACACGGAAATAACCTGAAGTCGGATCGAAAACGGTTAGACTTTAGTTGAAATATGCATGAAAATATCTATATGATTTCGTGTTATCAAACTCCCCTAAGCTTGAATCTTTGCTTGTCTTCAAGTAAAACGTGGAAAAGTCGGCAAGCACGAGGCTGCTTCTTCGTTCGCAGAGTTTGGAAAAACCGGGATTCTTGGTAGGAACAAGACGAGTATCATGACGACACTGGACTACGAGTCTCCGGAGGTCTCCCTTTTATGCAAATCGGTCTTAGTCATGCTACTGTATCTTGGTGTCAAGGTTCTCGTGGCAAGTTCACCCTGTTTGTTCTAGCGCAATCACATTAAGCCCGTTGTCCGCACACTCTCATGGCAAGTCGACCTGTTAGTGAATATGATCTCGTTTTTGTTTTTGATCTTCTTCATTGATCATAATTTGGTGTCATTGATTTTTCAATGAGTTTTTCGTGCCGTTGGGCTAAATGCTCGGGTGAGGAGCACCTAACTTAGAAGGAAACGTATCTTATATTCTTGGGCTTTTTTAGCTCTCTTTTCATGATTTTTCATCTTTTTGGAGATCATACACTTATTTGCATCGGTCGCTCGCTTAGAGGTGTTTTTAGGATGGTGCTGACTGCTAGTATAAACTACTTGGGGTTGAGCTTGCGTAGACACTTGAGACTTTGGTACACGTAGGCGGTGAAACCGACTCGCATAAACTAGAGATCTAAGGTGTCTGGACGATACTGGTTTTGTTAGAACTGTCGTTTCCTCGGAGTTTCAAAGCTCGGTTTGAACTCAGGTGCATTCTCGCGATGCTTTTGCTTTTGAGGAACAAATGAAAGTTTTTGTTTACGTTGAATAATGTGGGGATTGTTTGCGTAACGTGAAAAATATATAGACGCGCTTTATTTGCTAGAAATAGAAAGTGTAAAAATAGATATTACCAGAATTCAAAGTGCAGTGAAATGGAAATACAGGAAACAAGGGAATGTCAAAATACATTGGAAATAAGGCTCCGCTCCCACACTATCTCGATCAGTGTCCTCACTGATTCTTGAAGCATGCGAGAGGGAGATACAACTGAAAATGAAAATACAAAATACTGACATATAGTAAACAATGAAGGAAAAAAAATGAAAATCTAGTCCCGGGGCTTGTCACGTCCACGTTGGCGTCCTCTGGCTCTAGCAAGGGCTACTCTGTCCTCATAGCTCATGGCTCCGGTGTGGTAGACCGTGTCTCGGAGTCCTTCGACCTGCAGGGCAAGATTCACTAGACTCTCAGTGATCGTAGCTTGGCCGGTGTGAAGTTGTTGCATTTGAGTCTGGTGCCAAGCTTCGAACTGGTCAGCTCGCTGGTTCTGCTGCTGCAGCATCGTGAGTATCTGTGCCTGCTGGTCTAGGGAGCGACGGAGGTCCTCTTCGGTGTAGTCGGGCACGGGATGGTGACGGCGGTGGCGGGATGATGTACCTACTGGTGGAGGAGGCTGCGATGCCTCTGGCTGCTCGGTCCTGTCCAACTCAGCTTGGATTTCATCTTCGGAATCATGAGTGG
Source organism: Lathyrus sativus (assembly GCA_963859935.3). Taxonomy (NCBI): domain Eukaryota; kingdom Viridiplantae; phylum Streptophyta; class Magnoliopsida; order Fabales; family Fabaceae; genus Lathyrus; species Lathyrus sativus. Next base: position 465,601,422 of record OZ012740.1, read on the forward strand.
GATCCTGAGTAGGAACAGCGGCAGCAAGAGGGGCAGTGAGGTCGAACAACCAGTTGGTACGGTCCTCAGGATGGATGCGGGTGCGGGACGGAAGGATGATGCTTCGGACGGTCTTGCCACGCACAACCGGATGATATTTCCCGTCAGCTCGGGAGCGGATGAGATGGGAGGCCCTGCAGTGGTCGGTGTCAAGGAACACCGAGGGGATGGACTGGAGGTGCTGGAGGCGGTCGCCAAGGTTCAGCCCAAGTGCAATCGCCGTGACAATCCCGCCAAAGTAGAATGGCTTCGAGCCACGGTTGCAGTTGGCCTGTATGTGAGCCAGCAGGAACGGGGCGGCGTTGACCGGTTCATTGTTGAAGACGCAATGAAGGAAGAAGAGCTCCTTGGAGTTCACCTTGTGGTTGCTGTCTCTGGCGAAGATAATGTTACTCAATGCCCGGTGAAAGTATCTGATGGCGGGGTTATGGATGTGAGTGGCGTGCAGGGAGTCCCAACCATCGGCGTTGAGGCCGGTCAACTGATACCACAGTGCGAAGGCTTCATGCTGGAACTGGTCAGTGAGGCGGCGATGAGCGTTGTCGCCGCGGGGTAACTGTAGGATGCTGGCGATTTGATTCTGATTCACTTGATAATTGACTCCAAACATTCGGAAACAAGTGGCACCTGTGTGCTGGTTGAGTTCGCCGCTGCTGGTGATGTACGAGAACGAACTCAAGAACTCAAGGGTGAGCTGTTCGTAGGTCGGCTGGGGGTTGGAGCAGAGGTTCCAGATGCCTGCTCGTTGAAGCATCCAGGTGTCGCTACTCGAAAAATGCATCGCGCAACGACGGGGAGGCGAAAAGAAAGGACAGAAGAGTCGCCACCGAACTTTATTTATCCCATGAGGGGAAAGGAAAATATCGAGAAAACCTCAAGAAAAGAACGGATAAGATGGTCTCGCAACCAAGATTGGGTTCGGAAGCCGGTTATGCAAGGGGAAGGTATTAGCACCCCTCGCATCCATCGTACTCGATGGGAACCTTTTGTTTGTCGATGTGTGAATTTATTTGCTTAAATATTATGCTATAAGAAGTGTTCCACTGGGTAAAAGAAGGGTTAGAAACAAGAAAGTTAGGAGGAAAGAGAGAACGGGGAAGAAAAGAGAAAGAACAGACTCGGTAGGACTTCGCGGTCCTAGGCCTACGTATTCTCAATAAATGTGAGAAAGTCAGAGTCGACGTAGTTCGGAAAACTACAGATATGGGGGGAATGTGCTCGGCAAGGATTGTGGCCCTTGTGCCTACGTATCTTTACTTAAAAGAAGTAAAGAATCAGAGCAGCCGTAGTTCGGCCTACGGTGTGCAGGGGGAGTTCTGGTAGACGATGCTATCGTGCGCATTCTAGCAGTTAGGCGTATTGCTGCTCGCTCGTTGGAGACTTAGGCGTCACCTGTTTGCGGTAGAACGGACGTAGCATGCCTTTCTGGGAAAGGGTGGAAAAAGAAAAGGGTGCTCGCTAGGATATCGCAATCCTATGCCTACGTATTCCCATTATGCACGAGAAATCAGAGCAACGTAGTTCGTGCCTACGGTGCGGATAACCGGTGTGTTTTGTGGATGATGTTATCGTGCGTGTTCTAGAAGTTTAGGTGTTTTGCTGCTCGCTCGTTTGGATACTTATGCGTTACCTGTTTGCGGTAGAACGGACGTAACATATCCTTTTTGAAAGGTTGGTTTTCGCCATGCGAGGCAAGAAGTCACGTTTGATTTGTTGAATTGTTTTTAGGGGCGAGATAAGTCCTCAGATAGTAACCCCTACAGGTAGCACCCAATTCGTTATCTCAAAGTTTTTGTTATGAAAAAGTGTGGCGAACGTAGCGTCTTCGTATTGAAAGACGAGTATCAAGACCACCCCCACTACAGTGAGCATCCCAACACTCGGAGAGGAAGAAGACTACATTTAATCCTCTCTCTTTAATTCAATGCAAAGAGAACTTCGTTCTCTTATTAAAGATGTTTTTGGTTTTGAATGGTAAGTGCTTTGCGACAGAGAACCCTACGGTAAACGTCAGCACTCGGGATAGGAGAAGGCCTACGCCTAACCACTCCACGACCATTCAAGTTTTTTGTTGTGAAAATAATTTGAAATGCACTCGATGCGGGACCGAGGTTTTTAGGTGACAAGGGTTGCGGGATGAAGTTAAAGAGGGAGAGGTGGTGGATGGAGGCGTGTCTTCGTATTGAAAGACGAATATCGAGACCACCCTCACTACAGTGGGTATCCCAACATTCGAAGAGGAAGAGGTCTACACCCAATCCTCTCTCTTTAATTCAATACAAAGAGAAATGATTCCTTATTGAAGGGGTTTGAAAATTCGCTCGGTACAGGACCGAGGTTTTAGGAGGGAAGGTTTGAAAAGTCACTCGGTGCGGGACCGAGGTTTTTAGGAGGAGAGAGAATGTCGTCTTCGTATTGAAAGACGAGTATTGAAATCACCCACACTACAGTGAGCATCTCGACACTCGGAGAGGGAGAAGTCTACACTTAACCCTCTCTTTTTAATCCAATACAAAGGAAAGTTGATTCCTTATTGATGATGATTCGAGAACCTGCCAAAGAGATGGAAAATATACACAGGATATGGATAATATACAAGATATATAATCAACAGTCCACCAATTAGGATTTTAAGGTTTCGATATTTTATTAAGTATTTTGAGAGAATGTACAAGTATTTGATATATACAAGATAATAATATACAGAATATATAATATGTACAAGAATATAAATGACTGAAAAATAAAGCAGTTGATATTTGACAGAAAATTAAAGCAATTGTATATTTGACAGAAAGTAAAGGTTAGTGGTTAGTTAGTCGTCAATTGGTTAGTGGACTGAATCGGGACTCGAAAGAATGGGATCTCGTCTTAACCACAAACAAAATGTCGATTAATCGAAGGTAGCCTATCGCGATCCCAAAGTAAGAAAGATGACCCAAATGGTCATCCCCCATAGATTTGAAATCAGGAAGGTTATCGACTTCGAAAATCTGACGTTTGCGGATAAAAAGACTTCATCGATCCAAATAGTCAAAATAAAAATTGAAACAGAATAAGAAATGAAGAGAGAAAAGGTGGGTCTCGGATCCAACGATACTTATCAATATTGACTTAGTAATCGATTTATGGAAGCGTCGTCATCGACCAAAAAAAGTGAAATGAAAATAAAGTCGAAAATGAATCGAAAATGGAAAACGAAAGAGAGCGGTCTCAGATCCTTCATTTCTCATCAATAATTTGATAGAGAATCGAAGGTGGTCTCGTCATCGACCCACAAAAAGAAAATGAAATAAAAATAAATTTCAATAACAAAAGGAAAATAATATTCAACTCCTAAAATTGAAAACTTCTAATAAATTCCTAAAGAAATATTGAAAGGAAATGAAAAGAAATAGAATATAAAACTATATATAGAATCTAAAATCTAGTTATAATAGAAATATAAAACTATATATAAACTATATACTAAATATATACATATATTTTAAAATAAAACTATAATATTCTATAAAGAAAATAGTGAAGTAATATATACAAAAGAAAATATTATTAACAAAAGAAAATATTATTAACAAAAGAAAATATACCAAATAAAATACAGGGAGGGTGCAATCAGCAGACAGGAGCAACAACAAGCAATTCTGGTTGGGCTTGGCCCAAACCAACAACACACACCAAACCGGGGGGTGCAATGAGTAATACATAGGGGAACAATTTGAAAACAGACAATTGGGCCTTACGGCCCACTAACCCCATGGAGACTCAGGAACAATCTTCCTACTCTTACTCTCAGCAATTTGAAACCCTAGTTTCAACTCCTTCACCATAGTCGCCGCCGACCTCTCCCCTCACCATCTTCGTTCAAAAAAAAACTCCACCCCTCACCGCCTTGCTCCACTTCGTTATTTCAACCTTCTCTCAAACTCTTTATCACCTACAATCTCCCTCTCTGTTTCTGATTCGGCCATTCTCGCTCCAGTCTTAAGCTTCCTTTTCTTCTTTTCTCAGAGATCGATAGAGCTATCGTTAATATCGTTTGGAGGAGATTTCAATTTGACGAAGTTGTTCGCGATCTGAGGTTGCATGTTGATATTTCACGGAATCCGGCGCTGGTTTGTGTTCGTTGGATGTTTGAAGATTGGAAAATCTGTGAGTTCATGGTAGATTGACGAAGGTGAGGTTTATGAAGTTTCAGATCTGGATTTGGAAGGAGATTCGAGTTGGTTGAAGATGAATCTAAAGAGTTAGTGACGAACACGGTTGGAGATCTTCGGCGAACACGATGAAGTTTGGATGGAGAACCTGTTCATGCGTGTTTGAAGTTGTAAATCTGTGAAGATGGAGAGTTGTTGGTGTGAAGTTTGAATTCGAAAAAAAAGTATGGAGATGTGTGGAAGAAGTTTGGCGAATGTATTTGGGAAAAAAGTTGAACGGAATCTGGGTTTAGATCAGTGGCTTTAGGTTTTGATTGAGTTTAGATCTAGTTTTAAGATTATGGAGGCGGATGTTGTAGATTTGGATATGAAGTTTGTAAATCGGAAAGAATGTATGAAGATTGAGTGTGGTTTGAATGATTCTGGAAAAAAAAAAGAAAAAAAGTGGAAGATCGGAGGAAGATTGTATGCGTTTCTGGAAAATTGATTTGAACATGATGAATGTTGGGATGAAAAAGATGAAGATCAAGGAAGTTGGAGAAATTCTGGAAAAAATACTATGAACATTGATGAACATGATGAACTGGATGAAGATCTGGAAAAAAAGACGGTTAAAGCTATGAAGGTTGATGAACACGGATGAGTTTTGCTGGAAAAATGATAAAGGTTGGATGAATGTGAAGAACGCGATGCGTTTTCCGGTGAGGCTGATGAGTTTTTCGGTGATGTTAGGCGGCGCTTGATTTGTCCGGCGAAATGGATTAGGGTTTTTGCATGCGTGTGGTGAGGTGGCAACATTGGGGCTTAGGGTTTCAGTGGCTCAAGGAAGGGGCGGCTGACCTAGGGTTAGGGTTTCAGTCCCCAAGAAGGGGGACAATGAATAGTGCATGTATTTATAGACAGATGACACGTGGCAGGGGTTAATGACTGATTATATTAATTAATGATAAACTAATGATGATTAAAGCAAATTAATTAAATCTAATGACTAATTTAAATAATATTATAAAATAACTAACTTAGATATGAATTAAACTAATTAGCTCTAAATAAACTAAAATCCTAATTAATAAATAATCTAAATAAATAAACTCCCAAATAACTAATAATAAATAATAATTAAAAGGAAATGATTCTATTAAAAAAAACTCTAAATAATAATAAACTAAAATAATTGTAATCTAATAATATCTACTAATTGAAACTGAAGAATTAAAAGAAAAATAAAAATCTAATAACAATTAAAAGTCTAAACTAATCAAAATAAATTTACTAATAAATGAAATTAACAATAATAAAAAATAATAATAATGCTAATTAACCAATTTCTACAATATTAAAACATTCTAAAAACTAATAATTAAAATCTATTTTAAACTCTATTAAATTAATCTAAATGAATAAATAAAAGGAAATAATTCTATCTTAGTAATAATCTAATTAATAATAAATAAATAAAAATCTAATAACTTTAAAAAACTCTAATTTAAAAAAAATCTATTTCTATTTAAAATAATATAAAAAACCTATTTAAACTAAATTATAAATAATTCTACCAAACCTATAAAATAAACCTATTTAAAAAAACTATCATATGTTTAACAAATTCTATTAAACTATTAAAAAGCTATTTCTATAAACAAACAAAAAGGTTCTAATAAAAATTATAAAAAAACTAAATCATATTAAAATCTAAAAGAGAACTCTAAAAAACTAAATTTCTATTAAAACTAATTAAACTAAGAAAATAAAATCTAAATCATTAAAATTTAACTAAACAAAATCTGACTATTAATAATGCAACAAATCAATCCTAATTTAATAATACTAATAAAGACCATAAATCTTAATTTAGTAATACTAATAAATACCATAAATCATAATTAAACTATCAATAATATCTTATACTATAAATAATATTCTAATAAATAAATAAATAATTAAAAGAAAACAATCTTAAAAAAAGATAATCTAAAATAAATCTGACTGTTAATTAATATAAATAAATTAATCCTAATACTAAAAATAAAATCTTACTAATATTAAAAATGAATAAACCTATTTCTAAACTATCAATATTAACAAATAAAAATAATAATAATAAAAAAAAGACTAACAAATTAACAAACTTATAAAATAAATCTATCTAAAAACTATCTTCTAAAAAAATATAATAATCTAAAAATTAATTAAAATCTATATTAAACTATCAAAATTCTAACAAAAAACTAATTAATAATCTATTTAAAACTTAAATCCTATTCTAAACAATTATATAAAGAAAAACTATTTTAAAGAAATCTATTAAAATCAAAGACCATTTAAATGAAAAATAAATAACTATTCTAATTCTAAAAATATAATAAATAAATAAAAACTAATTAATTATCTAAAAAAGAAAACAATTTTAAAATTAAATAATTAAAAATCTATATTCTAAAAGTAAACAAATATCTAAAAAGAACTCTATTTCTATGTAACAAAATAATAAAAATCTATTTTCTATTAAAAGCTTAATTAAACTAATTCTAAGTCTAAATAATAAAATAAAACCTATTTAATATACAAGTTAAAACAAAAATAATAAACAAATTGACATTTACAAAGAAAAAAAAAAGATAAATTAAAAAGGATTGAAATTTACGAAAATAACCTTAGGCCACGTGTCTTGCTCCTATTGGGCAAAAAAAATCGAGATTTGAAGAACGCCCAATCGGGGGCGGACACGTGTCTAAACGGCGTGAAATTAAGTGAAAAAAAAAGCAAAAATATTTACAAAAGCTGGCGGGCAAATTTAGGGTATGACACCAGGTTACACCTTCGAGGAGTCCGAGCTCCGTAAGTGATGGAAGGTGCGGGTAGTGAGTTGGCTGAAGTGACCTCTGATGAAATGCAATGTACTGTGCTCGTTGTCTCTCGCCTAACTCGCCCTCAGGGAAGGAAATGTTGCTGATATCTGAGTTTCCGGCCATTGTTGAAGATGGAGAGGTTTCGGAGGTTTTGGGATTTTTCGGAAGAGAGGGAAATGTGACAGAACAGTGGTTTGGAGGTTGGATTTGGAGTTGAGGTTTATAGTTCAGTTGGGGAGAACGAAAATCGTAGTGGGGTATGATTTTTGGAAGTTTGAAAGTGATAATGGGGGGAGTGGAAGGGAACACGACCCCTGCTATATCAGATTGCAGTTCTGGGCTGTGACGCTCGTCATGGGGCTGTGACGGTCGTCACAGCAGCAAAATCTGCAGAACGCAGAATTTTGCTCTGTGGGCGTACTCGTGGTGATTTTAAAACGTAGTATTGCTACGGTGATGTAATATAACAGCCAACAATCAATAAATAATGCGAAAACAGAATAATTGAACAAAACTAGAATTGAAATAACATAAAATGGAAACAATTGTATGTAGTACATAATGAAACGAACAATGCGAAAATTCCAAATGAGTAAATTAAACTAAACTAGACTAGACTAAACTGAAACTACTGCTACGAGCTAATAACTAATCTTTCCGTGCCTTCAACTCATCAAATTTCCGTGAATAGTAGTCGAGTTGGTCGCAGACTAGATCCATGAAGCCTACCAGGTCACTGTGCACGCTTGCGATATCAGCTTTTACATTCGTCAGAGCTTTATCAACGTCGTCCAATCTGAGTAACACGGTATCCATTTTGTCGGTTGTTTCCTCAGGGATAGGCTCAGGATAAGTATTGTAGTGTGGAGGAGTCATAGGGTCTACTTCATTTTCAGAGGCGGCGTCCTCAAAGTACATGTAATCGTGTGCCTCAGAAATGTGGTCACTGTCATACATATAATTCAGGGGTGTTGACTGTGGTGAAGGAGGTCCCATAGGCTCATCCAATTCATAGAGCCAGTTATCCTTGTTGTGGATGCTTGTCATCAGATGATCAGGCAGTGTGAATAGCTGTACTGGTTTTTCGTTAATAAGGTACTCATACGGTCCAGGTCCCATAGTTCCTAAGATGCGCCTGTTAAAGCAGAATTGTATGTTCATGGGTCTGATGGTACCAAAACGAGTGCTGGCGTTTAGATGGAATCTAAGGCCAAGCTCGTGGGCTATCATTGTTACTAGTCCTCCTATAAGAATAGGTGTCTGAGGTTCCAGCGTGAGGCGTTTGAAGGATCTCATCATGAAAGGCACTGCATTTACTGTCCGACCCTGAGAAGCACAGAACATGATGAATAACTCTTCCTTAGACACTGTGGTAATATTTTCTTCTTTTCCAAACAAGGTGTGAGCTAGTATCTTATGGAAGTATCTAAAGGCTGGGTTATGAATGTCATCATTGTACATTCTGTCTGGTTCAGAGTGATAGTTGCCTGTGATTCTACCCCAGAAGTGCTCGAGTTGCAAATCAATGTCGTCATCTTCTGCACTGATGAACACATGCGGTCCGCTAGGGAATCCTAGGAGGTTAGCTAGTGACATCCGGCTATGAGTTTGGTCCATTCCAAACAATCTGAAGGTAATCAACTCTGAGCGGGTTCCAAAGCCATAGTTGGGTGTGTATCTGAAAGAGCTAAGGAATTCATAGGTAAGATCCTTGTAGGTAGCGAAACGTGTTTTCAGAGCAGTGTTCTCCCAACCCAGTTGATTGAACAGGTATTGAATGCTATCTGTGATCCCTAGTTTATCCATAGTAGCCTTGTCATAATACAACGTTAAGGCGAATTCTCTTTCGGTCAGTGCTGCAAATCTTGCCTTTTGAGCGAGTCCTTTGAAGTGAACCTTTGTGAAATCGTACTCGGCCATATTCGCAGGTAATTCAGAGAAAACAGAAGAAATGTTTTGAAGACTTTAAAAATCCTGAAAAGTTTGAAACAAGAAATTGAAGTCAGGATTTTTAGAAACGAAAAGTGGTAGAAACAAAAGACAAAAGGGAAAAAATAAAATAAGAATAAAAGTACGAAAATGAACGAAAGTAGAAAGTAGTAGTAATTTTAGGATTTTTGTTGGATTTTTCAAAGTAGAATTTTAAAGAAAAATGAAATGCAATAACGAGGGGAATTTGGGTTGCCTCCCAATAAGCGCTGTTTTTAACGTCTAAAGCCTGACGATAGCTTGGTGAGAAGCTATTCTGGTGTTTGAGCCGGAAGCTCAAGCAATGTTATATTGCTAATTTGAGGACTGTTGTCGTTCTTATTGTAATGTTTTAGACGTTGCCCGTTTACGATAAACGGTGCATTTGTCTTGTCGATAATTTCAACAGCTCCACTCTGAAGTACTTTAGTCACTTCATAGGGTCCAGACCACCTAGATTTTAGTTTTCCTGGGAAGAGTTTTAATCGTGAATTAAAAAGCAATACGATGTCTCCCACACTGAATTGTTTCCTGATTGAACGTTTATCATGCGACTTTTTAGTTCGTTCTTTGTAGATACGGGCATTTTCGTAAGCGTCTAATCGAAGTTCTTCCAACTCGTGTAAGTTCAAGATTCGCTTTTCTCCTGCCTCGGTGTAGTTGAAGTTGAGTGTCTTAATGGCCCAGAAGGCCTTATGCTCTAACTCTACAGGGAGATGGCAGGATTTATCGTAAACTAATTTATAGGGGGTAGTACCTATTGGTGTCTTAAATGCGGTCCTATAAGCCCATAAAGCTTCCTGTAGTTTCGATGACCAGTCTCTCCTTGAGGTAGCGACAGTCTTTTCCAAGATCTGTTTTATTTCTCTGTTCGAGACCTCTACTTGTCCGCTAGTTTGCGGATGATAGGGTGTAGCTACTCGGTGCTTGACTCCATATCTAGAGAGAAGTTTATCGAATATTCGTGATATGAAGTGAGATCCTCCGTCACTAATGACGAGTCTGGGTACACCGAATCTAGGAAAGATGGTGTTCTTGAAGAGTTTGATTACTACTCGTGCGTCATTTGTTGGAGTAGCTATGGCTTCTATCCATTTAGACACCTAATCGACAGTGACGAGTATGTAGTTATTTCCAAAAGAAGGTGGGAAAGGTCCCATGAAATCTATTCCCCAGACGTCGAAGACTTCTACCTCTAAGATTCCTTTCTGAGGCATTTCATCGCGTCGTGAGATGTTGCCAGTTCGTTGGCATCTATCGCACTTTTGCACAGCGATGTGAACGTCTTTCCAGAGATTAGGCTAGAATAAACCGGCTTGGAGAATCTTAGCGCACGTCTTGGATGTACTAGCATGACCACCATATGGTGCTGAGTGGCATTGGGAAATAATATTTTTTATTTCTTCCTCTGGGACACAGCGGCGATATATGTTGTCGGCCCCTCTCTTGAAGAGTAGAGGTTCGTCCCAATAATAGTGTTTCAGATCGTGGAAGAATTTCTTCTTTTGCTGATAAGTAAGATCTGGTGGAAGTACGCCCGCAGCGAGGTAATTAACGATGTCAGCATACCAAGGTAATGTGACTTGGGCATAGACGGCTTCTACGGCTTTTTCGAATTCTGGATCTTCCGAGATTGCATTGGGTGTGTCACTTTCTAATTTGGCAATCAGACGTTCGTACGAGAAATCGTCATTTATCGGTACTGGTTCGTGTCTGATGCCTTCTATTCAGGATAAGTGATCCGCAACAACGTTCTCGGTTCCTTTCTTATCTTTGATTTCTAAGTCAAACTCTTGTAATAATAGGATCCATCTCAATAGTCTTGGTTTGGCATCCTTTTTGCTTATTAGGTACCTTATGGCAGCGTGGTCTGTGTATATTATAATTTTTGCTCCTACTAAGTAAGAACGGAATTTGTCAAGCGCAAATATAACTGCTAGAAGTTCCTTTTTTGTGGTAGCGTAGTTCATTTGGGCAGGATCTAAGGTTCTACTGGCATAGTAGATGGCATGGAGCTTCTTTTCCTTCCTTTGTCCTAGAACTGCGCCTACAGCGTAATCACTCGCGTCGCACATGATTTCAAACGGTAGTCTCCAATCTGGTGGTTGCATGATTGGTGCGGTGATAAGGGCTGATTTCAATGTTTCGAATTCTTTTAAACAGTCGTCGTCGAAGACGAACTCAGCATCCTTCATTAACAGGCCGGTCAGAGGTTTTGTGATTTTCGAGAAATCTTTTATAAATCTTCTGTAGAAACCGGCATGTCCTAGAAAACTCCGTATTTCTCGTACGGATTTTGGAGGTTGGAGATCTTTTATAATCTCTATTTTAGCTTTGTCTACCTCAATCCCTCTATCTGATATGACGTGTCCTAGAACTATTCCTTGTCGGACCATAAAATGGCATTTCTCCCAATTTAGGACGAGGTTTACTTTTACGCAACGTTCTAGTACCATTTCTAAGTTTTGTAAGCATCCTTCGAAACTTTGTCCACATACCGAGAAATCGTCCATAAACACTTCCATAATGTCGTCTATGAAATCTGCGAAGATTGCCATCATGCATCTTTGGAAGGTTGCTGGAGCGTTACAGAGTCCGAATGGCATTCGACGGTAAGCAAAAGTACCGTAAGGACAGGTGAATGTAGTCTTTTCTTGGTCATCAGGATGGATGGGAATTTGGAAGAATCCTGAGTAACCATCTAGATAGCAGAAATATGAATGTTTGACTAGTCTTTCCAACATTTGGTCTATGAAGGGTGGCGGGAAGTGATCTTTGCGCGTAGCCTTGTTAAGCTTCCTATAATCAATACACATCCTACTTCCAGTCACGACTCTTTTTGTTATTGATTCGCCTTTTTCGTTTTTAACTACTGTGACTCCTCCTTTCTTTGGTACGACATGAACTGGGCTAACCCATTCACTATCGGAGATCGGATAGATGATTCCTGCATCAAGTAATTTCTTTACTTCATCTCTGACTACCGTGCTCAGGATGGGGTTTAGTCTTCTCTGATGCTCTCGAGAGGTTTTTGAGTCTTCCTCTATTGTAATTCGATGCATACAGATCGAAGGGCTTATACCTTTTAAATCGCTTATGTTATAGCCTAACGCGGTGGGGTACTTCTTTAGGACTTCTAATAACTTTTCGGTTTCTGGTTGTCCTAAGTCGGCGTTGACTATCACTGGTCTTTTTAGTTCATCGTCTAGAAATTCATATCTGAGGTTTTTGGGTAGAGTTTTAAGTTCTAAAGATGGGTTCTTCGGACCTGGCATATGGTTTGGTGTCAGTGCTAAGCTTTCGCTTAGGCTGTCGTCTTTATACGGTTTACGCCAGTTGTCGTCTTCAGAAATGTCGGGTATTTGAATCTTTATTATTTCTGAATACGTGGTCTCCTTATTTTCAAGTTCTCTTATGCATTCGTCAATTTCGTCTACTAAATAGCAGGTATCGTCTATTGCTGGTGCTTGTAGGAACCTGGTGAGAATGAACTCTATCTTTTCTTCTCCTACTTCGAATGTTAGCCTTCCTTTCTTCACGTCTATAATCGCTCCAGCTGTAGCTAGGAATGGTCTTCCTAGGATAATTGGGGTTACAGTATCTTCCTTGATGTCCATGATTATGAAGTCGGTTGGAATGTAGAATTGTCCTATGCGTACTGGAACGTTTTCCAGTATTCCGACTGGGTATTTTACTGATCTGTCAGCTAATTGTACGGACATTTTGGTCGGCCTGAGGTCTCCCATATTCAGCTTTTTGGATATAGATAAGGGCATAACACTGATACTGGCTCCTAAATCGCATAGAGCTTTATCTATTACGAACTTTCCTATGACGCAGGGTATGGAGAAACTACCTGGGTCTTTTAATTTAGGAGGCATGCGGTTCTGAATAATAGCGCTACACTCTGCAGTAAGTGTAACTGTTTCATTATCCTCGATCTTTCTCTTATTCGACAGGATCTCTTTGAGAAATTTGGCGTATGACGGCATTTGAGTTATTGCTTCTGTAAAAGGAATAGTAATATTCAACTGTTTAAGGAGCTCTACAAATTTCTTAAACTGTCCTGAAGTTTTGGAGTTTATTAGTCTTTGCGGATAAGGAATAGGTGGTTTATATGGCGCTGGAGGTGCTTGAGTTTTTTCACTTGCGGTATCCTCCTTCTCGTTGTCCTCATTCTTCTCTAACTCAGATTCCTTTTCTGCTTATTCAGTTGGTTTCTGTTGCATGGCTGAGTTTTCGGTCCTCGGATCGATCGGTTCGTCCAATTCTTTTCCATTTCTTAGTATCACAGCATTTGCTTGGCCTTTGGGATTCTGTTCGGGTTGTCCAGGAAATGTGCCAGCAGGTGCAGCAGCAGATGCTTGCTGTTGAGCCACTTGTGATATCTGAGTTTCTAACATTTTGTTGTGGGTGGCTAAAGCGTCTACTTTTCCTGTCAACTGCTTAATTTGCTCGCTAGTGTGTATGTTTTGATTCAGGAATTCTTTGTTCGTTTGAGCTTGAGTAGCTATGAACTTTTCCATCATCATTTCAAGGTTTGATTTCCTAGGTGCATTCTGAGCAGCTGGTTTTTGATATTCTTGCGGAGCAGTAGGCATTTGCAATGCATTTTCGCTTTTGTAAGAAAAGTTTGGATGATTTCGCCAACCTGGGTTGTATGTATTTGCGTAGGGATTTCCTTGAGCATAATTTACCTGGTCTGGCGGGATTCCAGCTAGCAATGGGCATTCGGGTGCATTATGAGTGGTGCTTCCGCATAACTCGCAATTTGGAGTTACTGCAGCGACAGTTGCAGTGGGGTTAACGGTCAGACTATCGATCTTTTGTGCTAGAGCATCTACTTTAGCATTGAACTTTTCAAGGCTGCTGATTTCTTACATCCCACCTTTCGCTGAGGTTTTCTCATTTGAAGTGCGTTCACCTCCCCATTGGCAATGGTTTTGTGACATGTTTTCTATCAATTGATAGGCTTCATCGTATGGCTTATCCATAAGTGCACCGCCCGCGGCAGCGTCTATGGTTAATCTAGTATTGTATAGAAGCCCATTATAGAAAGTATGGATTGTCACCCAGTCTTATAGACCGTGGTGAGGACATGTTCTCATCATATCTTTGAATCGTTCCCATGCTTCGTAGAGAGATTCAGTATCTTTCTGTCGAAATTCGTTGATTTGAGCTCTAAGCATAGCAGTTTTGCTTGGTGTAAAATATCTCGCTAAGAAGACGTTCTTCAATTGCTCCCACGTCGTAACGGAGTTGGATGGTAACGATTGTAACCATGTCCACGCTCTGTCTCTAAGAGAGAATGGGAAAAGACGAAGTCTTATCGCGTCTGGAGTTACTCCATTTGCTTTCACTGTGTCTGCGTATTGTACAAACTTCGTTAGATGTTCGTTCGGATCCTCAGTTGCGTTTCCTGAGAATTGGTTTTGTTGTACAGCCGACAGCAATGATGGTTTCAGCTCAAAATCATTTCGGGTAATAGCTGGGGCAGCAATGCTACTTCTAGGCTCCATCTGGGATGGTGTAGCGTATGCCTTCAGCGGTTTGTTCGGAGGTCCTTCAGCCATCGTTGGTTCTTCTTCTTCTGATTTGGGAATGGGAGTGAGAGGATCGGGAATGTTATGTTTGAGTTGGTACTCAATGATTCGGCTTCTTAGATGTAAGAAGCGCTCTAGTTCTGCGACTGAAGGTTTCAAGATATCGCTTTGTGGGCGATCACTTGGCATACAATCGACAGCACTAGTAAAGGAAAAATTAAAATTGTTTACCTAGTCTATACGGCATAACAGAAGGTTACACTATTGACTAAACGGGTCCCCGGCAACGGCGCCAAAAACTTGATCGCGACTTTCTATGTCTAATACAACTAACTGCAAGTGCACAGTCTATCGCGTAGTAATAAAAGATATCGATCCCACAGAGACTCGTAATCAAACTAGTGTTCTCAAGAGTTACTATGTTTAGCTAGGTAGAATATGTTTTAAGGGAATAAGGTTGTCACTAAAAGGGGAACTAAGATTACTGTTTGGATTTTTAATTAATTAAATCGATACGTAGTAATTATGTTCTTCAGGGACTTGATAAGTTACTGGTGTATGAAATAGTTTTCACAGTTCATTTAAGCAGAAAACGGAGATTTGAAGACTCTCGTCTCACAATGGTTATTGACGCTAATCATAATCCTAAGGGCCTAACGTACACTTTCGTATTCCGTTCGGGGTTAAAATTACTTTTTGGAAATCTCTAAGTTCTAATTCGTTTTAAAGTGCTTTCGCTGTTATTAAAACAAATGCCTAGTGTTTACTATCTGACCTTACCGCAACTTTTGCTTGTTGGTTCGTATCTTAATTAATTTCCCACTTTCGTGGCAAAACTACTTTAAAATAATTTCTCGCTTTCGCGACGAAGTTTATTTCGTAAATCAATTTTAAACACTTAGACCATAAGTTATTTTTGTGAAAAGAAAGTTTTCAAACAAGATTTATCAAGTCCCATTCGAATTATTACTACATATCGATTACCTAAGTTTAGCTAGACATGGAATTTAGAAAAGAAAAACATAAATAATAATAATAAATAATGAATTGCATTATGATAAAATAGAAGTCGATCAAAATGAAAACCTGTAAATAATGCCAATTGGCCTTTGGGCAGATCCTCCACAGATGTTGGCAGGATTCTGTCTTTAGTTCCAATTCGATCGTACAGTGCAGTAACAATTTCAGAAGAGCGGAAATGGGAATGAGTAAAAATGGAAAGGGAAATAAAGGAAAGGGATACAAATAAAACTGGAGAAATGGATACTAATAATAACTGAAAGTAAATTTGCTGGAAATTAAATTTGGCAGCACTTCGTGGTATGAATGCAGCTCCCTTTCTGAAGTCCTCTGCTTCCCTTTTTATAGAAGTGGAATCCCAACGGTTATCTCTGAGGATGGTGGACCTTGAGGCAGATAATTTAGGGAGTAGTGGACCATTTAATGGGAATTGGAACTGCTCTTTTGACGTGAAATCTGAGTGGGGCGTTTTTGCCTGCATGACGGTCGTCACAAGGTGTGACGGTCGTCACCCGTGTGACGGTCGTCATGCATCTGTGACGGTCGTCACATCAGCAAAAACTGTCTGCTGCACTTTTCATTGTGTTTTCACTCCTTTTTCGTCCATATTTCATCTGGGATTGCTTCTTTTCTTCATGTTGCCTTGTTTAGACGTGATCGTTGAATACCTGCAAAAACATCTGACAAATACACGGAAATAACCCGAAATCGGATCGAAAACGGTTAGACTTTAGTTGAAATATGCATGAAAATATCTATATGATTTCGTGTTATCATCAGCATCATTGCTTCATAACAAGATGGCTTGCTTTGTAATGAGCTCAACTATCTTTCTCGTTGACTGGCTTGTTTGCTTGCTAGCTGACTAGCTAACATTTGAATGAATCAAATGGTCTTCTTTTATAGTGCATTCAAGAGAGATGTTGTGAGGATAGAGATGTCCATTCAAATATTCCAACAGTCATTTCCCAACGGATAGAATACTCACGTGTTGGAACAGTGACCTTTGCTTGTAACTTTAATATCTCAACATTGGAAACCACGCTTATGAATAGTACCAACGTCTTTGTCATAGTGAAATGTTTTCATGCGTTGTACTGTAGTCTTCTTGACTTGGTTCTTCTGATGATTCATCTGATGAGTAGTTCAGCAACTACTTTGGTATGAAAGCTTCAGCATCAGAGTTGTTTAAGCACATGTTTATCAGATTTAATAGCAGCAGCTTATCTGATGAGTAATACGCGTCTGTCTGGGTGAATCTTCTTCTGACATAATCTTCAACTTCAGAATCCAGTGTTCAGCATTCCAAGATCTAAGTTTCCTCTGAAACAATCTTGAGAATCTTCGTGACTGATTCTTAAGAAATCATGTCTTCAGAATCTTCAGAGACTTGATCTTCAGAACACGTCTTTAGAGTCTTTCTGCACTTGGTCTTCAGAGCCTTCAGCCTTCAGAACTTCAAGTCATCAGAGTCTTCAGAGTAGTTCTTCATAGGACTATATCTTCAGAGTCTTAATCTTCAGAACCCTTAAGTCTTCAGAGTCTTCTGCACTTGGTCTTCAGAGCCTTCAGCCTTCAGAACTTCAAGTCATCAGAGTCTTCAGCACTTAGTTCTTCAGAGGACTCACTCTATAGAGTCACTTGTTGGCTTCCAGATCAGATGCACTTCTCATAACAGAATCCACAGGAGCATTGCAACTGCAATATCCAACACCCTTGTATCTTTCTGATCGTGACCAGATACAGATGCATACTTGCTTCTCCCATAAGCGCTTTATGATACGTCACACATAGTAACTCTCATATTGTATTAGCTGCACACGTTGATGTTGTTTGTTTGATCTTATATATATTTAATTATCATGATCTGTACATAACAAACATTAAAACATAAAATGGTTCTTTCACAAATACTTAATTGTTATCATCAAAACATAGAGATAATCCTGTAGAGACAAATCTTGCTCTTACACTAAACATATTCCTCAATCTAGACCCAATCACAACATTCCTTCTAATAGGAAGCAATAGGTTCCTAAAGCTGCTACTACCCGTTTGATAGCTCATATGTCCCTCAAAGTCTCAGCTAAGGAAGATTGGTATTTTGATAGTGGGTGTTGTAGACACATGACAGGAATTAAAAATCTCTTAGTAGACATCAAATCCCATTCTACTAGCTATGTGACTTTTGGTGATGGAGCCAAGGGTGAAATCAAAGGGGTTGGAAAATTAAACTGCCCAGGAGTTCCAAACCTTGACAATGTGTTGCTGGTTAAAGGATTAACTGCTGATTTTATTAGCATCAGTCAACTGTGTGATCAAGAACTCAATGTCAACTTCACTAAATCTGAATGCTTGGTTACAAATGAAAAGAGTGAAGGGATCATGAAGGGAGTCAGATCTAAGGACAACTACTATCTATGGGTAACTCAAGGTTCTAAATATTCTCTAGCCAAAGAAGATGAAGTGAAACCGTGGCACCAGAAACTTGGTCATTTGCATCTAAAAAGGATGAAGAAGATCATGTATATGGAAGCTGTCAGAGGAATTCCTAAGCTAAGATTGAAGAAGGAAAAGTCTGTGGTGAATGCCAAATTGGGAAGCAAACTAGGATGTCACACCAGAAGATCAAACATCTCACTACTTCAAAAGTGTTGGAACTCCTTCACATGGACTTGATGGGACCTATGCAGGTGGAGAGTCTTGGTGGAAAGAAGTATGCATATATGGTGGTGGATGATTTTTCCAGATATACTTGGGTGAATTTTATAAGAGAAAAATCTGAAGTGTTTGATGTGTTCCAAGATCTCTATCAAAGAATTCAAAGAGAAAAGAAGAGCAATGTTGTTAGAATCAGAAGTGATCATGGGAAGGAATTTGAGAATAAAAAATTTTCTGAATTTTTCTCATCTGAAGGGATTAGCCATGAATTCTCTTCTCCCATTACTCCACGGCAAAATGGAGTTGTGGAACGAAAGAATAGAACTATCCAAGAATCTGCTAGAGCTATGATCCATGCAAAGAAACTACCTTACCACTTCTGGGCTGAAGCTATGAACACTGTCTGCTATATTCATAATAGAGTGATCTTAAGAATAGGAACCATGGCCACCTTATATGAGATATGGAAGGGAAGAAAGTCTACTGTCAAATACTTCCATGTGTTTGGAACCAAATGATACATATTGGCAGATCGTGATCAAAGAAGAAAGATGGATCCAAAAAGTGATGAAGAGATATTTTTGGGCTATTCTACTAACAGCAGAGCCTATAGGGTATTCAACTCTAAAACTAAAACTATGATGGAGTCCATCAATGTTGTTGTTGATGATGTGCATAAGGAGACTGATGTCTTAGAAGATGTTGGAACATCCCTTGATACGTCAGCAGAATCTGCAGACAAAGACACTGATCTCAATCCTGCTAATACAAAACCCGAACCTGAACTAGTAAACAAGGGACCCTCTACCAGAATTCAGAAATACCATCCTATGGATCTTATCATAGGTGATTTAAATAAGGGGTTACTACTAGATCCAGAGACGTCATAACAAGCTCTTGTTTTGTGTCTAAAACTGAGCCAAAAATGTCAAAGAAGCATTAACTGATGAATTCTAGATCAATGCCATGCAAGAAGAGCTAGGGCAATTCAAGAGAAATGAAGTATGGGATCTTGTTCCAAGGCCTGAAGGTACAAATGTGATTGGAACAAAATGGGTTTACAAGAATAAGTCAGATGAAAAAGGAGTGGTCACCAGAAACAAAGCCAGACTGGTTGCTCAGGGATACACTCAGATTGAAGGGGCTGACTTTGATGAAACTTTTGCTCCTGTAGCTCGCTTTGAATCTATTAGATTACTTTTGGGAGTTGCCTGCATTCTGAGAATTAAGCTGCTTCAGATGGATGTTCAGAGTTCTTTTTTAAATGGATACTTAAATAAGGAAGTCTATGTGGAACAACCTATGGGATTCATTGATCCAACTTTTCCCAATCATGTTTATAAGTTGAAGAAAGCTCTGTATGGACTAAAGCAAGCTCCTAGAGCTTCGTATGAGAGACTAACATAATTTCTTGTTGATAATGGATACATAAAAGGTGGCATAGATAAGACATTGTTTTTCAAGGAAGAAAAAGGAAAACTCATGATTGCTCAAATATATGTTGATGATATTATGTTTGGTGGGATGCCTGATGAGATGGTTCAACATTTTGTCCAGCAAATGCAGTCATAATTTGAAATGAGCCTTGTTGGTGAATTAACCTACTTTCTTGGATTGCAAGTCAAACAGATGGAAGATTCCATATTCTTATATTAGAGTAAGTATGCCAAGAATATAGTTAAGAAGTTTGGGATGGAGAATGCCAGTCACAAGAGAACACCTGCACCTACCCATCTTAAGTTGTCTAAAGATGAAAAGGGTGTTAATATGGATCAAATTCTCTATAGAAGTATGATAGGGAGCTTGTTATATCTTACAGCAAGCAGGTCTAACATTGCCCTTGCTGTAGGTGTATGTGCTAGATATCAAGCTGAACCCAAAGTGAGTCATATCAATCAAGTCAAGAGGATTCTGAAGTATATTAATGGAACAAGTGAGTATGGAATGCTATACACTCATGGATCTAGCTGTGTGTTGTATGGATATTGTGATGTTGATTGGGCTAGAAGTGCTGATGATAGGAAAAGCACATCAGGAGGTTGCTTCTTTTTGGGGAACAATCTTATATCATGGTTCAACAAGAAACAAAATTGTGTCTCTCTATCTACTACTGAAGCTGAGTATATAACAGCTGGGAGTAGTTGTTCTCAACTGGTTTGGATGAAACAAATGTTGACTGAATATAATGTCACACAAGATGTCATAACATTATATTGTGACAACTTAAGTTCTATAAACATCTCCAAAAATCCTATTCAACACAGCAGGACCAAGCATATTGATATTCGTCATCACTTTATAAGGGAGCTTGTTGAAGATAAAATCATTACTTTAGAACATGTTACTACAGAGAAACAGCTAGCTGATATCTTCACTAAGGCATTGGATGCTAGTCAATTTAAAATCTTAAGAGGGAAATTAGGGATTTGCAGTTATGAGGATTTGTAGCAATTATTGTTTAGTGGAAATATCATTCAAGAGGTTTGGTATTTTCCAAAAATAAAGATGTCTCAACATCACTTATTATTTCAAAACACATTAAAAGTCACTTCCACACGCTACCCTAACCACACTTTTCACTCCAACTACCTGTTCATCTCCCATACCTTCACAGTACCTCTGCTTGAACCCCATTCTCTCACTCGCAAAAATCTCAAGATGTCTCCAAAACCTGTTTCTACTTCGTCCAAATCCGCTAGGTCTGAATCTAAGACAAAGGCTCAACCGGTGAGCATCTCATTTGATGATGTGCTTGATGTAGCTCCTCTTGCCATGGTTCTATGTGACGATGCAGAAGTGATAAAATCCATAATGTCGCATGCAAACAGTTCCAAACGACCCCTATAGGTAAATCTTCTGATACTCCTCTTGATTCAACAACTGAGAATAGGAACAAAGAGGGTAATGTATATGTAAATAGAGCCATTAGAAGTTAGTTACTAAGGTTCTGTATGGAGGTCATAATGTTCCAGAGATTTCTACCACACTGTCTAGAATGGATGCTATTCCCACTACTGATGCTAGACAAGGTGAAGAAAAAGATATTGATGGCTCTCATTCTGAGAAGAACCCTGACACTGATAATCTACACAAGTTAGCTAACTCTGTGCTCAAAGAAGGAAGGATGGAAGGTGATGTTAATGAGGATGTTGGTACCTCTGGTGTGGAGAACAAAACTAGCAGTTCAAATCAAAGTAAGAAGAAGGTTAATGTCTTTGATGATGTGGTGGATTTGGATAATGTTCCATCTGATGATGACTTGATTAGGAATGTGGCTCCTAGAATTGCCAAAAGGTTGAAGAATAGGATAGGTAAATCTATGATTGATCAATCTCCCTTTAAGAGTAATAAGAAGAAAATTAATGTTGGACCCCCTAAAGCTTGGAGCAAAGTCACTCCTGTCTCTAAGAAAAGAAAGGCTAGGTCAGAAACTGAATTTGATGAAGATGTTGAGGATGATCTTTAGGACATCACTCCTATAAAAAGATCTGCTACCAAGAGAGCAACAAATATTGTGCTTGCTGCTCCTTTAGACAATGTGTCTTTCCACTCCATTGACAATGTGGCAAAGTGGAAGTTTGTGTACCAGAGAAGAGTTGCTCTGGAGAGAGAATTGGGCAAGGATGCTCTTGAGATCAAGGAAGTCATGAAGTTAATCTCTGATGCTATTTTGATGAAGACAGTGGTTGGCTTTTCAAAGTGCTATGGTATGATGGTTAAGGAGTTCATTATGAACATTCCTGAAGACATTACTGACAGAAAGAGAAAGGAATTTATAAAGGTATTTGTGAGAGGAAGATGTGTTGAGTTTTTTGATGAGGTGATTAACAGATTTCTAGGAAGGGATGAGGAAGAGGCTAGTGAATTGGAGGTAACTGACAATCAAATTTGCAAGGTGATAACTGCTAATCAAGTTACTGCATGGCTCTCAAAAGGTAAATTATCTGCTGGCCAAGTGAGTGTGAAGTATGTTAACTTGCATAGGATTTGAGCAGTCAACTAGGTGCCTACCAATAATACTTCCACCATTGTTGTTGGTTTAGGAAGGTTTATTTTTGTTGTTGGTACCAAGGTAAAGTTTGACTATGGCAGATACATCTTTAATCAAATTGTGAAGCATGCCACCACCAACGCTGTCAAGCTACCCATTGCTTTCCCTTCTCTGATTTGTGGGATTATTCTAAGCCAGTATCCTGGTATTCTTTCAAGTAATGATGTGTCCTGCAAAAGGCGTTCAGTGTTGTCACTCCACTATAAGCTGTTTGCAGGAAGACATGTCCTAGGCATTGTCTTTACATCTTCTGAGAAGACATCCACTATAAAGACTGGAGTTATCTCAGAGTTAAAGGTGACCTGCAGGGAATTGGGAGAAGTTATTAGTATGGCTACTGCAAGGAAACTAAGGCTGGAAGCTCTGATTAAAAGTCTGAAACAGAATGAAGAAAATGATGTGGAGGCTACTGATGCTCAGGAAGAGGAAGATAGGGAGGATTCTGCCTCTGGTGAAAAGACTGGTAATCATGTTTCTGGGTCTACAACTGATGATGAAGATGACAGTTCTGGGTCTGAGGAAGAAAATTGACGGTGCTTGGCTTTGGTGTTCTTTGAATTATGGTTGTTTTGTTGTTTCAAAATTTGTTCTTCTTGCACCTAATGTGCTTTTGACTTGTATTATTTGGGTTCTTACTGCACTCTTAACTCTTTTGGTTATGTATTGTTCAATGTTATTGTGTTTCCCTTAGTATAATTCCTTTATTTATGGCTAAAAAGGGGGAGAAAGAGTATGAGGAGTTTATGAGAGTTTATGAGGAGTTGTTGCTGGTGAGATTTGAAGCTAGTGAGATTTGAGGAGGTTTGTTTTTTTTTTTGCTGGTTATGATGTTGAGGGGAGGTTTGTTTTTTTTTATTACGCTTTGGTTTGAGGGGAGGGAGCAACATTTGTGTTTTTCTGCTGCTCTGCTCTCTGATATATTCTAGGAGATCTTGTGATCAATTGGTTGTTTTAGCCAAAATTTGCTGCAAATGGGGAGTTTGTTAGTTCTATGATTGGTAGAAATTTTGGTATAACTTGGTGCTATCATAAGATGTCATATAGGATGTCTTGACATATGATCTTAGTATTCTGCAGGTGGTTATTCTTAATGTTACAGGGTTTTAGTTCATGATGTCAAGTATGATGTCCTGACATTTGTGAACAGAACATTCAGTGAGAATGTTATGGTTTGTCTGTTGCATTTTGGTGCAACCTTTTATGCTTTTGTGATAAGAGATTTTGGTGGTACAAATCAGCGTGGAAATATTCCTTATACAAAAATGTTTCTGCTGCATAATTCGTGAAGTAGTGGTGAAATCTTTTGTTCTATTTTTCATGCAGAAAATCTTGAGAAGATTTGGAGGTTAATTTGATTTGATCAGATTTGATTTGGTTCTATTTTTATGATGTTAATTATGAAAAGATTTGAAGAATTATCTGATTTGATTTTATCAAATCAGAGGTAGTTTTTGCTAAAGCCCAAGCCCGTTCAAAGTGTTACTATATAAAGACTTCACAATTCTATTTTGAAGATCAGAAAAAAAAAACTCGGGTTGTAAGAGTGCGTTGCTTAAGAAATAAGGTTTCTACCTTCTTGTGTTATTGTTAATTGTGAGCCATTCACTCATCACCTTGATGTGTGAATTGGACTGAGTCCTTGAGTTGTAAGTTGTACACTCTAAGATTTTAAGCACGAGTGCATTGTTCTTGATTGAAGCTTTTAAGCAAGATCAAGTATTGTCCTTGAAGAGTGTCTTCTACGTTTTGCTAATCTGTTTTTGTCACTGCTGTGATTGAGGGGGAGTGACATGTGTCTCTTATCTAAGAGTGTTTTAGATAGAAATTGCAAGGGTAGAGATTAGGTGCAAAGATTGTAAACTAGAGAGAGTTTGTTGTGAATCTTCAAACTAATTATATTTAGTGAATTTCCTTCCTGGCTTGGTATCCCCCAGACGTAGGTGTGTTTTCATCGAACTGGGTTAACAATTGCTTGTGTCTCTTTACTATTTTTAACTGCTTTTTATCTTGTTCATATATTGGTAACTGTTCAGATATTAGTGTCATGACATCTCTTTCGACATCTCATATCTGATACCATAATTTGAATTAGAAAATACTTAACCACTTCTGGTCACATGTCCTACATCTGCAATAGTTATAAATGAGGGAAGAGAATGAATATGAACCTCTTTTTCATCCTCTAACATGGTAGCATTGTATCTGAAAGGAATAACTTTATTCGACTTATATGGTATTGGACCGGGAAAACGAATATTCAAAGGTGAAACAGCAGAATTCTGGCTATTACAAGAGATTACAACTCGCTCTGGAATGTTGAAATGTAGAACTATGACATTCACCTCATTCTCAACTTCGTTTTTGTTTGCAATGACTTGAATTAGATTCTGATCAATCATCTTTTGTAGATCCCTCTTAACAATCACACACCCACGAGGTTCACAGAACAAATGCAATATGCGACATAATCATGCTCAATATCATGGTATTCTCTTAGAGTAGCATGCATCTCAACCAATGATCTTCGGATCCAGTGAATATCAAAGATACGGTATGTTCCAGGACACCCATACACCATACTAACAGATGCGTTACCATGATTAGGCAATATATTTGATTTCACATTAGGATTGGTGTCTTTAAATGACAAAATTACACTTCTAACGAGCTTTTGAACTTCGTATTTCAAGGAGTCGTACCCTAAATTTTGACCACAAGACTTAACCAAGGATTGTGGTTTTGAGCTCTCTTAGAGCATCCAGGCAAGGGATCAATTAAGAATTTACATGATCTTAAACTTGTCAAGCCTTTCAAACATCCACGAAGGATCAAGAGATCCTCCCCATCAAGAATTTAACACAAAATTGCACCATTCCAAGTTAATCAAGCCTCAAGACCATCAGTGTCACCAAATGAGGGTTTTGATCGACCAAGGCTTTCAAAGAGAAATTTTCATCTGGGCATGAGCCAATACTTCAATACATGATCCAAGAAGCTCAAAAGAACCTCAGGAATTCGGGTTTTAACCTAATTCAGTCCCTAGACTGACTTTCGGAGTAAGGCATGATCCAAGACCTCAATATATGTTTCAAGGATCTCAAATACATCATATTTATCTATTCAAAAGATTGGATTAATTCAAAGAACTTGATTCATAAGCAATATAATGATTCAAATTCCTGTGGACCACAAACTAGGGTTCTTGAGAAAAAGTCAACCATACCTTTGACTTTTGACTAAAACATGATCTCAAATCTTCGGACACGATTAAAGACGCTAAAAAACACCTTTGGAATCCATCCATTTGGTTCAATTTAGCCCAAGGACTTGATTTCACAAAGGATCACCAAGTTCAAAATTCATCTGATATAAAAAGTCAACTGTGATCAAAACCAAGTTTGACTTTTGGGATTTTTTCCGCAAACATGGTCTCTTTAAGTTAAGAAAAATGTTAACTTATGATTTGGGTCATGATAAATCAAGAAAATTTAAGAAAAATCAAGAAAAATGAGGTTACTTGCAAAAAGGGCAACCTTGAGAAACTTGAAATTTCTTTAAGTTATAGAAAGAACTTGATTTTTACCCAACTTTGCAAGGCCACAACTTGTGATCGAAGCAACCATTTCCTCCTATCCAAAACCCAAATGATAGATCTTATTACATACAACAAGATTGAAAAGCTAAAGTACCCTAAAAATGTCTAGATTTTGAGATATGAAGCATTATAGTTAGGGTTTCATGAGATTTAGAACTTTGAGACTTCAAACTTTTTAGGCAGAATTTGCCTCATGTTTTGCCCAACTTTGGAGGCATTTTTCATTATGATCCAATATTAATCAAGACCAAATGTAAACTTCAAAGTTGATGTATGATATAAAAGCTTTCTAAAGAGTACAAGAACATCCTTTGATTTAACCTGAGCAAGAAGTTATGAACCTCACAACATGCCTTGCTACAAACTGTTTTTTGATAGCATTTGGCACATGACTTGTCTCCCACGATTTCTTGAGCCAATTTTGGACACTTGCATCATTGGATTTCTGTATAATATCAACATAAATGATGAGTAATCTAAACCATAACACCAAGTAGTCAAGAACCTCATCCTTTAGGCATGTGGAAATCAATGTTGCAAATCCAAAATCCAATTTTGGCATGAATCAGTTCATATCTGTCCAAATGAGTCAAGCCTTATCCAAGAATCAAAAGACCTAAAACATGCAAGTTCAGTCCAAGTCAATGGATAGAGGAGACTTTGAAGACCTAGCCATATCCATTGAAAAATAGGGTGATTCAGCCTCCATTCACCATTGCTTACAAAACATACTTCCTTTACTATAAATAGGGGTCATTTCTGGTTGATCAAAACACCCCAAAACAGAACAACACTTGTTTTTCACCATTTCATTCATCATTCCAAATTTTAATGTTCATGAGGTGTGAGAACCAAATTTTTCAATAGGGAGCAATTCAACTCAAACAAATGGTCCTAACACCTCACATACATCATATATGTGTGATCCAAACCCTTGAACAACATCTGTAACACCAGATTCATCAAGTTCATATCTCATCCCAAGCAAGCTGCAGTTGGATTTGAGCCCACCAAACCAGAAGGTTTTAAACTATTCCAAGGACATCAACACATTCCTTGAGGTCTAGGGAAGTTTTCCAGGTCATCATTTCACATCTATAACACCAACAATTGAGGATTCAAATTCCTCTTGCACAAGTAAGCCTGAACTTCCCAAACTCTATGACCCATGCATCATAAATTTATTTTCAAGTTACCAACATGTTTTTATACTTATATATAATGTTTTCCCTTAATAAATTTCTATGTATCAGTCATGTATAGGATTTCATAGTGTTCTTGCAAAAATTAGGGTTCATTTGTTTATCACTTGATAACTCACTCTACACTTAAAAGAAAAGAAATTAATTGGTACAATTGAATTCCTTGTTCAAAAACGAGTAACTTTCATGTTTACATCGTGAAAAATCATTACTTATTGAGGGAGATATGAAAGGTTTTTCAAATCCATCCACGGACGGAGACGCGAGGAAGAAGAAGGAGCCATTGGCGCCCTTTTTCAAAATTTTGAATTTTTTTAAATATTTTTCATATTTTCATATTATTTTCAAAAATTAATTTCTCTCTCAATTTCAATAATTTTCAAGTGATTATTTAAACATAAATCCTTCACATATTTAAATATTTTATTCCACAAAAAAAAAATCAAAAACATATTTTTATTTAATATATTTTTAAATATTTTAAAGAATTTTATTTTAATTTGTTTTAAACATTTTAAATAATTTCTTTTTTCTTAATTTTTCAAAACCGAGTGTATTTTAAATCATCATGTAAATAAAACCTTATTTTACATACCCTAACCAAGGTTTATAACTTACTTTTTGAATTTATTTGATCATTTTCATCATTTTTTATTGTTTTTTCTTTTAAAAATGCAAAAAAAAAAAAATGAAATTAGGGTCTTGTTATGATTCAATTTTTCAAACTTCATTTCAAATACACCATAGGCATCTATTAGAGTGTAAGCCCCAACCCCTTATGTACATAAATAAATTTTGGGCCTCTACTATAATATAAGTCCCACAATGTCTTTCGGTATCGCGATGCGATCACTGTTTTCAAATACATCATCTAGGCCTCTCCTTGAGTATAAGCCCCAATATTTTGTACATAAACTTTTTTTAAGCAATAAACAACCCCACATGGTCCTCTCCTTGAGTTGTAAGCCCCATGCCTCTATTTTCAAAATCATTTGTCTGTTTTAAATTACTTGAAAACAACTGGGCCTCTCCTTGAGTATAAGACCCAATACTATTCTTTCATTCAAAATACATTATCCTTGGGCCTCTTAATAGAGTGTAAGTCCCATCCTTTTCCTTTTTTTTAATAATAAAAAAGAAGATACAAACTAGATACATTGGTACTAAGAGGAGCATTATTCCCGGTGAAACTGCTCTTAGACCACTTGGGCCTCTGCTAGGAGTATAAGTCCCATCTCTCTATACATAAAGTTTATTTTCAATCATCATGGGCCTCTGATAGAATGTAAGACCCAACACCTTTTGTAAATAGAAAACCTTTTAACCTCATTCATCATGGGCTTTGTACAGGATACAAACAACCATGGGCCTTTATCTAGAGTGTAATACCCAACACCTTTGTTTACTAAGAGATTAAGTCATCTTCAAAGTCAAAAATTTCTTCAATTTCTCAAAACCCTAATTCAGTCTTGAAGAAAACATCTAATCAATCACAATACACTTGGGCCTCTTTCCAAAGTATTAGACCCACCATTTTTCTCAATTCAACCCATACTTGTTTATATACTTGCTCATATCTCTGTATATATGCTTGTACATATCTTGCTAAGTTTCTCTTAGCATTTTGAATCATCCTTAGTTTAGACTAGTTCAAACCATAGGATCTTTGTCAATCAGTATAACTTAGTTCAAACAACTAGTTATGCCCCTGTACAAAGGATTTTTCTTCCCAATATAGTCAGCCTCCTCTTGGGCTTTGTTCAATTGATTCAACCTTGAAAAAGCTTCAATAAAGAGAGGATTATTTCCTGGTGAAACCTCTTCTTTAACCCCTTTAATCTTGGAATAGTTCAACGAAGAAAGGATTATTTCCCAGTGAAACCTTTCTTGAACTCTTGTTAAGACTTAGATAGTTTAAATTCCCCAGCCTCCTCTTGGGCCTAGTACAAGGACCCACAGGCTTCCTAGAAGCATCCCTAGCCTCCTCTTGGGCTTAATACAAGGACCTACAGGCTTCCTAAAAGCATAGGATATACCCTAGTCATCCCTACACCAATTCCCAGGAGAGTCAAAATCTCTAAAACATTCAAACTCATCCTTTGAGTCTCCTCTGATCCTCAACAAGGCTTGACTTCCACCTTAAATCCCCAACAAGGGTCATGTTACAATCAATAAATCCGTAAAAGAATCAAAGCCTTTATAGCATTTAATAAATCCAACTCTCCTCTAATTTCCAGCAGGAGTCTGCTTCTCTTTTGATTTCTTAGAGCAGTTAGATCCTACTCTTGGATTTAATTTTCCTCAGCAAGAGTCAGTCTCCACTTAAATTCCCTCAGCCTCCTCTTAGGCTTCATATGAGGATTTTCCCCAGCCAGCCTCAATCTTGGGCTTTGTACAAGACATATATAATACTCTCTTAGTTGAGTCAGTTTTTCAATCCCCTTTTTTAGCTTCAACATTGGGCTTTGATAAAGGCACAAAATTCAACATCCCCACAGATGAGACTTTGAGTCCTCTATGTAGGAGGATATTTCCTCTATACATCACATTTCAAAATAAACAATTAAACTCTTTTCCAAATAACAGATGTAAGTGACACACTTGTTGATTCAAAATCCAAGATGGAGTCCCTCCTTTATCATGGCCAAAGTTCTCTTTCATCTAACTGATGTAAGTGGCAAGCCTCTAGAACACATCCAAGTCGATGTCCCTCTCTTAGCATGCAAAGAATCATCAAGGAACAAGAGGCATAGCTATACACTGAGTTAAAGCTTCTTCCTTTATGACATTTCAATTCTTTTATAAAGGAAGATGTGGCATTGTTGGATTCCACACATCCTAGTTAAAGCAACTTCCCTTATAAACAAGACCTTAATAATTGTGGTGAATAGGTGAGATATCTCCCTTTAGAGATGACAAATTCTCTCAAAAATACTCCTTTAGCTTCAATCTTGGGCTTTGAACAAGACACAAATACTCCTTTAGCTTCAATCTTGGGCTTTGAACAAGACACAAATTTCTCTTTTAGCTTCAATCTTGGGCTTTGAACAAGACACAAACTCTTTTAGCTTCAATCTTGGGCTTTGAATAAGACACAAACTTCTCTTTTAACTTCAATCTTGGGCTTTTAACAAGACACCAAACTTTTTTCCTCCCATAGAATAGGAAGAACTACGAATGCTCTGATTCTCAGTTTCCTTTTTTTGAGAATAAGTAGGCATAAGATTGCGAAATCTTAGCGAGCGCACTAATAAAAGACATTAGGTCCAAATACCTTTCCAAAAACAATATAAAATCCTAAAACAACAAAAACATTTCCTCAATCTCCCAAATGAGAAACTTTCCCCACCTGACAACAAATAGACTCAATAAAGCAATTCAAACAGTAAAAACAAATGTAAATGAAGGTTCCTATAGATTACTATAGATAATTTTGGTGTTAATAACTTTCATTTGTATAACTAACCCCCAATTCCAGATCTCTCCACAATTGTAGGGAAAACACTTGCGCGCATGGTTAGTTTAAGATATCTTCCCCTTCCTTTTAAGCTTCATAGGATAAATATAAAAATCATAAAGTAGCACCAGGAACGGTAGTGGTCTTCAGCCACAAAAACTGACTACTACAGAAAAATGGCAACTTCAATAGGGACTTTCCCATCCCCTAAGAGGTTTAAGCCTTGCATTACATTTTTCTTTTTTTTACTGTTTATTTGCTTTCTCATTTTATATAATTTGGTGTCATACTATCTTCTTATCTGCTATATTTGTTTAAATTACTGTTATTTAGGAATGCGATTAATACGTATGTGGTGAGTCAGAGAGCACCTTAAGATAGGAGGTGGCATACTCAGGAAGGCTTATAGGGAGTGATTCCTGACCAAGCTGACTTGAAAGTCCACCGAATCAGTGGAGGTACCCTTTTGGGATTACTAATGTTGAATGAGCAAGTCGTGAAAACATTACTTTTTCTATGGGGCTCCCTTGAAACAGAGGATTAGTAAGCATTTAACCACTTGACCATTAGGTAGTGCGGTGACTATCGGGGATAGTTGATACGCGACACTACACTCAAATGAGATTCATCCTAGGGATATTATAACTCTAATGAGTCAGTCGGTTTGCTGGTAATTTTCTTAAGAGGGGTCAGTGATTTTGGGAACCTTGTTAGAACCCGTTTTAAAGGTACAAAAAGAACCCAAGTACACATACCTTAGGGGTGGGTAGATCCATGGCTCCATGCTCGTGACGATGAACCCTTAAACCCATGTTTTCAAATGTTTTTGTTTGCTGCATTTATGCATTCATGCATTTCATTCATTCCTAAAAATAACCTAACTAAAAAATATTTTTCTAAAGGAACTAAATCAATCATTGCAAATATCAGAATTTTTGCTATGGATTTTGGCAGAAGAAAAACACACAAGTAAACCTTCAAAAACCCAAAACTGGAAGATTTGAGGAAACTAGGAAGGTTGATTACTAATCCGAAGGCTTTCAGAGCTAAGCACGAAGGGTTATTGTCTCTTTTGAAAATCAATATGGTGGAAGGAATCCTGTCTACATTGGTTCAGTTCTATGATCCAGTATACCACTGCTTTACATTTCCAGATTGTCAGCTCACACCAACATTAGAAGAGTACTCCCATCTGATTGATCTACCTATCACTGATCATGATCCATTTTTTGGAGTGGAAGAAATTCCCAAAGATCAAACCATTGGAAAAGCTACCTCTTTGGAAGAGTCAGATATCAAAGCTCACATGACCACCAAAGGAGGAATTCAAGGTTTACTAACTAAATTTCTGATGGAAAAAGCCCTATACTTTGCCAGCATAAGAAACATAATTGCTTTCGAGGATGTCTTTTTTCTGCTCATCTATGGGTTATTTCTCTTTCCCAACATTGACAACTTCGTGGATATCAATGCTTTCAAGATATTCTCAATCGAGAATCCAGTCCCAACTTTGCTCGCAGATGCTTATCACTTAGTACATTTAAGGAATTTGTATAGCGGATAAATGATTACGTGCTGTGTACCATTACTCTACAAATGGTTTATTTTCCACTTACTCAAATCTGCTGCCTTTTGGGATCC
Organism: Lathyrus sativus; assembly: GCA_963859935.3. Classification (NCBI taxonomy): domain Eukaryota; kingdom Viridiplantae; phylum Streptophyta; class Magnoliopsida; order Fabales; family Fabaceae; genus Lathyrus; species Lathyrus sativus. Next base: position 465,633,605 of record OZ012740.1, read on the forward strand.
CAAGAGTAGTATGTGATGGTCGTAAAAGATTATGTCTTTGACCCATTCTGACATAGTTTGGTACAATCGGATCTACGACGAAATAAAAATCATTGATAAATGTGGAAGTTTCCCCAATGTGCCTCTCATTGGTACCAAAGGAGGGATCATTTATCATCAAACATTAGCTTGTCGTCAGCTCGGGTACCCGATGAAGGACATACCATATAAAATTCATCTGGAAGGTCTTTTCTTCAAGGAAGGAGAAAATGATAGAACACTTAAGAAGGAAATTGTGCATGCCTGGCAACATGTTCATAGAAAAGGAAGAGAGTCTTTGGGAAGGCCAAGCTGCATCTTTGCAGAGCCTTATCTCCGATGGGTGGAAACTAGAGCCATCAAATTGAAGATGCCTTACCTTCGTCAGGAAGTTTTTCCCCTGAAAGTGTCTATTCTCTACTTCATGAATGACACAGAAAAACTTCAGGTCGCTTTCAACAAAGTCCAACGCGAGAAGAACTCTTGGAAGAACAAGTACCAGATTGTCAGCTTGGAATGTACAAAGATCCAAGAACTATTAAGAAAGAAGGATGCTCTAATTTAGATATTAGAGCAACATGCTATAGAAAGTCAAGAGGAATGGAGAATCTTGCTCTCTCCTTTCAACTGGAAAAGGATCATTGACCCGACAACAGATGAAGGGGCCCAATCAAAGAATAGAAAAGGGAGTCAACGACCAGCATCTGGACCTTCGTCAGGAAATTCGTAGAATTCATAGGCCTAGTTTTCCTCCCTGCACTTTGTAAAATAATGTACTTTTCCCTATAAGATATTATATTCCTTTGAATTCAATAAAAGGTTCCATCGCTGTATGATATTTGCAACATACTTGTTAAAATTTCTTTTGAAAACAAAACAAAAAAATGGTCATTCTCATTTCTCTGCATAGCATTCATCATTCTTGCATTACACATCTTTGTCATAGAGTCTCACACATGTGTCACATTTTAGAGTCAAATTGTCTCATTCGTACAATACCCGGGTCAATCGCCAAAAGAAAATGGACGATCTTGAGGAAGAGAATAGACAGTTAATAGGGGAGGTCAATGTTCTAAAAGAAGGAATGGAAAGACTCAACGACATGATTGAATCCCGAATATCTTCGTCATACCCTAAATTTTGATAGGGTATTGTGATATTTAATACTATTTTACCTTGAATGTCCGAATGTCTTCATCATTTACACCTTCAAATCCAAGAAGATTAAATAGGGGCATCTGTCATACCTTAAATTTTGACCATAAGACTTCACATCATTGTGCCAATCATCACCACAATATGTATGTATTTTCATACCTCACCAATCTTCTTAAAGATTGTTGAATATTCACCTTAACCAAGGATTAGGGTTTTGAGCCCTCTCAGAGCATTTAGACAAGGGATCAATCAAGAATTTACATGACCATCAACTTGTCAAGCCTCGCAAACATCCATGAAGGATCAAGAAATCCTCCCCCATCAAGAATTTAACATAAAATTGCATCATTCAAAGTTAATCAAGCCTCAAGACCATTATTGTCACCAAATTAAGGTTTTGATCGACCAAGCCTTCCAAAGAGAAATTTTCTTCTCGGTGTCATATCCTAATTTTTGACCCTACGATTCTGTTTTTCGTTTTGCATCATCTGCATAGCATAGCATGCACTTCATCTTGCATAGTGTCCAAAATGTCAGTCAAAATAAATTTGTTGGATTTACAGACAAATCGGTCTAAATTTATTTCAAACTCTGACTAAACGATATATTTTTCCAATACTTTTATTTTGCGTTAATTATTTTGGCGTGTTCATTTTATTTTTTTGAGCACTTTTCTGCCTGACTTTTTATTTCGTATTTTAATCATTTTTATTTAAATAATCATTTAATTTATTTAGATTTAATTAGATATTTAATGTAAATTTTTATTTTTATTAATTAATTTTATTTTTAATTTGGTTATTAATATTTTCTTTTTAAAAAACACAAAAATATAATTTTTGATTCTTTTAATTCTTGTCTTATTATAAAAAACACAAAAACATAATTTTTAATTCTTTTAATTCTTGTCTTATCATAAAAAACACAAAAACATGATTTTTAATTATTTTTATTCTTGTCTTATCATAAAAAACACAATAACATGATTTTTAGATTCTTTTATTCTTGTCTTATTATAAAAAACAAAAAAAATATTGTGTTAATTGTTATTATCATTCTTGTTTTATATATATATATATATATATATATATATATATATATATATATATATATATATATATATATATATATATATATATATATATATATATATATATGTATATATATATATATATATATATATATATATATATATATATATATATATATATATATATATATATATATATATATATATATATATATATATATATATATATATATGCATTAAAATAAAAAAAAGAGACAACAAAAAAACCTTTGTCCCCTCATTGCTCTGTCTCTCTCTCTTTCACACACACGTTAAAACAAAATAAATAAATAAAAGAGATGTCCTACTTCATCTTTACACAAGCTCATGAATAACAATAATAAAACCGTTTTTCTTTCAAGCTCATAACAAATCCGCAAAGTACCATGAAAGTCTCTACATAACAAACTGAAACATCCGCAATCATGCACATCTTCGGCACCGTCCAGTCTCTGTTTGTAGTAACTTTCTCTTATCCCTTTCGTTTTATGTTCATAAATTTTTGTATTGATTTTGTTTGTTTTAGTTTTTAGAATTTTTTTTATTAATATGTTAGGTGTTTAGAAATCATTTTTTTCTCTTTTTATCAAAACACAACTTTTTTTATAATAAAAAAATGACAAATTTTCAAAAAATATATCAAACATTTTATTTTAATGTTTGTGATTGATTTTCTTTTACTTTGTCTATATACATTTATGTGGGTTGTCTAATTTTATTATTTATTTGTTTTGTTTGTGATTGTTTAATTATCTTTATTGCTTTTATTTTTCATTAGCTAGAAAAAGTAATTAATTGAATAACAGATAAAATACAACAAAAAAACATAAAATCAACTCTTTTAAAAAAAAAGAGCATAAAATAATAAATACTAGATCCAACGTCGAGCCACTTTTTCTCAAGTCAAAACCAACAAGCTCATTTTATTTTCGTGTTTGCGCTTATTTCTTTAATTGGGTTTACTTATAATCTTTTCATTTCATCCCCATTCGACAAAATGTACCACGTTCCTATTAAGTGTAATAATTTTATCGCTTTCATCTTGATTGTATTTTAATGTTTTATCCATCTCTCACTTACACGCTCAAACTATTTTCATACTAATTCTCGATTCAATATCGAGTCCTTTTTCAAAACACCTTTGTAAGTCGATTGTTTCAACGATCGCCATCAACCAAACCCAAAACATTCTTGATTCATATATCAAGTCATACCCTAACTTGTAAGTCGACTGCTTTTTATCATCGCCATCAACCTCATGCACCCTTTCCCCTTTTCTTTAGTTGTGGTTTCGTTTACTAGGAGCACCCTTAGGGACTAGGAATCAACCTAACTTTTTCTCAAACTCTTGATCCAACGTCAAGTGGTTACTTCCCTCATAAGTCAGTTGCCTTTTGCAATCGCCATCACACAAATTCAAACCTCGATCTTTTATCGAGTATTTCTTTTCTTAAAACTAAAATCTCTTTCTTTTCTCAAAAATGCAAAAATACTTTAATCATATTTCTAATCTGTTTCAGAAACCTTAATAAAAACACTTACCTCCCTTTCAACCTAACCTTAGGTTTATAGTTTCTTAACTCTATGTAGGTGTTCTGCCATAGAAACTTACCTCTCCCCTCTAGAACCTTGACCATAGTCAAGAGTTCCTCACCCTTATTGTGGGGGACTAGGAATGCTCTGATTCCATTATCGTCAGGATACGTAGGCACGAGATGCGATATCTTGGCGATCATACTTAGAAATAACACCTTAGATCTCCCTTTTTCTTTTTCACCCTTAGCAGAAAAAATAACAAATAACACAATAAAATAAGAGGTTCATGTAGAGTACTACTGATACTTAGGATGCTAGCACGTTCCCTAGGTATAACCAACCTCCAAACCTTATATTCTCTTTTGCTTTGCATACTTAGGGTTTATTCGTTCTTTTTCCCTTCCCTTGGATAAATTAAAAATTGGTGGTGAATTAAGATTTTGTGATTCAATTTATAGCTTGATATCTGATTTTCACCACAACAGAAATGGCAACTTCACTGGGGAAAGCTTTCGAGGGTTTCTCCTAACTTGTTTGATATGTGTTATTGGTTGTATATCTGTATATCTGTATATATCTGTATGTTCTTGGGTTGTTACCTTTGTGTGTTGAGATAAGTCCTATACCCTACTTTGAGTGCACTTATGATACTAATATGATACATTCAAAGAGGCTTATAGGGAGTTGATTCCAGACCAAGCTGACTTGAGAAATCACCACTCAGTTGAGACTCCCTTGACAGTAGTATTGTTGAACGTGTATTCGTGAAAACATTACTACTTTCAACCTAGGAACCCGTGACACTGAGGACCTTTAGTTACATTTAACCCAAGTTGGCCTTTTTAGGACGTAGTGCGATGACTATGAGGGAGTAGTCCCAAAATAGTCGATACGCGATACTACACTCAAAAGAGGTTCTCTTGAGAATATTATTAACCACCGAGTAATTGGGAAATTGATAATATTCGAAAGATGGACTGATGAATTTGGGAACTGTATATAACCCGTTATGCAGGTACAAATAAACCCATAGTACAAGCCTTTTGGGATGGGTAGACCATGACTCCTTGCTTGTGATCTTCGAACCTAGGCCTTTATTGGTTTGCATATATATATATGTGAATATGTGTAAACCTGTGTTTGTGCATACATTCATCCATCCATCTGTGCATTCATGCACCATTTCTCTAACCTTTTTTTTCAAAAAACTTAGATTTATGTTGAAAACATAGGTTTTACCATGGATTGTAGAATTTGTACTCTATTTTGTAATCCTTCAAATTTTTAATCAAATGAGACATTTTCAGTTACCAAAAGTGTTATCCACTTTATGGTTTTTGTAACATAACCTTTGAGTTCCTTGAATGCATTTGCATTTTGCATAACATACATCATGTATTATTGCATAATTTGCATACATCTTTTCCCTAAGCATCTCATTTGGTCTCCTGTCCTTGTGTCACTCAGTTGATTTCCTGGAATTCGTGTCGAGCTTAAAGTAGTTACTGAAGGATAATGAAGAGGACAAAGAATATGGATCCCATTCCAGAATTCAGAGTGATGACTAACCCTATGTTTGATTTTCCTCCTGGAGGCAATGCTCCATAGATGGATGTTCCTACTCAATCTCAGCATGTGGAAGACAACTTGGCTGTTCAAGATTGATGAAGTTGATTCCCGATTTCTGAGGTATATGCCAAATCCTCATAATGTTCACCCTGTGACAAAGGTGAATGATCCTAGAGTTGTGAAAATTGAAGAATGATTTATTGATCTCAAGGAACAATTGAAGATGATGAAATGACTCAATGCATCTGGACTTAAATATCATGACTTGTGTCTGGTTTTGGGCGTGGTTATTCCCCCGAAGTTCAAAATGTCTGTCTTTGAAGTATACAAGGGTGTTAGCTGTCCAAGGTATCATTTGACGGTTTTTTATCAAAAGATGACCGCTTATATTGATAACGACAAGCTGATGATTCACTGCTTTCAAGGATGTTTATGTGGTGCATCCTTGATGTGGTATATGAAGCTAGAAAGGAATCATATTCATTCTCGGGAAGACCTAGTTGGCGCTTTTGTGAATCAGTACAATTATAGTGTGGACATGGCTCCAGACAACGATCAATTGATGAGTATGAGTCAGAAGGACAACGAATCCTTTATGGAGTACGCACAATGGTGGAATGAATTGGCAGCCCAAGTTCATCCACCACTTCAAGAGAAAGAACTGGCCAAGATGTTTCTAAGAACACTGTCAGATTCTAATCATATCAAGATGATAGGCGTTGTGCCATTAAAGTTCTCTAAAATTGTGGAAGTCGGAGTAAACATCGAAGACGCATTCAAAAGTGGAAGAATTCAAGATGACTCGAATAGCCAAGCTAGTGAAGAGAAATTTATTAGTGATTCCCAAGAGGAAAGGAGTGTTGATGTTGATGCAATTTGGGATTCTCGTCAGATCTTGCAAGCGTTAGTTCCGGTGCCTTATCACCAACGTCAGTATGCAGTGCCTATTCAGTACCAGCAACCACTACTTCGTGGACTTCCGTTCCAACGAAAAAGGTTGACTCCTCAAGAGCAACGTCAGAATTGACAAGAGAATCTGAATTATCAGAATCAGCGGAGACCTCCCAATAATCCAGAAGGAGAGACTAGCCAGTTTGATCCAATTCTAATGACTTACGGATAATTGTGGTCTTATTTTGTCCGAAACTCGGTGATGACACCCAGAAAGACCTGAGCCATGAAATCTCGCTCTCCTTGGTACAATCCAAATGCTAGTTGTGAGTTTCATGATGGAGTAATGATTAAAGAGTACAAGGTTTTCCAGGAAAAGTTTCAAGATATGATCGACGATGAGGTGCTGACCTTCAAGAGAGGAAGCCCAGTTGTGTATGGAACGTCTTTATACTGATAGAAGACTCAAGAAAGTCCCTTCCAAGCCGGTGAAATTAGGAGGAGAGCTCATTCACAAGATTATCAGGTTGTTTATTTGTTTTCTTGCATTTGTTGTTATTCCTTTGATTGTAAAAGCATGATTTGCATGTAAGAACTTGTTTATTTTGAATTATTAATGCAATGAATATGTTTGTCTTGAAGAAACTCATTCGTATTCACTCGTCAAATGTTTTTCTGCTTTATAATGCAAATGCTACCCCAATCTCTTGCTTAGGCAGAGAATTGGATGGAAGATGACGAAATAAAAAACGCAAGATTACTTGTCGTATGCTTTTGAGTAAAACCCTGCTGATGATGTAAGGCATTGTTTCAAATCCCCAAACACTGGAGATATAAGGGAGATAGACCCTTGTTAACCCTTTTGAGCCTTGAAGTAGGAATTTTCTTTTTCCATTCATACCAAAACCCTCAATTTTAACATGCTCCAGGGTAGTTTTCAATTAACCAGATCGAGCGTCCAAACTTTCAAAAAAAAGGAGTGAATATCCGAGGACACCACACCTATCCCTCATATATTAGGAGGCTAAAGAGTTAAATCCATAATTATTATCCCTCAACTAGCCAAAGAGTGGGGCATTCACAATCCTTTCAACAAGTTAAAATGACTTAGAGTTACCACAATTTATTTATAAATCAAAAATAAAAATAAAAGAAAAGAAAAAGCCAGCTAAGTAAAAAACTATGAAGAAGATTTAGGCAAAATTGGGGCATCCCGCTGAATTTCAAAAGATTCCGTCCAAGCAAAAGTTAGAGAATGGAAAAATGTGAAAAAAACAAAGAATTACACAGAAAAATCCTCAACAAAGAACAAAGTCGTGTGATCAAACACCAAAAGAAAAAAGGTAAGTGACTGCTATGTCCAAAGCCTCCACGGTTTCTCAACATGTCAAACTCTCCTTGAGAGATGAGTGCTCGCATCATGTTTGTTGAACATAGGATTGGAGAACATCACGAAGAAATGGTGGGTACAAATAGACTTTGAGCCTTATATCCTTTATTTCATAAACCATGAACCAAGCAACGTTAAAACCCACAAAAGACCTAATTGAAGCAGGGTTTATTTTGAAAGCACACTCAATGAGATGGCGTTTCCTGACTTCTGTGAGCTAAGCTCAAAATTTATGTTGGCTTTGTAAAATTAATCCATGTCATATCCTAACTAGTGATTTGGTCACAAGTTATTGCGATAGCCTTCTCAATAAAACTTCAAGTCTAACATGTGTGTTGCATTAGCAGTTTCAGAATTAACATGTTTTTGTTTGCTAACATTGCTTGATATCATAGAAGCTTGCATACGAACAACAATGATGAGCTTAATCGTTTGAGACTTGAGACTCTGATGATAAATGGTGAATCATTTCAAAGGGATGATCATATCCAGGGGCATGTTGCTTGAAGACTCTGCTAAACATGGGCAAGTTGTTTCCCAATTGTTGCTTCCATTGTCTGACCATCCCTAAGGAGCAAGTTTGAAGTTTCAGTTATACGAAATGCAGTTAATCTGGGGAAGCTACGTTGAGATTCGATAAATCTCTCCGAGAGTTTGAAGATATTGGAACACTTTGGATGCCAAGTTTTCTGTAAAATCCTCTTGAGATGACGTATAAACCATGTGATATGGGGCATTTGAGAATTGAAGATTATTTTATCCATTCACAACAACTGTTTTTCAAAATGGAGACCAAAACACAGTTCATCACTACAGAACTACTTTGTTCTCACAACATTCTTCACCTATTTCCCCAATAAGTCTCTACTTCAGGTGGTCATGACAATTCCCCAACGAATCTCTACTTTAAGTAGTTATGGCGGAATTGATGTAAGAATTCCCCAGTTGGTAACTGTAACACGGTGGGAGAACTGACTTTAAACAATGTTGCGGATAGCAAGAGTCGCCACCGACTTTTATTTTATCCATAAGGAAAGGTTATAAAAGAACAGGAAAGACCTTAGAGAATATTTTGGGTCCGGGGGGTAGGTTATGAAAAGGGAAGGTGTTAGCACCCTTTTCATCCATGGTTATCCATGGGCTCTTAGGTACTTAAGCTCACTTTTGAATTGTTTTGAAAGTGTAGTGTGTGAATAGAAAATTTTCAGAATAGTTAATAAATAATCCATGTAAGGATGTGTTAAGAACTTGTTTGAAAACTTGTTGAAAATTTGTTTAAGTGTGAAACAGTTTTGAAGTGAGCAAGCACCTAGGAGTAACCTACCCTAATGTTTAAAGGTCTTTCTTATTCTTTATTCTTTCCTTTAGTAAGACTATCCCTACTATAATGGAGTAGGTAGTCCTTACTTTGGATGTTTAAGGGACATGTGAGGGACAATTTGACTTTGAAGGCCATTGTGGGATGTAATAAGCACATATGAGGGACCATCATCATTTTTCGAAAGGGACTCGATTCGTAAAGGCAACCATAAGGGACTTTGATGATTTTTCCATTTGAGGGACTTGCTTTATACACCCCACTTAACCATTATTCGTAGGCAACTTGAGGGATATCCTTAGGAAGTGAGACGGCGATTAAAATCGACTTACGTGTGTGACGTGTTTATTTTAATTATCTTTATTTAAAAGTGATCTAAATTTATTTTAATATTACATACAGGTTGTTACACTCCCTAATTACTAACCATAATAATAATTAAATAATTAAACAACTTTACATCCAAGAAACAATTACAAAATAATAAGCAAAATAATTAAATAGCAAAGATAAATAAAATATAAATAAGCAATAAATAATAAAGGGGGTTAATTCTAAGTTTACTCGGCAAGACATCGCATCTTGTGCCTACGTATCCTTACGGGAGTGGAATCAGAGTAATCGTAGTTCCCCTCAATAGGGAGGTTAGAAACTTCTTGACTGTGGTCAAGGTCTCAAGGGGAATAAACGCATCTTAAGGACACGCTTACGTGGAGTGTAGAAACTCCAAATCTCTACGTTGAAATGTTAAGTTGTAATTAGGGTTAAATTAGGGATTCCACGGCGGGAAACCCTAAAATGAGCGCGGCGGCTCTTTGACCTAATGCTAAGGGTAAAATTGTAATTTTGTCTGCGGCGAGGCATTTGTGAAAATTAGGGTTTGTAGTTTGTAGTTTTGAGGATTTGAAATTGAATGCGTGAAGTTTTACGGACTATTGGCGCGGCGGCCAAACAGTTAGACCTAACCTTCGGATGTGTGCAATGTGACAGAAATAATAGTAAACGCGTGAGATAATTGAATCATGCAAACAGAGAGATAATGTCATAATTTAAACCATGCAAGCAGAAATTTAAAGGCAGAATTTAAAGAGCGATTGTTAAGTTCGCGAGGTTACATGAGAGGAGCAGATACAATATGATAATGAAATTTGAATTGAACAATAATAAAATAAAATAAATAACGGTTCTAGTTATTATTTTAAAAAAAAGATTTTAGTTATTATTTTAAATTTATCTAAAAAAAAAGTTTTTCTTAAAAATAATAGGTTTTCATATTAATTTGGAAAAGATGTTAATGTTATTTATTTTAAAAAACAGATTTTTATATTATAACAAATTTTAATAAATTAATGATAACAATAATAGTAATAATGGTAATAATAATGATAATAATGATAATAATAATAAATAATGATAATAATAATAATAATAATAATAATAATAATAATAATAATAATAATAATAATAATAATAATAAAGCAATAATGAATTTTAAATGTGCCAAATAACCCAACAATGTTGCTAACGCAGAAATGCGCTCATCGCAACCAGATCTAAATCGGACGAAACAAAATTTATCGCAAAGAAAAAGAAATTAAGCAAAAAATAGTATTATTGCTCACACAAAAATGCGATCATCGCAACCAGATCGAACTAACACAAATGTCACGCGTCATGCACACAAATGTGCAAACATCGTATCGACATAATTCGATCAAAAATCTTATATATATAAACTCTAACAATTTAAAAATTATATATATATAAACGTAACAGTAATAGATAAAGAAAAAGAAATAACGGTAATAGATGAAGAAAAAGAAATAACGGTAAAAGATGAAGAAAAAGAAACAACAGTAATAGATGAAGGAAAAGAAATAACGGTAAACGATGAAGAAAAAGAAACAATAGTAATGGATGAAGAAGAAAACTAAATAACGGCAAACGGCACTCACTCCTCTTAGGTTTTTTTCATTCTCCCTTTTTTCCAACAAGGCAACACATGTATATATAGGGAACAAATTAGGGTTAACACCAAATTGTCAATAATGTCCCTAAAGCCCATTTTAAAGCCCAAACTAAATAATTAGTTAAGAAAAATAAAATTTAAATAATTTAAAATAATTAAAATAAACTTAAAATAAAAACTAATAATCCTATTGATTCCTAAAATAAAAAATATTATAAAAAGAACAAAATTTTTTTCAATATTTTTTATTTTATGATTTTTTGGATATTTTTATGAATAATTTAGAAAAAAGTGAAAAAAATAATATTTTAAAAAATGATTTAATTAAAATACGAAAATAAAAATTAAATAATAATAAAAAACTATTTTTGTTATTTTTTTAATGAAAGATAGAAAAATTTAGAGTAAAAATAATAAAAAACAAAAAAAATGACAAAGGTGAGATTCGAACTCTCAACCTCTCACACTCATAACTCCTTACACATGTCCTCCTGCCAATTGTGTCATTTTTACTTTTTAGAAAAAAAAATGCATGCCATATGATATTTACCTGCAAAAAGTCAAACGACTACACAAATTTGTTAGTAATTGATTAAATGCAATGAAATGCGACGACAAATCTTAGGGCAAAATTTGGGGTATTACAGTTATTATGATAATATTTCTCACCCAACCTCTCTTTGATGTTGGCAAAAAAAATCATGAAGTTTGACTTTGGTTTGACCACAGTTGACCTCAGTTTGACCTTTTAACTGCATTGACTGCTTTTGACTTATCTGATCATCTGACTGAGCAAACTTTTGAGAAAAGTCTTGAAACTTGACATGGGGTTCTTATACACATATAAGATGTTATGAAGCTCACTTGAAGTCTTGGAAGTCCATTTAGCCTGATTAAAGTCAAAACCCTAGTTTTGGATGCACTGCTTAGGAGGTGCATTGTCTGAGGGAATTGTCAACTCTTCTGACCAATTGTGAATTTTGTGAACCTTGTGAACCTTCTTGGAACACAAAGTCTTGTATTGTGAGGGCAAATTTTGGGGTGCAACAGCTGCCCCTGTTCAATTTTCTGAAACCTGAGGGGTTAGATTGGTATATTTGCCAGTCGTAACCTGGAAGGTTGAAGGGGATTGAACATAAAAGCCCAAAAATTTGCACTCACCAGTGCATGGAGTGATATTGATGGTTGGTTGAACATGATTGAGTGGGCTTAAAGATGCCACTAGGGGAAAGTTCTTCAGTAGTATAATGAGAACTGTCAGGAGTCTGGAGTAATACTGATGTAACAGCATGTCTTCATGAGGATAGAGCAATCAATAATGATAACCCTAAAGCAGTCTTGAAGTGATAAATCTGACCTCAGGAGGATAGAGCAATCAATAGCTCTAAAGCAGTCTTGAAGTAATAATGGCTTCAGGAGGATAGAGCAATCAATAGCTCTAAAGCAGTCTTGAAGTAATAGAATGGCTTCAGTAGGATAGAGCAATCAACAGCTCTAAAGCAGTCTTGAAATAATAATGTGATATGTCTTCAGGAGGATAGAGCAATCAATAGCTCTAAAGCAGTCTTGAAGTAATGATTTCAGGAGGATAGAGCAATGGATAGCTCTAAAGCAGTCTTGAAATAATAATGTAATTTCAGGAGGATAGAGCAATGGATAACTCTAAAGCAGTCTTGAAATAATTAGATGGCTTCAGGAGGATAGAGCAATGAATAGCTCTAAAGCAGTCTTGAAGTAGTAATATGACCTCATGAGGATAGAGCAATGAATAGCTCTAAAGCAGTCTTGAAGTAATAGGATGATTTCAGGAGGATAGAGCAATCAGTAGCTCTAAAGCAGTCTTGAAGTCATGAGAGGCTATCAGGAGGATAAAATAACCCTGAGGTTACAATAAAGCAGTCCCAAAGTAATAAGAAGCTCATCAGGAGGATAAAGTAACCCTGAGGTTACAATAAAGCAGTCCCAAAGATCATAAGATTGTTTGTTGGATAATTAACCTGAAAACAAGGTAGCATTCTGTATAACAACATTAGTTTATGCTTTATGTATGCATGTATGACATGATGCACTTAGGTAATGTACTATAGACATATATGTTATGGTATGATGTAAATGATGTATGTATGCTATGACACTGCTGGAAGTGTCTGGATATCCTTGTATAACAACTGCTGGCCAAGAAAAATAAATCCCGATTCGTTGTTGAAGAATATATAACCCTCCGTCTGCTGGGGATAACAAGGTATAGATAACCTCCCGTTGTTGGGGATAGTAGGGTATAGATAACCTTCGTTTTCGTTTGATAGTAGGATAAGTATAACATCCCGTCTTCGTTCATCGTGCCCTTATTGGAAAGTAATTTCCCGTATATCCGTATGAGGATAAAAGAGATGGATATAAATTCCAGGGGAGATTAGACTTTGTGAAAATGGATTAGTCCTACTGATGGTTTGTAACTGTCTTGTAAAGATGAACCGGCGAAGCTTCGTTGAAATCCTTCCCTCGTTCGTCCTTAGTAAATACTATTACTGCATTTTCATGCATTTCTGATAAACATCAATCATATTAAAAGCATACATGCATTCAAACACAACCAATGGACGTTTCGCTTATGTAAATAGGGTAAAAGTAAATCTGGATTCAAAAGATGGAGTTTATTTATATCAAAAGTGACCCATACACGGGTAAGTTTGTACAAGGAGACATAAACCCCAGTAAGAGGATTTGGTCATGAAGTTTTACAAAAAGAATCAGCTATGTGGGAAATAATCCTATTGAGTTTCAATTCTACTATTGCCACTCAAGTATCTCATCTTCTTGCTGTTGAGACGGAAACGATTGGATTGAGCTTTATCTGTTTGAGCTTGAGTAAGTAGTACAACTGGTTGCAGTTTCATGAGTGATCCAAACGAGACATAATCATACGCTTTAATCCCTAACTTTTGCCTGGATTGCCCTTTCAGGTTTTCAATCCACCGGGATACCCTTTTTTGCCCAAGCCGCCTTTTCAGGTTTTCGACTTGCCGGGTGTACATCTTTTTATATATATATCCCTAATTTTTGCCCAAACCCTTTTGGTTTGCCAGGATGCCCTTATTTTTGCCTAGGCCTGTCAACCTAGCGGGTCTCTTTTTATGCGTAGTATTTTTTAACTATGTCTGCGTTTACAGGTTGTGGGAAGTCTTCACCATCCATTGTAGTCAGTATCATGGCACCTCCTGAGAACACTGTCTTGACTACAAATGGTCCCTCATATGTTGGAGTCCACTTGCCCCTAGGATCACCCTGTGGTAATATGATACGCTTGATTACCAAGTCACCAGCCTGATATACCTTTGGCTTAACCTTCTTATTAAAAGCTTTGATCATCCGTTTCTGGTACATCTGGCCATGACAAACTGTTGCTAACCTTTTCTCATCAATCAAATTTATCTGGTCAAGTCGAGTCTGAATCCACTCATCTTCGTCCAAGCCTGCATCCTTCATAATTCTCAAGGAGGGGATCTGAACTTCAATAGGCAGAACTGCTTCCATACCATAGACTAAGGAGAATGGGGTTGCCCCTGTTGAAGTACGTATTGTAGTAAGATAGCCATGCAGAGCAAATGGTAACATCTCGTGCCAATCCTTGTAAGTAATAGTCATCTTCTGTACAATCTTCTTAATGTTCTTATTAGCAGCTTCAACTGCCCCATTCATCTTTGGACGATACGGAGAAGAGTTGTGATGCTTAATCTTGAACTGCGTACAGAGATCAGTAATCATAGTGTTGTTCAGATTAGAGCCATTGTCCGTGATAATCCTTTCAGGGATACCATACCTACATATGAGATTATTCTTAATGAACCGAACCACAACATTCTTAGTCACAGATGCAAATGAAGCTGCCTCTACCCACTTCGTGAAGTAATCAATAGCAACCAGGATGAAACGATGCCCATTAGAAGCAGTAGGCTTGATCTCACCAATCATATAAATGCCCCACATGGCAAAGGGCCAAGGAGCAGTCAACACATTCAATGGAGATGGAGGTACATGTACTTTATCAGCATAGATTTGACATTTGTGACATGTTCTGGAGTGTTGATAGCAATCAGCTTCCATGGTAGACCAATAGTAACCTGCTCTCAAAATCTTCTTTGCCATGGTATGACCACTAGAATGAGTGCCAAAGGTCCCATCATGCATCTCTTCCATAATTTCTGTAGCTTCCTTCTTATCCACACAACGAAGCATAGTTGAATCATGATTACGCTTATACAGAATGCCATTACTCAGAAAGAACTTAGCAGAAAACCTTCTCAGGAACTTCCTATCTTTGACAGATGCCCCTTCAGGGAACTCCTGAGCTTCAAGATAGTTTTTCACTTCATAGAACCAAGGCTTCTCCTCTGCCCCTTCAGTGTCAATCTTATTGCAGTATGCAGGCTTCTCAAATCTATCAATGGTAATCTTGGGAGCTTCATCATCCCAGCTGATCTCAAACATAGATGCCATGGTGGCCAATGCGTCTGCCAACTGATTCTCTCTTCGTGGAATATGTCCAAAAGTAATCACTTTGAAATGTGGGATCAAAGACAACACATGTTCTCTGTAAGGAATGAGATTATCATGCTTTGTATCCCAATCTCCTTTAATCTGACTTACTACCAGAGCTGAATCTCCATACACCTCAAGGAACTGAATCTTCATATCAATAGCAACTTGCATACCCATGATACATGCCTCATACTCAGCCATGTTATTGGTACAAAGCCTGGCAGTAATCGGGGTATGACAACCTTCAGGGGAACTAATCACAACACCAACACCATCACCATGTGCATTGGAGGCACCATCAAAAACCATAGTCCATCGGGATCCTTGTTCAGGTCCGTCATATTGTCCAGGTTCTTTGGTAACAGACATAATGTCTTCATCAGGGAACTCAAAATTCATTGACTGGTAATCACCTACTGCTTGGTGAGCCAAATGATCAGCAACAACACTCCCCTTAATGGCCTTCCGAGTAGTATACTGTATATCATATTCCGTCAAGATCATTTGCCATCTTGCAATTCTTCCGGAGAGAGCAGGTTTCTCAAATATGTACTTGATTGGATCCATCTTCGAAATCAACAAGGTAGTATGGGTCAACATATACTGTCTTAGTCGGCGAGCAGCCCATGCCAAAGCGCAGCAAGTTTTCTCGAGCAGTGAGTATCTTGTTTCACAGTCGGTAAACTTTTTGCTAAGGTAGTATATTGCCTGCTCTTTTCGACCAGACTCGTCATGTTGCCCCAATACACACCCCATTGAGTTGTCTAATACTGTTAAATACATAATCAAGGGTCTTCCATCAACTGGTGGCATTAAAATTGGAGGTTCTAGCAAATATCTCTTGATTTCATCAAAGGCAGTCTGGCACTCATCATTCCATTCCATCACCTGATCTTTCTTCAACAACTTGAAGATTGGCTCACAGATGGTAGTTAATTGGGAAATAAATCTTGCAATGTAGTTCAATCGTCCCAAGAAACCTCTAACCTCCTTCTCAGTACGGGGAGCTGGCATCTCTCGTATAGCTTTCACTTTTGCAGGATCCACTTCAATACCTTTTCCACTGACAATGAAACCCAGGAGCTTTCCAGATCTAACTCCAAAAGTACACTTGTTTGGATTTAATCTCAACCTGTATTTCTTCAACCTCTCAAACAACTTGTGCAGATGATCAAGATGTTGTTCTTCATTCTGAGACCTGGCTATCATATCATCCACATATACCTCTATCTCATGATGAATCATATCATGAAACAAAGCCACCATAGCACGCTGATATGTTGCCCCTGCATTCTTCAAACCAAATGGCATTACCTTATAGCAAAAGGTGCCCCACTGTGTCACAAATGTAGTCTTCTCCATATCTTCAGGTGCCATCTTGATTTGATTGTAACCAGAGAAACCATCCATAAAAGAGAATACCTTATGCTGAGCAGTGTTGTCTACCAGAATATCAATATGAGGAAGTGGAAAGTCATCTTTAGGGCTAGCCTTGTTCAGATCTCTGTAGTCTACACACATACGTACCTTACCATCTTTCTTAGGAACTGGTACCACATTTGCAACCCACTGAGGATAAGAAGTTACGGCCAAGAACCCTGCATTGAACTGTTTCATTACCTCTGCTTTGATCTTTTCTGACATTTCAGGACGCATACGACGAACCTTCTGCTTCTTTGGACGACAATCTTCTTTCACTGGCAAACGGTGAACCACAATGTTCGTATCCAACCCTGGCATATCTTCATAAGACCAAGCAAAGATCTCCACATAGTCACGTAGCATCTGAATCAACCTGCTCTTGACACTGTCCTCTAAATCAGCCCCTATTTTGACCTCTTTTCTGTTTTCTTCAGTTCCCAGATTCACAACTTCGACTGGCTCTTCATGTGGCTGTATAGCTTTCTCTTCTTGTTGTAACAACCTAGCAAGCTCTACAGGTATTTCACAATCGTCCTCGTTTCCGTCTTCAGTTTGATAGATCGGATTCTCGAAATTGTAATTGGCAATAGTAGAACTGTTATCAACTGGATCCAGAGTGGATGAGGATCTGCATTTTAGTGACGTGGGTGTGTGTAAGAACACATAGCTGATAAAGCAAAAATAAAAGAAAAAGAAAGACAAGGAACACAATATTTACGAAAACGAAACGTCCACTGATTTTATTGAATGAAGTATGCAAATGAAATGACAACCCGTAACAAGCACACCATTGTGCCCCGGGTAAGGCACATGGCTTGAAAGTTTTAATTGTTCCAGAAATTATAAATTTAAAAACATAACACCGTAATAGTATTTACTCCTGACTAAAGGAGATAGGGATAACATCTTCAGCTGTCCAATTATTGAGTCCAGCACCCACAGTAGGAAAAATCCATGCCTCCAAGTTGTAGTCTTCATCTTGATCTCCCACAGCATTGATAACCCCTTGATTGGTGATACGAATAGCACGGGCACGACGGACAGCCTTCTGGGACTCTGCAGTGAAACCCAAACCAAACTTGTCAGGCTTGTATGGAATATCAGGAAGCTGACCCCAAATAGTACAACCACCTTCTTCCACCACAGCTTTTGCATCATTGAGGGAGGCCATTGCCATTGTTGGAGGGTTTCTGATGACCACAGGAACCTTCTTCACAGCAGGAGGAGTCACACAATCCTTAACAGCCCAGGGAACCACTTCAAATGACTGACATGGAGTTTCAATGTATTCACCTTCTACTTCCAGATACTTGAAAGTGTTTACATGGCTGACAAAGTATTCTTCCTCTCCAAAGACAGTAACAACTTTTCCATTCACCGGATATCTCAACTTTTGATGTAATGTGGAGGTCACCGCACATGCCCCATGGATCCAGGGACGACCAAGCAGACATGAGTACGAAGGACGAATATCCATCACATAGAATGTAGCAGTAAACACCTGAGAGCCAACCTTGATTGGAAGATCAATTTCCCCATGCACTACTCTTCTAGAACCATCAAAAGCCTTTACCACAATATTACTGAGTTTCAATACCGTATCTTCAGGACTCAGCTTGTTCAGGACTTCCTTAGGCAACACATTCAGAGAGGAACCATTGTCTATCAGCACGTGAGACAGGGTAGTGCCCCTGCATTCAATTGAAATATGCAAGGCCCTGTTATGATCCCTCTTGGCAGGGGTCAAGTCAGCATCAGAAAATCCTAACCCGTTGTCATAGGTCAGGTGAGCAACACAATTCTCAAACTGGTCCACAGAAATTGCACTGGGTACATGAGCCATCTTTAGAAACTTGATCAATGACTTGGCATGAGCCTCAGAACATAATAACAGGGAGAGCATAGAAATCTTTGAGGGAGTATGCCCCAGCTGATCAACAATATCATAATCACTCTTGCGGATGATTTTCAATACCTCTTCCATCTGCTTAGAGAGGTCATCAGCAGCTGGCACATCAGTAGATACAGGCTCAATAACAGGACCCTTGCCCCGAGCATCAGTGGTGGAAGTAACCGCAGGAGTAACTGCACTCTTAGAAGCAACTGGAGGAGAGAAGACTCTTCCACTACGAGTGATCTTGCTAGATCCAGCAATATTATCAATGTCAACAGGCATATCAGGTAAAGGCTCCTGCTTGACACCATGGATGTAAACATCAGACCCATAGTGCCAAGGCACAGCTTTGTCAGATGTATAAGAAATAGGACCAGGAGTGGTAATGATCAGAGGAGCTACTCTGGCTTCAGCGACAACTTTCACAGGACCTTCAGCAGTAATCTTGATTGGGCCCTGATGAGTGATTTTAATGGGACCCTTTGAAGTGATTCTTAGTGGTACTTTGTCAACCATGTCAACCTCTTCAATCTTCTTACCCTGAGTCAGATGATCCACCATACTTTCTACAGATGCTGGTCTTCTTTCAAACACTATAGTATATTTATCCATGAGACGTTGAATCCCATCTCTCAAAATGAAGCAACTATCCGGCTTATAGGTACAATATAGACAATCTTCATGACAACCTGGAAAGATCCCAGCTTGTACTAACCTCTTTTTGATAACAGACAATGGTGTGCTCAACTCCATAACTGAATAGACATGCAGATCTTCATCAATATCTTCATCAATGGCGTTGACAGTCTTCTCGTGATTTGGCATTGGAGCTGTAATCACATTTGGAGTACCTGGGGGATCAAACTCAATTTCTCCAGCATCAATCATATCCTGAATTTTGTTCTTCAAGACCCAGCAGTTATTAGTATCATGTCCTGGACAGTTTGAATGATATGCACATCGTGCATTGGGATTGTACTTGGGAGAGGTAACATTGGGATTCTGAGGGGCCTCCCTCAGAGTAATAAGTTCAGCTTTCAACAAGTGTTGCAATGCCTGAGCCATTGACATGTTGATCTTCGTGAACTGTCTTCTAGCCCTCTGTTGGTTGCCTTGAGGCTGCTCTGTTGCTGCAGGAGTTGGATTTGAAATATGAACTGCACTAACAGACTGATGCCTTCTGTTACGATCAGGCTGACCATACACAGCATTAGATTCTTTCCTCCCAGTGGGAGGCTTCTTTGTAGCACCTGATGAAGAAGTGCCCACTTGGATCTTACCACTCTTGATACCATTCTCTACTCGCTCTCCTGTCATGATCAACTCAGTGAAGCCAGATGATGAGCTTCCAATGAGATGACTGTAAAACGGACCATTCAGCGTACACATGAACATATCAACCAACTCCCTATCAGTCAAAGGGGGTTGAACTCTTCCAGCTAAGTCTCTCCACTTCTGAGCATACTCCTTAAAGCTTTCTTTGGCACCCATAGACATGCTTTGAAGCTGCATGCGAGTGGGGGCTAAGTCAGCATTGTATTGATACTGCTAGTAGAAAGCTTCAGCAAGGTCATTCCAATCTCTGATGTTGACACTCTCCAACTGATAATACCACTCTAGCTGAGCTCCAGATAAACTTTCTTGAAAGAAATGGATCCACAACTTTTTATCAGCAGTGTGGGGTTGAATTCTTCTGACATAAGACCTCAGATGCAATTTGGGACAAGAGACCCCATCATAGACAACAAATGTAGGAACTTTGAACCCAATGGGTATGACCACCCCAGATATCAAGCTCAAATCCTCAAAATCCAGCCCAGATGATTTCTGTAATTCCATAGCATCCATTCTATCCACCAGCATCTTGAATTTGTCTTCGTTAGGCTCATGGTAGTAGTTAGCCTCAGAATCAGAGTCCCCCATAGTGTTGTGGAGACTGCCTCTCTCCTGCTCAGATTCTTCAGATTCATAGTCTTCAACCTGTTCCTTGGTCTTGTCAGGACCTTTGAACCTTCTTCCCATGTTGAGCAACCCAACAGACCTTCTAGCCTTCTTAGTCTTCTTGGCCAGCAGTGTCTTCAATTCATCCTGCCCCTTGGATAGGTTCAGGATCAGCTCTTGGAACTGTGCATTCTGTGCCTGGAGATCCTTAACTGATTGTTCAAGAGCCATTGCTGAAATAAACAGCGAGGAGATGAGAAACCTGTGCACAATTATAAACCTGTGATGCAATGATATGGGAATGCATATGCAATGTTTTCAAGGACCGCAGGATTTAAATTTGCTTAAACAAACAAGAAAGTAACTTTTTATTAGTAATAACTTGTTTTGCCTTTTAGGCTTAAAAAATGAAAACGAAATAAGTACAAAAGATGGGGTTTTAAGTCTCCCATGGACGTTTCCTCTTTGTGTTGAGGTATGAGTTGAGGTTTCGTTCCTCATGAAGTAGCTTTGTTAGCTTTAGGATCCTTGCTTGGCTTGCTTTGTGATGAGCCTCGAAAGTATCCCTTTGCTCTTTCAGTTGGATCCATGATCTCTGCAAGTCTTCCATATCAGTAGGCATGTCTGGGTGAAGGATGGTATAAGCTGTGTCTCCTTCAGCAACAGGTTCCATGGTAACTGGTAGGATGGCAGGATATGGCATCATGAGTGTCTGAGCACGAAATCGTACCCATCTGAGATAAGCCTCCATAGGAATGGTGTACTTAGGCTCCAGTGTCTTGCTGTCAATCCTGTTTACCTTTCCCCCAGCTCGTATGAATCTCTGACGGTAACCCTGAAGATCGTTGTCGTAGTCAAACACAATGCCCTGAATCAACATGTCATGTGGACCATCGCTCCGGGCGTAACCAAACTGTCGTAAAGCTAGAGATGGGTTGTAGGTGATGCCTCCTCTTATGCCTAGAAGTGGCACATTAGGAAACTCCCCACAACGGTCAATGATGGTGACATTCTCCATAGATCTGGAGCACCAATGGATGTCTGAGTGAGAAAGTGACATGATCCTCTTGGACCATTTGAACCCTTGCTCATTCTTCATTACTGAGCGAGGAAGGTGAGAAATAAACCACCTAGAAAGTAAAGGTATGCAGCACATCAAAGTTCCTCTTGCCCTTGTAGTACGGGTGTGAAGAGAATATAGGATGTCTCCAAGTAAGGTAGGCACTGGATTGTGACTCAGGAATATGTTGATGGCATGAACGTCTATGAACTGATCAGGATTGGGGAACAACACTAAGCCATAAATCAATAAGGCTAAGATCTCCTCAAAAGCATCGTAGCTCATAGCCTTCAAGAACATTTGAGCTTTATCCACTAATACCTTGGCAAGAATACCTTTAACTCCACTTCTCGTCTCTAGAACAATGTCAGACTTCTTCAGATGTAGAGCTGCAGCAATAACTTCTGGTTTAAGCTCCTTCTCTAAGCCTGTGAATGGCTTCTGATCAAGAACAGGTATACCCAGAAGTTTAGAGAACTCCTCCATGGTTGGAACCAGCTGATAATCAGGAAATGTAAAGCAATGGTGCTTAGGGTCAAAGAACTGAAACAGCACACTCATCATGTCTTCACTGAACCCTGAAGTAACTAGATCCAATAAGTGACCATGTCTCTTGTTGAACTGGGAATGATCAGGCACTAGGGAAACCAACTCCTTGAGCTTAGCAGGTATCCCTACAAAGTTGATCCTGATGGTGTTTCTACGAGCAGAAGCCATGACCTGCAACAAAGAACAAAGATAAATCCTTTGGTCCTTGAAATGGTTAGGGAAAATGATATGCTTATGATGCATGATGATGTCATGATGTCATGCTCAATCACAAACATGTGGCACACACAAACAAGTCACACCATAGCCCTAGGTTTAAAGGCTTGCATGAGGTTCAAAGGCAAGTACCCTCCCCTGAAGTTAGATGGTTCATCCTGTCCTACAAAAGTAACCAGGTTCTAAGGGATCTCAATATCATTGATCCTTCACAAGGGTGGTTGTTCAGAAGGCAACTTACTTGCCAACCAAAACCCTCCAAGTTTAAGATCTCAATGAGCGTAGTATCGAGTGTCAACCAACTTCAGTCTGCACCAAAGCCGGTTACCTCACTACTTTCTAAAGGCCAAGATGAGTTAACTAGGGTTCTAAAAGTCAGTTAGTGCGTTGACAACATGTGGCAGCCTCAATATTATCCTCAACTTGACTTAAGGAATATAAGCACCAACCAAGAAGTCGCACTAACTATGGCCACCAGATCAACCGTATCGATATACGTCGTACAGTTTCCTTGGTCTATTGCCATTTACCTAAGGTACACTAGATCCGGGTTAGGACCTTTCATACATAAGAGCACCCCAACAATATAATAATAAAGCAAACAAGGCAAACAATTTAAAGTGATCTTAATTCCTAAGGGTACCCCTCTTAAATAAATCCCCAGCAGAGTCGCCAGTTCTGTAACACGGTGGGAGAACTGACTTTAAACAATGTTGCGGATAGCAAGAGTCGCCACCGACTTTTATTTTATCCATAAGGAAAGGTTATAAAAGAACAGGAAAGACCTTAGAGAATATTTTGGGTCCGGGGGGTAGGTTATGAAAAGGGAAGGTGTTAGCACCCTTTTCATCCATGGTTATCCATGGGCTCTTAGGTACTTAAGCTCACTTTTGAATTGTTTTGAAAGTGTAGTGTGTGAATAGAAAATTTTCAGAATAGTTAATAAATAATCCATGTAAGGATGTGTTAAGAACTTGTTTGAAAACTTGTTGAAAATTTGTTTAAGTGTGAAACAGTTTTGAAGTGAGCAAGCACCTAGGAGTAACCTACCCTAATGTTTAAAGGTCTTTCTTATTCTTTATTCTTTCCTTTAGTAAGACTATCCCTACTATAATGGAGTAGGTAGTCCTTACTTTGGATGTTTAAGGGACATGTGAGGGACAATTTGACTTTGAAGGCCATTGTGGGATGTAATAAGCACATATGAGGGACCATCATCATTTTTCGAAAGGGACTCGATTCGTAAAGGCAACCATAAGGGACTTTGATGATTTTTCCATTTGAGGGACTTGCTTTATACACCCCACTTAACCATTATTCGTAGGCAACTTGAGGGATATCCTTAGGAAGTGAGACGGCGATTAAAATCGACTTACGTGTGTGACGTGTTTATTTTAATTATCTTTATTTAAAAGTGATCTAAATTTATTTTAATATTACATACAGGTTGTTACACTCCCTAATTACTAACCATAATAATAATTAAATAATTAAACAACTTTACATCCAAGAAACAATTACAAAATAATAAGCAAAATAATTAAATAGCAAAGATAAATAAAATATAAATAAGCAATAAATAATAAAGGGGGTTAATTCTAAGTTTACTCGGCAAGACATCGCATCTTGTGCCTACGTATCCTTACGGGAGTGGAATCAGAGTAATCGTAGTTCCCCTCAATAGGGAGGTTAGAAACTTCTTGACTGTGGTCAAGGTCTCAAGGGGAATAAACGCATCTTAAGGACACGCTTACGTGGAGTGTAGAAACTCCAAATCTCTACGTTGAAATGTTAAGTTGTAATTAGGGTTAAATTAGGGATTCCACGGCGGGAAACCCTAAAATGAGCGCGGCGGCTCTTTGACCTAATGCTAAGGGTAAAATTGTAATTTTGTCTGCGGCGAGGCATTTGTGAAAATTAGGGTTTGTAGTTTGTAGTTTTGAGGATTTGAAATTGAATGTGTGAAGTTTTACGGACTATTGGCGCGGCGGCCAAACAGTTAGACCTAACCTTCGGATGTGTGCAATGTGACAGAAATAATAGTAAACGCGTGAGATAATTGAATCATGCAAACAGAGAGATAATGTCATAATTTAAACCATGCAAGCAGAAATTTAAAGGCAGAATTTAAAGAGCGATTGTTAAGTTCGCGAGGTTACATGAGGGGAGCAGATACAATATGATAATGAAATTTGAATTGAACAGTAATAAAATAAAATAAATAACGGTTCTAGTTATTATTTTAAAAAAAAGATTTTAGTTATTATTTTAAATTTATCTAAAAAAAAAGTTTTTCTTAAAAATAATAGGTTTTCATATTAATTTGGAAAAGATGTTAATGTTATTTATTTTAAAAAACAGATTTTTATATTATAACAAATTTTAATAAATTAATGATAACAATAATAGTAATAATGGTAATAATAATGATAATAATGATAATAATAATAAATAATGATAATAATAATAATAATAATAATAATAATAATAATAATAATAATAATAATAATAAAGCAATAATGAATTTTAAATGTGCCAAATAACCCAACAATGTTGCTAACGCAGAAATGCGCTCATCGCAACCAGATCTAAATCGGACGAAACAAAATTTATCGCAAAGAAAAAGAAATTAAGCAAAAAATAGTATTATTGCTCACACAAAAATGCGATCATCGCAACCAGATCGAACTAACACAAATGTCACGCGTCATGCACACAAATGTGCAAACATCGTATCGACATAATTCGATCAAAAATCTTATATATATAAACTCTAACAATTTAAAAATTATATATATATAAACGTAACAGTAATAGATAAAGAAAAAGAAATAACGGTAATAGATGAAGAAAAAGAAATAACGGTAAAAGATGAAGAAAAAGAAACAACAGTAATAGATGAAGGAAAAGAAATAACGGTAAACGATGAAGAAAAAGAAACAATAGTAATGGATGAAGAAGAAAACTAAATAACGGCAAACGGCACTCACTCCTCTTAGGTTTTTTTCATTCTCCCTTTTTTCCAACAAGGCAACACATGTATATATAGGGAACAAATTAGGGTTAACACCAAATTGTCAATAATGTCCCTAAAGCCCATTTTAAAGCCCAAACTAAATAATTAGTTAAGAAAAATAAAATTTAAATAATTTAAAATAATTAAAATAAACTTAAAATAAAAACTAATAATCCTATTGATTCCTAAAATAAAAAATATTATAAAAAGAACAAAATTTTTTTCAATATTTTTTATTTTATGATTTTTTGGATATTTTTATGAATAATTTAGAAAAAAGTGAAAAAAATAATATTTTAAAAAATGATTTAATTAAAATACGAAAATAAAAATTAAATAATAATAAAAAACTATTTTTGTTATTTTTTTAATGAAAGATAGAAAAATTTAGAGTAAAAATAATAAAAAACAAAAAAAATGACAAAGGTGAGATTCGAACTCTCAACCTCTCACACTCATAACTCCTTACACATGTCCTCCTGCCAATTGTGCCATTTTTACTTTTTAGAAAAAAAATGCATGCCATATGATATTTACCTGCAAAAAGTCAAACGACTACACAAATTTGTTAGTAATTGATTAAATGCAATGAAATGCGACGACAAATCTTAGGGCAAAATTTGGGGTATTACAGTTATTATGATAATATTTCTCACCCAACCTCTCTTTGATGTTGGCAAAAAAAATCATGAAGTTTGACTTTGGTTTGACCACAGTTGACCTCAGTTTGACCTTTTTAACTGCATTGACTGCTTTTGACTTATCTGATCATCTGACTGAGCAAACTTTTGAGAAAAGTCTTGAAACTTGACATGGGGGTTCTTATACACATATAAGATGTTATGAAGCTCACTTGAAGTCTTGGAAGTCCATTTAGCCTGATTAAAGTCAAAACCCTAGTTTTGGATGCACTGCTTAGGAGGTGCATTGTCTGAGGGAATTGTCAACTCTTCTGACCAATTGTGAATTTTGTGAACCTTGTGAACCTTCTTGGAACACAAAGTCTTGTATTGTGAGGGCAAATTTTGGGGTGCAACAGTAACCTAAACCTATGCCAGTGAATTTCACTGGCTTTAACCTTCCCAATGAAGTGGATGTTATTTCACTCCTCAGTTGATTTCTTACAAATTCAATCTTCCGCAACAAAGTGGATGTTTATTTCATCCCCGTGAAGTCTCAAATCTAACATCTTTAGCTTGCAACATTGATCTGAGCTTCCCTATTGAAGTGGATATTTATTTTATCCCTTGTGAGGCCTCAGCTCTGGCATCTCCAGTTACAACTTCCTTCTAGACTACTTCATTTTGTAGTGGATATTTATTTTATCTCCATAAAGTCTCTCTAATCATTAGTTTGATCCATTCCTAATGGATCATTCTCATCCCTAACAGAGTTGCAGGGTTCATCTTGACAGTCCCCTAAGTGAAGTCATGATGTTCATCCTTATGTGGAGTGCTATCTTATCCCCAGAGAAGTTTAAAGCCTTAAAGCAATAATGTGATTCCACGTGTGGCTTTCCATTCACCCCAGTGATGCTTCTATCTTGCAAAGATTGGCCCAATATCCGTGTCGAGATGTTTATTTCATTTATGGTTTACTTCTCTTTGTTTATTTTATCAGCATAAGCATAACATAACATACATTCATTCATATATACATGACATCTATGCATTTTTCATTTTTGTGTTTGTTTGTTTGTTCACTTTGGCCGTGTTTATCCCCAAGTGGCTGGGTTTGTCTTCTCCTTCCAAGTAGAGTCGTCTTCCCTAGGCAGAAAGAGCACAACGTTTCTAAATTCCCCACTGAGTTCGATCCTCGTGGAAGACGATTTCTTTGGCTTTCTTTTCCATTTTTAGATAAGATAAACCTCAGTTGAGTTTATCCCTCATTGGGTAGAGTCTTACTTGACCTTTCTCTTCAGTTACTTCCTGAATTGAACTTTGGTCCCTAACAATAACAATTTTGGATATTTCTAGGCTTTTGAACATGGATTGAGCATGCATTTATTTTTCACTTTGACTCCCCAGGAAGAATTTGTTTGAAGATCACCAAGACAAAATATTTCTCCAGCAGTGTTACAACATTTTCTCAGTAATTTATACCCAAACAACAAGTGTCAACTCTTTATTTGAGCAGTTTGTTTCATTTTCAAGTTTTCTATTTGGATGACAAATGGCAGTCTCCTCAAGACAGTTTGTCTATCCCCAATGAGTTTATCAAGATTATCAACTTATCTTCCATTAAGTGGCATCTCTCTGAAAATCCGTCAAAGAAGTTTGGTGAAGACTTTACAAGTGTTTCTCTTTATTTGAGAATTCCTAATACAAGGACTTTATTTTCTTCAATGCAACTTCTAACTACAACAATAATACTCCTTAGTGAGTCCACTATTCAATTTTCTTCCATCAAATGGCATCTCTCCGAGAAGTTTGATGAAGATGCAGATGATCTTTCTCTTTATTTGAGAATACATATTTTGTAAATCAACCAGCTTGCATCTCTTTTAGATCCCCGATGATGTTTTCTAATCTCCAATAAATTATGGATCCCCGCTGAAGCCATAAATCTCCAGTAAAATTTTAACTCCCTATGAAGATACTCTCCCATAAGTATTCACCTTTCCTGGAAGAAACTGAGACTTGTTCGTGGCTTATGACCAGAGACGAGGTTTATTTTACCCTTTTTAAGTGGAATACTTGATTAAAGAAGAAACTGAGACCCATTCATGGCATACAACCTTGAAGTGTTGGGGAGGTTTATTCACCCTTTCTAAATAGATCATTTAGTTAAAGAAGAAGTCGGATCATACCCTGATCATGGAAGCTTATGTTAGTCTATTACCTTTGCTTAGGCTATCATATGTTTTGATAGTAGGTAATGCACCTTTCTTTTGGTCAGGCACCTTTGCTTAGGTTGCCACATGTTTGGTAGTAGGTGATCTTTCCTTTCAAGTTTATTAACTTTGCTTAGGCTATCATATGTTTTGATAGTAGGTAATACACCTTTCTTTTTGTCAAACACCTTTGCTTAGGCTCCCACATGTTTGGTAGTAGGTGATCTCTCCTTTCAAGTCTATCACCTCTGCTTAGCCTATCATATGTTTGATAGTAGGTAGTATGTCTATCTCTTTTTGGTCAGATACCTTTGCTTAGGCTACTATGCTAGATAGTAGGTCATCTTTCCTTTTGTGTTTATCTTTGCTTAGGCTATCATATGTTTTGATAGTAGGTAGTACACCATTCCTTTTGGTCAGTTACTATGTGATCAGTAGTTACTTTCATTCAAAAAAACCTCGGCAACAGGTGTTTCTTTTTTAATTTCCAACAAACCTCGGCAGAAGGTGGCTCTATTTCATATTCTTTGGTAAATCTCTGCAGTAGATTCTCCGGTGAATTTTAACAACATAATTTACATTGAACCTCGGCAGTAGGTATTTTCTTTTTATTTCTTGGTAAGTCTCGACAGAAGATTTCCAGTTTAACCTCAGCAGAAGGTATTTTATTTTTATTTCCTGGTAAGTCTCGACAGAAGATATTCAGTTTAACCTCGACAGAAGGTATTTTCTTTTCATTTCCTAGCAAGTCTCAGCAGAAGATTTATATTAGACCTCGACAGAAGGTGTTTCATTTTTAAATTCTCTGGTTATTCTCGGCACTAGATCTCCAGGAGACTTCAACATAAGATATTTCTCTGTTTGCAGGATCTCGGCAGTAGATTCTCCAGTTAACTTTGATGCTTCTTTAAACTTTAGCATATAGTTTTTTCTTTTCAGAATCTCGGTAGTAGATTCCCTAGTTAATCTCGGCAGCAGACTTTCCAGTAAATTTTTTACAGTTGACACATTTTCAATAAAACCTTACCAGAAGGTATTCTCAAATGAGGTCCTAAGTCTCGACAATAGACTCCTCCAGTTGATATCTCTTAAAATCCTCACAGTTGACCTCGACAGTAGGTTCTCCAAGTGGATTTTGTTAAAGAGATTCTGTCACAAGTTCATCACCATATGTTTAAGATACCTTGTGATTGTCAGTTGATAATCTCTTCCACAGTGGAGTTGTGTCTCATCCCCGGTGGAGTTGGATCTTTTCCTTGTGGAGTCTTGCTTTGCTATGTTGTTCCTCATCGGGTCTTCCATTTTTTAACTGTGTTTCAGCATTGTCTGTATACAGTTATCTCCTGTGGCATCTTTTCTGTCATAGATCCCTGTCTTGCATTCATATTATTTTAAGTCATATCATGTGCATCTTGTGGCATCTTAGGACCAACAATTATGCATGTTTGTATTTAAGTCTCTCATATCACGTCGACGAAGATTTCAATTTCCAAAGAGAAATTTTCATCTAGGTGTCATATCCTAATTTTTTATCCTAAGATTCTGTTTTTTGTTTTGCATCATCTGCATAGCATAACATGTACTTCATCTTGCATAGTGTCTGAAATGTCAGTCAGAATAAATTTGTTGGATTTACAGACAAACTAGTCTAAATTTATTTCAAAATCAGACCAAACGCTATATTTTTCCAATATGTTTATTTCGCGCTGATTATTTTGGCGTGTTCATTTTATTTTTTCGAGCAATTTTATGCCCGACTTTTTATTTCGTATTTTAATCATTTTTATTTAAATAATCATTTAACTTTTTTATATTTAATTAGATATTTAATGTAAATTTTTATTTTTATTAATTAATTTTATTTTTAATTTGTTTATTAATATTTTCTTTTAAAAAAACACAAAAACATAATTTTTAATTCTTTTAATTCTTGTCTTATTATAAAAAACACAAAAATATATTTTTTAATTCTTTTTATTCTTGTCTTATCATAAAAAAACACAAAAACATGATTTTTAATTCTTTTTATTTTTGTCTTATCATAAAAAACACAAAAACATGATTTTTAATTTCTTTTATTCTTGTCTTATTATAAAAAATAAAAAAAAACATTGTGTTAATTGTTATTATCATTCTTGTTTATTTTCTACTCCTATATATATGCATTAGAAAGAAAAAAAAGAGACAATAAAATACCTATGTCCCCTCATTGCTCTCTCTCTCTCTCTCTCTCTCTCTCTCTCTCTCTCTCAAAAACAAAATACATAAATAAATAAAAGAGAGGTCATACTTCATCTTCACACAAGCTCATGAATAACAACTATAAAGTCGTTTTTCTTTCAAGCATATATTAAATCCGCAAAGCACCATGAAAGTCTCTACATAAAAACCAAAACATCCGCAATCATGCACACCTTCGGCACCGTTCAATCTTTGTTTGTGGTAGCTTTCTCTTATTCCTTTCGTTTTATGTTCATAAATTTTATTTGTTTTAGTTTTTAGAAATATTTTTATTAATATGTTAGGTGTTTAGAAATCTTTTTTTCTGTTTTTATCAAAACAAAACTTTCTTATAATAAAAAAATGGAAAAATTTTAAAAAATATAACAAACATTTTATCTTAATATTTGTGATTGATTTTATTTTACTTTGCTTATATATATATATATATATATATATATATATATATATATATATATATATATATATATATATATATATATATATATATATATATATATATATATATATATATATATATATATATATATATATATATATATATATATATATATATATATATATATATATATATATATATATATATATATATATATATATATATATATATATATATATATATATATATATATATATATATATATATATATATATATATATATATATATATATATATATATATATATATATATATATATATATATATATATATATATATATATATATATATATATATATATATATATATATCTGTGTGTGTGTGTGTGTGTGTGTGTGTAGACACACACACACACACACACACACACGCACGCACGCACGCACACACGCGCACACACACACACACACACATATATATTTTTCTAATTTTATTATTTATTTGTTTTTTTTGTAATTGTTTAATTATCTTTATTGCTTTTATTTTTCATTAGGTAGAAAATGTAATTAATTGAATAATAGATAAAATACAACAAAAAAAACATAAAATCAACTCTTTTAAAAAAAAGAACATAAGATAATAAATACTCGATCCAACGTCAAGACACATTTTCTCAAGTCAAAACCAACGAGCTCATTTTATTTTCGTGCTTGCGCTTATTTCTTTAATTGGGTTTACTTATAATATTTTCATTTCATCCCCATCCGACAAAATGTACCTCGTTCCCATTAAGTGTAATAATTTTATCGCTTTCATCTTAATTGTATTTTAATATTTTATTCATCTCTCACTTACACGCTCAAACCAGTTTTATATTAATTCTCGATTCAATATCGAGCCCTTTTTTAAATCACCTTTGTAAATCGATTGTTTCTACGATCGCCATCAACCAAACCCAAAAAATTCCTGATTCATATATCAAGTCATACCCTAACTTGTAAGTCGACTGCTTTTTAGCACCGCCATCAACCTCATGCACACACTTGCACCTTTTCTTTGGTTGTGGTTTTGTTTACTAGGAGCACCCTTAAGGACTAGGAGTCGACCTAACTTTTTATCAAACCCTTGATCCAAGGTCAAGTGGTTACTTCCCTCATAAGTCAGTTGCCTTTTGCAATCTCCATCACCTAAATTTTAACCTCAATCTTTTATTGAGTATTTCTTTTCTTAAAACTAAAATCTCTTTCTTTTCTCAAAAATACAAAAAAAAATACTTTAATCATATTTTTAATCTGTTTCAAAATTCTTAATAAAAACACTTACCTCCCTTTCAGTCTAACCTTAGGTTTAGAGTTTCTTAACTCTATGTAGGTGTTCTGCCATAGACACTTACCTTTCCTCCATGGAACCTTGATCACAGTCAAGAGTTCCTCACTCTTATTGAGGAGAACTACGAATGCTCTGATTCCATTCCCGTCAGGATACATAGGCATGAGATGCGATGTCTTGGCGAGTATTACTTAGAAATAACACCTTAGGTCTCCCTTTTTTCCTTTTCACCCTTAGCAGACAAAATAACAAAAAAAATAATAAAACAAGAGAATCCTGTAGAGTACTACAGATACTTAGGATGCTAGCACCTTTCTTAGGTATAACCAACCCCCTAATATTAGATTCTCTTTTGCTTTTCTTTGCATTGCATACTTAGGATTTATTCGTTCTTTTTCCCATCCCTTGGATAAATTAAAGATCAGTGGTGAATTAAGATTCTGTAATTCAAGTTAATCGATAGCTTGATATCTGATTCTCACCGCGACACTGAGCATGAGCCAATACTTCAGTACATGATTCAAGAAGCTCAAAATAACCTCATGAGTCAATTCATAAGTTTAAAATAGCCTCAAGGGTTTGCATCTATAAAAAAATCAGGAATTAGGGTTTTGACCTAATTCAGTCCCTAGGTTGACTTCTGAAGTAAGACATGATCCAAGACCTCAAGATATGTTTCAAGGACCTCAAATATATCATATTTATCTATTTATAAGATTGAATTGATTCAAAGAACTTGATTCATAAGCAATAGAAGGATACAAATTCATCTGGACCACAAACTATGGTTCTTGAGAAAAAGTCAACCATACTTTTGACTTTTGACCAAGACATGATCTCAAGTCTTGGGACATGATTCAAGACACTTAAAAAACAACTTTCGAATCCACCCATTAGGTTCAATTTATCCCAATGACTTGATTTCATAAAGGATCACCAAGTTCAAAATTCATCTGATATAAAAGTCAACTATGATGAAAATCAAGTTTGAATTTTGGAATTTTTGGCAAACATGGCCTCTTTAAGTCAACAAGAATGTTAATTTAAGATTTGGATTATGATAAATAAAAAAAATTAAGAAAAATGAGGTTACTTGCAAAAAAGGGCAACCTTGAGAAACTTGAAATTTCACTAAGTTATGGAAAGAATTTGATTTTTACCCAACTTTGCAA
This sequence comes from Lathyrus sativus, assembly GCA_963859935.3. Lineage (NCBI taxonomy): Eukaryota > Viridiplantae > Streptophyta > Magnoliopsida > Fabales > Fabaceae > Lathyrus > Lathyrus sativus. Next base: position 465,667,111 of record OZ012740.1, read on the forward strand.
GGCCATAGCTTGTGATCCAAGCAACCATTTTCTCCCATCCAAAGCTCAAATGATAGACCTTTTTACATAAAACAAGATTGAAAAGCTGAAGTACCCTAAAAAATGCCTATATTTTGAGATATGAAGCATTAAAGTTAGGGTTTCATGAGATTTAGAACTTTGACACTTAGAAATTTTTAGGTAGAATCTGCCTCATGTTTTGCCCAACTTTGAAGGCATTTTTCATTATGATCCAATATGAATCAAGACCAAATGTAAACTTCAAAGTTGAAGTATGACATACAAGCTTTCCAAAGAGTACAAGAACATCCATTGATTCAACTTGAGCAAGAAGTTATGAACCTCACAACATGCCTTGCTACAAACTATTTTTTGACAACATTTTTGGTTGATCAAAACACCCCAAAACATAACAATACTTGTTTTCCACCATTTCACTCACCATTCCAAATTTTCATGTTCATGAGGTGTGAGAATCGAATTTTGCAATAGGGAGCAATTCAACTCAAACCAATGGTCCTAACACCTCACATACATTATATATGAGTGGTCCAAACCCTTGAGCAACATCTGTAACACAAGATTCATCAAGTTCATATCTCATCCCAAGCAAGTCGTAATTGGATTCAAGCCCACAAAACCAGAAGCTTTCAAACCATTCCAAGCATATCAACATATTTCTTGAGGTTTAGGGAAGCTGTCCAGGTTATCATGTCACATTTGTAACACCTACAACTAAAGATTCAAATTCCTCTTGCGCAAGTAAGCCTGAACTTCCCAAATATATGATACATGCATCATAAATTTATTTTCAAGTTACCAACATGTTTTTGCAATTATATAGAATGTTTTGCTTCAAAAGGTCATCAAGTATTAAGTTTGTCTTCCTCGAAATTTCTCAGGAATTATCATGTGTTTGGGTTGTCATCTGTAATTTGATGGAGGAGGGATACATATTAGGGTTTGAATCCGCTTTAGTGTGCACTCAAGGAAGATAATTAGTTTTCCCATTCTAGGGAGTTTATGGACGGTCATCGGTTGGGAATCTTGAGATCAGGGTTTCATGTTAAGATCGGTGGCCATCAGGACAGAGTGTTCATGGGTTGATTTGAAAGAAAGCATTGGGTCATGGTCATTTTGTTTTTACTGGTTGGATTTTAGGGTCCTCAAAGATTGAGGGTTTGATTGGATTAAGAAGTGTGATTTGAATTGAGCATGTAGAAAGGTCCATGTGATTTAATTAGAATCCAAGAGGCAAGTCCATTAAAAACAAACATCCATTTTCTATGTCTTATCCATATCACTTTCTTTCCATAAAATTCATATCCAAAACCAATTAACCATTCACCCATTTTTTTTTACAAATTCATTTGAAGTGTCCAAATATTCATATTCACTTTCAAATCCACCAAATTCATTTCACCCCCTTAATTCCATACCCATATCCATTTGGATACCCATTTCTAAACCATATCCTTTTATTGAGAACCATAACCATAATCCATAACCTTTTCTCTTTCATATCCATTTTCTTTCAATCTCTAAAATCATTTTTATTTAAACCAATTTTAAAGGTCTGCATTCCATCACCAAATTTAAAATAAAAAAAAAGTGTCTTCATCTGCAAATCCATTCCACAAAAATGGCCATTCATTAAAAGCCCAATTACCATTTTACAAGTGATGTTTACCAAAAGAAGAAAACAAAGTCCATTCAAAATTACCAAGCCCATCATTCTTACTTTGCAACCAAAATTCAAAAAGGAAGATTTAATAATTCAATTGGCAAATTACTTCCACAACCTATAAACACTAATGCTTAGAGGAGAGACGGAAAACCCTGCTATATTTGTCATCTCTTCTCAGGAAAATTGGGAAATACAACAGCAAAATATGTTAACAGAAAAAGTTACATGGCAAGGGAGAGAATTCATTTTCGATGGGTTTTTTCACTTTTCGTAATGGAAGGTACACAAGGCCAGTATAAATCAATGAAATATTACACAACCACAAAATGATAAAAGACCTGGAAAATTCAAAGCAGAAAAAAAAACATTGAAAAGGTCATAACATTTTTTTTACAATTGGTATCAGCAGAACCACATAGCCATAACACGATGACCCCATAAGCCGTACACTCGTACGAATTGCACAGTTGGTTCTTGCCACCACCAAAACCATTTTTAGCAGGATCCTTTATCCCACGTCAGACCAAAACCTGTTGTACAACCTTACAAAACCACTGCTCTGCTACAAGTCATACGCACAGCTCAGCCCTAACCGTTTTCAAGGTAAAAACCCTGCTCTATCTCCCCATTTCTAATATAAAAAGGGTGCAACAACATCACCTTCAGGGGGCCATCCATCATCTTCTGCAATTTACTTTTCCTCCTTGCTCATGATTTCACCCTAAGTTTTACCCATATCATAAATAACCTGCAGCCTTCATTATATATATCATCACTATTTGAAGCTCACAACTCATAAATCAACCATGACTCACAGTTCAAAACAGTAGAAGAAGAAGGGGGTATGGTAAGCACATAACAGATACAAGGAAATTCAATAGGCATTTTTTAGGAGAAACCAATAAACGGCTTCAAGTTGACATCACAGACTTCTGAGATCTACAAAGGTAGCAGGAGGCAGAGATCTGAAGGAATTTCATACCAAAGTCATTGAGAGGCTCCTTTCGACTTCATTGTTGCGTAGCTCCGGTAATTTTTATTTCAAATTTATTTTGGTGACTCATATCTGCTATTTGTGTTGTTCTGTCATTTGTTTTTGTTGGTTGTATGTTTGTGTTTTGTTTCGTTCAAAGAGCAGTAGAAGTAACGGGCGGGTAACGAATGCCATGATTCATTGAGAAGGTGGTTAAGTTTTCTTTGCCGGTGAAGCATAGAAGGTTGAGAAAGGGGGTGAGTGTGAGTGCAAACGAAGGTGTTTGAGGGTGAGACGGAGGGCTTTGAGATGGTGACCGACGGAGGTTTATGAGGCTGCGACGAAGTATTGAGGGAGGGGCGATACGAGAGTGGGGAAGCGCAGCTGTTGTCGGCGTTTGGTGAGACGGAATGGCTGTGAGGAAAGGAGGTGACGAAGTGAAGTGAAGAAGAGGGAGAATTTGAGGTGTGCGGCTAAATTTGTTCTGGTTTATGCAACTTCTTTCCTTTTTCTTTTTTTAGGTCAACCGTGAGGACTGGACCTTTTGGTCCTTTGCTCTTTTCTTTTTCTGTCCACACATCCCCTATTTTATTCAGCTTTGATTAGGGTTATTTATTTATTATTTGTGAATAAGTTTAGTTTAGTTTTGGTTAGATTTAGTTTATTTGTTTTCTAATTAGGTTCCAATTAATTATTTAGTTTTCTAAACTAGAATTTAGTTATTTATTTTTTTATTAGAATTTGACTAGTTTTTAGTTCTATTTATTTTAAGGTTTATTAATTAGATTTTGATTAGTTCATTTTAATTAGATTTTTATTAATATTAATTTAGAATTTAATTAACTTAGATTTAATTAATTAATCTTAGTTTTAGTTTTAGTTAGGCTTAACTTTCAATTAGAATGTTAGTAATTAGTTTAATTATTAGGGTTAATTTAGTAATTAGTTTAGCATTAGTATTAGATATAGAATTTAGTTTTTTATTTTAGTTGTTTTTAATTAATTTAGAAATTCTAGTCTTTAACTAAATTTACAATTAGCTTAGTGTAAATTTGGCTTAGAAATAGATTAGGTATTAATTTGGGTTTACCTTTTGTTTAGAACTTATTTAATTCTAGAATTTAGTTAGTTAGAATTTAGATTTAATCTTGACTAATTAGACTTTTAATCTTTGACTAATTCTTCTTTTGTTTGGTTTCATTTAATTCTCGAGTGTGTTTGTAAACATACTTGTATATACTTTTCAATAAATTCTAATTTTAGCCTCGATACTTGACGTTGTTTGTGATTGCGTTGCTTCGTGTTTACTTGTCGTTTATCCCCCTGTATTCACATGATCCCTTAGGATTCCTAGCTCGACTTAATTTCCGATTAAGTTAGAGGTAGGAGAGACATTAGGCTTTCAATCCAAGCATGACAACATTAGTTAGACTTTCCCTCCTAATCCTAACTTTAGGGCCACATTGTATGATAACAGTTAGGGTTCAGTTTCCCCAAGATTTTTGTGTGCGTCTCTCTTTTCTCACCTCAAATTTCTTCAAGACACTTAATAAATAATGATAAGCGTCGTGCGCTACGAGCCTTAAGTACACGAGGAATGATGAGTGGGAGGGGGGGGGTCTCCTCGCTTATTAGAGTTTTTAGCGTATGCCCTTTGGGCAATATGCGACGTATTCGCTCTCGTGTCATAGTCTTTAGTGCGACGTCAGTCTCAAATTAACTCAATCCACTTCACTAAAACTCACAAAAAAATTCAAACCTTTTCATCCTTCGGGATTGCTTTTAAAACATCATTTTCAGAAAAGAGTACGTTATTTTTTCCATTCTACCGCAAACATGCATCGTCCCTAACTGCTGGAATAGAAACTTAGCGTCACTCATAAAAAAAATACTTAAACTCCCTAGTGAAGTCGCCACCCGAACTACGTTTGCTCTGATTTCTCATACCAGATGAGGATACGTAGGCACAAGGCGGTGATGTCTTGGCGAGCAACCTTCCCCCCATCACCCGTAGTTTTCCAAACTACGTTGACTCTGACTTTCCCATTGCACGAGGGAATACGTAGGCATAGGGAGGCAATGTCCTATCGAGTATGTTCTTTCCTTCCACCCCCGTTTAGAAGTAGCTTTTAGATCACTTTCACCCATAGATTAGACAACAAGCATGGATCCCGTTGAGTACAATGGACGTGAGGGGTGCTCATACCTTCCCCTTGTGTAACCGACTCCCAAACCTAAGATTTGGTTGTGATGACATTGTCTTTTCCTTTCTCTTAGGTTTTCTTCAATCGTTTCCTTTCCCTCTCTTTGGGATAAATAACGTTCGGTGGCGACTCTTCTGTTTGTTTCTGCTGACCCCTTTTTCGCAGTTGCGACAGTGAGTACTCGAGATAATCATAGAATTGTAGCCGCATTATTGGTGACCTGATCAAGCTTTGATCAAGGGTTTGGAGGTGGTTGAATCAACAACAAACTATAGGCTTTATGGGGTTAGAGTTTTTCACCTCTTGTATAAATACTTTTGCAAAGATAAGGTTAACCTTTTTTAAATTGTTGTTGTTGATATATTCACAATCCCTTTGATTGTGATTAACTTTTAACATCAACAAAACAAATAGAATTTCCAAATGTGATCAATTGCACACAAAGTGTTCGATAAATTGTCTTTGAGTATTTTTATCGCTTTGTGTTCATTAGAAATAAGTTTTATGAATATCTTTGCATTTGATTGATCCATGAACTAATCGTTGTTAAACAATTTGTGTTCATTATCATTCCATCGGTTTTATTATGCATATCTGAGCTTTTTAATAGTAGGTTCGTTTATACGATTAAATTCGGGTTGTTTCCGTTGTGCCATACATTTTTGAAAACAAATTTTTGCCAAGAGTTTTTGGTTTCAAATTTGTGATCTATTCACCTCCTCTAGATCGAATCATATCGTTTAACATATTTAGAAAGGGTTTCTTGTAGAAATTCATCTTCCTCTAGAGACCGATAGTTTTTAAACAAGAGTTAGACTCTGTCATCACTAGTTGGACATGTGACTTCACACACAAGAGGGGAAGGGGTGAATTGCGTGTTTCATAAACCCATGGTTTTGAAAAACTTTTGGAATTAAAATCAGAGTTTAAAAAAAAAATTGAAAATTACTTTAATATTTAACAATGAAAAAATAAAATTGCAGAATGTAAAATGTGAAAAATAAAGAGTTAAGGAAAAAAAGAGAACATCAGAAGTTATAGAGGTTCGGTCAAACAAAGAAAAAGACATAATCCTCTTCCTTAGAATTGATCTTGATAGTATTCAATAAACTTGAGAGTTTTTAGTAGGTTGTACTCACGAACCCCCTTATACAAGGAAACATAAAGTTTAAGGAAAACTTCCAACCATACATCAATCTATGTAGTGAAGAGGTAAGTCTTCATTCCAAAATAAGGATAAAAAATGTTAGTCTTCTCTGCACAAGAATCTTGGAACTGTTACTCTTCAAACTTTTAAGCAAACCTTCTGAGATTTTAACACACACACATACATACTTGCACACAAGCACACACACCACTCATGCAGATACACACACACACACACACACACACACACACACACACACACACACACACACACACACACACACACACACACACACACATAGACAGACACACATACTCACACACAAGCACACACACGCACTCACGCAGACACACACACAAACACACACACACACACACGCACTCTCTCTCTCTCTCTCTCTCTCTCTCTTATTTTGAAGTCTCTCCTCTTTTAGTTAAAATCACCCAAAAATATTTTTAAAGCTTATCTAGTTGATAAGGAAATTGTTTAATTGATTAGAAGACTTTTTGCACATGTCTAATCGATTAGATATTTGCCCAAATCAATTAGATAATATATAATTGAGTTTATAATCGATTGTGTTAGTTTCTTAATTATCGGTAACAACTCTCTATCAAAATCTTCTACTTTAGGAACAAATAATTGATTATTTACATTGCCTAATTGATTAGCTATCGTTTAGGTCAATTAGTTGGCCCATAGATTATTTTCAAAATTACACAATTTCTTGGCTATAGTTAGAGAGGTTCTATATCATTTCAAATCATCCATAAAAGATGAAAAACCCCACTTTTCCTTTCTCTTATAACCTCTCTAAATCATTTCTATTTTTTTATACATATTTTAGTCATAGTACTTTAAGAGAATTCTTGAGTTTAGTGAGGAATTTGTTATGGGTGAGGGTTTTATTGTAAATTTACTAAGAGTAGTATTTTCTATTGAGTAAATACTTCTTTATTAGGAAGTGGTTATTTTGGTTATGATCTAAATCATTGTAAAATTCTTAGGGGAATTAGAATAATTCTTTGTTTGGTTTGGTTCGTGAGCTCTTCCATTGAAGAAAAGCTATCTTTTGGGTTCATACAAAATAACCAATGAAAAATATTCACAATGATTCTTGAGCTAAGCTCGATTAAAAAATCTATCGGTTCGAGATCAGCCTGGTGGAAAATCTCACTTGGTTTCTGAGTTCAGCCCATGCAAAAGCTCAATGTGTTAAAGACCAGCCAGGTAAAAAGTTCGGCTCCGTATAAAATCTCGGTTCGCTTCAGAGGATAGCCAACTCAAAACTCTACCTTGGTTCGTGATCAACCAGTTCAAAATATCTGTTTTGTGAGAAGACTAACCACTTCAAGCTTGTTTACTATTTGGTTAAAAGACTAAGCTCTTCAAGCATGTTTGTTTTGGGGTTAGAAGTTAGCCTAAAACTTCATTTCCCTATGTAATGGGGATTAACCTTCTAAAATGTCTTAAGAATTAGAGGATACTCTCAAGATTAATTCTTGGGGATACGGGTAGATCACTTCTTTAGATCGGGCCTCTCTAAATTTCTGGTGTTCTCTCTTCTCTTATCTCTTTTAATTTTCACTTAATTTTTTTTACCTGAATTTTCGCTGCATATTCAAACGCTTTTAATAAAATGTTTTCAAATTATAATTTCAAAAAAGATTTTATTTTAAATCAACAATTTTCAAACCTCCACAATTCACCATCCCTCTTAGGTATGAAGTAACATGTTCAACAACCTAGACCTCAGCCACGGTTTTCTTCTTCTCTTTCCTCAGCTTATTCAAGGTTTTCACTTTTGCATTCAAGGTGAAAAGGGAGTGATACTCCTTCACCTATTTCTGGACAAACTCAAAAAGCTCCCGAGCCTTATTAAGATCTTTCATAATAATATTTCTTTCTAGAAGGATGCGGTCAAGCCGCTTTTGCAAAATCTCTTTATCCTTCCTGAGATCCAAGACCTCCTCTTTTGTAGCAGTCCTAATAGATAACACATTGACCGTTCAATGTAAGTGGTAAGACATCACAATCTCTTCTTGGTGGCTTGACTTAGTCAAACAAAAAATAGTTGAAATTGCTATCCAGGAGGTTAATTAAACCATTCTTGGCTAATCCAAGACCAATGTGATAAGGAAATACTGCATGGAGTAGGAAGAAGACACATTTTGGATCTCGTTATTGTCAACTTCCCATCATCTGGAACCTTTATCTCAAGCTTCTTTGAGGTCATCCCATCTTGAATATGCCTTTTGTCTTTTTCCCGCAGAGAAGAATCATCACTAACCATCCTGGATAAAGACCAATCTGAAGCACGATTGTTATATTTTTTTTTTCTTTGAACCTTAAAGACTGAAGGATCTTATGTTTGCGATACTTATGATATTTCTCCTTGGGGATGATCCTTTGACAACTTTTGAACCTTCTGCTCACTCTCTTTTCCCCTTCCTCGATATCTCTCTGGCCTCCATGGCCACCGCTACTAGCTTTCGGAAAAGGAGGCGGATGAGGAGGTGTAGCTTTTCTAAGATCCTTATTCAACACCATCATACGTTGAGAATATCCATATTATCTTCTAGAAAAAATAATGAACGATAAATATGCGAGGAAAACAATCAACACTAAAATAAATGAATAAAACAAAGCTTCCTTCATTACCAAATATTTTATGGCTTTCCTCTTTGGTGGTTTCTTCTTCCAACGTTCGAGTTTCCATATGTCAGTTACTTTTCTCCAAGGCCTTAAGATTTGAAAGGAACGACCTTTTTCGCAAAACTTATGTCTTCCCAAAATTTGTAGATTTACATGCCTGGTCCCTCCAAAAAATTATTGTTCGCCCAATATTTGAGAAACTTATCTACACACTTCAAATTCCTTGAAGTATTTTTAGGGGAATAAAAGGTGCACCCTGGAAAGAAGTCTCTATAATCCATACAACCCTACAACAACACACAAAAACATTCATGTGCTTCCTTATGGCGGGAGGGGGTAACTAAATAATACATATCCTTAAAATTCTTGAAACTTACATATAAACTTCAAACATTGATGTTGATTAAATCAAAAGAAAGTATTGAATATCGTATCCGTAGAGACCAGCGTGATATTACCAACGTTAAGACAATTATTATCGTTTTCAAGTGAAGTTTGTAAATTGGTTTGTTTTTAAGGTAACAGAATATAAAATTGAAACTTGTTAAATTAATGTTTAAAGGATAGAAAACTTCTCAGGATTGAAATTCAACTACTGTGCATGTATGATTTTGGTAGATACTTCTTTAAAGAAACTTATTTTTCATCTTATCTTCATTAATTCACTCACAACAACATATATGTCTATATGCTAGTTGAGATTTCAATTGATTTAGTTTAACCAATGATTTTTCGATCGATTAAACTAAACAATTGCATTAAGATTCAAATGTTATTTATGAAAGTTAAACCCTTAGTTCTATGTCTAGAACGAAGCGTTTAAACGATTATAATCCTTAACTTTAATAAGAATGTATTTTTCAATCACAATTCGTATTCATAGGTTTAGAATGACAAAACAAATACTTAATCGATAATCATGAATAACAGAATTTCATTAAAGAAGGAATCAATAATAATACATATAATTACAGTAGTTTCTTTCCAATCCTAACAAGAAAAGAGTTAGCTAACCATTGTCATGGTAGCTTGCACAAAAAGGAAGAATTGGAGATTAATTTGCATCAAGGATGATCTCTCGATTCTTAATGCGAACCCAACTCGATTCTCTCCACTCTGTTCTTCTTACTAAAACTATATTATATTTCTCCATTACAAGTTAATTTCTAAAAGTGATTATCCAATGCTTCTGCTACACTCCTTTTATATTGGTAGAGATGAGGGGCTTTTGCTATGCGAAGTTTTGGTCGCTATGCAAAGTTAGCTTGCTTACACAAAGCCTTCAATTTCTAACCAATACAATGTTAGGAGAATGTAAGATAAAAAAAATAGAAAAGATATATATAGTTTTTTTTAACAAATGTACAACTTAAAAAGATACCATCATTCGTTTTGTTCATAAATCTAAACGCCAGTCCCCAACAACGGCACCATTTTGTTGTTGATTAAATCAAAAGAAAGTATTGAATATTACATCCATAGAGACTGGCGCGATATTACCAACGCTAAGACAATTGTTATTGTTTTTAAGTGAAGTTTGTAAATTGGTTTGCTTTTAAAGTAACCGAATATAAAATCGAAACTTGTTAAAGTAAAGTTTAAAGGATAGAAAACTTGTCAGGATTGAAATTCCACTGTTCTGCATGTATGATTTTGGTTTATACTTCTATAAAGAAACTTGTTTTTTTATCCTATCTTCATTTATTCACTCACAACAACATATATGTATATATGTTTCTTGAGATTTTAATTGATTTAGTTTAATCGATAATTTCTCGATCAAATAAACTAAACAATCGCATTAAGAATCGAATATTGTTTATGAAAGTTAAACCCTTAGTTCTATGTCTAGAACGAAGCGTTTAACCGATTATAATCTTTAAATTTAATATGAATGTTGATCTGACCTGATCAGGAGGGGATCACGATATGGCCACGTGCTACCGGACGGCTACCTGTTCACCGGGGTGAGAAAGAGGAGGGGGTGTACCTGCAAGACACTCCGATGCCAAAGTAAGAAGTTGGGCAGAGTGGAAGCAATAGTACAGAAAAAGGGGGCAAGAAGAGTTACCTGACCCTCTTGAGGAAGAGGGTATTTATAGAGAGACCCCAGCGCTGGGCCAACGGTCATTCGAGGTGGGCTGGATGACCAGGCCCAATCCTAATGACTGCTAGGGCTTACGTGGTGTAGTGAAGACCAGGACGTGGTCTTCGCCCTAGTTCAACCGCTCCTAGATCTCCGGAGAGTGGGTTTGACCTGCTCTTTCGGAGGTGAGCAGTTGACCGGTGACGTGTCCCCGCGGAGGGGAGCACGTGGAGAACGTGCGCCGGGCACGTTGTTCTTCCCGCGGAGGGGAGCCCGGGAGGTTCCCCGGAGCGCGTTATTCTCCCCGCGGAGGAGAGGAGCCAAAGGCCGTGCTTTGGTGGGCCGGGGAAGGTTCTGCCCGTCCGGTGTGGTGGACGTTGCTTGTGTTCGGCGTCTTGCCCTGCTCGTCTCGAGGGGGAGCACGGGCCCGGTGTGCCCGATTCGCTTGTTGGGCCGGGGAAGGTTCTGCCCGTCCGGTGTGGTGGACGTTGCTTGTGTTCGGCGTCTTGCCCTGCTCGTCTCGAGGGGGAGCACGGGCCCGGTGTGCCCGATTCGCTTGTTGGGTCGTACGCGGCATTGGGCCTGCCGAGGTCGGGCCCATACCGGAACAGGAGCCCCCCAAGTCGAAGCTCTGGGGAGAGAGCGAGGACTTAAGGTCGTCGCATCTGAAGCGGGCACTCGTACGAAGATTTCCGGTCGTCGGCAGAGCGGGGAGGAGGCAGGTGAAGGGACGCGACTGTCAGGTTGCCGCCACGTGTCTCGCGTTAAGCGGTCGTAGGGGCGGCTACCCTATATTATTAATGATCCTAGGGTCGCTTCGATTCCCGCGCCGGGTTATAAATATGGAGGTCCCCGCTCATTCTGTTACTTTTCGCTCTGCTAATCTTTATCGTCTCTGCTTGTCCACCGCCTGCCGCCGATCGCCGCCGTACCGTTTGCTCTTTTCTTCCGTCCGCCGCCGTTACAAGTGAGTTCCTCTTTTTCTTCCCTTTTTATTTCCGTCGTTTAATTGGAACGTGTGGTCGGGGCGTGATGAACGCCCCGAGGAGGGACGCGAGTTCCGCCGTATCTGGCGAATTTTCCGATGAGTGTCTCGGGGAGGGTAGGCTGGTTCCGATGAATGCCCCGAGGACGGGAGCTTTTTCTGATGAATGCCCCGAGGACGGGGGCTTTCTCCGATGAATGCCCCGGGGAGAAGTACCTTCTCCGATGGCTGTCCCGAGAGGGGATGAGGGGCCGGCCTTTGATCCACCGAGGAGGGTAGACGGGGAGCGAGTGTTTGCTCGTCGCTTCCCGGCTTTTGTCACCATTTCACTTGACTTGCGGTGGAAGGGTGGATTTGATCCTGGCTATCGAATTCACCGTTGTCCTCTGCTTTCAGGTGTAGATGTCGGCTCTGGTGCCGGGGATAATGGTCGAAGACAATGAACCTGAGGTTCCGGAGTATGACGACGAGCGTATTGCCCCGTCCGAGTAGTGGGCGGCCGAGGAGCCGCTTTCTACCCCTTCTTGCTTTGTGGTCGACGCGTCCGACGTGTACGCCACGGTCGAGGACACGCCCATAGGAGAGCCACAGCACTGGCAGGTGTACCGGCCAAAGGAACATCACCGCATCTGCTCGCAATATGGGCGGCGGATGTTCCCGATGCACGAATTCTACTTTAAGGAAGCTCGGCTCCGGTTACCATTTTCCGCCTTCCATCTGGGGCTTTTTGACTGGCTGCGTCTTGCCCCGTCCCAGCTGCACCCCAATGCCTTGGCCTTCATCCGGGCTTTCGAGGTGGTGTGTTTCTACCTCTCGGTGGAGCCGACGGTGCCGTTATTTTTCCGTATCTTCCATCTGCAGCGGCAGACGGTGCACGGCCGCCACGGATGGGTCTCCTTCAAGCAATCGACAAAAATTTTCAAAGCGTATAGCGATTCTGTCAAAGACTTCAAAAACCGGTTCTACCTCGTCAAGCCGATCACGTAGCACGGCTCGGACACTCTCTTCGACGAGGGCGAGCGAACGGTAGATGGCCAGCGGTTTCGCGCGTGGCTTCCTAAGATACATCTACTGTGGACGGCGGAGCATTTCAGCCGAGGGACGGATAAGTATATCGTCCGGGCGGGGACCCTCGAGGAGAAGGACATGGCCGCCTATTTGAAAATAATTGCCTTTGTGCGGTCTCTCCCTCCGTCGAAGCTGGTGACGCCCGACGGTCGGTATATCCTTGACGCTCAGGGGAACGTACGCACCAAGAAGCGTTTGATAAATACCAAGACTTTGCTCGGTTGTGCGACCGGGGCGGCCGCTCTGGATTATCTAGGTAGGAATGTTCGTTTCCCCCCCGTGGTCGGGGTTTTTGATCGTCGCTAACTCTTTTCTTTATTTTTGCAGCGAACATGTCTTCCATCGAGGAGCGGGTGAAGCAGTTGCGCGCTACTAGGAATGCCGCGGCCCCGAGGACGAGGGTGAGCCAGCTGGTCGGACAGGAGGTCGCGACGCCGGGGGGGCAAACTTCGTCCTCTTCGCCTCAAGAGAGCCAATCTCCTATGTCTCAAGGAGCGTCGAAGAGGCAGAGGTCCGAGGAGCCCCGAGTGGTGGATCTGACAGTCGGCACCGTCGAGGAAGGTTATGTCGTCCCTCCCTGCCACCAGCATCCGGTATATTTTCATGGTGCCCGTTCTCCTACTGTCTCCGCCGGGGAGGTGAAGGCTGTTCGTCAGGCCGATCGAGAGACCCGTCGACGTGTCCTGGCTGAGGACTTGGCCGCGATGATGCGGACGTTCACGACGGCTCTTGTGCTGAACGAGGAGGGCTGCTCTGCTGCTCCAAACTGCAAGGGGATCTCACTTTCACGCAGTCGCGGTTGGCCAAGCTCACTGAGGAGTTGGAGAAGAGCCAGAAGGATGTTGCCGAGCAGCGGAAACGGGCAGAGGGTGCTGAGGGGAAGGTGACTTCGCTGGAGGAAAAACTGGGGACAGCGACGGCCGAGGTGCAGGCGCTGAAGGTTCGCACGGAGGTTTTGGACAGCGCTGTTCGTCCGGCCGAGGACAGGACTGACGGGGATCGACGGTTAATCACCCGTGCTGACCTGATCGCTCGTATCCGGGTGTTGGAGAGCGATTGTCTGGAGGCTGTTGAGGTCGGGTTCAAGAATGTCGTCGAGCAGATTCAGGTCGCCAACCCTGGTGTCGTGCTGGCCGTGGACGGGATAGGGCCATATCACGAGATTGTTGATGGGAAGGTGATCGATCCCTATCTTGTTATCCCCGAGGAGGAACCCGTGGCTGCTGATCGGGCGGACGAGGAAGCATAGGTTGTCGGGCCTGCGTGCTCGTTGTTTTTGTGGCCTGCGTGCCGATGTTTGTTATCTCTTTTCTTTGGGCCTGCATGCTCTGTATTTGTACCGTTGACTACTGGGCTGGTGCCCGCTTTTGTTTAATATATTTATCGTGGATTTTCTAAGTGTGCGCTCGTTATTTGCATGTCGTTTTATGCTCGTTTTTCGTATTTGTTTGAATGCCTCTGTTGTGTATGACATTTCTTGTAAATTTTCTAAGTGTGCGCTCGGTGTGTTTAGCTCGACGGTTTGCTACCGGTAGTGCAGGGAACTGGCCGGTTTGGCCGGCGATGTAGCCGGGCCGTTTTGGGGGTAGTTCTCCCCGGGGCGTGGACGGCCCATCGCGAGCTGGGTGTCCTGCCTCTTTTGGTACGACGACGAGGAGTCTCGGTCGAGGTATTCCCTGCCGAGCAAGACCTTCTGCCCGCGCACACGAGAGGCAGGGTTTGCTTTTCTTTGGTCGCTAGTGGACGCGGGGGTGTGCGGTGGTACCATGTCGCCCCCCCAGTGGTCGGGACGATGGGTTGTCGCGGGCGATGTTTTAACTGTAGTACCGCTTAAGTTTCGCGGCGTTCCATGGTCGAGCTAGTTGTTCACCGTGTAGGTTTTCGAGGTAATAGGCCCCGTGCTCCGTTTTGTCCCGGACTCGGTACGGGCCTTCCCAGTTCGCAGCCAGTTTGCCCTCGTGGGAGTCTTTCTGGTTTCTGCGTAGAACTAAGTCGCCTGTTTGAAAATTGCGTTTTATGACTTTGTTGTTATGGAGAAGTGTGACTTGTTGCTTCAGCCGGGCTTCCCGGAGAGCTGCTCCTGAGCGGATTTCTTCGACGAGGTCGAGCTCTTCTTGGAGGGAGCCGTCGTTGTCGTCGGTGTCCAGGGGAGCTTCCGTTCGTCTGGACGGTTCGCGGATTTCGACCGGTATCACAGCCTCGGTTCCGTACGTGAGGCGAAATGGGGTTTCCCCCGTGGTTGAGTGGGGGGTAGTACGGTATGCCCAGAGGACGCTGTGGAGTTCTTCGACCCATGCTCGTTTGGCGTCGCCGAGTCGTCGTCTGAGTCCTCTGAGTATAACTCTGTTCGCCGACTCCGCCTGGCCGTTTGTCTGAGGATGTTCGACCGAGGCGAAGTGATATTTGGTTCCGAGTTTGGTGACGAAGTCGCGGAAGTTTTTGTCTGTGAATTGTGTGCCGTTGTCGGTGACGATGGCGAGCGGTACCCCGAATCTGGCGAGGATGTTGCGTTTGTAGAATCGGAGTATGTTGTGGGCGGTGATTTTGGCCAGAGCTTCGGCCTCGATCCACTTGGTGAAGTAATCGACTCCCACGATGAGGTACTTGTTCTGGTATGAACCGAGGGGGAAGGGCCCGAGGATGTCCAACCCCCACCAGGCGAACGGCCACGGAGATGAGAGGGACGTGAGGTCGGTTGGGGGAGCGAGGTGCATGTCCCCGTGTCGTTGACACTTATCGCATCGTCTAACATGTTCCTTCGCGTCGGACTGCATTGATGGCCAGTAGTAGCCTGCGCATAGGGCCTTGCGCGCTAGGGATCTGCCGCCGAGGTGCTGCGCGTTGATACCTTCGTGGATTTCTTCTAGAACGGTCGTACTCTGGGACTTATCTATGCATTTGAGGAGTGGAATTGCGAAGCCTCGGCGGTATAGTCGTCCCTCGAGGAGGACGTACGAGCAGGCCCGTCGTTTCGTCGCGTTGGCCTCGCTAGAGTTGGCCGGCAGGCGTCCGGTGCTGAGATAGGTGTGGAGGGGGGTCATCCAGCAGTCAGCGTCTCCGATGGCGTTGATGTCGAGGGGTGTGGTGGTCGGGCTGGTACTTGGTTGGGACAAGATTTCTTGAATGACCGATTTGTGGCCGCCTCGCTTTTTGGTGCTTGCCAGCTTGGAGAGGATGTCGGCGCGGGTGTTCTGCTCCCGAGGAACGTGCTAAATCTCTGCTGAGTCGAACCCTCTTAATTTTTCAGTGATGAGCGCGAGGTATCCGGCGAGGGTGTCGTTTTTTGCTTGGTATTCGCCTCGGACTTGCGAAGCGACCAGCTGGGAATCCGTGTAGATTCGGATGTCCCTGGCTCCCAGGTCGGATGCTAGGCGAAGGCCGGCGAGAAATGCTTCGTATTCGGCCTGGTTGTTAGTCGTTGGAAAAGCTAGTGTGAGGGAGACTTCGATGACCGTACCCTCGTCGTTATCGAGGACGATGCCGGCGCCGCTTCCCGTAGAGTTGGAGGAGCCATCCACAAAGATGGTCCAGAGGTGGTTCCCGGAGGTAGGGTCGGGGGGCGTGGTCATCTCGGCGACGAAGTCGGCCAAAGCTTGAGCCTTGATGGCGTGCCGGCTTTCGTAGGTGATGTCGAACTCGGAGAGTTCTAGCGACCATTTCAGCATGCGTCCAGCCATGTCGGGGCGGCCGAGTAGCTGGAGGATGGGCTGATCGGTGCGGAGCACGATGGTGTGTGCTAGAAAATAATGTCGGAGTCGGCGTGCCGCTGTTACGAGGGCCAGGGCGACTTTCTCGATCAGCTGGTATCGGACTTCTGGGTCGTGGAGAGCTTTACTAATAAAGTAAATGGGCTTTTGTCCTTCTCCGGCTTCGCTCACGAGGACGACACTGACGACTTCGTTGGAGACAGCCAGATATAAATATAGGGTTTCGCCCGTCGCGGGGCGCGTCAGCACTGGCGGTTCGGACAGGACGCGTTTGAGGTGGCAAAGGGCTTTCTCACATTCGTCCGTCCATTCGAATTTGGTCTCCTTCCTGAGCAATTTGAAGAACGGGAGGGCGTGTTGGGCCGATCTCGCGATGAATCGCGAGAGGGAGGCTAGTACGCCGTTGAGGGACTGGATGGCCCTCTTCGTGGTCGGCGTGGTGGTATTGGAGAAGGCGTGGTATTTGTCCGGATTGGCTTCGATCCCCCGTTCGGTCAGGTAGTAGCCGAGGAATTTACCGGCGCAGACGCCGAAGGTGCACTTTTCCGGGTTAAAACGCATACGACACGACCTCGCGGTCTTGAAGACCCTCCGGAGGTGTGCCGCGTGGTCGTCCTCTGCGCCGGATTTGAAGATCATGTCGTCCATATATACTTCGAGCATGTCCCCGATTTCGTCGCGGAAGACATGGTTCATCATCCGCTGGTATGTGGCCCCGGCGTTTTTGAGGCCGAAGGGCATCACGTTGTAATAGTAATTGCCCGACGCCGTCATGAAGGCCGTGGCTTGCTTATCGTGTTCGGCCATCGGGATCTGGTTGTATCCCGAGTATGCGTCCATGAAGGACAAGAGTTTGAAACCCGCCGAGTTGTCGACGAGCTTGTCGATATTGGGGAGGGGGTAGGCGTCCTTAGGACATGCCCGGTTGAGGTCAGTATAGTCAACACACATGCGCCATTTTCCATTATTCTTTTTGACGAGTACAACGTTGGACAGCCAGGTTGAATACCGGGCTTCCGAAATAAAATTTGCCTCTAAGAGGTCTTTTACAGCTTGTTCGGCCGCTGCCGATTTTTCGGGGGACTGGCGACGTCGGCGTTGTACAACGGCCTTCGCGGTTGGGTTGATGGACAGCTGGTGGCAGGCGACCTCGGGGTCGAGTCCCGGCATTTCCGCGGCGCTCCAGGCGAAGAGGTCGGCATTCTCACGGAGGCAGGCTTGGAGCTGGCGTTTCGCGAGGTCTGGGAGTCCTGCGCCTATCCTCACGGTTCTGCCCGTGTCTTCTCCGAGGGGAATGAGTTCGAATTCTCCGTCCGGGATGGGGCGCGCTGGGTGCGAGGGTTGCCCATTGCCTCCGTCGGTCTTTGTTTTATTGTCGAGCTCGTCGGTGAAGCGACTGTCGAGCTCAACCGATCCGACCAGCTCCGTTGGTTTGTCTTTCGGCGTAGCATTTGACGCTTTCCTCTTGGTCGATGGAGCGATGGAGTCTAGTCCTTTCAAGGCGGCTTCGAAACATCTTCGAGCGGCTTCGATGTCTCCGTTGAGGGTTACCACGGCTCCCCGTCTCGTGTAGTACTTCATCTTCAGGTGGACGGTGGAAGGTACCACGGTGAGTTCTGCTATCGTCGTCCTGCCCAGAATGCAGTTATAGAGGGACGGGCATTCGATGACTAAGAAACGGACGTTGATGTCCCTGGCGGTTTCCTCTTCTCTGAAGGTGACTTTCAATTCCACGTATCCCCAAGGTCTCGTCGTCGTCCCGTTGAACCCCTGAAGGTCGGAGCCTACGTAGGGAGAAAGATTGGATTCGTCGAGCTGGAGGGTTGTGAACAGATGTGAGTACATGATGTCAACCGAGCTCCCGCCGTCTACGAGGAGGCGCCTGACGTCGAAGTTTGCCATCCGGGCACGTATGAGCAAGGGGATGTTGGAATTGGGGGATCCCCCGGGTAGTTCCTCGAGGTAGAATGTGATCGGGTTGGAGCGGCCTCGGAATTTGTCGAGCGTGCTCATTTTGCCTGAGTTATTCGCGATGAGCTCGTCGAACTTCCTTTTCACAGATCCTATGGATAGACTCCTTGTGGCTCCATCAGAGATGACCATGGCTCTAGGGAAGTATTCCCATCGGCTGGTTGGTCGGATTGGTTCGTCGCTTAGGTTGGGTCCTCCGGGGATGCCGAATTCTCTGCTCGCGTACCAATCCTCGGGGCGGCTGACGCACAACGCGACCTGGAGCCTGCTGCTGTCCTCTGGAGAGGGGAGTTCCTCGATCTTCTTGGTTTCCGGAGCCTCTGGCCTAGGTGGTTCGCCTCCCCGGGTGTATCGCTTCAGGTGCCCGTCTTTGATTAGAATTTCGATCGCATCCTTGAGATGGATGCAGTCTTCCGTCACGTGCCCGTGGGTCCTGTGGAATCGGCAGTATTTCGACTTGTCCACGTTGGGTTTGGGCGGCGTTGGTCGTGGAAATCGGACACCTCCCTGAATAAACTCGGTTTTAGCGCATTCGGCCAGTATGCGTTCGCGCGAAGCGACCAAGGCTGTGTACTCTGTGAATCTTCCTGCGGGGTCGCGCGGCTCGCGTTGTTCGCGGGGCTCGCGGGGGCGGTCTTCCCGACGACGGTCTCCTCCTCGTCGATGGCTCGAAGCTCCGTCGTCTCGGTGCCCGCGGGGGCCTCTCTGTCTCGAGTGTCGCGAGCGGAGTTGGCCGCTTGTGTTTCTTCGAATCGGAAGTAATGCGCGGCTCTGTCGAGGAAATCTTGGAGGTACGTGGGCCGGTGTATGCCTACGGCCTCGTAGAATTTGGAGTCGTGGCGCAGGCCCTGTTCCATTAAGTAGCGTTTCATTTCGTCGGAAGTTGTCACCTGCACGGCTTCCCGAGTAAACCTTTCGATGTATTTCCGGAGAGGTTCGTCGGGGCCTTGGATGATTGCCCCGAGGACTGCTTCCGTCTTCGGGTGGCGTCGGGACGCCGTAAAGTGCTTGGAGAACAGGTCCTTCAAGACCCTCCACGACGTAACTGATTCGGGCTCCAGACTTTTGTACCAGGTCATAGCGCCTTTCCTCAGAGTCGTTGGAAAAAGTCTGCACTTGATAGCTCCCCGGACGTTTCGGTAGTCGAGCATAGCCTCGATGTCTTCCAGGTGATCGTCCGGGTCGGAGGTGCCGTCGTATGTCGACAGTGTCGGAGGTTTCTCCATCCCCTGGGGTATAGGGGCGGCCATGATCTCCCGGGATAGCGGGGTGCGGTAATCATCCTCGTCGCTATGTGTCGGGGATCTGTGAGGAGACGAGCCGTTCAAGGTGTGCCCCTGGTTTCGAGTTCTCGACCTCCTGCCGGAGTTCTCGACTCGGGGGTCCTCGATTGGGATCGTCGCTGCGTTCTGGTTCCTCCCCCGAACGTGTCTTGTCGGGGATCTGGTGCGTTCTCGTGTCGCCTGCGGTCAGTGTCTCTCCAGCCGGGGTCGGCGGTTTCTGGGCCGAGGCGAGGGACTTCTCGAACCTCCGTTCTGGTCTTCCCGCTAGGGGTACCTCGTGGGGCCGACGCGTTCTAATGCTCCAATTCTCGCATTTTGTTGGAACAGCAGCTGGTTCGTCTGGTTGATGGCTGTAAAGAGAGCGGCCACCGTTGGGTCTGCTCCCGCCGGGACGGGAACGAGGTGGAATGCTGGCGGGCTCGGGGGGCGATGATCGGCCTGAAGGGGCCGTTCCTCGGATGATGGTGAAGCAGTTTGCCCGTCCCTTTCATCGGCTTCCGTCGGACGTGTCGTTCCTGTCTGCTTCCCGTTGGTGGCGACGTTGAGCGCAAGGTCGTGCGGAGTGTCGTCGCGGCGTGGGCTAGCCATGATCGTGGAGGTTTGGTGAAACTTTTGGTTTTCTGCTCGGAGTAACGGGGAAGTTTCAGTTTCCCACAGACGGCGCCACTGATCTGACCTGATCAGGAGGGGATCACGATATGGCCACGTGCTACCGGATGGCTACCTGTTCACCGGGGTGAGAAAGAGGAGGGGGTGTACCTGCAAGACACTCCGATGCCAAAGTAAGAAGTTGGGCAGAGTGGAAGCAATAGTACAGAAAAAGGGGGCAAGAAGAGTTACCTGACCCTCTTGAGGAAGAGGGTATTTATAGAGAGACCCCAGCGCTGGGCCAACGGTCATTCGAGGTGGGCTGGATGACCAGGCCCAATCCTAATGACTGCTAGGGCTTACGTGGTGTAGTGAAGACCAGGACATGGTCTTCGCCCTAGTTCAACCGCTCCTAGATCTCCGGAGAGTGGGTTTGACCTGCTCTTTCGGAGGTGAGCAGTTGACCGGTGACGTGTTCCTGCGGAGGGGAGCACGTGGAGAACGTGCGCCGGGCACGTTGTTCTTCCTGCGGAGGGGAGCCCGGGAGGTTCCCCGGAGCGCGTTATTCTCCCCGCGGAGGAGAGGAGCCAAGGGCCGTGCTTTGGTGGGTCGGGGAAGGTTCTGCCCGTCCGGTGTGGTGGACGTTGCTTGTGTTCGGCGTCTTGCCCTGCTCGTCTTGAGGGGGAGCACGGGCCCGGTGTGCCCGATTCGCTTGTTGGGCCGGGGAAGGTTTTGCCCGTCCGGTGTGGTGGACGTTGCTTGTGTTCGGCGTCTTGCCCTGCTCGTCTCGAGGGGGAGCACGGGCCCGGTGTGCCCGTTTCGCTTGTTGGGTCGTACGCGGCATTGGGCCTGCCGAGGTCGGGCCCATACCGGAACAAATGTATTTTTCAATCACAATTTGTATTCATAGGTTTAGAATGTCAAAACAAAGATTTAATCGATAATCATGAATAACAAAGTTTCATTAAAGAAGGAATCAATAATAATACATACGATTACGGTAGTTTCCTTCCAATCCTAACAAGAAAAGAGTTAGCTAACCATTATCATGGTAGCTTGCACAAAAAGGAAGAATTGGAGGTGAATTTGCATCAAGGATGATCTCTCAATTCTTGATGCGAACCCAACTCGATTCTCTCCACTCTCTTCTTCTTACTAAAATTATATTATATTTCTCTATTACAAGTTAATTTCTAAAAGTGATGATCCAATACTTCTGCTGCATTCCTTTTATATTGGTTGAGATAAGGGACTTTCACTATGTAAAGTTTTGGTTGTTATGCAAAGTCAGCTTTCTTAACCTCGAAGAATTTTAAACCGACCTTGGAAACCGCCATACTTCGTTGTGCGAAGTAAAGTTTTCATAGCAAACTTTTCTCGCTTCAATCGAAATTAGGTGATTTTGATTCTGTTTCATTATGTTTTTGCTCGCTACTCCCCGCGTCGCGACCTTCTTGCAACGAAGCACTGGATCACAATGTGAAAGTTCTTCACTTCCTCCCGCTTCTCTCGCTTCAAGCGAACTTTGGTGCTTTTGATTCTGTTTCTTTCTGTTGTTGCTCGCTTTAGATTTGCGTCGCGACCTTTGTGTAGCGAAGTGTTTGCTCGCTATGTGAAAGTAGCAGGGCATGGGTTCTTCTTGATTTTAAGTGATGTTTTCCTTTGTTAATTCCTGCAAAAACATAACCATTCAAAATTAACATTCTTTTGGATCATGGTTAATTAAGTTTCATCCTTAATAGTTAATGCAAGCAAGAACTTTATTCAAGTTTTCACCAAAGTTTTGTCAACTATTAGACTTCCATAAAATTCTCCCCAACTTAATTTCTTGATTGCTCTCAATCAAGAGCATGAATTTTTCAAAATGTCTTCAGGATCTTTAATCAAGTATTTGAAATAAAAATTTGAAACATTAATGGTTCAAATGATTACTTGTTAAGCAAGGAATATGTTCAACTGATTGTAGAATCAGAGCATGATTATAAAATCAAGTTTTCGCCCACAAAATCAAATCATGTACTCAAAAATATAATGACACAACTCACTTGAATCTTTTCTAACATTCTTCGTCATAAAAAGGGATGAAGACATTGAAGTTTTTTTTAGTCATGTGGTGTGATGAGTCTCCTCTAATCACTTTGTCAACATCCAGGTTAATTCATGTTTTCATCCAAACAATTCAGTAATTTGAGCAATTGAAAGTATAAATCACATATGACTTGTGAAGGTTGTAATGTGGTCAGGTTTCATAAGGAGATGGTTTTTCTCCTAAAGCTAATTTTCTAAAAAATCTGTCCACTTTTGTAACTTGCTTCACTTATTGTTTTATCACCATGATTTTATCTTTGTTTGTCTATGCATTTTTTTCATTTTTCTCCATGATACCAATTTTTTGCTTTTTGTATATCTTTTTCTCATTTTATCTTTCTTTTCTTTTTCTTTTCCTTTTTGTATCATCGCCCATTTTCTCCCCAACTTATTTCTTTTCATGAGTGAAGCTATTGATGATTTATATCATTATAGTTCAAGTTGTGCAAAAAAAGAAATTGGAATGGATCATAACTTCACTAAGTGGTTTTCTTAGTAGTTTTGTAATTTCAAAATTTGATCCATCCTTTGATTTTTCTGGTTCAAAGAGGGTGCACAAATGCTCACTCTCTTACTGGTTGTGATGAGATTCTTGTTGGTTATGGTGATTTTTCTCAAAATCAAGCAATGGCCTTAATCATATTTATATCCTTACAAAGCTCAAATGGAATTTCTGGATTTAACATGAATCAATTAAGTTTAACACAAGGATTTTTTGTACGCGGTTTCTAAACAATGGAAGTTCATCTCACTTTTTCTGGTTTTTTCTAACTGATTCGAGCAAATGTATGTACAATGTAAAATAAGACATGTTATGACTTTGTAAGATAAAACAAAATTCATAATCATGCTAACATTCTACAAAGCAAGTAAACATGTACCTTGCTTAACTTTCGTCTGATGTCTATCATTACCACTCACTCTTTCCTTGTTGAATGCTCAAGATACTTGATTTGGCCTTTGTTCAAAATACCAGAAGAATCACTCTATGCTCATGATGAGGATAACAAGAATATAAAAAGTATAATTAACAACCAAAAATTTTCAAAACAAACTTACGGCATACCAACCATTTAAAGGAGTACCAAGTGAGTTTACGGTATGAACTACCGTAAAAAAGTTTCAATAAATTATAACATAAAATTAATAAATTGACATTTCAAAAGAAAGTACTAAAATTGGAATTGAAATTGAAAGAACTGAAAGCTAAAATAAAAATAAAATGACTTACAATGTTGGGTTGCCTCTCAACCAGCGCTTGTTTAACGTCGTTAGCTCGACGCTTGTTTCAAGTGAATTCAAGGTGGTTTCTCTGAAATAATCAAAGCATCTTTTCCACTATCCTGTAGTCTTGCCTCGTGCTTTTGTTCTTTGGTGCTAGCATCCATGAAGCATATTTCTTTGGTGATTGGATTCTTGATGTCTTCAAACAAACTGAAATTGACCTCCTTGTCTTGCACTTTAACCTTCATTAATCCATCATCTACATCTATTATCATACTTGCCGTCTTCATGAAAGGTCGGCCCAGAATTAAAGGAGTGTCATTATTTTCCTCAATATCCATCACCATAAAATATATAGGAAATAGAAATTTATCGACTTTAACCAATACATCTTCAGTTATTCTTGATGGTCGGGTGATATATTTATTTCCTATTTGTAGTGTCATCTTTATATGTTTCATGTTCAGATCACCTATCCTCTTAACCACTAATAAAGGAATGAGGTTTATGTTGGAATCGAGATTAACCGATGCATTTCTAACATTTACATTTTCTATAGTAATAAGTAATGTAACTCTTCCAGGAGCAGTTTCTTTTTGTGGAATAGTTTTATGAATAACAACACTACAACCAGCACCCACTTGAATTACTTCTTCATCCATGATTCTCTGTTTCTTTGTTAGAATTTATTTCATGAACTTTGCGTATGTTGGGATCTGTTCAAGTGCTTCAGCCAATGGAATGTTAGCTTCTAACCTTCTGAAAATATCTAGGAACCTTGCATACTGCCTTTCTTAGTTCTTCTTGGTGGGAGCATGTAGATACGGTAGGTGTTGTGCAGGCTGATTTTCTTTTTTTTTTTTTCTTCTCTTTTTTTCTTCTTTCTCCAATTGTCTCTCAAATATTTTTCATTTTCAACTACCTTTTCCTCTATTTCTTTATCTTTAACTTCCTTCTCATTTTCTTCCTCTTGTTTTTCTCTTCTTTCAACCACAACTCTTTCCTTCTCTGCCTTTTCACCAACTCCTGTTTCAATCATTCTACCACTCCTTGTTGTAATTGCGTTGCAATGTTCCTTTGGATTTGTCTGTGGGGTGGTTGTGAAGATACCTCCTTGTTGATCTGCCAGGTGCTTTGCAATTTGTCCAACTTGTATTTCCAAGTTCCTGATTGAGGCATTTGGATTCTTCTGATTTGTAATGAATAATTGTATGAATTGGTTCAACGTGCCTTCCAGTTTGGATATTTTGTCCGACTATGTTGTATGCTGCGGTTGTTGATGGCTTGTTTGATGTTCTTGCTTCTTGCCTCCAGCCTTGACCATAATTTGTGTTATTTCCGCATTGGTAGTTCTGGTTTCCTTGGTATGGTACTGTCCTTTGTTAGTTTCCCATGTAATTGACCTGTTCATTCATTAGAGGGTAAAAACCTGTTGGATGGTCTCTGGTGAATAGCTTGCACAAAGCTACTTGTCGTGGTTTGTTGGCCGAGCCGTGTATTTTCTTGAGTTGTTGTGGAAGTTTGGCCAGCTGATTGGTTAATTCCTCCATTATTTAAGTGAGAATTTTGTTTTGTGCCAGTATTGCATCGCTCGGGCCTAACTCCAGTAATCCTAGTTTCCTTTGTGCAGTGCCTATGTTATACTGAACTTGATGGTCATTAAGAGGCATACGATTAATGATAGACACTGCCTCTTCTGCACTTTTGGATAGTAATGAACCACCGGAAATTGCATTAAGTAGAAGCTTTGGTTATGGTTGTAATCCATTGCAGAACATGTGGATTTGGGTGAGTTCATCGACGCCATGATTCAGACATTTCTGTCGCATAGACTTATAGCACTCTCATGCTTCACATAAGGTCTCTGTTGCACTTTGAGAAAATACGGCTATTGCTGTTTTGGCGTCCATGAATCTGTTATGTAGAAAAAACCGACTCAGAAAGTTTTCCTCCAAGACATTCCAATTGGTCATGGTTTGAGTGGGTTGGTCCAGATATCAACCTTTGCTTTGCCAATTAGTGAGTACGGAAACAATCGCATGAAGACAGCTTCTTCTTCCACTTCAGGTGCTCCCAACATACCAGCCAATTCATAGAACTTGGTGAGATAAGTGTACGAATCCTTGTGATCTAGGCCTGCAAATAGATTTGCATAAATGATTTGCAATAATCTTGTTTTCATTTCAGCTTGTCGGTTGGTTGGATTTTTGGTGAGGTGAGCAAACCATCTTGGGTTGCTTTAACAAGGCCTTCCATTCACGATTTTAGGTCCACCTTCTGCCATGGTTTCTTTTGTTGAATGTGTTGAAGTGGAGGCTACTTTCTTTTGAGATCTTTGTTTGGCTAGCTTTTTCTGCTTCATTGTTTGTCGTTTGTTTTATCAGATTGTACGTTCGATCTTAGGATCAAAAGGAAATAAGTCCTCTAGTTTTGTATCTCGCATACACAAATCCTCCAATTTCTAACCAATACAATGTTAGGAGAATGTAAGATAAAAAAATAGAAAAGATATATATAGTTTTTTTTAACAAATGTACAACTTAAAAAGATACCATCATTCGTTTTGTTCATAAATCTAAACGCCAGTCCCCAACAACAGCACCATTTTGATGTTGATTAAATCAAAAGAAAGTATTGAATATTGCATCCATAGAGACTGGCGCGATATTATCAACGCTAAGACAATTGTTATTGTTTTTAAGTGAAGTTTGTAAATTGGTTTGCTTTTAAAGTAACCGAATATAAAATCGAAACTTGTTAAAGTAAAGTTTAAAGGATAGAAAACTTGTCAGGATTGAAATTCCACTGTTGTGCACGTATGATTTTGGTTTATACTTCTATAAAGAAACTTGTTTTTTTATCCTATCTTCATTTATTCACTCACAACAACATATATGTCTATATGTTTCTTGAGATTTTAATTGATTTAGTTTAATCGATAATTTCTCGATCAAATAAACTAAACAATTGCATTAAGAATCGAATATTATTTATGAAAGTTAAACCCTTAGTTCTATGTCTAGAACGAAGCGTTTAACCGATTATAATCTTTAAATTTAATATGAATGTATTTTTCAATCACAATTTGTATTCATAGGTTTAGAATGTCAAAACAAATATTTAATCGATAATCATGAATAACAGAGTTTCATTAAAGAAGGAATCAATAATAATACATACGATTACGGTAGTTTCCTTCCAATCCTAATAAGAAAAGAGTTAGCTAACCATTATCATGGTAGCTTGCACAAAAAGGAAGAATTGGAGGTGAATTTGCATCAAGGATGATCTCTCGATTCTTGATGCGAACCCAGCTCGATTCTCTCCACTCTCTTCTTCTTACTAAAATTATATTATATTTCTAAAAGTGATGATCCAATGCTTCTGCTACACTCCTTTTATATTGGTTAAGATGAGAGACTTTCACTATGTAAAGTTTTGGTCGTTATGCAAAGTCAGCTTTCTTAACCTCGAAGAATTTTAAACCGACCCTGGAAACCGCCATACTTCGCTGTGCGAAGTAAAGCTTTTATAGCTAACGTTTCTCGCTTCTGCTCGCTTCAAGCAAAATTGAGTGATTTTGATTCTGTTTCATTTTGTTTTTGCTAGCTTCTCCTCGCGTCGCAAAACATTGGCTCGCGATGCAAAAGTTCTTCGCCTCCTCTCGCTTATCTTGCTTCAAGCGAACTTTGGTGCTTTTGGCTCTATTTCTTTCTGTTGTTGCTCGCTTCAGCTTCGTGTCGCGATCTTTGCGTACCAAAGTGTTTGCTCGCTATGTGAAAGTAGCAGGGCATGGATTATTCTTGCTTTTAACTGATGTTTTCCTTTGTTAATTCCTGCAAAAACATAACCATTCAAAAGTAACATTCTTTTGGATCATGGTTAGTTAATTTTCATCCTTAATAGTTAATGAAAGCAAACAGTTTGTTCAAGTTTTCACCATTGTTTTGTCAACTATTGGACTCCCATCAAACATCTTCTTCACTGGTTTGAAGGAAAGTAGTCCTTAATTTTGGTTCGTTGTAGCCAAGGTGTGTTGCATGTTGAAAATGTGAAAGTAGTGCTTTAGGGTGAAACACCATTATTGCATTCACATAAATACTAGAAGACCTTGACATAGGCCTAACTCATTGGGTGCATTTGTGAAAGGGAAATTCTCAAGTGATTCATGACCCGACTTCAAATTCACTTAAAGAAAGCCTAAAACTTATTCTAGAGAACATACATTTGTGAAAGAGACAAATCATGCCCATCAAAACGACTCCATAATATCTTGTTGGGATCTACGTGTAAAACCCCCCAATCAAAGGACAAACTAACATCCTGATAAGCATTCTACATCTAACGTCCCTAAATGAAGACAAACGTCGTACACAAGACCGGAGGTGTGAGAAAACATAAGAAAGGGGGTTTGAATTGGGTTATAAAAAATGAAAGCTTTTTGTGAAACTTAAACAAAGATCACAAATAAACTAATAAGAAAGAAAGACACACGATATATCCTGGTTCACTTGAAAACTATCAAGATAATCTAGTCCACCCGCCAAGGTGATTTCTCCTAATACATAAGGACTTAATCCACTATAATCAACTGATTACACTCCACTAGTGACTAACAACCAAAAGACTAACTGTCTCTTCTTAAGGATTCTGACCTAACTGGTCCCTTAAGGAATCACAAACAAATGTTTGAAAAAAATGTTTACAATGAATTGCTTCTACATAAGCAGATATAAACACTATTAATAGCTCAAATGACTTAAAGAAAACTTATACAATATGAACAATGTTCTTTCTTTGTATTATAGTGCTTCAATACTGTTGCTTCAGTTCTTCATAGTTCGTCTACTTTTTTTCATTCATTCTCCTTGTTTTCTTCAAGTAATCAAGTCCTTATATAGCCAGAAAAATATCTGTTGGAGGGCAGAGCAGGAATATCCTTTAGATAGTTGGCGACTTGAAATAATGTCGTTACACAGGGATGATAGTTATACATAAAAGTTGTCCTTTGTACCACCAAATCAGGGTAGTGGAATAGAACTTATTTGATATGTACTATGTAATATTTTCCTCGAAAACGTTTGATCTTATCTTTTGTACATCAGAGGCTTCTGAATGGAGATGATTGAAGCATGAGTAGAAGAGTTGATCAATGGGTCTTTAGAGTCTTGAGTCTTCGGAGTCTTCAGAACTTGTTCCAGAACCTTGTCTTTAGAGTCTTAAGCATTCAGTCTTTAGAATCCTTGGTATTTAGTAGCTTAAGTCTTAAGAGTCTTCAGAATGTTGTTCAACAGAACTCTGTCTTCAGAGTTTTCAGCACTTAATCTTCAGAAACTCAAGTCTTCAGAATTTTGTTCAGCAGAACCTTGTTTTTAGAGTCTTTAGCACTTAGTCTTCAAAAGATAATGACTTCAGAAGCTAGACAACCTTTAGAAGTAAGACATCATAGTCACACTCAGAACCAGAATCCAAGAGAGCATTGCAGCAACAACATATTGTATTCTTAGAATCTTCCTGAATGTGAGTAAATCAGAAGCAGACTTGCTTTTATGGCACAGAAGCGACTTTGGTCATATCAGAGTGACGTTGCACATGGTCTCTATCAGAGTCAGAGCTTTCTCTATTAGAGTTAGAACCTGTTTGTTAATTCTTTAGAAAAACAAACGTTAGAGTACCAAAATTGTTCTCACACAAATACTACTCTGTTATTATCAAAACTTAGTGATATCTTGCAGAACCAAATCTTGTTCTAACAAAGACATCGCCTTCTATCTAGGGGTACTGATCTGAGTGAGTGGAGAGATCAAGATCTTATTCTCCCATTCATACCATTTCCTCCTCACTATTAACAAGTAAAATATTATGATCATGAGTGTTGAAACCTGATTTAGACTCTACCCAACATCTAACTTCACTATCACTCGGCTTTCAACCATGTTGGCGAAGAAAGACCTTAATTTAAATGATGTATTCAACTCATCTTTGTATACCTCCACAGTCTTTGAGTTTGATGTTGAAAACTTAGGGAAGGAGAAACTAAATCCAACTTCCCTGATATCAATCCTAAAAGGAGTCACTTCTTCCTCTATATCCACATTCATTTCATGGTTTTTCGCTTCTTAGAGATTCTCCAAATCTCCATCGTCTTCTCTTGAAATCCCCCACATCATTATAATTTCACTAATCTCTATAAAATCCACAAAAGAATACCTCATAGCTAAAGGATACACTCCAATATTTCTAGGTTTATCATTTTAGTTTTGAGGAGGTATCATTTATGTTATTGTCACACGACAACTCTACAAAAGGAATGTTCATGTTTCATATATATTGGTTAGGGCTAGAAATAAATGGAAGCAACTGAAAGGGTAGACAGATAATCTTACCTATAGTAATTTCAGAGTTTGATTGGAAGAAATGAAAATAGGACCACCAAATACCTAGAAATGTTGCACAAATGAAAAAGAAGATAGAAATAAATGAAAAGATCACTAACAAAGTGAAGATCATATAAAAGACTAAAGAAATGGATTTCTGATGCAAAGGAAGCTAAATGAGAAACTAACTAAAACCTACTAATTTATAGGCAACCAAGGAGTGTAGATCTAGGGTCAGGAATGAACAGGACATTAAGATACGTGATGAAAGACCCATGATCAACCTCTATTCCAAAATGGCACTCAAGAAGCCTAGGGCCATGTGGAGGTTTATTACAATGAAACGTTTCAGCTACAAGACAACCATTTCATGCGCGTGTTTCCAAAACTACCTATTCCTAGTCAACATGCTATTGATTTCTTCCCCAATACCGCGTGGGTGCCAGAAGGCCATAAAACGACGAAGATTACTCTGGAGGTCAGTCTCAACAGTTATATAACAATCCTAGCTCTGTGCCTGATAGCAAGAACTTGGAGAGATCTGTTTAGACTGGACAAACGACATAATAAGAATGACTCAATTTGAAAGTCCAATC
The DNA here is from genome assembly GCA_963859935.3 of Lathyrus sativus. Classification (NCBI taxonomy): domain Eukaryota; kingdom Viridiplantae; phylum Streptophyta; class Magnoliopsida; order Fabales; family Fabaceae; genus Lathyrus; species Lathyrus sativus. The sequence continues at coordinate 465,697,750 of OZ012740.1, forward strand.
CAGAGCTTCAACAATTCATGACTGACGAACTAATAAACCCTCACCAAGAGACCCCACATTAGAACCAGGCACCGTGCTCATTGTAGTCGTTGAAGTCAATCCAACAGTCTCTTGCATTCCACATCGCGCTCAACGAGGGTTGTTTTAATCGTACGATTTGACACTATTCTCAAATATAATTCATTTATTCTTGCAAGTTAAACGTCCTACCAAGAACTTCTAGAATTTTTTATCGGCATATCAATTACCTCTTATTCTACATTGAAATATTACCAAAATATTTTTAGTGTAATTTATGATTTATTTGGAGATCCACTTTTAACACTCAAAAGATGTAAATTGGATTGTCTGCCTACAGATTTTGCTGTATTCACCATGTTCATTTATCAAATAACAAAAAATATTGAACTTAAAATATACACCATATGATCTAGATCAAACAATCATAAATTCATAACAGTGCGAATTCGTGCTTTCTCATTCTCGAGTGAATTCGCATATATTCAACACTAGTAACTATAAATATATTCTAGATGTATGCTATAAATATATGTTCCAACACTAGTAGCTAAACTAACCGCCCAAGTCTCCTCATGTCGAGAACCAGATATCTAGAGATTCTCATAATGATTAATAAGGTAGGGACGTGACATTGCAACCTGTATTTCCATGTGAAAATAGTTTTGATTAATTATAATAATAAATAATTATACTACACATTTAAAAATGAAAAAGAGGGCTTTAATTTGAGGCGAAGCAATGTAGAAAAGAAAAAGAATTATATCAAAAAACACCTGACATTTAATTCTCAACTCATCGCCAATAGATATGTTAGACTCGACTTCCCAACCATACTGTTTGATTGATACTCTTGTCCTAAATTCAAACACACTTGATACTCACCACTCAATTAATTAATTTCTCTTAAGTTAAGGTATAAATATTAAGTATACCTTGCATCTTTCCATCTATATATAGACACACAATGTCTTTGATAATTTAATTGTCATCATTCATTCACCATTGTTGTTTGTTGGTAGCTTAATCACTGGATCTGACTCCCGAAATGAATCCCATCTTTTGCATGCAAAACTCCCATGACTTTACATTGAGGTATAACAATATATTACTGTGACCCTTCTTACTATTAATTACATATATTAATGTTCTAATTTGTCATGCATGTGATTCTATGCTTAGATTAATTGATTTCATGAAAGAAATGCCACCTTCCAGGTCATGAAGTTGCATCAATGATGTTGGGCTACATTTCGGGAGTGAGAACCAGTGACTAAGCCAGTATTGCAGTGCAAAATTCGGATGAAACTTCGTGACTATTTTATGGATTTAGATCCTCTGCTGTGTGTGCAGTACCAGTGGCAGCTGTTGGATTTATGATAAATATTTCTCTCTTTTACTTAGTACTATTTATTTATTTTTCTAACCATTAGATTTATGGCAGGATGGATGGCTGATTGCAAAAAGCAGGAGAGGTTCCATTCTTCTATTTTATGGGTTAGCTACTTTAATTAAATTTATTCTTCAAAGATAATCAACTTAGTTAGTGCTTTTTCTGCGGGTTAGTTTTCCTAACATCTACCTTATCCTCTATCCACTATGTTTTACCATACAGTGCCTAAATGGTTTTCAGTAATTGTAGTTTAGGCTAGCAATGCCTTTTTATTGAAGTTTTTTTATTTATTTTTTATGTCAAGCATTGTTCAAAGTTAGTGTAGAAATTTGACAATAGCCCAATTTAAATTTAATAGTTTGTTATTAGTTTATTAGGGTTTATTAGGTTTGTTATTAATTTGTTATGATTGATTATATTTTTAAATTCTAAAAGATAGATCATCAGCATATATATAAAGGTATGTCATCTGTTATAAAAAACAATAAGAATACAAGTTAACTTTCTATTATGTTATCTGAGTACGGTTCTGATTTGGAAGAGATATTGGAGAAGAAAAATACCTCCAAACCATAAAAAAGAACACAACAAAGAATACACAAGCCTATCATCTAACCAACTCTGTTAATCATGGAACTCCACTCGTGACAGCATTGTTTAATGGAGAAAATTACCACACATGGGCAAGATCAATCAAGACGGCTTTGCGTGCGAATACGAAACAGAGTTTCATTGATGAAAGCATCAAGAAACCATCAAGTCAATATCAAGTGTACCATGATTAGGAGAAGGCGGATTCAATGGTGACAACTTGGTTGATCAATGTGACAAAACTAAATCTACACAACAACATCTTACATGTTTCAACGACTTGAGATGTGTGGGTGGATCTTGAAGAATGTTCTGCTCAGACCAATGCACCATGAATCCATCGGCTCTGGCGAAACTTGTGTTTAATGCAGAAACAACCAGAAACAAGTGTAACATATTACTACACTCAATTCAAAGGTCTTGTTGATGAATTAAGTGAATTGTAACCCTATCTGAATGCAGTTGCAGAGCTGCTAAAGTATTAACGGAAATGGAAAAAGAACAGAAAGTCCATCTTTTTCTTAGAGGCTTTGGTAGTGAACAATACTCTCATATCAAGACAACCATACTTAATACTTATCCATTATCCTCTCTTAGGAATGTCTTTAATCAAATGGAAAGAGAAGAATCTCGTTTTGCAGCTGATAAGGAAAGATATTCCAAGGTGGAAAATTCCTATATGTTTTACCCAGGTGCAAATAGGAAAAGAGGAAAGGAATATCACTCAAGATTAAAGTGTGATCACTGTGGGAAAACTGGACATATCAAGGAAAAATGCTTTGATATTGTTGGATATCCATCAAGTTCGGAATCACGGAGAACTCAAAGGCGAGAACCTAACAAATCAGGAGGGCAACAAGCATCAAATTTTGCTCAGGCCGCTAAGAGAAAAGAATATCCAGAAGCAGCAACATCATGACATGCCCTGCATGGAGTTTGTGCCAAAAATCATGCAAACGCATATGAAAATATGACTGGTAAATTTGAATATTATTTCAATTAGATACTTGATAGTGGTGCTTCACACTACATGACTCCTTTAACCTTAATATTGAAGAAAATCAGAAAATTAGATAAACCTTTCTAAATTATTACACCAACAGGAATTTCAACCTTAGTTGAAAATATGGGAGATGTGAATTTATCAAGTTCTTTTACGTTAAAAGATGTGTTATTGGTTCCTGATTTTAAATGCAATCTAACTTTAATTCATAAACTAACATATGATTTAAATTGTTATGTGATTTACGATCAAAATTCGTGAACAATACAAGACCAAACCTCGAAGAGGAAGATTGGATCAGGTGACCTGCATGAATGGGTTTATCTGTTCACAAAGCAACATCAACAAGGCTTCATGGGTACAACTAAGAAGGACATGGAAACCTTATGGCACATCAGAATAGGACATTCCTCAAATCAAGTTCTTCAGCATATTTCACATTTAGTTAAATGTAATTTTGATAGATCAAACTGTTGTGATGTATGCCACAAGGAAAAACAACGTAGAAACCATTTCCATTTAATTATTAATAAAGCTGAAGCACCTTTTGAATTGATTCACTATGACTTATGGGGGAGATATCATTCTTCTGCAAACAATGGATCACATTACTTTCTAATCGTTGTAGATGACTACACTCGTGGCAAATGGGTATATTTATTGAAACACGAGATAGAGACTTTACAACATTTGATTATTTTAATAATCTAATCAAAAGGCAATTTAATATGCATATCAAGAGGATTAGGAGTGACAATGGGATAAAGTTTACTAACTCTGATTTCAAGTGCTTCACTCAAAAAGAAGGGATCATGCATGAAACTTCTTATGTTGCCACAACTCAACAGAATGGACGTGTGGAACGCAAGCATAAACAAAATTTGAACATAGCATGAGCCTAGTGTTTTCAAGAAAATATCCCATTGCATGTTTGGGGAGATTGTGTATTGATAGAAGTGTATCTAATCAATAGAATCCCTACAGTGGCAAATAAGGGAATCACTCCATATGAGTTACTTTTTAAGAGAGCATCAAACTATGAGCACTTGAGAACTTTTGGTTGTTTGTTCTACAAGAAAAATGACTCAAAGGGAATTGGTAAAATTTGATCCCAAAGTTGAAAGGTGTATTTTTATTGGTTATCCACAAGGATAGAAAGGATCAAAAGTTTACAATTCAAAGACTCTTGAATGGTGCATATCGAGAGATGTGGTGTTTTATGAACATATCATTCCTTACCATGTGCAAGACAATAATGGGTCTACTAATTTTATAAATAACTCATCAACTGATAACCTCAATGATAAGTCTTCACTCTAATTTGATGTAGAATTGGAAGTACCAATCCTTAGGGAAATTCTTCATAATGACCAAACATTGTGTCCTATAGAAAGTTCACCCATTAAGAAGCCTGAATACACAACTCAAACTGAGAGTGAGCCTATAGAGCAAGAACATGTATCCATAGATCATGTGAATGAGGAAATCACCAATGATTCTAAAAAAGAATCATCAAGTGAAAATGAAGGAGAAGTCTCAAATGAGGGGGAACCTCAGAACATGCCACACATAAGAGGACCTCCAAATTATCTAAAAGATTATGATTATGGAAAATTAAACATAAATCCCTAGTGCATGGCATCAATTCGAGATTCTGCTTTAGGTATCACATATCTCATCTCAAAATTTTTAGAATATGATAAGTTTTCACAAAAACATAGAGCTTACCTAGAAACTATCACTAATGATGAAGAACCTCAATCATATACTCAAGCACACAGTTTGGAGGGAGACCATGGCTCAAGAAATTAAGGCTCTAGAAAACAATGAGACATGGGAATTAACTCATTTACCACAAGGAAGAAAATTGATAGGATGTAGTTTCTAAAGTTTACAGGTGAGATTGAAAAGTACAAGGTCAGATTAGTTGCTAAAGTTTACACACAATTAAAAGGTGAGGACTTTAATGAAACTTTTGCATCAGTGGCCAAAATGACCACAATCAGATGCTTGTTAATAGTTGAAATTGAGAAAGGATGGAAATCACATCAAATGGTTGTTATCAAGGCCATCTTGCATGGAGAATTGACATAAGAAGTATATATGAGTCCTCCACAAGGATATAAAGTTCAAAACAAACGTTTGGTTTGAATATTAAAAAAGTCATTGTATGGCTTGAAACAAGCATCTAGAAATTGGTATAGCAAGCTATCTCAACCTTTGATAAAATATGATTTCCAAGACAACCAGCCTGATCATAGTCTATTTACTTATTCACATGGATAAATTTTTCTTGTTGTTTTGATCTATATGGATGACTTGATCATTGTTAGTAATGACCTTGAGGCATGTGATCAATTCAAGCAATATGTTAGTCATTGTTTCCACATGAAGGATCTTAGGTCGCTAAATAATTCATAGGCCTAGAACTAGCACAATCGTTTGAAGGGATATTCCTTTGTCAAATAAAATACACCTTAGGCATTCTACAAGAATGTGAGATGCTTGGTTGTGAGCCTTCTTTGTTTCCAATGGAACAAAATCACAAACTTACTTTAGCCAAGGGACCTCCACTCTTAAAACTGTCAAGGTATAAGAAATTAGTTGGACACCAGATTTACTTAATTGTCACTAGGCCTGAATTAACATACTCAGTTCATATTCTAAGTCAATTTATGCAAACTCCACTCTAAGACGATTGATATACTACTATGCAAGTCTTGCGATATCTCAAATATTTTCCTGGTCAAGGTCAAGGTATCATTCTTCCATAACATAATGATCTACATCTAGTTGACTATTGTGGCTCAGATTGGGCATCATGTCCCATTACTAGAAAGTTCATCTCAGGTTATCTAATGAGACTTGGAAATGTTCCAATATCATGGAAAACAAAGAAACAAGCCACAGTCTCTCAATCCTTAAGTGAGGCTGAATATCGTGCAATGGCACATGCCACAAATGAAATACTATGGCTATGTAATTTTTTAGAGACTCTGCAAGTTCCATGCATCACACCCACGCTTCTGCATTGTGACAATCAAGCAGCTCTTCATTTAGCTACAAACCCATGTTTCCATAAAAGAACAAAGCACATTAAAATTAACTGTCATTTTATCAGGGAACACATACATTCAGGTGGCATAAGCATAACTTACCTGCTCACCAAACAACAAAATGCTAACATTTTTACTAAGTCCTTAGGCGTGAAAGTTTTTCAAGACTTCATGTTTAAGTTGGGTGTTCATAATCCTCACCCTCCAACTTGAGGGAGAATATTAGAGATAAATTTAATAGTTTGTTATTATAGATAAATTTAATAGTTTGTATTAGTTATATTTGTTATTAGTTTTTTAGGGTTGATCCTATTTTGAAGCTCTGAAAGATAGATCATCAGCCTATATATAAAGGTGTGTCATGTGTCATAAAAAACAATAAGAATACAACATATTTTTTAAGTTAACTTTCTATTATCAAACATGGTAAAGCATATGTAAGAGCAATTCTATCTAAATTATATGGCTTTTTCTTTTCATATTCTATAAGATTTTTAGGAAACCATCCAAAATTTAAGTTATTATTCATATTTTAGAATATAAAGCATGTTTTAAAAGTGTTAGACTCCATATAACTCACGAAACCTCTAATCTTCCCTCTTATTTATGCATTTTCTCTCATCTCCAAATCTTAAATATTTGCATTAACTTTTTATGTCATCAAATCTTGCTCGACTCATCATATATCCAACTATTTAAAAATAAGTAGGATATATTGATGGATTATTTGAATAATTTGGACACTAACATTGACATGTTAAAGAGTATTTAACAATAGACAAAGTGTCATATATTCTTCATCTTCCCATCTAGGATCATCATCTTAACCACACAGAGGTTACCAAGAGTGCCACCTACATTTACATAGAGTATTTTAAATGTTTTAAGGATTTAGATATTATTAATGACTATGTTAGGGCACTGTTGTGGTGGCTTACTTATATAGGGAGTTGAATGCAACAACAAAGTTCAAGACGAGACACCTAGCATGATATATTACTTACCTTTAGGTAATATATTTATGTAATTATTTAATTATTTGTAAATAATATATTATTCCATGTTGTTTTCTGATTAGTAAATATTGATGCAAACACAAATTTTCTCAGTACTTTCATGTGGGAGAATGAGCAGGAGTACACCAATATGGAGCCTTGTGATAATCTATTCATTCTAACTAAAAGGAATTCTCTTACAAAATTGAATCAGGAACATCTAGATCGACTTCTACTACATGATATGTAGTTCAAATCCTATGCCACTCATCCAGACACATGTCTGATGGGTGGCATATGTGTCACTACCGCGAAAATAAGGTGCCGGCAAAACAAAAGAGTCGCCACCTTTTGTTATTTATCCCACAGAAAGGGAAAGGAAACAATTGGAGAAACCTGATGAAAAGGTATAAGACAAGGTCATCGCAACCAAGGTCTGGATTCGGGAGTCGGTTACGCAAGGGGAAGGTATTAGCACCCCTCACGTCCATCGTACTCGATGGGATCCACGCTTGTTGTGTTTATCTGACGAGTTGATTTATCTATCTACCTATCAAGGCTGGTCTGAAAAGAGAAAGGAAAATGACTCGGCAGAACACAGCAGTTCTATGCCTACGTATTCCCGTCTGGAACGAGAAATCAAAGTCAACGTAGTTCGCCTAACTACGGGTTACGGGGGAAGGTTGCTCGCCGAGATATCGCATCTCGTGCCTACGTACTTTCACACGGTGCAAAAGATCAGAGCAAACGTAGTTCGGGCTAACTATGGGTAACCAGGGTGTTCGCGATCACGCAGGGGTGAGAGAAAGGATTGATGATACTAGCGTACGCATTCTAGCAGTTAGGTGTATGTTGCTCGCTTGTCGGAGACTTAGGCGTTACCTGCTTGGGGTAGAACGGACGTAGTATGTCGGGGTTCAAAGGTGCGGGGACCTACGGGAACTAGAACTACGGTCTGGTCTCGATTGCGCTCGGGCAAGAGAAAGGGAACATCAGTCGTTAGCGGGAAAGTCTCGATCGCACGGCAGCGAGAGAACAAGAAAGTTAGTTGTTAGTGTGCTCGCTAGGATATCGCATCCTATGCCTACATATTCTCGTCTGGTACGAGAAATCAGAACAGCTGTAGTTCAGCCAACTACAGCAAAAGGGGAAAAGGGAAAAAGGGTGCTCGTTAGGATCATCGCAATCCTATGCCTACGTACTCTCGTCTGGTACGAGAGATCAGAGCAGATGTAGTTTGGCACCCTCGAAAAACAAGTCTCGATTGCACAGGGGCAAGAGAAGGGGTCTCAATCGCCTGAAGGCGAGAAGAAAGGGTTTCGATCACGCGGGGGCGAGAACAAAGAGGAAGCAGGCCTAACATTCCTAAACGGGAAGGAACTCGGGACATACACACAAGGACCTAAGACGTAGGAGCGAATGCGTCGTATGTCACCCAAAGGGTGCCACACTAAACACTCTAGACGATTGAGAGGAAGCCCGCTCAATTATCATTTCCCAAGTAGCTTAAGTCTCGTAACGCGCTTATACTAACTTGCCTTTATTACGTTTTTTACTGTTGTTTTGGAGATGAGAAGAGAACGAACTCTACAGGGGAGATTATCAAGATCCTAATGTTGTCATGCCATGGATTCATCCTATGGTTGAGGTTTGAAACAGGGAACTCCTAGATGTTATCATGCATAGGTTTCAACCTAAAGTTCTAATCATCACTTCCTTATCAAAGGAAGTGAGGTTCCTAGGGGATCATGTCAATGGTATACGAAAACAGATAAAGCATCAGCTTAAACAGATAAATAGTAAACAGTAAAGATGCACATGCAATGCAGCAATATAAGCAGAGGGAGACTCACTCAATCTCTTAGCAATCAAGCAAAGAAAAAACAGTCAAAACAGACAAGCAGAGGGAGCTCACTCAAACTCTATTATGCAAATACATCAATTAGAAAAAGAAAAATAAACATACAAGCAAGGGGAGGATCACCTCAACCCTTAAGGCAAACAAGCAGAGGGAGACTCACTCAACCTCTTAATGCAATCATGCACCTATGCTTAAATTATCCTAAACATGAACTATCCTAATGCAACACACCACTCAATCATGAATGAGGAGAAGGACCTATGGCAAATAAGGAAATCATTCCACAAGTGTTGCACCCTAAAATTTGCTCAACCTACTTCACTTGGTTTATGTTTCAATTGCATTAGCATTTGCATATAAAGTCATGTACATAGTCTAATCATCTGCATAGCATAGCATAGCAAGTTATCCAACAAGGGACCAAGTACTATTCTCATCTATATGAGCCTATCAAGAGGTTATTGTTCAAATTCAGGCATATCCCAGTCATCAGAAAGAAATTGAAATCTGAGAAGTTAGTGGATCAAGCAGTGGATCTATCTCCTATCTTGAGGGTATTTGAAGATCATCAAAGAAGTTGTGAGCAAGGAATTGAGGTCATGGAGGGTATATAGACATCATGGAAGACATAGAGAGTCATTTTGAAAGTGAGACAAGTCATTGATGTGATCACAAGAGTTGCAGTTGAAGACAATCAACTAGGGTTTCATTTGGGTCAACCCTAGGTCAACCCTAGGTCAAATGATTGATTGAAAGGCATCAAGGTCTATTTGAGGGATGTGGGGTTCATCAGTTGACATGTAGATATGGGGGTGGTATTTTGCCAAGGAAAAATCAAGAGAAATCAAGAAGAAGGGAGGTTTCTAAATTAGGGTTTCTGTGTAAAATCCCCTGATTTAGGTCAAACTTCCAAGCAAGATAATTCAAAATGCAAGCTTCAAATGGATCCTTGGCCAACATGAAACTTGTAGATTATCTCAAGACCTTTAATTTTAGTGGTGGAAGACATCAAGGAGATTTATAGAACTCAAGTTATGGTCCTTGCAAGTTACAGGTCATCTGAGGCATCTGAAATTTTGTCTGTGAAATTTACTTGTCTTCCAAGCAACTTTTACCCCTCAAGGAGATTTCAAATGGATTTATGGTCAACATGAGAGTTGTTCCTCATTGTCCTAGATTTCTAGAAAGGTATGGTATGCCTTCATCTGATTTGTGGAACTCTACTTATGACCTTGGCAAGCAAAGGGTATTTTGGTCATTTGAGAATTACAGGTCATTTCAAGCATATGCCTAAAACTCATACAAGGAAGCTTCAAATGAAAAACTTCATAACATCAAACTTGCTCCAAATGACATTTTTAGTCTAGAAAATTGATCATGAAAGTTTGGGAATGCTCATAGCTCAAGGTTCCAAATTTGGTCAATTAAAAGGTGAATTTAATGAATAAAAGTGACCTAAAAATGAGATTTTTCATAACATGGCCAAATGGGATGAAATTATAGGTCATTTTGATTGGAAAGAATGTTTTGAGACCATTGGCAATAGTGTATTTTTGAGTTTAGTTCAGAATTTGGAAGTTATCATTGGTTGCTTATGTATGAAGTTACACATGCCAAAACACAAGGGATTTGTGCACAAGAAGTTTCTAACAAGTTCTAGATGGTTCCATGAGCATCTATATATTGATTAGAGTGGATCCAATCATTGGTTGGTGATTCATTTGGTTGAAAACTCATAGTTGCATCTCATTCCTCAATTTTGCAAATTCATTCCAATCTCTTCAATTCTTCATCAATCATTCAATTTCATGATCCAAATCCACTCAAGAATCATCCCTGAGTACATTGCAAGCAAGATTTGAAGAAGAAATCACAAGAATCGTGCTATACAATTTCATCCTCCAAATTGCAAAAAGAATTGGTTATGGCAATCCAAGGTGTTTAAGCAAGAACAAGTGCATACAGAACCAAGATCCATAGCCATTGATCAAGTCCCAAGCATTGCTAGTTGTGAATCCAAGGATTTCTACATCTGTTTTCAGATTTTTACCAGGTTGGTATTTCCTTCGAATTGGCTAGAAATAGATAGCATGATAGAGAATCATTAGGTCAGAACTGTTAGGAATAGGTAGATGATCATTTCCAATGAATTTGAGAGCATTTCATGGAGTTTGGTACATGAGCACCAAAACTGTTTTGACCTAGAACTAAAAGGATATAGAGTGTTAATTCATGTGGATTAGTTTAGAATGATCAAGGATGTGTGGTGGTTACACTATTACCAAGAAATTGGAGTTTCATGAGAGTGGAAATTGGAGTGTTCATGGAGAGGAAGCTATCGGGTTTGATTTTCTAGGTTGTTATAGGGAGAATTAGTGATGTATTATTGTTCAGCTTGAGAATTAGAGCAATTTTGCTTTTTACAGATCTGAATTTCATGGAGAAACGAAGTTGTATGAGGATGGTGAAACCTGGTTCGTGCAAGCTTGCTCATGGCACAATCATGGTGAAACCCTAGGTTATTTGGAGAAGACGAGTCAATGCCCGTTGGATCTAGAAGACTTGGTTGACTGAGAAATGCATCCAATGGCCAGGATTTGAAGTGGAAAACGAGAGGGAATTCAGGACGTGAAACGCACCGTTTCACTTATGTCTTCAGACTGGGCTTAAGTGCAATTGCTAGCCACACCACCACTATCCAGGCCCATACGAATTGAACTATATTTCTTACTTTCTGCACCGTTTTCATTTTATTTTCTTTAGTTTTTTTTCTGACTTAACTGGGCCCAGACGCGCCTTGCTACGCGCACCCCCAGTCTGGGCCCATCATTCATTTTCCAATGCAAATCATTACTGACTGCACCCCAACTCATTTTAATTCATTCTTATTTCATTCATTTTTCTTAATTGTTTGAAAAATCATAACAAATTGAAAATTCCATATTTTTGAGTGGTTGTTTTTGCATCTTTTTCTTATTTATGTTAAGAAAATTGTCATATAAAAAAATTAGCATTTTATTTTATTTTTGCCTTTTTAGTTTTTTTTTCTTTTAAATAGGTTTTAAATGACGTTTAGTTTAACACTTGATCTTGTTGATTTTAGTTTAGCTAGATCCTTTTATATTTTGGACCCATTCTTTTTAGAGTACTTCACTTAGGACTTTAATTTTCATATGAGATTTAATTCATGATTTTAGGATTAAATTTTAGATGGTTTGTTTAGGTGTGATTAGGGGAATCAAAATTAGGGTTTAGATATAACATAGGTGTAATAAATCATTTCTTTTAGGAGTTGTAGTTTGAATTTTGGGGTATGGGGCTATAGGGGTATTATGGGTAGATAATAGATCCCTTAGAAAATATTAGGCTTCCCCTATTCTACTATTACTACTAGTATACTTCCTGTGTTTGCTTGATTGTGTGGTGTGCCCTCTCTAGGGTTATTATTTGACTGTGTGGGGTATTGGGCCTGCTTAGGGTTTGGGTCTGAGCTGAAGACTTTGCTGATGAAGCCCATTGAAGGTTGAGAGAATGAAGACCAATTGCCAGGGTTGATGAAGAGTATCTTGCTGGCAGCTGTTGAAGGTTATAGGGTCTAGGAGCTAGGCAGAGCTTTAGAGTAGAAAACTTGCTTCACAAACATGGAAGGTCTTGTTTGCCTCCATTCTTTCTCTATGATTCAAAGTCTCTTTTAAATATCCACCTCCTTCCTTTGGAAGGATTAGTGAATGTATTTAAAAGATAGAACTTTTGAGAGAAAACTGTCAGTATCATGTTAACAGTCAGTGAGCCACCCTTGGTAGGCAATTGACTGTTTAACATCCATTTCATCTTGTTGACTGATACTCATCTTGGAGAGTGAGACTTGAAGAAAAGCCTGAAGATTGAAGATAGAGACCTTGCTGGAAGGCTGTGAAGATGAAGACTGATGCTTGCTTGAAGCCTGTAGATGGTTGAAGATGACTTGAGGACAGATGCTGATAAAGCTTGTTGATGAAGACTGCTGTTTGCTGTTTATTTTTTGCTGTTTATAATTTTTGATGTATTATTTGAATTTCCCTGACTGTATTGCTTGCTAATTGACCTGTTAGGTTGAAAGCGAATTTTGTTCGCTTTTGCCTGTTGTTTTCTAGGTTCGAGGTTGAGTGGGACTCCCTTGCCTCGCTTGTATTGCTGCATCCATGCATTTTACTGCTTTATTGTATACATGCTATTGTTTCTGTTTCCGTCTATTCCCTTAGGATCTCTGTTTCTCTCCGCGCAAGAGAGGAACATGATAGACATTAGGTCTTAACCCATGCATGATAACATCAGGTTAGTTTGATTCCCTTTGCAACCATAGGTTAGAGTTCTGTCTCTTCTTCCTCGAAACAAACAGAAAAACACAATAAGATTTCAAACACAATAAGAGACACTTCTTTCGTAAAAGAATGTGAACTCACCAAAACGTCATTTTTGTCCGCTTGGACCAGTAATCAGAAAAACCTTTTTTCAGAAGGAGATAAAAACAATCAAGACAGACTTGTGTCGTACGTGGCCCGAACTACGTTTGCTCTGATCTTTCATGCTGTATGAAAGTACGTAGGCATAGGATGCGATATCCTAGCGAGCAACCTTCCCCTCCTTTCCAGTAGGTAGGCGAACTACGTTGACTCTGATTTCTCGTTCCAGACGGGAATACGTAGGCATAAAGTGCGATACTTTGCCGAGTCATTTTATTTTCTTTTAACCCCATACCTGTAGAATAGATAGAATAACAATCCGTACTAGAAAACAAGCGTGGATCCCGTCGAGTACGACGGACGTGAGGGGTGCTAATACCTTCCCCTTGCGTAACCGACTCCCGAATCCAGGATTTGGTTGCGATGACCATTCCTTTCCCGTCTTTGCGGTAGGTTTACTCTGAGCGTTTCCTTTCCCTCCGTTGGGATAAATAACGCACGGTGGCGACTCTTCTGTTCAGCCGGCGCCGATTTTCGCAGTAGCGACAGCTGGCGACTCTGCTGGGGATCCAACGTCCCCTGGCTGCTAAGGACTGCGATAGTTCCTTATGCATTTGGGATCCAACGTCCCTTAAGCGAGTCAATCCTAACGCTTGTTTTCCCGTCGAGGATTTTGTATGGATTTATCTCTTCTGCCATTCACTTTCAGCATTATATTATTGTTATTATTGCTGTATTGGGGGTGATGGGTGTTCTATGATTGAGAGATAAGCCGGACCTGGGCTTGAGTGCACTTAGAACTAGAGTAGAAAGTAGTGGGCGCGTGCCGGCTTTGCTTGCATTAGTGTCCCACAAAATCTACACTCGGACGAGGTTCTTCTAGTTGACTTCTTTTTCTACCCTTTGGGTCGAAGGGGTTGTTGGTTAGTTGGATTGTCGACTCCGGGAACCGATCAATTGGAAGTTGGCTAAGTGAGGCCTCTTCAGGATTTGATGATGCCACTCCTTCTGGGAATCGTATCATCAACCCTGAAAGTCTGTGACGCCGACGACCACATAGGATGCCATACCATTGTCAGTTACTAGGACACCTACCTGTGAGAGGGTTTGGGGTTATGCAGGTAACTAGACCTTCAGATATCGGTTTGTTTCTTGATCTGAGATTCTGGGTATTTGTGGACAGTTGGGAGGTCTATCAGAGACCAGTCAGAGTTAAGTTATGGGGTCTGTCAGAGACCAGTGTTGGAGCTTTGTATTGGGTCTGTCCAAGACCAGGGTTTGAGGAATTCTGGAGGGTCTATCTGAGGCTTTTGATATGGTTCAGGCTTCTCAGCCATGGCATTTCGTCCCTGTTGCATCTATTTGCATTGCATTGCTCGCATAACCATTATCATATGCATTTCATTAACGTGTGTCTGTGCTGCAGGTGCATTTGCATATTCCCTGGTTCTAGTGCTCGGACTTCTGCTTATTGATCATGGCTGGTTTGAGAAAGACAGTTGCGTACAAGTTACCTACACCTGACATTACTCCCCTACTTGGTCTGATATCCCTTGATGATGAGGAGGTTAGGAGAAGTTTCAGGATGAGTCATGGAAGATTGTTGAGATTGGTCTGCAAGCCAACTGCTGTTGAGATGAATGGGCTGTACACCTTGATGCAATTCTACGACCCTGTCTTGAGGTGCTTCACATTTGCTGACTTTATTTTGGGGCCTACCATGGAGGAATACGCAGAGTTTATCGAGCTGCCGGTACAAAATAAGGTTCCTTTCATCCATCGTGATGCTAAGCCCCAGCTGGAGGACTTAGCCAAGGCCTTGCATGTGAACGCTTCTGAACTATTACTGACTTCTTGGCTCGGGGTTCCAGGTTTCTCCCTTGATTTTCTGGTTGGCAAAGCTCAAGAATACGCCAAGAGCGGGTGCTGGATAGTCTTTAATGTTATCTTGGCTCTATGCATCTACGGAATAGTGTTGTTTCCCAACTTACCCAATTTTGTGGACTTGGACGCCTTTCATCTGTTTGCTGCTGGCAACCCGGTACCCACTTTGATTGGAGATCTCTATCATTCATTGCACTACAAAAATGAAAACAGAAGAGGAAAGACTGTTTACTGTTGTGCGCCGCTGTTGAACATGTGGTTTAAGAGCCATCTCCCCCTGAAGGGACCTTTTGTAGAAAGTGCAACTACAGCTGATTGGCCAGAGCGCCTGATGAGACTATCTTCTGAGGACATTGAGTGGTTTGACCGAGACTTGCTGGGGTCTGAGCTTATTTTCAGTTGTTCTGGGTATCCTAATGTTCCGTTGATAGGAAGAAAAGGGTGCATCAATTACAATCCATCTCTGTTCGTTCGCCAGTTCAGATACGCGTTGAAGAACCCACCTAAGGAGGAAGAAGTATATGAATCTCTATACTTCACCGGTGACTTGAATGGAGAGTTACTAGCCAAGCTTCAGCATGCCTGGATGCGTATCAACAGAAGAGGGAAACCACTGTTGGGGAAGAATGATTGTCAGGCTTATGTACCCTACAAAGTTTGGATCCAAGAGAGAGCAAGACAGTTGCTGATGCCATTTCCCGCTGCACCAGTCCCTGTGCACATTCCGGTGGAAAAACCAACCACTGTTACTATGGAGGTCTACAAGTGAGTTATAAAAGAGAAAGAAGCCTTGATGAAGATCAATGAAGGGTTAGAAAAGGAACTGGCTCAGGTACGTAGTGAGAAGAACAAGGATGTGCACTCTTTCCAACAGCAGATCGAGTTAGTAAACAGGCAAGGTGCTGAATTGACTGAAGAGAAAAAGAAGCGTGAACGCCTGGGGAAAGAGTTCAGAAGCTCTCATGATATGTTGGAGTCCAAAAAGAAAGCACTCGATGCCGCTCACCGAGAAATCTCTTCTTGTAACAAGACGTGGAATGCTACGCTAACCAACAATAAAAAGAGGGAAGACAAATTGAAGCAGCAAATTTCTGATCTCGAAGAGCAGTTGAAGGCTAGCACTAAGAAGTATGAAGAGGAGGTGATGGCGAGATATAGTCTCCAGAATGAATTAAACAAGGCCATCGAGGGCAAGAAAGAAGCTGTGTCTCAGAAGCGGAAGCTAGAGGATCGCTTCGGAGAAGGGGCATGGGAAGAATCCGTTGGTGATTTGCGACGTGTTCTCAAGCAAAGAGATCTACTTGTTGAGGGTCTGCTTACCCGACCCAGTCATCCAGAGACTAAGAAGTTATTAGAGGAGTACCGGGCCTATGAGAGTACTTGACCATTTCGTGTATTAATGTGTATGCTTTGTTTGCATTTGTGCTGACCATCACCAGGATTGTTGGTTGAGGTCATGCCTTCTTATTGTACGCATTGATATTGTATTTCTGGCTTAATGGATTTCTCTGCAATATATGAGGTGTTCTCCTATGATTCGGCTCCGAACTTCGTATTACTAGCACTGTCACCGCACTGGCACATTCGCACTAGAATCGGGGAATGATACTCCCTAATGCACAGACACATATTGCATTGCATTCGCATTCATATTGCATTACAGGTGATTATTGAACTGTATCTCATTTCCTGCACTGTACCAGGTCTTTTCAGGATTGAAAGTCAGCGCCCGCACCGATACTCCACTCGTACCAACTGCCGAAGGATTATGGATCAGATGTAGAATGAAATGCAAGACATGCGTGAGAAGCTGGCGCTCTTCATGCAGACCATGGAGACCATTGGGAAAGGCAGGAGAATTTGCAAGCTTTGGTACAGCCTTTGTTGGTAAGAAATGCTGGGCACGGAAATGAGGACCATAACTCTGTGCGAGTCGACACTATTCACGGGGATGGTACTCCCACACCGGTAGCTCCACCTGTGGTAAACATACCTGCTGTCAATGTGAACAACGGCGCTGCCGCCGGGAACGGTAACGTTGGAATCGGTAATGAGACTGTCGTCAACAACGTTGGGTTCGGAGATGTCAACCTGGGTGATAATATGGGAGATAATGGCTTCGTTAATAATGGATTCGGCTTCAATGACCAGGGGTTTGATCATGCTGGGAAGTACGGTTTCAACGCTCAAGGTTTCGGACAGGACGGATTTGGTATGACTAATCAGGGTTATGGCGGATTCGGAAATGGAAATGGCGCTGGGATAATGGCTTTTGGACCTGCAGGAGTCGCTCCGGGATACGGTGACAGGGGGCGAGGCCCTACAATGAATCAGACTAGATTTGGCCGTAACAACGGGTACGATAGATACGGAATTGGGAACGGTAATTGGCAAGAAGATCAGCAAAAGGATGCTTTCTCCGGTGGAGGTTTCGAAGGTCCTATGGATGACTCTCAGAGAATCAGGATGCTCGAGGAGCAGATGAAGGGGGTCGTAAACCAAAGTGCTGTTGGCTTAGATATGACAACAATGGGTCTGGTGCCTGGCCTGAGGGTACCAATAAAATTCAAAGCCCCCACATTCGACAAGTATAAGGGTGATACCTGTCCAAAGGTGCACGTGCGGTCATACTACAGAAGGATGTCGGCGTATTCAGACGATGAGAGGATGCTGATGCATTTCTTTCAAGATAGCTTGTCTGGTCCTTCCCTTGAGTGGTATATGGGATTAGAACCAACTCAGATAAAGACATGGAAGCAGCTGGCTGAAGCGTTTGTGGCTCACTATAAGTACAACAGTGACTTGGCACCCAACCGGGTCCAATTGCAGGGGTTGTCCCAGAAGAAGGGCGAGAGCTTCAAAGAATATGCGCAGAGATGGCGCGACATGGCTGCTCGAGTTCATCCCCCTTTGGAGGACAAAGAAATGAATGATATGTTCATAGGAACATTTACTGGCATGTTTTATGACAAGTTGTTTCATACTTCTTTGGGCAGTTTCTCAGACTTAATCCTGATGGGAGAGAAGATTGAAAGCAATATTAAACAGGGAAGATTCCAAGCTGAGGAATCCACCCCAGCTGGCAGTAACAGAAGGGCTTTCGGTGGGCGTCGGCAAGGTGATGCAAGCGCAGTGTTTGGGGGCCGAGGCCGAGGCCGGGGCAGAGGTCGAAACCAGTACAATCAGCCGCAGCAGGTGGCAAGTGTTACTATTCCATTTCAGCAACAACCAATATAACAACAACAACAGCAGCCACAACAGGGGGGACATCCTGCCCAGCGCAAAATCCAGGGGGGCAGACCAATGAGGGTGTTTGAAAAGCCTCCTTTGACGTATGCAGAATTGCTACAGACGTTACTGGGTTTAAACTTGGTAGAAAAGAGAACTATAGCGCCAATAACAGGCACTCCTCCGTACGGTTACGATGCGAAAAAGTACTGCGAATTCCACTCCGGGGCTCCTGGCCACGATATAGAGGGTTGCCTCGCATTCAAGCATGTGGTGCAGGATCTATTGGATAGTAAGGTTATCAATTTTGGACAGGCGGGTCCGAACATAGTGCAAAAGCCCATGCCCAATCATGGGGCAAATGCTATTTTAACTGAGGAGGGCTTGAACTTGATTATGAATGTTGACGACCTAAAGACACCATTGTGTGAGATAAAGAGAAGGTTATTGCAAGGAGGTGTGTATCTAGGCTGCGACGAGTATTGTTTAGAGTGCTGGACCCAAGTTGGGGGGTGTGCTGAATTGAAGGAGGGTATTCAGACCTTAATAGATGGAGGCACATTACAATTCGACCGAACGGCAGTTGAGGAACCTGCAGAGATATTAGCAGACGAGCAAAGTGATGTAGCTACTGTGACGATTCCCCGAAAAACAATAACCATAACGGCGCCGGCCAAGCGACCGCCGATCACTATCACCAAGGCAGGACCAATCCCTTACGAGAGCACTAAGGCAGTCCCCTGGACCTATGGGTTGGAAGCATACTGTGATGGGGTGAAAATTGATGTGAGTAAGCAACCAGTTGAGACCGTAGACAACGTCGTCGGTACCGGAGGGATGACAAGAAGTGGGAGAATCTTTATATCGCCTGAGGTAGAGGCCGAACGACTGGCGAAGGGAAAAGGAAAGATGAATGAGAATGTCTCGGTGTAGAGGAACGAAAAAGAAACGTCATTGAAGGATGTGGAAGAGTTTATGCGCCTTATTCGCAAGAGTGATTATAAGATTGTTGAGCACCTTCAACAGACGCCGTCAAAGATATCCATACTGTCGTTGCTATTGTGTTCCGAAGCTCACAGAAATGTGTTGTTGAAAGTTCTGGATACGTCCTTCGTACCCCAAGATGTTTCCGTGAATCAGCTGGAGGGGGTGTTGGCGCATGTGAACGCAGGCCATAGCTTGGGATTCACAGACTTTGATTTGACCCCGAAGGGGAGAGAGCATAACATGGCGTTGCACGTCTCTGTTGAGTGTAGGGGATCAGTCATGTCTCATGTACTGGTAGACACCGGATCTTCCTTGAACGTGTTGCCCAAGAAAGCAATGATGAAACTGGACGTCAGGGGAATCATGTGTACGCCTAGTGTAATACCCCAAATTTTACCCTTATATTTAGTCAGTCATTTCGCATAGCATCTCATCTGTGCATCTGCTAACCACTATCAAGTCATGGAGGTGTTTATTTTGCAGGATTGGTTCCAGGGGTATTTTACGTGGATTCCGCTAATTCTTTGAAGACGGGCTGTTACTAAGCTTTGAGACACTTGAGACACTATTTCTGAGGCATTTATTTATCACATGGTTTGATTATATCAAAGCGTCAATCCGATGTGTTTGGTATCGAAAGGTCGTCGAACACAACTGGATTTAAGGTCCATTTCATCGCTCATGGTTTATTTCCAGAGCATTTCCGTTTCTGCTAATAAGGCGCAGTTTAATTGGGTATTATTGGATTGTTGCTCATATCATTTGGTCAGTGGAATTCAATTACGGGCAATGTCATCGTTGATGCTGAAGTTGTTGTGATCATGGTGTATATCCGCGTTTGGTTAGAAAATGAGGGAATGATGTGGGAGAGAATATTGTTGGCTAGAATCTATGTTTGGTTGCTTGTGTGCATCGAGGTGAATGAGATTTAAGAAGTTACTTAATTCATGAGGTGTTCTCTTACATGATTATCATACAAGATATCCTACGTTTTGAAGGAAAAAGCAAAGCCCTGTTGAATATTCAAAGTTCAAAGAAACACTCATTTGACTTCAAAAAAGAGAGAAATAATTGGAATATAAAAGTGTCTTGAATTTTTATTCAGAATATTTTTTACAATTACAAGGGGGATATTAAAATTAAAAAGGAACTTCATTGAATATTATTTCCACTACAAAAGAAGTAAATTACACATTTCCATTTTTCTCTAAAGTTCCTAACTATCCTAAAGAGTGTTTCCAGACATTGCTTCATGCTTCTCCGATAAAGTCCGAGAATCCATCATTTGATCAAATCTGCATCAGAAATAAATAAAATAAAATCCAATCAATCAAATCTGAAAAAGGAAATCAGAACATATCAGAGATAAATCCCTAATCAAATCCAATCTCAGTTTCGAGTAAACCTGGAAAAGGAAAGGGAATCATATCAAATTTCCAATCAAATCGAAATTATGAATTTTATCCAAGCCCACAGATCAAAGAGAGTGGTATATAAAGGAACGAGCTCACCATGTTGAAACCCTAACGGGCTAACGGCGAAAACAAAGGGACAACCGAGAGAGAAGACGGAGCGGCAGAGGATACCAAACGCGGTCGCTCGTCACGAAGCCCTAATCAAGAATCCCAAGTTTCGACGAAACCCCGGAGCTCCTCGTCTGAGGATCCTCAACGGAGTCAAACCATCGCGACCTCAGATTGGACGTCATCAACATTCAACATCATCGGCCGATTGAAGCTCTTCAAAGCTCAAACGCCAAAGGGAACTTCGCCGTTCAAAACGTAAGCAAAGATTCATTGTTCTTCTCACATTTAACGATTCAGATTTTGGTGTTTTCAGGTTCCAATGACGAAGAGAGATGGGAAAGACGAAGACGAAAGCGGGAGATAGTGGAAAGCGGCCGCGAGACGCAATAGGGTTTCGAAACCCTAGATCCTTTTTATTTTTGTGGCATTTACACCAACCGGGTTGGGACCGGAGGTGATTACCGGCCCAACCCCTTTTCCTTTTTTTTTTTTCTATTTTTGTTTTTTATAATTATTAATTAAATTGTTTTTTAAAATAAATAACTTCAAACCTTTTCTTTTTACAAATAATAACTTTAAAATTTTTTAAAATAATAACTAAAGCCATTTTTTTAAAAGTAAAACTTTTTTTAGATAATTAAATTAAAACTATTTTTTTGAAAATTAAACTTAATCCTTTTTTAATGTTTAAACATCTTTTTAACTTAAATCAAAACTTTTTCTTTATAAACAACAAAAATCTCCAATATTGCACGTTTGTCTCATGACCCGTCCAATTACCATCTGACTTTGCCTACTAACGGGTGTTCATCTTTTGCAGCTCATGTTTACTACTATTGCGTTGTGTTTTTTATTTAAGTTTCATTATTATTGTAACTGCTTCTTATCTGTAACCCCGCGAATTCTAACAATCGCGCTTTAATTTCTGTCTTTAAGTTTCTGCTTGTATGGCTTACTGTCTGCATTTTATTTCCATTTGCATGATTTAAATCTTTCACATCTTCACCAATTATTCTGTCACATTACACACATCCGAAGGTTAGGTCTAGATGTTTGGTCGCCGCGCCAATAGTCCTCAACTTCAAACCCTTACAACTCTTACAAACCCTAATTTTCACAAATGCCTCGCCGCAGGCTAAACTACCTTTTTACCCCTAGCATTAGGTCAAAGAGCCGCCGCGCTCATTTTAGGGTTTTCCGCCGTGGAATCCTAACCTAATTTAACCCTAATTCACTTAACAATTCAACGTAGAGATTTGGAGTTTCTACACTCCGCGTAAGCGTGTCCTTAAGACATGTTTATTCCCCTTGAGACCTTGACCACAGTCAAGAAGTCTCTAACCTCCCTTTTGAGGGGAACTACGATTACTCTGATTCCACTCCCGTAAGGATACGTAGGCACAAGATGCGATGTCTTGCCGAGTAAACTTAGAATTAACCCCTTAGGTCTCTTTTCTCACTTTTAATCCCTTTGTGCATATACCTTAAGCAAATAAATAAAGCCAATAGTAAACATTTGAACAAAAGGTTCCTGTAAAGTATTATAGAAGTTTAGGGTGCTAATACCTTCCCTAAATTTAACCAACCCCCGAACCCTAGATCTTCCCCCGCATTGTGTTTACGATGCAAAATAGGTTTTCCCTCTTTTGACCTTTTCCTTCGGATAAATCAAAGAGCGGTTGTGAATTGAATTGCGATTCAAATTAATTAATAATTTGATATCCTATTTCCACCACAACACCTAGTGACTTGGTGGTCAGGGCATTTGATGGTACACGAAGAACAGTCTTTGGATCCATAACATTACCTCTACAGGTGGGGCCGGAGGTTTTCGCGACTGAATTTTATATTATGGACATCCAGCTAGCATACAGCTGCCTTCTCGGACGACCCTGGATTCATGGTGCTAGGGCAGTCACATCTACCTTACATCAAAAGTTGAAATACATGGTAGGTGATAGTGTGGTCACAGTCTGTGGAGAAGAAGATATATTGGTCAGCCATCTGTCATCATTCAAGTATGTAGAAGTCGACGGCGAGATTCATGAAACACCCTGTCAAGCCTTTGAAGGGTTGCGCATCAAAGACAAAGGTCTCGGGCCGAGTAAAGCGTCAGAGGTAGTCGTCTCGTCATATAAGGAAGCTCAAGCTCTAGTGGAGACAGGTGAGACAAAAGGCTGGGGCAAGGTGCTGGATATTCCCGTGAAGATGGATCGATTTGGGCTGGGATATCAACCGTCGTCATCGACGTCTACTGCAGGGGCACCCCGTTTCAGAGGACCGATAACCATCACAGCTAGTGGAGTGTGTCACGAGGCCATCAAAGCTGTTTCAGATTCTGAAGAAGGAGACAGTGATTGCGACATGGATGCCTGGATTCAGCCGAGCGTGCCAGGACAAGGATTATGCAATTGGTCTATTCAGGAGATTGTTCCTGTGACTCTCAAACAGTAATACTTTGTTTTCTTAATTGTTGAACAATCTGGTGTCTTACCCGGGGCATCATGATTTTGCTTAGGGCTGTGCTGTTATGTACATTGTGTTGTTTAAACATTAAATAAAAGGCGTTTTCATGTACAAATATTGCGATCTCTGTTTTTCTTGTTTTGTGTTTTACAATAAAATGGCAATGTGGTTATTCGCTTTATACGCATTTTGAAGCATTTAACCATTCCTTTTGCAGGATAACATTTTCATATGACATCATTGAACCGCCTATGACTCGTCTCGACTTTGAGCACCCGGTATTTCAGGCCGAAGAAGAGATTGGCGAAGATGGCGACGTTCCCGAATAATTGTCTTGGTTGGTAAAGCAAGAAGAACGATTCATTCTGCCTCATGAGGAGGTCATTGAAATTATTAACCTGGGGTCGGAAGGGGTTGAAAAGAATATCCGTATAGGAGCTGCATTGCAGAGTGACGTCAAGCGAAGACTGGTTGAAATGCTCAGAGAGTATAGTGATGTGTTCGCTTGGTCGTATGAAGACATGCATGGGCTTGATACAGATATGGTTGTGCACCGCCTCCCGTTAAAAGAAGAATGTCTGCCGGTCAAGCAGAAGCTTCGCAGAACTAGACCTGATATGGCAGTGAAAATTAAGGAGGAGGTTCAAAAGCAGTGGGATGCTGGTTTCCTAGCTGTGACGAAATATCCCTCATGGGTCGCTAACATTGTACCAGTGCCAAAGAAAGACGGTAAAGTGAGAATGTGCGTAGATTACCGTGATTTGAACAAAGCGAGCCTGAAAGATGATTTTCCGCTTCCTCACATCGATGTGCTGGTTGACAACACTGCTCAATTCTCCGTATTCTCCTTCATGGATGGCTTCTCGGGCTATAATCAGATTAAGATGGCCCCAGAAGACATGGAGAAGACTACTTTTATAACACCTTGGGGAACATTTTGTTACAAAGTGATGCCCTTCGGATTGAAGAATGTTGGGGCAACGTATCAGCGTACAATGACGACTCTTTTCCATGATATGATGCATAAAGAGATCGAAGTTTATGTCGATGATATGATTGCCAAATCCCAAACGGAGGAAGAGCATTTGGTGAATCTGCTGAAGTTATTCAAAAGGCTTAGGAAGTTCAGGCTGAGACTGAACCCTAACAAGTGCACCTTCGGGGTGAGATCGGGTAAACTGCTGGGGTTTATCGTGAGCGAAAGAGGAATAGAGGTTGATCCTGCCAAAATAAAAGCAATACAAGAGATGCTGACGCCTAGAACAGAGAAAGAGGTGCGCGGGTTTTTAGGGAGGTTGAACTACATCGCTCGGTTCATATCTCACCTGACAGCTACGTGTGAGCCATTGTTCAAGCTGTAACGTGGAATGAAAATTGTCAAAAGGCGTTCGATAAAATAAAGCAGTATTTGCAGGAGCCTCCTATTTTGATACCCCCAGTGGCGGGGAGACCCTTGATTATGTATTTGACAGTTCTTAAGGGAAGTATGGGTTGTGTTCTCGGTCAACACAACGAGACGGGAAGAAAAGAGCATGCGATCTACTACTTGAGTAAGAAGTTTACTGAATGTGAATCTCGATATTCAATGCTCGAAAAAACTTGTTGCGCGCTGGCCTGGGCCGCCAAGCGTTTGAGGCAATACATGCTGAATCATACAACCATGCTCATCTCGAAGATGGATCCTATCAAATATGTATTTGAAAAGCAGGCGTTATCGGGGAGAATTGCCTGTTGGCAGATGGTTTTGACCGAATACGACATCCAGTATGTCTCACAGAAGGCTATAAAGGGGAGTGTACTGTCTGAGTACTTGGCAGAGCAGCCTATTGAGGATTACCAATCGATGAGGTTTGATTTTCCTGACGAGGATATCATGTACCTAAAGATGAAAGATTGTGAAGAGCCGTTTCCAGACGAAGGACCAGAATTGGGCTCCAAATGGAAGTTGATCTTTGACAGAGCTGTAAACGCCTACGGTAGCGGAATAGGGGCAATCATCACTACTCCACACGGGTCGCACATCTCGTTTACCGCCCGATTGACCTTTCCAGTTACCAATAATGAAGCCGAATACGAAGCTTGTATCATGGGGCTTGAAGAAGCCATCGATTTGCGAATCAAAAATCTGGATGTATACGGAGACTCAGCTCTGGTGGTGAATCAAATAAAAGGCGAATGGGAGACACGTCAGCCCAATTTGATACCGTACATGAATTATGCAAGGAGATTGTTGCCTTTCTTTGACAAGGTTGAGTTGTATCATGTACCGCGAGCAGAGAATCAGATGGCTGATGCCCTGGCCACATTGTCTTCCATGTATAAAGTCAACTTCTGGAATGAGGCTCCCAGAATTGTTATCTCTCGGCTCGACAGACCTGCCTTCGTGTTTGCAATCGACGAAGCATCTGATGATAAACCATGGTATTTCGATATCCTTAATTTCCTGAAAAATAAAGAGTATCCGGTTGGGGCATCCAGTCACGATCAGAAGACTCTCAGGAGATTGGCGGGTAATTTCTATCTGAATCCGGACGGTGTCCTGTACAAACGAAATCACGACTTGGTGCTACTACGTTGTGTAGATGAGAAAGAGGCGAAGTTGCTCATGGAAGAAATACATGAAGGTACATTTGGTACGCATGCTGGCGGGCATGCTATGACGAGGAAGCTGCTGCGGGCATGTTATTTTTGGCTAACTATGGAAACTGATTGTTTCAAGTTTGCGAGGAAGTGTCACAAGTGCCAAATCTATGCAGATAAGATCCAAGTGCCTCCGATTCCTCTGAATGTGATGTCATCTCCATGGCCATTCTCGATGTGGGGAATCGATATGATTGGAAAGATCGAGCCGACGGCTTCTAATGGACACCGGTTCATTCTAGTAGCAATCGATTATTTCACCAAGTGGGTGGAAGCGGCATCTTACGCAAATGTGACTAAGCAGGTGGTAGCCAGATTCATCAAGAGATATATCATTTGCAGATATGGAATCCCCGAGAGGATAATTACCGACAACGGTTCAAACTTGAATAACAAAATGATGAAGGAGCTCTATCAGAATTTTAAGATCGAGCATCACAACTCCTCCCCTTACCGACCCAAGATGAATGGCGCTGTTGAAGCGGCCAATGAGATGCTACCTTTTGCTTTGCACGGTTATCGTACGACAGTACGCACATCAACCGGGGCAACCCCGTTCTCGTTGGTATATGGAATGGAAGCAGTACTACCACTGGAAGTTGAGATTCCTTCCCTGAGAGTACTACGAGATGTCCAACTAGACGAGGCAGAATGGGTGAAAGACAGGTTGAACCAGCTGAGTTTAATGGATGAGAAGAGGCTAGCTTCTCTACCATACGGTCGTTTGTACCAGAGCCGAATGAAGAAAGCATATGATAAGAAGATACGTCCTCGGAGCTTTCAGACGGGCGACCTTGTGCTGAAAAGGATTCTCCCGTCGCAGGCAGATTACAGGGGCAAGTGGACCCCCAACTACGAAGGGCCATACGTTGTCAGAAAAGTATTTTCAGGAGGGGCTTTGTTGTTATCCACCATGGACGGTGAAGACTTTACGTCGCCTGTGAATTCGGACGCAGTTAAAAAATACTTTGCTTGAAATTGACCCGCTGGACAGAAAAAAGAGAGTCCAGGCAAAAATGGGGCATCCTGGCAAACCAAAAACAGAATAAAAGGTTCGGGAAAAAGTTAGGGATAAAATTGAAAAAAGGTACACCCGCGAAGTTGAAAACCTACACTGGGCGGCTTCGGCAAAAAAGGGTATCCCGGTGAACTGAAAACCCGTAAAGGGCGGTTCACGCAAAAGTTAGGGATTTGAAAAGCAAATGACTGCGGTCCGAATTTAATACTACAGTGAGCATTGGTGCGGGAGAATATACCTGAGGGGTCGATTATCAGATACAATCTCTTCGGAAGTGTGAATACCGGGAAAGCATTAGAGTCGGGCGAGTCATAGGAGGATCAGTTCATGATATTCGTCTGCATCCCGTTGCCGACATGTGTACAAATTTGATTTATCATCATATTTATGCTTCTTGTGCATACTTGTATATTTGTTGTGCGTAGCTTCCTCTTTTCAGGAGTTACATCCCGTGTACAAAACTCCGCCCATTTAGGGGCCCAATCAATAAAACATGTTATTCAGTATTGGATGCTGGTTCTTTACTGTTTTGTACATGATAAACGCCTAGGTTTAATAAAACTAGCAAGTGTATAACGTCGCTGGCCCTTGCCAATAATTGCTAAAACCTTGAATTAACTGAAAATAACGTCACTAACACTAACCTGAATAGATTTGGTTGCATAGACTTGTCTTGTCTTGTTTGTGGTGTTGCAGGGTTCGTGGCCGCATGAGATGGACGATCAAAAGATTGCAGTACTAACCAGAGGCTTGTAACGAAAGACTCGATCCCCACGCAGGTCGCGCTTCTGAGATAACGATGTCCCTTACTAAAGAAGGATCGAATTCCCCAGTTAGTCGTAGCTTATCCAAAGATTATTCTCCAGTAGGGTCGTTTACCCTCAGCAGAATTAACGGTTCCAAGATCGAAGGCTGTATTCAGACAGTGTGGTGTCCCCCGAGGAGGATTCCCCTATCCCGAGCAGAGCAGTTTAGCCTCAGAAGATTAATATTTCCAGCTTGTGAGTTGTACTCAGACAGTCTACCCTTTCCTGTAGGGTCATTTACTCTCCCCCAGCGGAGTCAGTTGATTTTCCCCAAGAGAGTCGTTTAGTCCTCAGCGGAGTTCTCTCTTTTCAGCAAGTGTTTTCTTTCCTCCCAGTGGAACTCAAAGGTTAAAACTCTCCCCGACAGAGTTGGCTATGTGTCCTGGCATTTATTTTGTCGGAATATCATGTGATACTCGTTCACTCCCCAGCAGAAGTCCAACCAGGATTGGCGCATTCAGTTATTCCTCAGCGAAGTTGGCTTCACTCTTCCAGCATTTATTTTGCTGGAATAATTCTGTGACACTTGGTTATCCCCAGCGAAGTTGGCGTTGTCTTCAGCATTCATTTTGCTTAAGCATTTTCTGTATTCCAGCAGTTCGAGTCTGCATTTGCATCGGCATATAGTGTCATATTTGCATCCACCAAATAAAAACGCATAACATTTCCATGTCGAATGGAGCATTGCGTCATTGTCAAACATATGCATTTTGAAACATAAGCCAGGTTGGTTAACCGATTGTTTCTAGTGTTGTTTCCCTTGCAGGTGGAGAAAGCTCGTGCTCAAATTAATTACCAAGCATTCAAGATCTCGACATGAGACATTCAATGATAATGTCAGTTTTGGCCTTATTCCCCACAGAGTTACTGGCTGAAGTTTCTCTTATCCGACCAGCGGAGTGTTTTCCCCGAGTTTGCTGTCGCGATAGCATTTCAGGGTTTCATGAATCAGAATTTTCAGAAGAGGTCACTTGTTGTCGAAACGGGTGTCGGGCAGTTATTTTCAGAATATCCCCAGTGGAGTTAGCTACTACCGCGAGCAGGCTAGGAAGCTATATCCAGTGTTATCTTTTCCCGTAAGAATCAGGCGGAAGAACTTTCCTGTATGTATCAGGCAGATGTGTTATATCTTTTCCCGTAAGAATCAGGCGGAAGAACTTTCCTGTATGTATCAGGCAGATGTGTTATATATTTTCCCGTATGAACAGGCGGATGAAATTTCCTGTGTTCAGACAGATGATATTCCCGTATGAACAGGCGGGTGAAGTTTCCTGTGTTCAGGCAGATGATATTCCCGTATGAATCAGGCGGAAGAAATTTCCTGTATGTATCAGGCAGATGTGTTATATCTTTTCCCGTATGAAGCAGGCGGATGAAGTTTCCTGTGTTTAGGCAGACGATTTTCCCGTATGAACAGGAGGATGAAATTTCCTGTGTTCAGACAGATGATATTACCGTATGAACAGGCGGATAAAGTTTCCTGTGTTCAGGCAGACGATTTTCCCGTATGGGTAGGCGGATGAAGTTTCCTGTGTTCAGGCAGATGATGTTCCCGTATGAACAGGCGGATGAAGTTTCCTGTGTTCAGGCAGATGATGTTCCCGTATGAACAGGCGGATGAAGTTTCCTGTGTTCAGGCAGATGATGTTCCCGTATGAACAGGCGGATGAAGTTTCCTGTGTTCAGACAGATGATGTTCCCGTATGAATAGGCGGATGAAGTTTCATGTGTTTAGGCAGACGATTTTCTCGTATGGATAGGCGTATGGAGTTTCCTGTGTTTAGACAGATGGTTTTCCCGTATGGATAGACGGATGGAGTTTCCTGTGATTAGACAGAAATGTTTCCCAGCGAAAGCGCCGGGATTTTTCCGTGATGTGAGTCCTGACGTGGACAGATTTGTGTTTATTCGTGATTTGGCGAAATTCGGGTCCAGATGTGGACAAGGTTACTCCTGTGACAACAGAATCCTTATTCGTGTTGACGAATTTGTCTCTCTTCTTGTGTTGATAAGGTTAGTCCAGTTGTGGATAGAGGTGTTTTGCGAAAAGTGTTCAGTACTTGTGGCGTTACATAGGTGGTTGAAGTTGAAATCAGAATTATCAGACGTCGGATCAGTTGTTGCCGTAACAACCAGATTCAGTTGGTGGATGTTGTTCCCCAAACAGTGGTGCAGTTTATTTCTGCGGTTGGCAAATTTCCGGGTTCTTAGTATTCAACCGTCTCGCACCTCGAATGTTTGAAGGTCGTTCGCTCTTCACCCAATCGGGTCCAAGTCGCTTGAATAGGGGCAGCTGTTGCACCCTAAAATTTGCTCAACCTACTTCACTTGGTTTATGTTTCAATTGCATTAGCATTTGCATATAAAGTCATGTACATAGTCTATTCATCTGCATAGCATAGCATAGCAAGTTATCCAACAAGGGACCAAGTACTATTCTCATCTATATGAGCCTATCAAGAGGTTATTGTTCAAATTCAGGCCTATCCCAGTCATCAGAAAGAAATTGAAATCTGAGAAGTTAGTGGATCAAGCAGTGGATCTATCTCCTATCTTGAGGGTATTTGAAGATCATCAAAGAAGTTGTGAGCAAGGAATTGAGGTCATGGAGGGTATATAGACATCACGGAAGACATAGAGAGTCATTTTGAAAGTGAGACAAGTCATTGATGTGATCACAAGAGTTGCAGTTGAAGACAGTCAACTAGGGTTTCATCTGGGTCAACCCTAGGTCAACCCTAGGTTAAATAATTGATTGAAAGGCATCAAGGTCTATTTGAGGGATGTGGGGTTCATCAGTTGACATGTAGATATGGGGGTGGTATTGTGCCAAGGAAAAATCAAGAGAAATCTGTTGCACCCCAAAATTTGCCCAACCTTTTTTTTTTAGCCTAGGCTTATGTTTCAATTGCATAATCATTTGCATTGTCATCATGTACATAGTGCATTCATCTGCATTGCATAGCATAGGCAAGATATCTTAACAGGGGATCAAGTGCTATTCTTGTCTCAAGAGGCATATTCAGAGGGTTTCATTCATATTCAAGACTACTCAGGTCATCATAGAAGAATTTGAGCTTTGAAGTGTTGACAGATCACTCATTGGGTTCTCTCCTATCTTGAGGTTGTTTGGGGATCATCAGAGGGTATGTGAGCTATGAGCCAAGAGCATGGAGTGTGTATGGATATCATGGAAAGTCTAGATGATCATTTTAAAGATGAGCCAAGTCATTGGAATGATTACAAGAGCCTCAGTTGAAGACAGTCAACTAGGGTTTTATCTAGGTCAATCCTATGTCAAGGGCTTGATTTGAAAGGCATTAAGGTTCATTTGAAGAATGTGGGATTCATTATTTGATATGTGGATGTGGATGTGGTGTTGTGCCAAAGAAAAATCAACAGGATTCAAGGAGAAGTGGAGTTACCAAATTAGGGTTTCAGTGTAAAATCCCCTGATTTAGGTCAAACTTCCAAGCAGTGTAATTCAAAATTCAAGCTTCATATGAACTTTTGGTCCACATGCGACTTGTAGATCATCTTCATAGCTTTAATTTGAGTGGTGGAAGTCATCAAGATGATTTATAGAACTCAAGTTATAGTTCTTGCAAGTTACAGGTCATCTGAGGACACTAAAATTTGTCTGTCATCCAAGCAACTTTTGACCTTCAAGGAGTTTTCAAATGAATTCTTGGAAAACAGAAGGGTTGTTCTTCATGATCTCCCCTTTCCAAAAAGGTATGGTATGCCTTCATCTGATTTGTGAAGCTCAAGTTATAGTTTGTGCAAGTCAGGGGTATTTTGGGAAAGTGGAATTATATGTCATTCTTAGCGTATGCCTAAAACTCATACAAGGAAGCTTCAAATGAAAAACTTCACAACATCAAAGTTGTTCAAAATGACATTTTAAGCCTAGAAAAGAGGTCATGGCATGTTGGAAAAGCTTGTAGCAAGAATTGACAAAAGTTGGTGAAAATGACTTAAAAATGGACATAAGTTGAAAAAGTTCAAATTGAAAATTGGTATGGGCAATCTACAAATCCAAAATGGGGCATATGATATATCAAATTGAGTCTAAACAAAATTTTAAAGACTTTGGTTCAGCCACAATTTTGATTTGAGGGTTAAAAAATGGACTTGCTTTGTAATTCCATTACTTGCATAATAAGGTACATGTGAGAAACTCAACATAAGGCAAAGGAATCCCTTGTTTTTCACTCATATCACTCCAATTTGTCATGAAAAGAGATTTTAAAAGGTGGTTAAGGGGCTGTTAGTGGATTGAAGTGAGATATCATGAGACATCAAAATACCATATCATGAGAAATTCTTGAAGTTTCTAGAATCATCTTGGATTGATCTAGAAGACTCTAGATCTTTCCATGCTCTCCTATATATTGGATTGATATCATTAAGAGTAAAGGTTGGTGATAGTTGATGTTGAATCCATTTTCTCCATTTGCAAATCATATTGAATCTTCATTTTTCTCTTCACCATTTTTCCATTTTCCCCACATTTTTCTACACTTGAAAACTCAAATTTTCAATTCCATTTTTCTCCCACTTTTGGTTCATTCCACCATTGCAAATACATTCCTTATCATTCTTACAATTGATTCAACACTTTTTTGGCCATAATTGATGCATGAACCAAGCTACACAACTCCATTAAAGTGAGCTCCAAGTGAAAAATTGATTTTTTGTTTTCCATCAATTCACTCCTTTCTTTCCATCCAAACACCTTCCTCATCAATTATAGGACGTGTCCACATCATTTTCTCAAAGAATTGGTGATCGAGTAAAGCTCCATAAGCCATTTTTCGGAGGTATAAAGAATTCGACATAACTCATGATTTATGAGTCTTTCTTGCATTATTGTTGTTGCATTACATTGCTCTCATCTCCTACATGGATTCTAGTACAAAAAAGATGGGTTTTATGACAATTTTTGGTTCTTGAGTTTTTCTTGAGGTGCCACGTTTTGGGAGTTAGAGAGAGTTTCAAGAAAATCTAAGACCATATTTAGATTCCTTGATTTTTTTTCCTTCAAGTTTG
This sequence comes from Lathyrus sativus, assembly GCA_963859935.3. Taxonomy (NCBI): domain Eukaryota; kingdom Viridiplantae; phylum Streptophyta; class Magnoliopsida; order Fabales; family Fabaceae; genus Lathyrus; species Lathyrus sativus. The sequence continues at coordinate 465,730,716 of OZ012740.1, forward strand.
ACTAAAATTTTGTGCGAAACGGATAATTATTGATGGAGTTATGGTGCTTCAAAGTAGCAAAAAACTCATGTTCATGGAGCTGCTGGTTACTATTCACAAAGTTGAAAAATTTGATTTGGAGAAGAAGGTGTTAACACCGTCAGATGCATTTCCAAGTCAAGGTTTCTTCCATTCATCCAACGCCTCTCACTGCGTCACGCAATCGGCCACATAAGCCTCATGCCACTTTTATTTATTCATGTTATTTTCTTTTATTTTCCTATTGCCATGTTTCTTTTATTTTTTCTGTTTTATATGCTGACTTCAAATAATCATAAAAAATAGGAAAGTTAGTCTTTTTTATCCCCATTTTTTTGTGCTGAATCTTTAAGATGCCTAGGATTTAATAAAACTGGAATTATAATTTTACCATTTTTTGACATTTTCTTTGGATTTTTTACATTTGGGTCGTCATAAAAAGGCCAATGCTGGTGCTATCATTTTGTTGAATTTCTTTGACCTATCAAAACACAATTTAAATGTCAATCCTTTTGCAGGGATCTCATACACACGTTGAAGTATTGTGATATATTTTTGTGGGAATTTTATTGTACCATTTAATTGGTTTTGGATGCTTTCTTTAACATGCTCCACTTTAATCTTTCCTTTGGTATACATGAGATATCTTGCAATGTTTCCATGTTATTTGACCATTTATCTTTGGATATTTTTATGGTATCTCTCACCCCTGGTTTGTGGATTGGTGTAGGTAATGGGAGATTTTTATTTGATTTTTTTAGAACCTTTTTCTATTTTTCTTATGTTTTGTATTCGAACTTGTAATTTGGACTTTCGAACGGACTTTATTTTTGTTAAGGTTCCAACGGCCGATTTGTGTTTGCGTGGTGAACGCCGTGGTTTATATTTCTTATTATAGATAGGTTAGAGGTATTGGAAGACCCCTTAGCTGGCTGTTATTTGTATGTGTATCTTGCCCAATTATCGACTTGTTTGCATGATAGCACGTTGCGATTCCAAATAGTGGATTACGCGTTTCATTCGGAGTTTTCACTCGATTCTTTGCATATGATCACTTGATATTTTCTTATTCCATCCATGAATGGGCTTGAGGTTGAGACGGACCGTCCTCCCTCCTTTGCATCGCATTTATCATTGCTATATTCATGTTCATTTATATGCGGTTATTACTTGTATTTCCGTTTCTTCCTTTCGTTTTCCTTTCCCGTAGGACTTCCATTCTTCCTTGTTCAAGGGAGGATGTGATAGACATTAGGAGCTAACCCATGTATGATAACATTAGGGTAGATTTTATTCCCTTTTTTAAACCCTAGGATTTTAGAGTGTCATCTCTTCTTTCTTCAAACAACAAAAAAACATTAATAAAGGTTATAACAGAAATCAATTCATTTCTTCCGTCAAAAGATTTGAACAAACACAAACCCTTTTGCAATAAGAAAACCCTTGTCTAAGGTGAGATTTTTCATAAAAGACACTCGAACAGCTTGTGTCGTGCGTAGCCCGAACTACGTTTGCTCTGATCCTCCATGCAGTATGGAAGTACGTAGGCATAGGATGCGATATCCTAGGGAGCAACCTTCCCCACCTTCACCCGTAGTTAGGCGAACTACGTTGACTCTGATTTCTCGTTCCAGACGGGAATACGTAGGCATAAAGTGCGATGCTTTGCCGAGTCATGTTTTCTTTTCTTTTCAGCCTTCATCCTTTAGTTTAGGTAGAAGTGTAATCCATACAAACCAAGCAAGCGTGGATCCCATCGAGTACGATGGACGTGAGGGGTGCTAATACCTTCCCCTTGCGTAACCGACTCCCGAATCCAGGTTTTGGTTGCGATGACCATACCTTTCCCGTCTTTGCGTTAGGTTTACTTCGAGCGTTTCCTTTCCCTTCTTGGGATAAATAACACACGGTGGCGACTCTTCTGTATTGCCGGCGCCGATTTTCGCAGTAGCGACAGCTGGCGACTCTGCTGGGGACTATGAGGGTTCCCTACGCGAGTCAATCCTAGTGCTTGTTTTCCCGTCGTGGGCTTTGTATGGATTTACATTTCTGTATTTACATTTCAGCATTTTATTATCATTATTATTACTGTATTGTGGGTTTGATGGGGGTTCTATGATGGAGAGATAAGTCGGACCTGGGCTTGAGTGCACCTAGAATTAGAGTAGAGATTAGTGGGGGTGTGCATGCTTTGCATGTACTAGCTTCCCGCGAAATCTACGCTCGGACGAGGTCCTTCTGGTTGACTTCCTGTTTCACCCTTTGGGTGCAGTGGGCTGTTGGTTAGTTGGATTGTCGACTCCGGGGACCGATCATTTGGAAGTTGGCTAAGTGAGGCCTCTTCAGGATTTGATGATGCCACTCCTTCTGGGAATCGTATCATCAACCCTGAAAGTCTGTGACGCCAACGACCGCATAGGATGCCGTACCTTGTGCCAGTTATAGGGACATCTACCTGTGAGAGGGACTTGGGGCATGCAGGTAACTTGACTTTCAGACTACCGGTTCATTTCTCATGAGATACAGGATTGTGGATATTTTGTGGACTATTACTAGGTCTGTCAGAGACCAGGTGTGGGTTATATTATTGGGTCTATCCGAGACCAGGCTGGAGTTCTTTGTGAGGTTTGTCTGAGACCAGGGTTTGATGAGTTTTGGAGGGTCTGTCTGAGACCTGTTCTTGGTGTGACTTGGGCTTCTTATTCAGGGCACTTGATCCCCTGTTGCAGCTGTTTGCATTGCATTGTTTGCATACCCATTTATCATTGCATTTCATTAACGTGTGTCTGTGCTGCAGGTGAATTACATACTTCCCTGTTCTAGTGCTCCGGACTTCTGATTATTGATATGGGTAGTGTGCGGAAGACAGTTGCGTATAAGCTGCCCACTCCGGATGTGAATTCTATATTGAGTTTGATTGCCCTTGCGGATGACGAGGTTAGGGCTAGCTTCAAGAAGAGTTATGGGAGACTTTTGAGCTTGGTTTGTAGACCCAGTGCATATGATTTGAATGGATTGTATACATTGCTGCAGTTTTACGATCCTGCTTTGAGATGCTTCACGTTTACAGATTTCCTTATGGGTCCTACTATGGAGGAATATGCAGAATTCCTTAGTTTTCCAGTACAGAACAAGGTCCCGTTTATCCATTTTGACGCTAAGCCTAAGTTGGAGGATTTAGCGGTAGCTTTGCATATGGATGCTTTTGAGCTGTTAGTGACTTCTTGGTACGGGATTCCTGGATTCGCTCTTAGCTTTCTGGTTAGCAAGGCGCGAGAGTATGCCAAGAGTGGCTGCTGGGTGGTATTCAACGCTTTGTTGGCTTTGTGTATATATGGGATAGTGCTATTCCCGAACCTTACAGACTTTGTTGACTTTGACGCACTTCATCTATTTGCTGCCGGCAATCCAGTACCGACATTGATTGGGGATTTCTACCATTCCCTCCATTACAAGAATGAGAACCGGCGAGGGAAGAGTGTTCATTGTTGCGTGCCTTTACTGAAGATGTGGTTTGATAAACACTTACCGAAGAAGGGTCCTTTCGTAGAGCTTGCAAATGAGTCTGATTGGTCCGAGCGCCTTATGAGAGTGACTTCTGAGGAGATGGTTTGGTTTGATAGGAATTTGTTGGGTTCCGAGATTATTTTTAGCTGTGCAGGATATCCAAACGTGCCCTTAATTGGGAGGAAAGGATGTATCAATTACAATCCTTCTTTGCTTGTTCGTCAGTTTGGATATGCATTGAAGAGCCCGCCGAAGGCAGGAGAGGTACAGGAATCTCTGTACTTCACAGGTAGAAGCTATTAGGGGAGTATATGGATTATGGGCATACCCGATTTGTTCATGCTTTATTGTATGCTGACCATCACCCGGCTTGTGGGTTGAGGTCATGCTTTTGTTCTTCTTGTGATACATTGGTGTTATACTTTTGCCTTTGAAGGCCTATTCAATATATGAGTTGTTTTCTCTTTTGTGATTGAATTTCAACTTCTTGCAACTTTCGTCACCGCACTGTCACGGCGCTGCCCTGTATCAAATGTATTAGCACTAGAATGAGGGGAGTAATATTCCCCAAGGCACAGGCACATATTGCATTTTGCATACATACTCATATTGGCATTACAGGTTTGTGATCCGTGTATCTTATCTCCTGCATCCATTTCAGGTATTTTCAGGATTGCAGAAAAGCGGGTCCACCGTTACTCTACCAGAACTAATCACAAGAAGATCATGGACAACGTGTAGAGTGAAATGCAAGAGATGCGTGACAGGATGGCCCTGCTCATGCAAACCATGGAGACCATCGCAAAAGGACAAGAGCAACTGCAGAATCTGGTTCAACCGATAGTCGCACAGGCTGAAAACAACGGGACACCGCATGGTGAAAATATTGTTGTTTCTCCCCGAGTTGAGAATCGTCAAAGTGCTGATGTTATTCCCGTAAACGGTTTGAATGCTGGAGAAACTGGTCCTGTAGGTGGAAGTGGGAACGCCGGTAATATGAATTCCAATACAGATACTGCTGGGGTATTTGTGGGTAATGTCAACCAGGGTTTCAATGGAGGCGTTGAGAATGTCGGAATGAATGGTATTAATGGTAACCAGGGCTTCAATGGTGTGAACATGGGGTATGGCAACATTGTTGGCACCAAGGCTGGGTTTGGTAACTATGGTTATGGTAATCGTGGATATGGAACTAGCGCATACAACGCTCAAGAGACGGGCAATCTGAGGTATGACCCCAGGTACTTCCAAACGGGTCCGGGCCGTGATGCAGATTATGTTGGATACGATGCAATACCTCGCTGGGAGGATCGTCAGGAGGATGTGTTCTCTGGTCAGAACGAGGGTTATGAAAGGGCTAGGGATGACAACCATCGGATGAGATTGCTAGAAGAGAAGGTGAACGGATTGGCCAGCCAGAATGCTGTGGGGCTGGATATGTCCAATATGGGATTGGTACCAGGGCTGAGGGTACCTCTGAAATTTAAAGCGCCATCTTTTGATAAATATAAAGGGGACACGTGCCCGAGGGTACATGTTCGTTCATTTTACAGGAAGATGTATGCGTATTCAGACGACGAAAAGATGCTCATGCATTTCTTCCAGGACAGCTTGTCAGGGCCGTCGCTGGAATGGTATATGAGCCTAGAGCCAACACAGATAAAAAGCTGGAAAGAGCTAGCGGAAGCTTTCATGAAGCATTACCAATACAACAGCGATCTCGCCCCTAACCGGGTTCAGCTGCAAAGCCTCTCTCAGAAGCCCAGTGAAAGCTTCAAAGAATACGCCCAGAGATGGCGCGATTTGGCTGCCAGAGTACAACCTCCTATGGTGGAGCGTGAAATGATGGACTTGTTCGTAGGGACATTCTCAGGAATGTACTATGACCGGCTGCTCAACTTCTCAATGAGTACCTTCTCCGAGTTGATCCTGATGGGGGAGCGTATAGAAAACGGGATAAAAATCGGTAAGATTCAAGCGGGAGAGTCTGCTTCAGCTGGAAGCAATAAGAAAGCTTTCGGGGGTAGAAAACAGGAAGATGCCAATTCGGTATGTAGCTCTCGGGGAAGAAATAGGGGATGGAGGCAATACCAACCGCAACAAGTTGCAAGTGTGACAATCCCCGCGCAACATCAGCAACAGCCGCAGCAGCAGGGGCAACAACATCCGGCTCAGCGAAGAATTCAGAATGGGAAGCCGAAAAGGGTATTTGATCCGCCGCCAGTATCGTACGCTGAGCTTCTTCAGAATTTGTTACGGTTACAGTTGGTCGAGAAAAGAACGATGGCTCCTCCGACAGGGATCCCCCCACCCAGTTATAACGCTAATGAGCATTGTGAATTCCACTCTGGGGCACCCGGCCATAATATCGAAAATTGCCACGCTTTCAAGCATAAAGTGCAAGATTTGCTTGATAGCACTGCTATTAATTTTGGTACGGAAGGGCCCAATATTACACAACAACCAATGCCAAACCATGAATAGGCTGGAGTATGGTGGACAAAGAGGAGTTCTATAGTTCGGGTGGGCCGTTAAAAGTAGATCAGAACAGTGGCAGGCTGCCTCTAATAACTGATTGTGTAGATAGCTGGTTCAGCAGCAGGACAGATGTGAAAGCCCGGTTCTCGGAAGCTGGCATTTTTCTTTGTTTTATCTTGTCATTTCTTTACGTTTGTAGTTTCTTTCCTGTTTAAAATGCAATCTTGTTCGTAAAACTTGTTGTTTTCATTTCAATTGATGATAATGAAATAAATATGCATGTTTTGATTAAATCCATTCGTGTTCACTAATTGTTTTTACAAATGTCCAACGCCTGGTTAAGAGGAATCCGGGGAGGATGACGAAAATGAACGACATGCAAAATTCCGATTGTATGCTTTTTGAAACAAAACCTGCTGATGATGTACAGGCATTGTTTCAAATCCCTAAACACCGGAGATATAAGGAAGATAATCCCTTGTCAACCCCTTTGAGCCTTGTAGTAGGAGTTTCTTTCTGTGAATGAAAAACCCTCAATCTTAACCTGGGGCAGGGTAGGTGTTAGCTAATTTGACCGAGCGTCCAAATTGCAAAAGGAGTGTCCGTTCGAGGATCAATCACACCTCTAGAGGTCGTGCCTAAGAAACCACAATGGTTCAGCATTAGGAGTGAAACAGTCACATCATTCCCCAAAGGGTCAGACAACCAGCGTCACACGACTTGTTCGAAAGGAAAAAGAGAAAAAAGAAATCAAAATCCCGCTAAGTCAAGAAAAGAAAACAATTGACTTAGGCAAAAATGAGGGCATCCCGCTGGATTCAAAAAACCAAAAGAACTCAAAAGAGTCAGTCCAGGAAAAAGTTAAGGATATGAAAAATGAAAGGATGGAAAAATCCTCAAATGAAATACGAGTCGTGTGACCTCAAGTGTCAAAGACGAAAGGTGAGTGGCTGTCACTCCCAACAATCATAATTTCTCGAACTATCACTCCTATCTTTCAGCATCTGAGAGGTGAGTGCTAAGGTCGAATTAGCTGAACATAGGATCGGAGAACATCAAGGAGAATGGGTGGGTTAAAATAAACTTTGAGCCTTTATCCTTTCCTTCAAAACCGTGAACCTGACCACGTTATAACCTTCAAAAGTCCTAATTGAAGCAGGTTGTTTCGAAAGCATACTTCGGTAAAGGTCACGTCGATTCTGACTCCTGAAAGGGTTCCTCTTACCATGTTGGTACTGATGTTGATAAATGTTTTGTGCATTATATGCTATAAACTGTTTTTCCCTTCTCCCAGTGAACAGATTGGATGTCAAAACTATCATATGTGTTGCATTAATACGTCTTTTACACAGAACAACTTGTTTTACTTGCGAGTAAGCGCTTGACAGCAGAAAATTTTCCTACAGTGGAAAGTATGGTCAGGATAGAATGCAGAGCGCCCGAATGCTCCGCAAGCCGGGGCAAGCCATTAGGTGCTCCCCAGTCAGGTCAGCCATTCAAAGTCAGTTACTCTGGGGCAATCAGGTCGAGATTCGGTAAATCTCTCGTAGTTGGAGGTACTGCTCTGGATCAGCTAATCAGGGGCAAAGTCATTGCAATCAGGGGCAGGCCATCTTAAGAGCGCAGAAGTTATTCTTTACTCGAGGGGCATTTGGTGTGAAGTATTTCTCCGAAGTTCAGAATGCTGGGGCAGTTCATATCAGACCAACGGGGTACAAATGTTCAGATTCCCTTTTGAGGACTATCCCCACAGAGGTCCCGCAGGCTGGGGCATGTCAGAAGCAAAGGGATTGTTCTTCTCAGTACCATCAGGTTTATTCAGAGTTATTCGAGCAGATTTAGTCAATCTTAAGGTGTTAGACGAATGTCGGGAAGTCATGTTACTATCTTCTGATCCGTCAACCAGGGACTGTGAATTCAGACAGAATGTTGTTCAGCGTCAGTTGTACCTGACCCATCGCAGATAGCCTAAAAGTCCAATTCTTATTGGCGATCACTGTAAGGCCCGTCCGCGTTGGCGCGTCAGTTTCAAATCCAATCTTCATTAGTACGCAGGAAGACTCCGTCTGTTTTCCCCAGAGGAGTCCAATCATACTTGGCACATATGTTATTCCCCAGCGGAGTTGGTTTCACTTTTCCAGCATTTATTTTGGCTGGAATAATTCTGTGATATCCGGTTATCCTCGGCGGAGTTAGCTTTGTCTTCAGCATTTATTTTGCTGGAGCGCCTCATTGCATTTGCATGTATCATCATACTTGCATCTAACCCAAATACGTAGCATTTCCATGCTATATGGAAACATTACGTCATTATCGAACATACGTATTCGGAAACATAAACCAGGTTGGTTACCTCGTTGGTTTCAGATGTTTGTTTTCCCCTGCAGATAATTGAGATTATGATTCAGGAAGATGTTCGGATAGTCGGATTTGTGGCGCAAGGCGAGCAGTGATCGTGTTCGTCCTATCATGTGGACTCCTAGCAGAGTTGCTTGTTTGAGTTTCTCTTTTCCCCAGCTGAGTCCTTCTCAGGTCGCTGTTATGTCGGCATTACAAGATTTCACAGTTCAGATTTTTTGGAGTTATCGTCGTGATTTCCCCAGTAGAGTTTTCTTCCCCATCAGAGTTGCTTGGTTAAGCTTCTCTTCTTGCCCAGCGAAGTTTTCTTCAGACTGTTGTCACGTCAGTATTGAAAATCTTGAAATTACTACCTGCCGTCGAAGTAGGTGTTTGACGGCTGTCGTCAGAATTACCCTGGTTGAAGGAGTTATACCCTGGTTGAAGGAGTTATACCCTGGTTGAAGGAGTTATTACCCTGGTCGAAGGAGTTATACCCCGGTTGAAGGAGTTGTTGCCCTGGTTGAAGGAGTTATTACCCTGGTTGAGGGAGTTGTTACCCTGGTTGAAGGAGTTATTACCCTGGTGGAGGGAGTTGTTGCCCTGGTTGAAGGAGTTATACCCTGGTTGAAGGAGTTATTACCCTGGTTGAAGGAGTTATTACCCTGGTTGAAGGAGTTATACCCCGGTTGAAGGAGTTATACCCTGGTTGAAGGAGTTATACCCTGGTTGAAGGAGTTATTACCCTGGTTGAAGGAGTTATTACCCTAGTTGAGGGAGTTATTTTCCCGTAGTGGTGACGGAGTTATTTCCCGTAGTGGTGACGGAGTTATTTCCCGCAGTGGTGGCGGAGTTATTTTCCCGTAGTGGTGACGGAGTTATTTTCCCGTAGTGGTGACGGAGTTAGTTTCCCGTAGTGGTGACGAAGTTAGTTTCCCGTAGTGGTGGCGGAGTTATTTTCCCGTAGTGGTGACGGAGTTATTTCCCGCAGTGGTGGCGGAGTTATTTCCTGTAGTAATGATAAAGTAGTACCCGTAGCGATGGCGGTGTTGTTATTTTTCCAGATTATCTTCCCGCAGTGGTGGCGGAGTGATGACGGTGTTACTTTTCTGTAATGGTGATAGAGTGATTTTCCTGTATCGTTGGCAGGGTCATGTTGTGTTGACAGAAGTACTTCCCCAGTGAAGTCGTCCAGGTTATTCAAGTATTGACAAGATAATGACGAAATCAGATTTGTAGATAATGTTCCCCAAACAGTCGTGCAGTTCATTTCTGCGGTTAGCAAATTTCCGGGTTCTTAGTATTCAACCGTCTCGTACCTCGACTGTTTGAAGGTCGTTCGCTCTTCACCCAGTTGGGTCCAAGCCGCTTGAATAGGGGCAGCTGTTGCACCCCAAAATTTTCCCAACCTTTTTTTTTTAGCCTAGGCTTATGTTTCAATTGCATAATCATTTGCATTGTCATCATGTACATAGTGCATTCATCTGCATTGCATAGCATAGGCAAGATATCTTAACAGGGGATCAAGTGCTATTCTTGTCTCAAGAGGCATATTCAGAGGGTTTCATTCATATTCAAGACTACTCAGGTCATCATAGAAGAATTTGAGCTTTGAAGTGTTGACATATCACTCATTGGGTTCTCTCCTATCTTGAGGTTGTTTGGGGATCATCAGAGGGTATGTGAGCTATGAGCCAAGAGCATGGAGTGTGTATGGATATCATGGAAAGTCTAGATGATCATTTTAAAGATGAGCCAAGTCATTGGAATGATTACAAGAGCCTCAGTTGAAGACAGTCAACTAGGGTTTTATCTAGGTCAATCCTATGTCAAGGGCTTGATTTGAAAGGCATTAAGGTTCATTTGAAGAATGTGGGATTCATTATTTGATATATGGATATGGATGTGGTGTTGTGCCAAAGAAAAATCAACAGGAGTCAAGGAGAAGTGGAGTTACCAAATTAGGGTTTCAGTGTAAAATCCCCTGATTTAGGTCAAACTTCTAAGCAGTGTAATTAAAAATGAAAGCTTCATATGAACTTTTGGTCCACATGAGACTTGTAGAGAATCTTCATAGCTTTAATTTGAGTGGTGGAAGTCATCAAGATGATTTATAGAACTCAAGTTATAGTTCTTGCAAGTTACAGGTCATCTGAGGACACTAAAATTTGTCTGTGAAAGTTGTCTGTCATCCAAGCAACTTTTGACCTTCAAGGAGTTTTCAAATGAATTCTTGGAAAACATAAGGGTTGTTCTTCATGATCTCCCCTTTCCAAAAAGGTATGGTATGCCTTCATCTGATTTGTGAAGCTCAAGTTATAGTTTGTGCAAGTCAGGGGTATTTTGGGAAAGTGGAATTATATGTCATTCTTAGCGTATGCCTAAAACTCATACAAGGAAGCTTCAAATGAAAAACTTCACAACATCAAAGTTGTTCAAAATGACATTTTAAGCCTAGAAAAGAGGTCATGGCATGTTGGAAAAGCTTGTAGCAAGAATTGACTAAAGTTGGTGAAAATGACTTAAAAATGGACATAAGTTGAAAAAGTTCAAATTGAAAATTGGTATGGGCAATCTAAAAATCCAAAATGGGGCATATGATATATCCAATTGAGTCCAAACAACATTTTAAAGACTTTGGTTCATCCACAATTTTGATTTGAGGGTTAAAAAATGGACTTGCTTTGTAATTCCATTACTTGCATAATAAGGTACATGTGAGAAACTCAACATAAGGCAAAGGAATCCCTTGTTTTTCACTCATATCACTCCAATTTGTCATGAAAAGAGATTTTAAAAGGTGGTTAAGGGGCTGTTAGTGGATTGAAGTGAGATATCATGAGACATCAAAATACCATATCATGAGAAATTCTTGAAGTTTCTAGAATCATCTTGGATTGATCTAGAAGACTATAGATCTTTCCATGCTCTCCTATATATTGGATTGAGATCATTAAGAGTAAAGGTTGGTGATAGTTGATGTTGAATCCATTTTCTCCATTTGCAAATCATATTGAATCTTCATTTTTCTCTTCACCATTTTTCCATTTTCCCCACATTTTTCTACACTTGAAAACTCAAATTTTCAATTCCATTTTTCTCCCACTTTTGGTTCATTCCACCATTGCAAATACATTCCTTATCATTCTTACAATTGATTCAACACTTTTTTGGCCATAATTGATGCATGAACCAAGCTACACAACTCCATTAAAGTGAGCTCCAAGTGAAAAATTGATTTTTTGTTTTCCATCAATTCACTCCTTTCTTTCCATCCAAACACCTTCCTCATCAATTATAGGACGTGTCCACATCATTTTCTCAAAGAATTGGTGATCGAGTAAAGCTCCATAAGCCATTTTTCGGAGGTATAAAGAATTCGACATAACTCATGATTTATGAGTCTTTCTTGCATTATTGTTGTTGCATTACATTGCTCTCATCTCCTACATGGATTCTAGTACAAAAAAGATGGGTTTTATGACAATTTTTGGTTCTTGAGTTTTTCTTGAGGTGCCACGTTTTGGGAGTTAGAGAGAGTTTCAAGAAAATCTAAGACCATATTTGGATTCCTTGATTTTTTTCCTTCAAGATTGACTAAAATTTTGTGCGAAACGGATAATTATTGATGGAGTTATGGTGCTTCAAAGTAGCAAAAAACTCATGTTCATGGAGCTGCGGGCTACTATTCACAAAGTTGAAAAATTTGATTTGGAGAAGAAGGTGTTAACACCGTCGGATGCATTTCCAAGTCAAGGTTTCTTCCATTCATCCAACGCCTCTCACTGCGTCACGCAATCGGCCACATAAGCCTCATGCCACTTTTATTTATTCATGTTATTTTCTTTTATTTTCCTATTGCCATGTTTCTTTTATTTTTTCTGATTTATATGCTGAGTTCAAATAATCATAAAAAATAGGAAAATTAGTCTTTTTGATCCCCATTTTTTTGTGCTGAATATTTAAGATGTCTTGGATTTAATAAAACTGGAATTATAATTTTACCATTTTTTGACATTTTCTTTGGATTTTTTACATTTGGGTCGTCATAAAAAGGCCAATACTGGTGCTATCATTTTGTTGAATTTCTTTGACCTATCAAAACACAATTTAAATGTCAATCCTTTTGCAGGGATCTCATACACACGTTGAGGTATTGTGATATATTTTTGTGGGAATTTTATTGTACCATTTTAATTGGTTTTGGATGCTTTCTTTAACATGTTCCACTTTAATCTTTCCTTTGGTATACATGAGATATCTTGCAATGTTTCCATCTTATTTGACGACTTATCTTTGGATATTTTTATGGTATCTCTCACCCCTAGTTTATGGATTGATGTAGGTAATGGGAGATTTTTATTTGATTTTTTTAGCACCTTTTGCTATTTTTCTTATGTTTTGTATTCGAACTTGTAATTTGGACTTCCGAACGGACTTTATTTTTGTTAAGGTTCCAACGGCCGATTTGTGTTTGCGTGGTGAACGCCGTGGTTTATATTTCTTATTATAGATAGGTTAGAGGTATTGGAAGACCCCTTAGGTGGCTGTTATTTGTATGTGTATCTTTCCCAATTATCGACTTGTTTGCATGATAGCACGTTGCGATTCCAAATAGTGGATTACGCGTTTCATTCGGAGTTTTCACTCGATTCTTTGCATATGATCACTTGATATTTTCTTATTCCATCCATGAATGGGCTTGAGGTTGAGACGGACCGTCCTCCCTCCTTTGCATCGCATTTATCATTGCTATATTCATGTTCATTTATATGCGGTTATTACTTGTATTTCCGTTTCTTCCTTTCGTTTTCCTTTCCCGTAGGACTTCCATTCTTCCTTGTTCAAGGGAGGATGTGATAGACATTAGGAGCTAACCCATGTATGATAACATTAGGGTAGATTTTATTCCCTTTTTTAAACCCTAGGATTTTAGAGTGTCATCTCTTCTTTCTTCAAACAACAGAAAAACATTAATAAAGGTTATAACAGAAATCAATTCATTTCTTCCGTCAAAAGATTTGAACAAACACAAACCCTTTTGCAATAAGAAAACCCTTGTCTAAGGTGAGATTTTTCATAAAAGACACTCGAACAGCTTGTGTCGTGCGTAGCCCGAACTACGTTTGCTCTGATCCTCCATGCAGTATGGAAGTACGTAGGCATAGGATGCGATATCCTAGGGAGCAACCTTCCCCACCTTCACCCGTAGTTAGGCGAACTACGTTGACTCTGATTTCTCGTTCCAGACGGGAATACGTAGGCATAAAGTGCGATGCTTTGCCGAGTCATGTTTTCTTTTCTTTTCAGCCTTCATCCTTTAGTTTAGGTAGAAGTGTAATCCGTACAAACCAAGCAAGCGTGGATCCCATCGAGTACGATGGACGTGAGGGGTGTTAATACCTTCCCCTTGCGTAACCGACTCCCGAATCCAGGTTTTGGTTGCGATGACCATACCTTTCCCGTCTTTGTGTTAGGTTTACTTCGAGCGTTTCCTTTCCCTTCTTGGGATAAATAACGCACGGTGGCGACTCTTCTGTATTACCGGCGCCGATTTTCGCAATAGCGACAAAATCAAGAAGAAGGGAGGTTTCTAAATTAGGGTTTCTGTGTAAAATCCCCTGATTTAGGTCAAACTTCCAAGCTAGATAATTCAAAATGCAAGCTTCAAATGGATCCTTGGCCAACATGAAACTTGTAGATTATCTCAAGACCTTTAATTTGAGTGGTGGAAGACATCAAGGAGATTTATAGAACTCAAGTTATGGTCCTTGCAAGTTACAGGTCATCTGAGGCATCTGAAATTTTGTCTGTGAAAGTTACTTGTCTTCCAAGCAACTTTTACCCCTCAAGGATATTTCAAATGGATTTCTGGTCAACATGAGAGTTGTTCCTCATTGTCTTAGCTTTCTAGAAAGGTATGGTATGTCTTCATCTGATTTGTGGAACTCTACTTATGACCTTGGTAAGCAAAGGGTATTTTGGTCATTTGAGAATTACAGGTCATTTCAAGCATATGCCTAAAACTCATACAAGGAAGCTTCAAATGAAAAACTTCACAACATCAAACTTGCTCCAAATGACACTTTGAGTCTATAAAAGCGATCATGAAAGTTTGGGAATGCTCATATCTCAAGGTTCCAAATTTAGTCAATTAAAAGGTGAATTTAATGAATAAAAGTGACCTAAAAATGAGATTTTTCATAACATGGCCAAATGGGATGAAATTATAGGTCATTTTGATTGGAAAGAATGTTTTGAGACCATTGGCAATAGTGGATTTTTGAGTTTAGTTCAGAATTTGGAAGTTATCATTGGTTGCTTATGTATGAAGTTACACATGCCAAAACACAAGGAATTTGTGCACAAGAAGTTTCTAACAAGTTCTAGATGGTTCCATGAGCATCTATATATTGATTAGAGTGGATCCAATCATTGGTTGGTGATTCATTTGGTTGAAAACTCATAGTTGCATCTCATTCCTCAATTTTGCAAATTCATTCCAATCTCTTCAATTCTTCATCAATCATTCAATTTCATGATCCAAATCCACTCAAGAATCATCCCTGAGTACATTGCAAGCAAGATTTGAAGAAGAAATCACAAGAATCGTGCTATACAATTTCATCCTCCAAATTGCAAAAAGAATTGGTTATGGCAATCCAAGGTGTTTAAGCAAGAACAAGTGCATACAGAACCAAGATCCATAGCCATTGATCAAGTCCTAAGCATTGCTAGCTGTGAATCCAAGGATTTCTACATCTGTTTTCAGATTTTTACCAGGTTGGTATTTCCTTCGAATTGGCTAGAAATAGATAGCATGATAGAGAATCATTAGGTTAGAACTGTTAGGAATAGGTAGATGATCATTTCCAATGAATTTGAGAGCATTTCATGGAGTTTGGTACATGAGCACCAAAACTGTTTTGACCTAGAACTAAAAGGATATAGAGTGTTAATTCATGTGGATTAGTTTAAAATGATCAGGGATGTGTGGTGGTTACACTAGTACCAAGAAATTGGAGTTTCATGAGAGTGGAAATTGGAGTGTTCATGGAGAGGAAGCTATCGGGTTTGATTTTCTAGGTTGTTACAGGGAGAATTAGTGATGTATTATTGTTCAGCTTGAGAATTAGAGCAATTTTGCTTTTTACGGATCTGAATTTCATGGAGAAACGAAGTTGTATGAGGATGGTGAAACCTGGTTCGTGCAAGCTTGCTCATGGCACAATCATGGTGAAACCCTAGGTTATTTGGAGAAGACGAGTCAATGCCCGTTGGATCTAGAAGACTTGGTTGACTGAGAAATGCATCCAATGGCCAGGATTTGAAGTGGAAAACGAGAGGGAATTCAGGACGTGAAACGCACCGTTTCACTTATGTCTTCAGACTGGGCTTAAGTGCAATTGCTAGCCACACCACCACTATCCAGGCCCATACGAATTGAACTATATTTCTTACTTTCTGCACCGTTTTCATTTTATTTTCTTTAGTTTTTTTTCTGACTTAACTGGGCCCAGACGCGCCTTGCTACGCGCACCCCCAGTCTGGGCCCATCATTCATTTTCCAATGCAAATCATTACTGACTGCACCCCAACTCATTTTAATTCATTCTTATTTCATTCATTTTTCTTAATTGTTTGAAAAATCATAACAAATTGAAAATTCCATATTTTTGAGTGGTTGTTTTTGCATCTTTTTCTTATTTCTGTTAAGAAAATTGTCATATAATAAAATTAGCATTTTATTTTATTTTTGCCTTTTTAGTTTTTTTTCTTCTTTTAAATAGGTTTAAATGACGTTTAGTTTAACACTTGATCTTGTTGATTTTAGTTTAGCTAGATCCTTTTATATTTTGGACCCATTCTTTTTAGAGTACTTCACTTAGGACTTTAATTTTCATATGAGATTTAATTCATGATTTTAGGATTAAATTTTAGATGGTTTGTTTAGGTGTGATTAGGGGAATCAAAATTAGGGTTTAGATATAACATAGGTGTAATAAATCATTTCTTTTAGGAGTTGTAGTTTGAATTTTGGGGTATGGGGCTATAGGGGTATTATGGGTAGATAATAGATCCCTTAGAAAATATTAGGCTTCCCCTATTCTACTATTACTACTAGTATACTTCCTGTGTTTGCTTGATTGTGTGGTGTGCCCTCTCTAGGGTTATTATTTGACTATGTGGGGTATTGGGCCTGCTTGGGGTTTGGGTCTGAGCTGAAGACTTTGCTGATGAAGCCCATTGAAGGTTGAGAGAATGAAGACCAATTTCCAAGGTTGATGAAGAGTATCTTGCTGGCAGCTGTTGAAGGTTATAGGGTCTAGGAGCTAGGCAGAGCTTTAGAGTAGAAAACTTGCTTCACAAACATGGAAGGTCTTGTTTGCCTCCATTCTTTCTCTATGATTCAAAGTCTCTTTTAAATATCCACCTCCTTCCTTTGGAAGGATTAGTGAATGTATTTAAAAGATAGAACTTTTGAGAGAAAACTGTCAGTATCATGTTAACAGTCAGTGAGCCACCCTTGGTAGGCAATTGACTGTTTAACATCCATTTCATCTTGTTGACTGATACTCATCTTGGAGAGTGAGACTTGAAGAAAAGCCTGAAGATTGAAGATAGAGACCTTGCTGGAAGGCTGTGAAGATGAAGACTGATGCTTGCTTGAAGCCTGTAGATGGTTGAAGATGACTTGAGGACAGATGCTGATAAAGCTTGTTGATGAAGACTGCTGTTTGCTGTTTATTTTTTGCTGTTTATAATTGTTGATGTATTGTTTGAATTTCCCTGACTGTATTGCTTGCTAATTGACCTGTTAGGTTGAAAGCGAATTTTGTTCGCTTTTTCCTGTTGTTTTCTAGGTTCGAGGTTGAGTGGGACTCCCTTGCCTCGCTTGTATTGCTGCATCCATGCATTTTACTGCTTTATTGTATACATGCTATTGTTTCTGTTTCCGTCTATTCCCTTAGGATCTCTGTTTCTCTCCGCGCAAGAGAGGAACATGATAGACATTAGGTCTTAACCCATGCATGATAACATCAGGTTAGTTTGATTCCCTTTGCAACCATAGGTTAGAGTTCTGTCTCTTCTTCCTCGAAACAAACAGAAAAACACAATAAGATTTCAAACACAATAAAAGACACTTCTTTTGTAAAAGAATGTGAACTCACCAAAACGTCATTTTTGTCCGCTTGGACCAGTAATCAGAAAAACCTTTTTTCAGAAGGAGATAAAAACAATCAAGACAGACTTGTGTCGTACGTGGCCCGAACTACGTTTGCTCTGATCTTTCATGCTGTATGAAAGTACGTAGGCATAGGATGCGATATCCTAGCGAGCAACCTTCCCCTCCTTTCCAGTAGGTAGGCGAACTACGTTGACTCTGATTTCTCGTTCCAGACGGGAATACGTAGGCATAAAGTGCGATACTTTGCCGAGTCATTTTATTTTCTTTTAACCCCAGACCTGTAGAATAGATAGAATAACAATCCGTACCAGAAAACAAGCGTGGATCCCGTCGAGTACGACGGACGTGAGGGGTGCTAATACCTTCCCCTTGCGTAACCGACTCCCGAATCCATGATTTGGTTGCGATGACCATTCCTTTCCCGTCTTTGCGGTAGGTTTACTCTGAGCGTTTCCTTTCCCTCCGTTGGGATAAATAACGCACGGTGGCGACTCTTCTGTTCAGCCGACGCCGATTTTCGCAGTAGCGACAACAAGTAGTCATACAAGGCTTCTATCCTAAGGAAAGAAATTAGGTGTTGGGAGGCAAGGGTAAGGTCCACAGGAACTTATCCTAGGCACTCAACCAACTAAAAGAGATTTGGGGGAATCCTAAAGGTCTGGCTCCTTCAAGAGATGTGCAACATTCCCCCCACAGGAGGGACTATGCTACCCCAAGAGTTCCTAAAAATTATTGAATGAGAGAATATTAGGAGAATGGAGATGAGAAGCAAGGTAAGTTCCACAAGAACTTACCATAGACACTCAACCAACTCCACTTCCTTAGAGAGAGCTTTCATAGACTCAACCCCTTTATGATAATGCAATGTATTCCTCCACAGGAGAAAACATGCTCACAAGGAGGATTCCAATCAAGCAAGGAAAATTAAAAGGGAAACTACCCATATAGGAAGAATCATCCACCTACTGGAACTTCTAAAGAACCTCACTGACATCCTTCTAAGGATCACCTATACTAAGGGTTCAAGGGCTCTAAAGAGGCATCTATCTAGGTACCAATCTATCAACAAAGGAAATAGAACCTAGAATCATCTAATGGTCATTTACAAGACTAATCCATACACTTAACCTAGTTAGGGTCACCTAAACTAAGGCCAATTTGTAAAATGGGGAACTAATAGAAAATCATTCCTAAAAATTCCAAGGAAAATACTATACTATCCTACATGTATCAACATGCTATGGTAGAAAAATTAGGAGCAAAACCTATTCCTAAAGGTCTTAAACAATTCCTACATCTCAAGGGTACACTAAAGGGATCCACCAATGAATACTCCTAAACAACTATCTCAAACTCCTATTTAGAATCATCTAAAAATCTCAACAAAAATCACATAACATCATCAACATGTCTATCACCAGCACACAAAATTTCAATATCAAACTCAAAAGCATGAATGAGAAATAAAATCACAAAGCTCAGCATACAATTTCTCAACTATTAAAAACATACTAAAATAGAAAATATGCCATTAATTGAAAATGCATGAAAATAGAAATTAAAAAATGTGAGAAAATTCTAAACACATCAAAGTATTCACATGATTTATTTCAGGAATTATTAACAAATATTTCTATTTTTACATGAATTAAAACTAATAAGTATTAATTAAAACAAAATGGAAAAAGAAATTAAAATGGAATAGAAGGGAGGTGCATCTAGCAACTATCCTATGCGTTATCTACACTAGGCCTTGCGCTAGGGGGTGCGAACAACGCTTCATACTAAGCCCAACTGAGTTATTAAACTCAGCTTATTAATTAATTAATGAAACGGGCCAGAGGGTAACTAGTAACGTTTTCACGTGTTATAGCAATTGGGCTTCGCATTGGTGGGGTGTGGATAGCGTGCATTTGAGCCCAGAGTTTCATTTTAATGAAACTCTACGTTTCACTTAACATTGGAATGGCTGAGGAAAGGCTGCACGTGAAATGCAATATTGGCCACACGATGAGCTTACAAATTCAACAATCTCGCGCAATCGGACGGTTGGGAATACACCTGGAATTTGAGCACAAAATGGAGGGGATTTGCTCGCGGTGGTTGCAGGGGCGGCCGGAGAAGATCCGGTCATCTTCTTCGGCGAGAATGAACAGTGACCACAAGCTCAATCTCAATGAAACTTCAATTTCTTTATATCATTTTGCTCGTCTCACTTCCTAGAGCATTAATCTATGATTTATTTTCAATTTTATCCATTAACAAGAGAGATATCTAAACTACAACTTGGAATGCCATGGTCAAAATCGTCACGATTCACTACGAATCTTATACAGAATCCATCTATGTTTCAAGTAGATCTTAACCACATGTATCTAAGGCTTGGAAAGTGCATAATTTAAGAGGAATTTTGAGAGGAAGAAACCTGGTTTCGAGCTTCGCGTATGGTGTTCTTCAGGGCTCAATTCTCTTCCAAAAGATGCAGAATCTTCCACTGAATGATGATGAAGATTTCTTGATGTTCAATTTCTTCTGAAACCTCCTCAATCTCCAAACTCGAAAATCCAACTTCAAGATTCTTCCACAAACTGCTCTAACTGATTCTCAACTGAAAATGGAACTAGAAGCTTCTAAAAATGATCTAAAATCTATTTATAATCTGCTTTGATCCATTGGGGGCTCATTCATGGCCCAATTTCTCAATTCCAAGTTTCAACTTTTTCTCAAAATTTCACTTATGGCAGCCACGAATTTGCCTTGTTCTTGCTCTCAATCCACTTCAGATCACTTGCTTGAGAGTTGTGGAGTGTAATTGAATGAGTTCCCTCCTTTGATTTCAACCAAAGATGGATGTTTGAAGTGTTACTTCATCATGAAGCAATCCACCAAAATGCCATGAAATGAGTATCAAATCAAAAATGTAATAATGCAAAAGTGTTTAGAATATCATTTCCAATCAAAATGAGTACTAATTTGGCTTGAAAACATCCAAATTACAATTGTTTTGATTTTTTCCATTTTAATTCATTAAAATGGCCTTTTTGAGAAATTCCTTCGACCAATGCTTGCTCTAATCCATATCAATGGACTCTTGATACTTGGTTGAACTAAAACATCATTTTGAGCAACTTTCAAGTTGAACAAAACTCCATTTGAGGCTTGCAAGATAGTGAAATGGACCCATAATTCAAAATGACCTGTAATGTCCAAATACCCAAAATGCCATTGACTTGTCAAAGCCATAACTTGAGTTCTATAAATCCAATCATGGACTTCTAGTACTCTCTAGAAAGCTAAGAGAATAAGGAACAATATTCGTGTTGACCAAAAGTTCATAGGAATTATACTTCTAGGGTAAAAGTGTCATGCAAGTTGGGTAACTTTCAAGCTCCAAATTCACATGCCTCAGATGACTTGTAACTTGTCTGGCTCATAACTTGAGTTCTATAAATCCTATCAAGGACTTATAGTACTCAAATTAAAGCTAAGATCATGCCCTACAACAATCATGTTGGGGTCAAGATGAGATGAAAATCATATCTTGAGTTAAGTGGTCTTGAAGTCAGGGGTCAAGCTAGGGGATTTTACACAGTCAAGCCTTAGAAACCCTAGCCTAAAACTTCTCAAACTCTTCAATCATTAGGAGTTAACATTGGAGTTATCCTTAGAACATCTCAAGGTATCAATCCATGATCACATGACTCTACGATTAGGTCTCAACCTTCCTCAAATCATCAGTTGACTTAGGGTCACCCAGATGAACCCTAGCTGCACCAATCATAGACGAGGCTTCTTAATCTTGCACAAGGACTTGTCTAAGCTTAAAAATGAACTTCAACACTTCTCATGAGCTCTCTCAAGACCTCAAGTCCAACTCTATGGCTTCAAAATCATCTGATGATCTCCCTACAACTCTCAAGTCAGGAGACATACACTCTTGGTTTCAACCATTCTTTTTGAGGATCTTAGACTTCTCTGGTGAGGATATCAATCCTTGAACACTTGGATAAGACTATTAGCTAGCTTCATAGCCTTGTGTAGCCCTTGATTGGTAGCCATACCTCTTGATCTCCTGCACACATGTCAATGAAATGCAAATGATAATGCTAATGTGAATGAAATGAAACATAAGCTAGGTATAGAAAGGTTGGGCAAATTTTGGGGTGCAACAACTGCCCTTATTCAAATGGCTTAGACCTGACTGGGTGAGAAGCGAACGGCTCTCGAACAATCAAGGTAAAAGACGGTTGAATACCAACAAACCCGAAAATTTGCCAACTGCACAAGTACACGGTACTCTGATGGGGACAAATCTTCGGAAACTGAAACAATAGTTGCACGACAACTAGCTGGAGAATACTAATCTGAATCTCCGTCAGGATGATTCTCTGATTTATCTGATATCATTGCGTCCTCAAATCATCAAGAGATCACCGGTTACACGGTAGCTGGTGAAGGATTAATCTCAAATCTCTGTCAGGATGATCATCTATGTCCTCAAATCATCAAAGGATCACCGGTTACACGGTAACTGGCGATCTGCCAACCGCACAGGTAAACGATACTCTGATTGGTAGGAACATCTTCAAAACTGAGCATGACAGTTGCACGACAACTCTGCTGGGGAATTGGTCACACGGTAACCGTAAATTTACCAACCGCACAAGTAAACGATACTCCAGTGGGTAGGAAAATCTTTGAAGTCTGAGATGGAAGTTGCACGATGACTGGCCCAACTCTCCGTCAGGATGATCATCAGATTTCACTGCAGCTTCTTCCTCAAGTCATCAAGGGCTCACTGATTACACGGTAACTGGTGATGCATAGCTGATATTGCCGTCAAGAGTTCTGCGGCACAGCAGCAGAAGAACTCCTCTGGACTCATCAGATCATTAGGAACTTTCAACAATCTCTATAATTATATCTTCGGGCATTCAAAGAAATTCTCGGGCGTCAGCCGGACTTCGTCAGTAAGTCGGAAATAGAATCCTTAGTCAATCATCAACCATATGGGATATCTAAACTTCTGCCATCAGGCACTCCTCGTTATCTAGGAGGACTGCTTCGACATCGCAGTTGGACTTCATCAGTAAGTCAGGAGGGGTTTGGCACTACTGTCGGACTTTAATCATCAAGTCTTCAAGGAAGTTTCAACTTCTCTGTTCAAAACCTGCTGGGGATGACACATCTCCGCTGGGGATTCTGGAGAACTATCAAATAATTCTGCTCTGGGGATTTTGGAATCATCCTGGATGAATAAACTTTGCTGAGGAATTCAAGAATCATCTTGAAAAAACAACTCCGCCGGGGTCTCTAAGAATCATCTTGAGTAAACAACTCTGGCTACTTCACTGGGGATTTTAAGAATCATCTTAAGCAAACAACTTTACTGAGGAGCACCTGCAAAACAAGAACGGTAACGACCTAGCTCATGTTTCATATGCATATGTTTGACAATGGCGTACTGCTCCACACGGTGGACATGCTACGCTTTTTAGGGTAAGTGTTATGCAATCATGCAAAAATGCTACGACCCCATCAGCAAAATAAATGCTGAAGGGAGATTCCTCCTATCAAGGAGAAAGAACCACTTTGGTGGGGAGGAGGAATCATCCTGCTACGGAGAAGAAATCACATCAATCTCAATTGGACTAAACCTGGGGAAACAAACTCCAGGCGACTGCTGCAGGGGAATAAAGTTTACGAGAACCTGTACTTGCCCCACTAGGCATACGAACCATAGACTGCTGAGGAAAACATTGTCAATCGCAGAAATAAACTGCACGAACTTCATAGATAGAATCTTCATGGAGAAAAGGGCTCCGATGGGGAAATACAGCATCATCTATTCAACACTCTACTGGGGAGAACCAATCATGGCTTGAACGGCTTCCAAGGACTCGGCTCTCTTGGGGAACTGCGAACTCGGCTGAGGATAGGCAACCAGACGCTGGAATCACTCCTACCTGCCAAGGAGAATACCAATCTGTGGGGAATTTCGATTCCTGGAGACTTCAGTCTGGATTATCGGAAGTAGAACACTTACGAATAGTCTTCTACGAGACAACTGCATATTGACCCAGTGCTGGGAATGAGTATACACTTCAGCGCATGACTCAGCTGGGGAAATGATGATCCTTCCTCAGGATACATCTGGTTGGGGAGAATCTATCTCTGCTCGGGGAGACAGATCAATGCTCGCGGTCCCATGTTCAGACTCCGTGGGGAGACGCTGCTGAACTCGCTGGGGAAGAAGGAATCCTCCTGCCTGGAAAACATCTGGCGTACTGCCTGGAATATGTCGTACCTGCAACAACACAAACAAACAGACAAGATACCCTTCTCAAAGGGACCTATCAAGGTTATCATCCTGTGACAATGTTCAGGTAATTCAATGTTTCAACAATTATCGGCCTAGGCCAACAAGTTTATGTATGCGCATTTTATCAAAAACATCGGGCGTTCTTTTGCGTAAACAAAACAGATAAAGGCTAAACAAACAAACAAAATTGCTGAATAGTATACATTTTATTGATAACGAGCCCTGAATGGGCAAAATGTTTTACAACAGATGCAAGCCCCTAAAATGAGGTAGTTGCGCAAGCATAATAACATAAATATACATCAGTATATACACAAATGTTGGCAATATGGCGTAGACGAACACCATGAGTTGATCCCTCTATGACCCACTCGACTTCGATACTTCTCTGACGCTTCAGCTTCAGAAGAGATTAATTCAGATAAACGGCCCTCAGGTCTTCCCAAACCACTAAACAATGAAAGTCCACACACGGAACGCATCCATTTTCTTTTCAAATCCCTAACTTTTGCCTGAACCGCCCTTTCGGGTTTTCGATTCACCGGGATACCCTTTTTTGCCAAAGCCGCCTTTCCAGGTTTTCGACTTTGCGGGTGTACATTTTTCATTTATATCCCTAATTTTTTCCCGAACCTTTTTTCCTTTTTCATGGTTCGCCGGGATGCCCCATTTTTGCCTGGATATTCTTTTTCTTTCTAGCGGGTCATTTTTTTAAGCAAAGTATTTTTTAACTGCGTCCGCGTTCACAGGGGATGCAAAATCTTCGCCATCCATCGTGGATAACAACAAGGCTCCTCCCGAGAAGACATTGTTGACGACGTAAGGACCTTCGTAATTGGGAGTCCACTTACCCCTGTGATCGGAGTGTGGCGGAAGAATCTTCTTCAGGACGAGATCACCCGTCTAAAAGCTTCTAGGACGCACCTTCTTATCGTAAGCTTTCTTCATTCGGCTCTGGTACAGACGACCATATGCAATCGATGCTAATCTCTTCTCATTCATCAGTCTGAGTTGGTTCAGTCGGTTCTTAATCCATTCTACCTCATCGAGTTTCACGTCAACCAAAACTCGCAAAGAAGGAATCTCAACTTCTAACGGTAGGACAACCTCCATACCGTACACTAGTGAGAAAGGAGTTTCCCCGGTTGATGTGCATACCGTCGTACGATAACCGTGCAATGCAAATGGCAACATATCATGCCAATCTTTGTAGGTCACAACCATCTTTTGTACTATCTTTTTAATGTTTTTATTGGCCGCTTCAACCGCGCCATTCATCTTCGGCCGGTAAGGTGATGAGTTGTGATGTTTAATCTTGAAGCTCTGGCATAACTCCTTCATCATCTTGTTATTCAGATTCGAACCATTATCAGTAATGATCCGCTCGGGAATTCCGTATCGACAGATGATGTCCTTCTTTATGAATCTAACCACCACTTGCTTGGTCACGTTAGCATACGAGGCTGCCTCCACCCACTTGGTGAAGTAGTCGATGGCTACCAAAATGAAGCAATGACCGTTAGATGCAATGGGCTCGATCTTGCCTATCATGTCGATGCCCCACATGGAGAACGACCACGGGGATGACATGACATTCAACGGGCACGGCGGCACATGAATTTTATCAGCATAAATCTGGCATTTATGACATTTCTTCATGAATTTGAAGCAATCCGACTCCAGCGTCAGCCAGTAATATCCTGCTCGTAGGATCTTTCTCGTCATGGCATGTCCGCCGGCGTGCGTACCAAATGTGCCTTCATGGACTTCCTCCATGAGCAAACTCGCTTTTTTCTCATCTACACATCTGAGTAGCACGAGATCGTGATTTCTCTTATACAGAACTCCATCAGGATTGAGATAGAAATTTCCAGACACCCTCCTCAGAGTCTTCTTATCCTGGGTTGACGCTCCCGCAGGATACTCCTTATTCATAAGGAAAGTCTGGATATCGTGGAACCAGGGCTTGCCATCGGAGGCTTCCTCAATTGCAAAGACGAATGCAGGTCTATCAAGACGAGAAATGACAATTCTTGGGGCTTCATTCCAAAAATTGACTTTGTACATCGAAGCCAACGTGGCTAAGGCATCAGCCATCTGATTTTCAGCTCTGGGCACACGATGGAGTTCCACTCGATCAAAGAACGGAAGTAGCCTTCTGGCATAATTCATGTACGGGACCAAATTTGACTGACGAGTCTCCCACTCCCCTTTTATCTGGTTGACAATAAGTGTCGAGTCACCGTATACATCCAGGTTTTTGATTCTCAAATCAATAGCTTCTTCTAAACCCATGATGCATGCCTCGTACTCTGCTTCATTATTGGTGACCGGAAATGTCAATCTGGCAGTGAACGGGATGTGGGATCCCTGGGGAGTCGTGATGATGGCCCCAATACCACTTTCGTACGAATTAACCGCCCCGTTAAATATCAATTTCCACTGGGATTTCCTATCTGGCCCCTCGTCGGGCAACGGTTCATCACAATCTTTTACTTTGAGAAACATGATATCCTCATCAGGGAATTCAAATTTCATCGGCTGATAATCTTCGATAGGTTGTTCGGCAAGGTATTCAGACAATACACTTCCCTTGATGGCCTTATGGGAAACATATTGAATGTCATACTCCGTTAACACCATTTGCCATATGGCAATCCTGCCCGAAAGGGCTTGCTTCTCGAAGACATACTTGATCGGATCCATCTTCGAAATTAGCATGGTTATGTGGTTGAGCTATACTGTCGTAAACGTTGGCAGCCCACGCGAGTGTGCAACATGTTTTTTCTAGCATTGAGTAGCGGGATTCACAATCTGTGAACTTTTTACTCAAGTAATAAATGGCATGCTCCTTTCTGCCAGTCTCGTCGTGCTGACCGAGAATGCAACCCATGCTACTCTCAAGGAT
This sequence comes from Lathyrus sativus, assembly GCA_963859935.3. Lineage (NCBI taxonomy): Eukaryota > Viridiplantae > Streptophyta > Magnoliopsida > Fabales > Fabaceae > Lathyrus > Lathyrus sativus. Next base: position 465,757,476 of record OZ012740.1, read on the forward strand.
TGTCAAGTACATGATTAAGGGTCTTCCGGCCACTGGGGGTATCAAGATTGGAGGTTCCTGCAGATATTGTTTTATCTTATCAAATGCCTTCTGGCAATCCTCATTCCAGATAATTGCCTGATCTTTCTTTAGTAGTTTGAACATCGGTTCACACGTGGCCGTGAACTGAGATATAAAACTTGCAATGTAGTTTATTCTGCCCAGGAAACCACGAACTTCTTTTTCAGTTTTTGGCGCTGGCATATCTTGTATCGCTTTTATCTTTGCAGGATCAACCTCAATGCCTTTTTCACTCACAATAAACCCCAGTAGTTTTCCAGACCGTACTCTGAAAGTACACTTATTAGGATTCAGCCTCAACCTGAACTTCCTAAGCCTCTCAAAAAGCTTCAGCAAATTGACCAGATGGCCCTCCTCTGTTTGGGACTTCGCAATCATGTCATCAACATAGACTTCAATCTCATGGTGAATCATGTCATGAAACAAAGTAACCATTGCTCGTTGGTAAGTAACCCCTGCGTTCTTCAGACCAAAAGGCATTACCTTGTAGAAAAACGTTCCCCAAGGTGTAATAAACGTGGTTTTCTCCATGTCCTCCGGCGCCATCTTGATTTGGTTATAGCCGGAGAAGCCATCCATGAACGAAAACACGGAAAATTGAGTTGTATTGTCGACCAACACATCAATATGAGGGAGCAGGAAATTATCTTTAGGGCTCGCCCTATTCAGATCCCGATAATCGACGCACATTTGTACCTTACCGTCCTTCTTCGGTACAGGTACTATGTTGGCAACCCACGGAGGGTAAGTAGTGACCGCTAGAAAGCCAGCATCCAGCTGCTTCTGCACTTCTTCTTTGATCTTAACGACCATATATGGTCGTGTCCTTCTAAGCTTCTGCTTAACGGGAGGACAATCTTCTCGCAGTGGTAGGTGATGGACCACTATGTCAGTATCGAGTCCGGGCATATCTTCATACAACCAAGTAAAGATGTCACTATACTCTCGAAGCATCTCGACCAATCTCTGCTTGACATCGCTCTGTAATGCAGCCCCTATCTTGACATTCCTGACAAGTTCCTCAGAACCCAGATTCACAATCTCGATCTCTTCCTTGTAAGGCAGAATGACTTTCTCTTCTTGTTTCAGCAAACGGGCCAACTCTTCGGGAAGGTCTTCGTCTTCATCAATCTCTTCTTCAGCTTGATATATCGGCCAATCGAAGTCGAAGTGAGTCGTAGAAGGTTCATAGTCGATGTCATCTGCGATGTGAATCCTGCAATAACAAGGGTTAAGCTTAAAACAAGGATATGCAGGTTAGCACAAACCATATTGCCATTTTATTGCTTTTCAAAACAAAAGATAAAACAGGAATAACAGAGATCATGAAATTTGAATGCACAGAAAAACGCCCTTTGATTTATTGATAAATTGTATGTACATAACCAAACAAGGCCCTGACAATAAAACCACTACGCCTCAGGTAGGACATAAGGTCGTACAATAATTGGAGAAAGTAAATCATTACTCTTTGCCATTCACTTGGATGATGTCCTGGACGGACCAGTTGTTGAGGCTCTGGCCTGGTTTGCTCGGCTGAATCCAGGAGTCCAGGTCACAATCACTATCTTTGCTGTCTTCAGACACTGTGTTGACATTCTCGAATATCACCCCACCTCTTGTGAACTGGATTGGCCCTTTGACGCACGGCGCACTGCAAGAGGAGGAAGCATCAGCAGAAGGAGAATACCCTAACCCAAAATTATCCTGCTTGTTAGGGATTTCCAGAACTTGCCCCCAGCCTGGGGCGGAGCCAGCTTGAACAACAGCTCGAGCTTCCTTGAACGAAGAGAGAGTCATCTCCGGTTTCTCAATCATCACTGGAGTCACATCTTTGACCTTAACAGCTTCGAATTCCTGACACAAAGTTTCGTGGATCTCTCCATCCGCCTCAGCATATTTGAAAGACGACAAATGGCTCACCATTATGTCTTCTTCGCCACAGACAGTTACAATGCTGCCCCCCACAGCATACTTCAGCTTCTAGTGCAATGTGGAGGTCACTGCGCCAGCAGAATGGATCCATGGCCGGCCCAACAGGCAGCTATAGGCTGGCATGATATCCATGATGTAGAAGACTGCGTCGAAAGTTTCTGGCCCAACTTGGATGGGTAGAGTTACTTCTCCAAAGACATGACGCTTAGTTTCGTCGAAAGCTTTTACAACCAGGTCACTGGGTGTACAAATTAGTCCTCTCGTATCCAGCTTCATCAGAGCTTTCTTCGGGAGAACATTGAGCGATGATCCGGTGTCCACCAACACATGGGACATAACTGTTCCCCTACACTCTATCGAGATATGCAGGGCGCTATTGTGGTTTCTTCCCTTCGGCGTCAGCTCTAGGTCAGTAAACCCTAACCCGTTCTCAGCATTTACATGAGCCACTACTCCCTCCAGCTGGTTGACCGAGATCTCCTGTGGTACATACGCAGCATTCAGAACCTTCAGCAGCGCGTTGCGATGTGCCTTAGAACACAACAACAAATTCAGAATAGAGATTTTTGACGGTGTTTGATGAAGATGATCAATGATCTTATAATCACTTTTCTTGATCAATCTCATGAATTCCTCAACGTCCTTTACAAGTAGGTCTTTCTCTACCCCACAAGGGGTTTCCTCAACGACCTTATTCTTTCCTTTATCAGCGTTGTCAGTTTTGTCAGCCACAACCTCAGGTGGAGCGAACACTCTTTCGCTACAGGTTATTCCTCCAATTCCCACTAGGTTGTCCACAGACTGCCCAGATGGCTCCAACTCCAATTTCTGTCCATTACAGTAGACGTCTGCCCCATAGTGCCATGGAACAGCGTTAGTACTTTCAAATGGTATCGACCCAGCCTTTGTGATGGTGATCGTAGGTGGCCTGGATGCAGAAATGGTTATTGTCTTACGAGGGATGGTGATGGTGGCAACTTCATCATCCTGCTTCAGCATTACTTCTCTAGACCTGTTCTCAGTCCTTCGACTAAACTGCAAGATTCCTTGGGTCATCAGACTCTGAATCCCCGCCATCAGCTGTTCACAGCTATCTGAATGAATCACACAATCCATACACAACTCTCCACAGCCCAGAAAGATGCCTTTCTTCATCAGCTTGGCTTTAACGAAACCAAGCGGTGTCTTCAGGTCCTTGACATCAGTCAATAAATCCGAGTCCTCTTCTTCAATAATAGCATTCACCCCATCTCCCCCATGGTTCGGCATAGGGTTCTTCGTTACGTTCGGCACATTATCAGAAAAGTTGATGATTTTAGAGTCAACCATATCTTGCACCTTGTGTTTGAATGCCTTATAGTTTTCAACCGAGTGGCCAGGTGCCCCTGAGTGAAAATCACATCTTGCATTCGCATCGTAGCCCTGTGGAGGTATCCCTGTCAAAGGAGCCAAGGTTCTTTTCTGAACTAGTTGTAACTAAAGAAAAGTTTGTAATAGCTGAGCATATGACATAGGCGGTGTCTCGAGTTGACGATTTGCCAGAGGTGTTTTGTTCTGGTACCTCCTGTACCCTTGCTGATTTTGCTGCTGAGGTTGCTGGACAGCATGTATGGTTATGCTAGCAACCTGCTGGCACTGGCCTTTACCTTTCCTCCGAGCGTTAGACACTGCGCTCGTCTCTCCTTCACGCCTCTTGCCACTGTAAGGTTTCTTTCCTCCTCCAACTGAGGATAGATCAACACCCTGAATCTTTCCCAGTTTGATTCCATTTTCAACATGCTCTCCAGTGATGATGAGATCGAAGAAACTTCCTGACATACCACCGACCAGTTTCTCATAATAAACCCCTGGAAGAGTAGCTACAAACATCTCAACAAGCTCTCGTTCAACCATCGGCGGCTGAACTCTCGCTGCCAGTTCATGCCACCTCTGGGCGTATTCTTTAAATCCCTCGTTGTTCTTCGGAGACAAGTTCTGCAGTTGAACCCGGTTAGGAGCCAAGTCACTGTTATACTGATAATGGCGTACAAAGGCTTCAGCAAGTTCTTTCCATGTACGTACACTGGTGGGTTCCAAACCCATATACCATTCCAAGGATGGGCCGGACAGGCTGTCCTGGAAGAAGTGCATCAGCAACTTCTCATCTTCAGAGTGAGCAGACATCTTTCAGTAGTATGACCTCAGATGGACACGAGGGCAAGTGGTGCCCTTGTACTTCTCAAAGTCGGGTACCTTAAACTTGGGAGGCACCTTGAAGTCTAAAATCAATCCCAGTTTGGTCATGTCAACACCTATAGTATTCAAGTTCTCAAAACTCTTCATTTTGTCCTCGAGCGCTTTAAACCTCAGACGGGCTTCAGAATTCAATTCGCCCTCAGCTCTCTTCTGCGAGAACAAGTCCTCTTGGCGATCCTCTAGCTATGGCTGATTGCCATTGCCAGCAGCAAACCCAGCATTATCAATACCATACAGATTACCAGCACCCACATTCCCTGCATTGCCAGTTCCTCCAGTGTTGCCATGGCATATCCTGGCATTGCCATTGGCTACAAAGTTACCGTTACCGATGCCATTCGTATTTCCATTAAGCCCGATGTTAGTGACAACATCACCGTTACCACTTCCATTCCCTCCAGTCACAGGGATGCCACCCTGAGGGGTCGTAACAAGTGGAGGGTTTGGAGTGTTCCCACCATGAAGCACACCATTTCTGTCAACCCTCGAGATCAGAGGTTGAACCAGAGTTCTGAGCTGGTCTTGGCCGTTAGCAACCACTTGTATGAGCTCCATGAAGCGATTCATCCTCTCTCTGAGTTCTTGGATGTCAGTCTGCACTTGTTCCATTGCTCTAGCTTGATTTTCTCTGGTCGAGTATCGGTGGATCGGTCTTCAGTCAATCCTGAAATAACCTGCATACACAAAGGGTTAGAAAAACGGCAAGGTACCTGTCATGCAAATGATTCATGCAAATGCAAACACGTATCCATGTATTAGGAGGAAGTCCCCCTCGATTCTAGCTTCCGAGACAAATAAAGTCTATCGTTCAATCATGTAAAGAAAATCCTCATATATATATCAGAGAAAACCCACGAGAGTGGCGTACAACAGTAATTGAATACAACTGAAGCAACAATCGTGACCCCAACCAACAGGCTTGGTGGTGATCAGCATATCAATGCATAAAATGTACAAAAGAAATACAAAGAAATCAGGTGCGGCTACGGGCACGGAAATCCTCTAGTAACTTCTTCGTAACGGATGATCAGGCTGGGTGAGCAGGCCCTGGATCAGCAAATCCCTCTGCCTGATGGACTCTGAGAGGTTCTCGGCAACGCTCCTGGAAACACCTTCTTCAGAACGGTTCTCCACCCTACTCCTTTTAGCATCAGCTCGGAGTTGACAAACCATCAGGTTTGCCTTGGTCTCAACTAACTTATCTTGGACATCTCGTCGTAGTGAGGCTTCAGCCTCTATCTTCTTGTCTTTGGCATCCAACTGGGCTATCAGCTGCTTCAGTTTTTCTTCCCGCTCCTTGTGGCTAGTCAAAGTGTTGTTCCACAACTTCTCGTACTGGGTCAACTTCCAGTATGCCTTATCCAGCTCCTGCTTCTTGGTGGTCAACACCCCGTGCACTGCCTTCAGGTCTAACCTAAGATGCTCTCTGGAATCAGTTTCTTTGGTCAAATTAGCGCCCAGGTGGTTGATCAACTCTGTTTGCTTCTTGCAGGTGTGTACGGCTTCGTTCTTTTCTCTTCGGAGTTGAGCGATCTCGTTTTCCAGCTCTTCGTTGGCTTTGATTAGCTCTTCATTCTTAGCTTGAAGTTGCTCATACTTCTGGATTTCAATCATGGTAGGCTCTGCAGGGCAGTCCTGCTTGACAGGAGGAAAAGGCATCAACATTTTTTCTGCTCTGCTAAGAATCCAGTCCACATAAGGAGGATAAGCCTGATTATTGCTCTTCCCTAATGAGGTCTTTCCTTTTCGGTGAACGTTGTTCCAGGCATGTTTAAATCTGACCAAATCATCCCATTCTAATGCACCAGTGAGGTATAGAGATTCCTGTACCTCTTCGTCCTTAGGAGGGCCCCTCAAGGCATACCCGACTATCTGATAGCGATAGATGGATTGTAATTAATGCAGCCTTTCCTACCCACCAGAGGGACATTAGGAAAGTTCCCACAGCTGTAAATGATTTCACTCCCCAGGAGATCTCTATCAAACCAATCAATATCTTCGGCAGACAAACTCATCAGTCGCTCAGACCACTCCTTCGTCTCTGCAGTCTTTATAAAAGGGCCATCCTTAGGTAAATGAGTGACAAACCATCTGTGAAACAGTGAAGCACAGCAGAACACACTTTTGCCTCTTCTATTCTCGTTCTTATAGTGCACCGAATGATACACATCTTCGAGCAAGGTAAGGATGGGGTTCCTTGAAACGAAAATACGAAGAGCGTTCACATCCACAAAATTTGGAATATTGGGGAATAACATGATACCATATATGCACAGTGCCAAAATAGCTTTGAATGCCACCCAGCATTCCTTCTTGGCGAAGTGTCGGGCTTTCTCAGCTAAAAAAGGTAATGGGAATCCCCAGGCTCCATTTCTCCTGACTGTCTTTCCTTTCAATTCAGAAACCTCAATATGCAGACCTGTAGCAATACTAGCCAGATCTGGCTCCTGATCAATAGGCCAAAAGGGTACCTGAGCAAGAATGGGCACCTCCAATATGATAGAAAACTCTTCTAGAGTAGGGGCCAGCACATAGCTTGGAAATGTGAAGCAACGCAACGGAGGATCATAAAACTGAAGCAGAGTCTGGAGTCCGTTCAATTCATACACAGATGGCTTGCACACAACACTGAGCAGCTTCTCGTAGGTTCCTCTGAAGTCTTTCATCGCTTCCTTACCAGGCAAAGAAATCAAACCCCTCAGAGTAGTAATGTCCGGAGTAGGGAACTTATAGGCCAAAGTTCTTCTCACATTGGGCTCCATGATGGACAAAGAACGGACAAGATTGCTAGAATCGAGAGAGAACTGCACACTTGCAACACAGATACGGGTTAAATGCCATGCAGTATGAAAATGTAAATGCAAATGCAAAATGCAGCAGGAGATCAAGAGTGTTGTGTAGTGCAGTGTTGTGCTGTGAAGTGGCAGGCCATAATTTTGCTTCAGCAAGAATATACCACAATAAAGGCCTACTGAAACCCACAATACTGATTCACTGTCAAGAAAACCAGGTTGTCTGAAGGTTACGGTTTCCTGCAATAACCCGACCCCGCTCACAGGTATGGACCTAATCACTGACAAGGTACGACATCCTATGCGTTCATCAGCGTCACAGACTTTCAAGAAATGATGATACGATACCCATAAGGTGTGGCATCATCATCTCTTGAAGCGGCCTCACTCAGCTGAATCAAAAATGATCGGTTCCCAGAGTCGACAATCCTTAGATCTAAAATCCTTTCGATGGCCCACTGGGCTGGAAATGGAAATCATCTCAGAGAATCTCGTCTGAGTGCAGATTGTGTGGGAACTAGTGCATGCCTAACATGCAGGTTCACCACTAATCTTCTTCTAAAACTATGTACATACTCAAGCCTGGGTCTGGCTTATCACTCATCAGAGCCCTTCCCCCAACAGCATAGATAATCATATCATACTAAAAATAAAATGCGGGAAGTAAAATGCGATAAATAAACACAACCCAACAGGTAAACACGCAAGCGCTAGGATTGACTCGCACAGGGGCGTTGGGTCCCCAGCAGAGTCGCCAGTTGTCGCTACTGCGAAAATAAGGTGCCGAAAAAACAGAAGAGTCGCCACCTTTCGTTATTTATCCCACAGAAAGGGAAAGGAAACGATCGGAGAAACCTGACGAAAAGGTATAAGACAAGGTCATCGCAACCAAGGTTTGGATTCGGGAGTCGGTTACGCAAGGGAAAGGTATTAGCACCCCTCACGTCCATCGTACTCGATGGGATCCACGCTTGTTGTGTTTATCTGACGGGTTGGTTTATCTATCTACCTATCAAGGATGGTCTGAAAAGAGAAAGGAAAATGACTCGGCCGAACATAGCAGTTCTATGCCTACGTATTCCCGTCTGGAACGAGAAATCAGAGTCAACGTAGTTCGCCTAACTACGGGTTACGGGGGAAGGTTGCTCGCTGAGATATCGCATCTCGTGCCTACGTACTTTCACACAGCGCGAAAGATCAGAGCAAACGTAGTTCGGGCTAACTACGGGTAACCAGGGTGTTCTCGATCACGCAGGGGTGAGAGAAAGGATTGACGATACTAGCGTACGCATTCTAGCAGTTAGGTGTATGCTGCTCGCTCGTCGGAGACTTAGGCGTTACCTGTTTGTGGTAGAACGGACATAGTATGTCGGGGTTCAAAGGTACGGGGACCTACGGGAACTAGAACTACGGTCTGGTCTCAATTGCGCTCGGGCAAGAGAAAGGGAACATCAGTTAGAGAACAAAGAAGTTAGTTATTAGTGTGCTCGCTAGGATATCGCATCCTATGCCTACATATTCTCGTCTGGTACGAGAAATCAGAGCAGCTGTAGTTCAGCCAACTACAGCAAAAGGGGAAAAGGGAAAAAGGGTGCTCGCTAGGATCATCGCAATCCTATGCCTACGTACTCTCGTCTGGTATGAGAGATCAGAGCAGACGTAGTTCGGTGCACTCGGAAAACAAGTCTCGATTGCACAGGCGAAAGAGAAGGGATCTCAATCGCCTGAATGCAAGAAGGGTTTCGATCGCGCGGGGGCGAGAACAAAGAGGAAGCAGGCCTAACACGCCTAAACGGGAAGGAACTCGGGACACACACACAAGGACCTAAGACGTATGAGCGAATACGTCGTATGTCACCCAATGGGTGCCACACTAAACACTCTAGACGATTGAGAGGAAGCCCGCTCAATTATCATTTCCCAAGTAGCTTAAGGCTCGTAACACGCTTATACTAACTTGCCTTTATTACGTTTTTTACTGTTGTTTTGGAGATGAGAAGAGAACGAACTCTACATGGGAGATTATCAAGATCCTAATGTTGTCATGCCATGGATTCATCCTATGGTTGAGGTTTGAAACAGGGAACTCCTAGAAGTTATCATGCATAGGTTTCAACCTAAAGTTCTAATCATCACTTCCTTATCAAAGGAAGTGAGATTCCTAGGGGATCATGTCAATGGAATACGGAAACAGATAAAGCATCAGCTTAAACAGATAAACAGTAAATAGTAAAGATGCACATGCAATGCAGCAATACAAGCAGAGGGAGACTCACTCAACCTCTTAGCAATCAAGCAAAGAAAAAACAGTCAAAATAGACAAGCAGAGGGAGCTCACTCAACCTCTATTATGCAAATACGTCAATTAGAAAAAGAAAAACAACATACAAGCAAGGGGAGGATCACCTCAACCCTTAAGGCAAACAAGCAGAGGGAGACTCACTCAACCTCTTAATGCAATCATGCACATATGCTTAAACTATCCTAAACATGAACTAGCCTAATGCAACACACCACTCAATCATGAATGAGGAGAAGGACTTATGGCAAATAAGGAAATCATTCCACAAGTAGTCATACAAGGCTTCTATCCTAAGGAAAGAAATTGGGTGTTGGGAGGCAAGGGTAAGGTCCACAGGAACTTATCCCAGGCACTCAACCAACTAAAAGAGATTTGGGGGAATCATAAAGGTCTGGCTCCTTCAAGAGATGTGCAACATTCCCCCCACAGGAGGGACTATGCTACCCCAAGAAGGTTCCTAAAAAGAATTGAATGAGAGAATATTAGGAGAATGGAGATGAGAAGCAAGGTAAGTTCCACAGGAACTTACCACAGACACTCAACCAACTCCACTTCCTTAGAGAGAGCTTTCATAGACTCAACCCCTTTATGATAATGCAATGTATTCCTCCACAGGAGGAAACATGCTCACAAGGAGGATTCCAATCAAGCAAGGAAAATTGAAAGGGAAACTACCCCTATAGGAAAAATCATCCACCTACTGGAACTTCTAAAGAACCTCACTGACTTCCTTCTAAGGATCACCTATACTAAGGGTTCAAGGGCTCTAAAGAGGCATCTATCTAGTTACCAATCTATCAAGAAAGGAAATGGGACCTAGAATCATCTAATGGTCATTTACAAGACTAATCCATACACTTAACCTAGTTAGGGTCACCTAAACTAAGGCCGATTTGTAAAATGGGGAACTAATAGAAAATCATTCCTAAAAATTCCAAGTAAAATACTATACTATCCTACATGTATCAACATGCTATGGTAGAAAAATCAAGGGCAAAGCCTATTTCTAAAGGTCTTAAACAATTCCTACATCTCAAGGGTACACTAAAGGGATCCACCAATGAATACTCCTAAACAACTATCTCAAAATCCTATTTAGAATCATCTAAAAATCTCAACAAAAATCACATAACATCATCAACATGTCTATCACCAGCACACAAAATTTCAATATCAAACTAAAAAGCATGAATGAGAAATAAAATCACAAAGCTCAGCACACAATTTTTCAACTATTAAAAACATACTAAAATAGAAAATATGCTATTAATTGAAAATGCATGAAAATAGAAATTAAAAAATGTGAGAAAATTCTAAACACATCAAAGTATTCACATGATTTATTTCACGAATTATTAACAAACATTTCTATTTTTACATGAATTAAAACTAACAAGTATTAAATAAAACAAAATGCTAAAAGAAATTAAAATGGAACAGGAGGGAGGTGCATCTAGCAACTATCCTATGCGTTATCTACACTGGGCCTTGCGCTAGGGGGTGCGAACAGTGCTTCATACTAAGCCCAACTGAGTTATTAAACTCAGCTTATTAATTAATTAATGAACTTGGCCAGGGGGTAACTAGTAACGTTTTCACGTGTTATAGCAATTGGGCTTCGCATTGGTGGGGTGTGGATAGCGTGCATTTGAGCCCAGAGTTTCATTTTAATGAAACTCTGTGTTTCACTTAACATTGGAATGGCTGAGGAAAGGCTGCACGTGAAATGAAATATTGGCCACATGATGAGCTTACAAATTCAACAATCTCGCGCAATCGGATGGTTCGGAATACACCTGGCAATTTGAACACAAAATGGAGGGGATTTGCTCGCGGTGGTTGCAGGGGCAGCCGGAGAAGATCCGGTCATCTTCTCCGGCGAGAATGAACAGTGACCACAAGCTCAATCTCAATGAAACTTCAATTTCTTTATATCATTTTGCTCGTCTCACTTCCTAGAGCACTAATCTATGATTTGTTTTCAATTTTATCCATTAACAAGAGAGATATCTAAACTACAACTTGGAATGCCATGGTAAAAATCGCCACGATTCACTACGAATCTTATACAGAATCCATCTATGTTTCAAGTAGATCTTAACCACGTGTATCTAAGGCTTGGAAAGTGCATAATTTAAGAGGAATTTTGAGAGGAAGAAACCTGGTTTGGAGCTTCGCGTATGGTGTTCTTCAGGGCTCAGTTCTCTTCCAAAAGATGCAGAATCTTCCACTGAATGATGATGAAGAGTTCTTGATGTTCAATTTCTTCTGAAACCTCCTCAATCTCCAAACTCGAAAATCCAACTTCAAGCTTCTTCCACAAACTGCTCTAACTGATTCTCAACTGAAAATGGCACTAGAAGCTTCTGAAAATGATCCAAAATCTATTTATAATTTGTTTTGATCCATTGGGGGCCCATTCATGGCCCAATTTCTCAATTCCAAGTTTCAACTTTTTCTCAAAATTTCACTTATGGCAGCCACAAATTTGCCTTGTTCTTGCTCTCAATCCACTTCAGATCACTTGCTTGAGAGTTGTGGAGTGTAATTGAATGAGTTCCCTCCTTTGATTTCAACCAAAGATGGATGTTTGAAGTGTTACTTCATCATGAAGCAATCCACCAAAATGCCATGAAATTAGTATCAAATCAAAAATTTAATAATGCAAAAGTGTTTAGAATATCATTTCCAATCAAAATGAGTACCAATTTGGCTTGAAAACATCCAAATTACAATTGTTTTGAATTTTTCCATTTTAATTCATTAAAATGGCCTTTTTGAGAAATTCCTTCAACCAATGCTTGCTCTAATCCATATCAATGGACTCTTGATACTTGGTTGAACTAAAAATATCATTTTGAGCAACTTTCAAGTTGAATAAAACTCCATTTGAGGCTTGCAAGATAGTGAAATGGACCCATAATTCAAAATGACCTGTAATGTCCAAATACCCAAAATGCCCTTGACTTGTCAAAGCCATAACTTGAGTTCTATAAATCCAATCGTGGACTTATAGTAATCTCTAGAAATCTAAGAGGATAAGGAACAACATTCCTGTTGACCAAAAGTTCATAGGAATCATCCTTCTAGGGAAAAAGTGTCATGGAAGTTGGGTAACTTTCAAGCTCCAAATTCACATGTCTCAGATGACTTGTAACTTGTCTGGCTCATAACTTGAGTTATATAAATCCTATCAAGGACTTCTAGTACTAAACTTAAAGCTAAGATCATGCCCTACAACAATCATGTTGGGGTCAAGATGAGATGAAAATCATATCTTGAGTTAAGTGGTCTTGAAGTCATGGGTCAAGCTAGGGGATTTTACACTGTCAAGGCTTAGAAACCCTAGCCTAAAACTTCTCAAACTCTTCAATCATGAGGATTTAACATTGGAATCATCCTTAGAACACCTCAAGGTATCAATCCATGATCACATGGCTCTTGGATTAGGTCTCAACCTTCCTCAAATCATCAGTTGACTTAGGGTAACCCAGATGAACCCTAGTTGCACCAATCATGGTTGAGGCTTCTTAATCTTGCACAAGGACTTGTCTAAGCTTCAAAATGAACTTCAACACTTATCATGAGCTCTCTAAAGACCTCAATTCCAACTCTATGGCTTCAGAATCATCTGATGATCTCCCTACAACTCTCAAGTCAGGAGACATACACTCTTGGTTTCAACCATTCTTTCTGAGGATCTTAGACTTCTCTGGTGAGGATATCAATCCTTGAACACTTGGATAAGCCTCTTAGCTAGCTTCATAGCCTTGTGTAGCCCTTGATTGGTAGTCATACCTCTTGATCTCCTGCACACATGTCAATGAAATGCAAATGATAATGCTAATGTGAATGAAATGAAACATAAGCTAGGTATAGAAAGGTTGAGCAAATTTTGGGGTGCAACAATATGCTTATATTCTAGTTGTATCATATGCTACTTATGTATGATATAATACTTTTTATAGTGAGTCTTGCGTTAGTTTAGGTATGTCAAAACTATTCCAAGACATTCCTTTGTCTTTGCTAGGCCTATTATAACTTGAGATCAGGTTGGTCAAAGGCATGTTGAGTACTTGAGCCATGTATTGCTTATAGAGGACAAATGACACCGTATATTAACAAAAATATGTATTTTTCTATAAAACATAATCTTAGGTTCTATAATCTGAATTCATGTTAAGGATGTGTTTTACACATATCAGTTCCTATAATACGAAGGCGTGTTGAGGGGTATTTTACATGTTTTTTATTCTATAATCTGAAACGCGTGTATTTGATAAGTACGAAAAATATGTTAGATATGTATGAACTTGTTAACTTATTTTACAAGTAATCAATGAAAAGAACACTGATTAATCAATGGAAAGTGATAAAAACGCCTATTTGGACATTTTAACTACATATTGACTAAAAATAGGTAAAAAGGACTAAGAAATCACCAAAGAAACACAAAGACCATGCAAAAACACTTTTCCAACAAGCAAGGCTCGCTAAGCCAAGAACATAGGTTCACTTAGCGAGCAAAGGTGACAAAAGAAGACTTCATAGCCAAGTAACTTCAAGGTTAAGAAAAAAACCTCTCTAAGCCAAGAACACATGCATGCTTATCAAGAAAAGGAGGTTCATGACTTCATGTCTTAGTTACTTCAAGGTGAAGGATGGTTTTGTGCGTTAAGCGAGCATGGCCGACACGCTTAGAAGGTTAAGGAGGCAGAGCAAGTTACATGTGAGCTGACATTGCATAAAAAGGAATAAAGTAGGTGTACTAAACGAGCCTGAATGGTGTGCTAAGTGAGCCTACAATTTCAAACCCTATAAATAAGAGTGTGATTCAGTGTAAATGAAATATATTGGTTGATTTATGTTAATTCTTAGAGAAAGTAGGTTTTCACCACAAGTCATAACAAGAGACAATAAGAGAGAAAGATTGAGGGTGGAAGCTACTCGAGGGCATGATTGTAAAGCTATGATGGGTAAGTGTGGCTTATTTTCTATTTTTTAAGGATTATATGTAGTTGTTCTAGTAGTCATATTTGAATTTCGACCATTGTGTTCTATTTAATTCTTCTTAAGTTTTAATATGGATGAGTTTTTTTATTCTTAATGCTTATTTTGGATTAGTTACATAAAACATATTTTATGGTATGACTTGATATTTGAAAGGCACTGGTCATTACTAGATCCAAGTCTTTTATATAGAGAATATGCTAAAGTTTAGACCTAGATTTAAGTTCGTTATCCATTTTAACTATTGAAACTTAATGATGGTGTATTGGTTAATTGGCTGAGAGATCGTCTATTAGGTAATACAATTTATCTCAGGTCATTGAATCATACATGAGTTGTGATGAGTGATTCATGAGGTAATGTTAATAACTTATTAGATTTTCATATTACCGGTCAAGTATGATACATGGAAATAGATCAATGAAATCTAACCCCATCAACTTTTCTTGCTATTAACACTGCAAGTTCCATTTAACTTTATATTATTTTACATTTCGGTATTCACAAGCACTCAACCATATAATATACCATTATTAGAGTAATAGAAACTACGAAAAGGTCTTTAAAATACAATCAATCCTAGTGGAGATGATAAAACTATGCTTAGTTTTGTTCTTCCGCAAACTGACGTCGTTGTCAGGGACTGGCGTACGTATTTGAAGGCATTGCAATAGTTTTTATCTTTTTAAGTACTATGTTTATATTTGTAAATATTTGTGTATATTTTTTTTATAATTACTAACCTAATAATTGTGTTAGATAATTATGTTATTACTTATTTATGCAATGTAAGGTTCCTGCAAAACAACTTATGTTTGATCCATAAATTGAACAAACTGCATTCGGAAACAATATTAAAACATAAATAAAAAGATACAACCTAAGAAACAAGATCTAGAAGAGTTTTCTATTTTAAAGCAAGAAACCATGGTTGACATAGACAACAAAACCAATAACAACAACAACAACAACAACAACAACAATGACGACAACAATAATCAAAACAACAATAATGACAACAATACAAATAATGGAAACAATGTTGGTGGCATACCATGCCACCTGAATTCAAGACATATGGTGCAAAAGTCTAGAACATAAAGGATTCCCATCAAACATAAATGAAAACAAGATTTTTACAAATTCTTTATCCTCGCCATTATGCAGAATTAGACTATGAGAACGCGTATATACACCTCACAAAGTTCTTGAACAAATTCTTTCCTTACAACAAATTCATGGAAGCAAAGACAACCATTGAAGTGTTCTTATAAGGCGTAACTTTGTGAATCGTGGGAGAGATACAGGTCCATCCTAAGGAAATTCCCAAATCATGGTTTTTTCGATCTTACACGGTTTCACATCTTCATAAATGAATTACAACAATAACTAAAGTTGTTGCTAGATTCTACTGCAGGGGGTTCTCTCATGTCAAAGAGTGCACAAGATGTAATTGCATTAATTGAAAGAATGACACTCATTGATCATCACTGACAACATGAAAAAAAACTCTTATCAAAGAAAGAATGGTATCATGGAGTTCAATACCAGTGATTATACTCTTGCATAGAACAAGTGATTGATATAAATAGTGGATGAGCTGACAAAGTAGTTGGTGACCTCCGAATAGAGCCAATTGTGACAACACTACAAATGGATAACAAAACACGAAGGAAGCCAGTTGAAACAATAAAATATGTTCTCATTAAAATTGAAAACTTTCATTCCCTGTAGATTTCATGGTTATAAACGTCAAGGCAAACCTAAAGATACCTCTCATTCTAAGAAGAACATTCATGAAAACCGCAAGAACGTCGGTAGACATTAAACAGGTCAAGTGAAGGTCATAATAAAAGACCATGATGTATGTTTTAAGGTAATTGGTATTACGTAACACTGACAACCATCATGCTACCAACGTTAAACAAGCTCTTGTTGGGAGGCAACCTATTGCAACTGCGAAAAACACCTGCGAAAAAAATAGAAGAGTCACCACCGAACATTTATCCCTATGGAAGGAAAGGAAACGATCAAAGAAAACCTCAAAGAAGGGAGAATACGTGGTCATCGCAACCAAATCCGGGGTTCAAGAGCCGATTACACGATAGGAAGGTATTAGTACACCATCGCGTTCATTGTACTCAACGGGATCCACGCTCGTTGTCTAATCAAAGGGTGTCTTATCTAAAGCTCTACTACTAAACAAAAATGAGAAAGGAAGAAAGAAAAGGAGAAATGGGACTCGATAGGACTTCGTCACCCTAAGCCTACGTATTCACTCATGTAATGGAAAAGTCAGAGTCAACGTAGTTCGGAAAACTACGGGTGAAGAGGGGGAAGGTTGCTCGCCAAGACATCGTCGTCTTGTGCCTATGTATCCTCATCTGGTATGAGAAATCAGAGCATTCGTACTTCGGCTCACCACGGGGTGCTTAGTATTTTTTATGAGCGACGTTAAGTTCCCATTCCAGCAGTTAGGGTCGATGCATGTTTGCGGTAGAACAGAAAAATAACGTACTCTTTCTGAAAATGCTTTGACACACAATCCCAAAAGATGAAAATGATTTGCATTGGTTGTGAGTTTTAACAGAAGTGGATTGAATTTGTTTGGAATATGCATCGCACTAAAGTCTATGACATGGGATCGAATACTTCCCGCTAACGATCCAAGCGTCTCGTGCACAAAGCATCTTAAGATGATGTTAGATATTCATCTGCTCACCTTTTCCCATGTACTTAAGGCTCGCGGCATACGATGCATATTATCTTTATTAAGTGTTTTGATTTTGTTTTAAGAGAGAAGAAGAAAAAGACACACGGAAGGTCTAAGGGGAAACTTGGTCCTAACGTTGTCATGCAAAATGGACCTAAGGTCGGGATGCGGAAGGAAATTCTATCCTAATGTTAGCATGCACAAGTAAACCTATGGTCGAGGTTAAAAGGGACTGTCCTATCGTTATCATGCATAGGTTAACTTCTAATCTCTATCCTACTCCAAGCTTGAAAAAAAATTAAGTTGGACTAGGAGGCTCTAAGGGAGTATGCAAGAATAAACCAAAATGGAGAAAACAAAACAAAAATAGCAGCTACGACAATGCTCCAGCTTCAGAACAGCAATAAAAACTCAGCAAATAAGCACAACAACATTTAACAGCTCATGTTTCAACACATAACAGGTGTAAAAAGTAGCAGGCATAATAGATGCGCAATTAACACCATGTGAAAATCCAGAACAGCAGGTGTAAAAAGCTCGGGAAGCTTACATACATTAACATTGCAACAAAAGCATATGACATGGTGAAGATCAAACGTGAACATGTATTAACATTTAAGTACAAACAAGTTCGGCGCACAACGAATCATTCATCAAGAACATCATGCATATCCAACACCAATCAATCAACAAAACAAACATGCGTTTACGGAACCGGAAACAAACATGAGAAAATGACATACATCCAGCAAGATGAGCATCAATAACCAGCATCAAAGTTGTCCAAACGAATATGCAACATGATCATCATACCAAGAATGTGACACAACAATCAAAAGACATGCATCATTGGAAATTACAAAATGCATGTCGAAGAAACTCAAGCATGTTATCAAGAATGATGGAAACAAGTCAAACACAGTCCACAAATATGCATCATATTAATCCATGAAGTTTAAAAGTGGAAAGGGATCAAAACAAGCTTGAAATGCACAAAAAACACATTTTGCATCAGTGTTAATCGATTAACCATTTTCTAGGCAACAATGGTTAATCGAAACCCCTTTTGAAAATCAAAATAACCTAAAAATAACATTGGTTAATCGATTAACCAGTTTTTCACTGCAACTGGTTAGTCTATTAACAGTGACGCAGAAGCTGAAAAACACCAATTTAAAATTACTTTCAGCAATTACTCACTTATGTATCCATCCACATGCTTAAGCAATCAAATATGCACGAAAATTAAACCAAATCACAATAATCAAACATCAATTGGATCCAACAAACACAAAAATCATTTATCAAAATAAGCAATGGATCAAATATCACCAAAAAGCCAAGAATCTACATTGTAAAATGCAAGATTAAGCAAAATTAGAGCTAGATCTAGAATTTACCATCCTACAAAGCTGAGATTTGCTTTGGTGAATATTGATAAGCTGCAATTAACAGATCCAAGCAAGAAATTTAAGGATCTATGAAGCTCTAGCAAGAAAATTTGAAGATCCAAGCAATAATCCACAAATAAGCAAAAGCTCTTCAAGAAGTGATTCCAACAACTTAATTCAAGATCCAAATGAACTTTCACACCAGAATTGAACCAAGAATGATGATGCAATGAAGGTTTAGCTCAAGAATTCACAAGTTGTAATGAAAAATATGTGAAGCGTTTGGCTATGTGTTGCACCCCAAAATTTGCCCTCACTTTTTAACCCTAACCGGATTTTGCTTCGCGTTCATTTTGCACCACCATTATTGGTTCATAGTTCATAATCATACTTTGCATTGGTCTTCTAAGACATGGGATCAGGAGTTTCTCTGAATCAAACAATCAGGTGTCAGGCTTACATTCTTCAGAGAGTTGTCAGGCATCAAGGGCTTAGGGTTTCACCAATCACGGGGTTCAAGTTCGTTGGCAAGCTTATGTATAACTGGCTCAGGATCAGGATTTGTTTCTCATAGTGGATAGGAGATCAGGTTTATTAGGACGATGGCTTAGTTTCGAGTCAAGCATTGTTGTTCAGTCACGATCAATATCAGAGGAAAGTTTGACCTAGTCATGGTCAAACCATCAAGAAATTTCTTCAGTTGCAAGTTATATGTACCATTCGTTTATTTTCACAGTGGTGTGTACCCAAATTCAAGTTGTCATGTATGGAGGTTATCAGGTTATCAAGTATTGGTTCCTGAAGATTTTGATTCAAAAATCAGAATCATTGTGGTCATAGGTTCAGTTTGTTTCATCTGTGGATTTATTTTCTCGGAGATTTATTCAAACAGATTTAAAGTGATTCAAGATTCTCTTGATCGAAAATTCAGAGGCTGGCTCGTTGAGATAGTTTTTGTTTCTGTTGCAAGTTGTTCAGTGGTTGTGGTGTGCATTTGATCATATATTGTGGAAAGTTCGGGATTGTTGTGATGTGGTTATCTTTTTTTTTAGAACCATTTTCTATCCAAGTTTTAATCCATTTTCATTCTAAACCCATTATCAATTTTATCCATTTTTCCTATCCATTTTCAAATCCAATTCCATGTTACCCATATCTATTATTCAATCCATCTCATTTTTAGTTATACACAAATATCCAAACTAATCCATTTCTAAACCATTTTGACAAAATCCATAGCCATTTTTCAAGTCCATATCCAAGAAAATCCATAGCCATTTTTCAAGTCCATAGCCTTTTTTCAAGTCCATTAAACCAATTTTCATATTCACCCTTTTTTTATATATACCAATATGCATTACTTCTTCAAGTCCAATTCTCATAAAACCATTATTCAACATTCATTTAATTTTTTAATCCATGCCATTACACAAGTGTGGACAAGCCCATTTTCATATTCACATTACAAAAATAATAGGCCCATACACTTTTTGACAACAAGAAAAATTAAGAAAAATAAAGTATCACAGCAATTTTCCAAACTTTTGGTACGCTTCCTCAACCACAATTGCCTCAAGCTTCACTCTCCTCTCCAAGACAACCTGCGTGCCTACTACTACACCAACACACGTTCCGTACAGCGATAACTCACACAATTTGTACAACTGCAACCACTACGAACCCTGCACAACAGAGACATAAGGACAGGTCTGCGATCGACAATAAAAATGCACCGGGAAAAAGCCATGCGAGAACAACACCCACACCAACATAAAAACCAGATATTGAATCAGAAAGGGGGGTAACAATATAAAAATTAAGCCAAAACATTTCTCACGAAGAAAAAAAATCTGGAACCACATTTTCGAAAAACCATTCCCCCTTCACTCCCTTCATCATCCTAACTCTTGAACAATAACCATAAGTATTTTTCAACACCCATTCCGTTTCAAAAAATCGCAAATCTCCCAAACCTAATCGTAACCCGAATCCACACCCTTCACGACCCGAAACCCGTCCTCCATCTCCAACTTCTAAATACAACTCTTCTTCAACCAGAATCTAAAAACGTTCAACCTCTCTTTCTCAATTCAACACCCTTCAACTAACTCGAACCCAAATCAACATCCTTCAAAACCCAAACACGACCAGAATCAGGAGAGAGGAGGGATAGATGAAAAGAGGGTGAAACAGAGAGATGAAGAGAGTGAATCCGAACAAAAAAATTGATTGAAACTTGATTGGAGTTTGAAGCTTGAAACAGATCGAGGGAGAATCAGAGAAAGCTCGAAATTTGTAGAAGGTGATGGGTTCGTAGAGACTTGGAACTTTTGACCGTATTTTGACCTGAAAAAAGGGTACCCTGGTTTTGGAAATGAAAAACATAACATTTTTTTTCTTCTTAATTTGGTGACCGCATGATAACTGACCTGGAGGCCCACCTGATTTTCATTGTCCCCATACCATCGCACAAACTAGACACCCTTTTCTTCTTTTGACCCCAACCGTGTTTTAGGGTGATGGGTCTTCCATGGCCCAAATGATATCTCTCTCCTTTTTTATAATATGAACATCACTATTCTCATGGATCACCCTCAGCCCATATTCATACCCCTTTTGTCCTACTTATTTATTTTAGAAGTTCTTATTTTTCTAACAAGTTTTTTTTAGAATTTTTATTTAATTTTATTTTAAATAAGTTCTTAGAGTATTATTAATTTAGTTAATGATCTTTTTTGTATGTAAAAAAGAAAAAAAAACTTTGTTAAATATTTTATTTTTGGATAATTAATTCATTTCTGGTTTTCTTTTTCATCCAATCCCTATTAGTCTTGGATTTTTTTTAGGTCGATGACGAGACCTCTAAAATCATTATCGGTCAAATTATTATAGATAACGTTTTGTCCGAGACCACCTTCTTTTCTTTTGAATTTCTTCTTCATTTTCGGTTTTATTCAATTTTTTTGGACCGATGAAGTCTCCGATTCGTAAAACGTTAGTTCTCGAGGATGTTAAAACCTTCATTATTTCAAATCTATAAAAAAAAAGACCATTTGGGTCATTTTCTCTACTTTGGGATCGTGAGAGGTTCCCTTCGATTAGTTAACATGAAGTTTGCGATTAAGACGAGGTTCAACCTTATTTTCAAGTCTCACCTCGATTTTATTCTAGTTTTAATGGTCAATGAAGTCTTTGCATTAGTAAACATCGACTTATCGAAGTCGCTAATCTTCATTATTTCAAATATGTAGAAAATGATTATTTGGATCATTTTTCTATACTTTGGGGTCGTGAGAGGTTATCTTCGATTTAATCGACACAAGTTTATGATTAAGACGAGATCCCACTCCTTTTGACCTTTTTCATTTCACCAATTATTAACCTCTAACTTTAATTTCTGTTAATATCTCACTGTTTTATATTCCCGCACATATTTTTCTGTTTATATTTTCTGTTGATATTATCTTGTTTATTACCTTGTGCATATTATCATCATTATTCATATTTCATTCTGTCATACTATATATATTGTCATCTAACCCATTTCATGGTTATTTCATTCAAAATACCAAAAATATGATAAAACTATCGAAACCCTAAAAACCTTAAGTTGGTGGACTGTTGATCATTATCTTAGGTATTGAAGTTTTAGCTCTATACATAAACCCTAGTTTGGACACTTTACGTCCGAACTCTTTTCTGTTTGTTTAGTTTAGGATACCTCGCACACACATGGCTTCCTCTTGGGTTACCTGACAATGAGACCTTTTATTCCGTGCAATCCCGTGTAATTTGCATGTACCTCTCTCCCATTTTTGATGTACATATTTTGTATTTCTTTGATTGCGGCTTATCTTCTAGGAGCACCCCTAGGGACTAGTATAACCGTTTTCAAACTAATTCTCGATTCGTCATCGAGCTATTTTTAAACACCCCTCTGTAAGTCGAGTGCTCGTCCGCATTCACCATCAACCTATTGCACACACTGTTGCACTTCACTGTGAACTCAATATTAGGAGCACCCCCAGGGACTAGTATCGTTTCTCACGCCTTAACCCTTGACTTTTCGTCAAGCCGGTTCCATTTTCAATCAAAACCCTCGACTCGTCGTCAGGGTATTTTTAAACCCACTTCCATTCCACCATGTTTTTGCACGTAAGTACAAGTTAAACCTTTGATCCAACGTCAAGCGAATTTTCTCAACCAACTGTTAAACCAATTCACCACTTTTTATTTTACACTTTTCTCCTAAAATCCGTGGTCTCGTGCCAAGTACATTTTCAAACGCTTTTCCTAATAAACTTGGATGGTTGTGAAGCGGTTAGGCGTATGCCTTCTCCTATCCCGAGTGCTTGACATTACCTTTAGGGTTCACTGTCGTAAAGCACTTATCATTCAAGATCAAAATGTCTTTTAATAAAAGAATTAAGTTCTCTTTGTATTGAACTAAAGAGAGAGGATTGAGTGCAGACTTCTTCCTCTCCGAGTTTTAGGATACTCACTGTAGAGTGTGTGGTATCGATACTCGTCTTTCAATACGAAGACGCAACTGTATTTGCCACACCTTTTCATAATAAATCTTTGAGATAAAGAATTGGATACTACCCGCAAGGGGTTACTATTTGAGGACCTATTTCATCCCTAAAAACAACTTTCACAAATCAAATGTGACATCTTGCCTCGATGGCAAAAATTAATCTTTTCAAAAAGGATATGTTACGTCCGTTCTACCGTAAACAGGTAACGCCTAAGACTCCACAGGCGAGCTGCAACACACCTAACTGCTAGAATGCGTACGATAGCATCATCCACAAAAATATCAGTTAACCGTAGGCCGAACTACAGCTGCTCTGATTCCTCATTCCCTAATGAGGATACGTAGGCACGAGGATTCCTATCCTTGACGAGCACACTAAAAATTAACTTCCCCTTTCTTTTACCCTAGTGCAATCGAGACCAACCTGTTATTCAAACCTTTTCTCTCTCCCCAGTGCGATCGAGACCCTTTCCCGTAGTTGCCTGAACTACGTTTGCTTTGATTTCTCATAACAGATGAGGATATGTAGCCACAAGGCGGCGATGTCTTGGCGAGCAACCTTCCCCCTCATCACCCATAGTTTCCCGAACTACGTTGACTCTGACTTTCTCATACCTGTTGAGAATATGTAGGCATAGGACCGCGGGGTCCTATCGAGTCTCTTCTTCCCTTTATCTCTCCTTTCCCTGTTTCCAACCTTTCTCTTTCCCCTTTGAACACTCTTTAAAACAATACCCTTTAGCAAATATCTTCACACGTAGACAAACAAATGGTTCCCATCGAGTACAATGGATGTGAGGGGTGCTAATACCATCCCTTTGCATAACTGTCTTCCAAACCCTTTATGTTGGTTGTGAGACCATCTTATCCGTTTCTTTCTTAGGGTTTTCTCGATGTTTTCCCTTCCCCTCATGGGATAAATAAAGTTTGATGGCGACTCTTTTGTCTTTTCATTCTCGCCTCTCCGTCGTTGCATTTTTGAGTAGCAACACTATAGAGCTTTTGTGAGGGTTTGGGAATGAGAGAAAAGTTGGGAGAACTAGAATGAGATATGTAGAAAAATCAGAAAATGAGTAAGAGTTATGAGAGGTTTGGAGAAAAATTATTTAAGTATGGTTTAGGTTTGTAATTAAATATGGCTTGGAGTGTGGGTTAGTGTGAGGAATGGAAATTAAAAGTGGAATTAGGAACGGAAGTGTTTGAAATTTGGAGAGAATTTGAATTAATTGGAAAATAAATCAAATTTGAAACCACTTCTAGATCCTTCTATTGGTGTGAAAATTGAAATTGGGATCAAAAGCTACAATGCTGGAAATGAAACAATCTAGGCAAAATTTGCATTGGTTAATCGATTAACACTTTGCTAGGCAAAATGTGTTAATCAATTAACACATGGAATTTTTGAATTTTCTTGGCGCCACAAGGAGGGAAGCCTGGGGAATCGCCCGTTGCCACCTGTTTTGAGCATAGTTTGACCTCTGAAACTTGTTATTTGACATTGCACATGTATAATATCTGAAATAACTTATGAACTATCTCATGTGCTCAAAATGACATGTTAAAAAATATAATTTGGTACCTGATCACTGAGCAAAATAAATGCTGAAGCCTCTGATGCTTGCTGCTTAAAAACGTGCAATAAAAGAAAACTTTAAGCCATAGAAACAACTTGATACCATGTCTCAAGAGTTAATGCCATGATATGCACAACGATGATGTCAAAAATGAACGAAATATAAACCAGTTATAGAGGAAAATTTTAGGGTGTTACAACTACCACTATTCAATCAACTTGGACCTAAAGGGATGATAGCAACGACTTTCAGACATTCAAGGTAAAAGGGGATTGAATACAAAAAGGATCCTGAAATTTTCAATTTATGGAGAGTAACAAAGGTAATGATATAAGATGCCAACCAAAAGTTGGAACGAAGGATACTAACCAAAAGTTAGGATAAACAAAGGAAGAACACCGACCGAAGGCGAAATCACGTCAAAATATACCAACCAAGAGTTGGAATAACAAGATATTAACCAAGAGTGGGGAAACAACCAAAGGATACCAACCAAAAGGTGAGACACAACCAAAAGGATACAAACCAAAAGTTGGGAAACAACCAAAGGATACCAACCAAAAGTTGAGAAACAACCAAAGGATACCAACAAAAAGTTGGGAAATAACCAAAGGATACCAACCAAAAGTTGGGAAATAACCAAAGGGTACCAACTAAAAGTTGGGAAACAACCAAAAGATACCAACCAAAAGTTGGGAAACAACCAAAGGATACCAACCAAAAGTTGGAAAATAACCAAAGGATACCAACCAAAAGTTGGGGAACAACCAAAGGTTACCAGCCAAAAGTTGGAAAACAGCCAAAGGATACCAACCAAAAGTTAGGAAACAACTAGGTACTAACCAAAAGTTAGGATAAAACAGAAGATACCAACCAAAAGTTGGGATTCAACAAAAGATACCAACCAAAAGTTAGGAAAAAACAAAGGATGCCAACTAAAAGTTGGGATACAACAAGGTACTAACCAAAAGTTAGGATAAAACAGAGGATACCAACCAAAAGTTGGGATACAACAAAGGATACCAACAAAAAGTTTGAAAATAACTAGGTACTAACCAAAAGTTAGGATAAAACAGAGGATACCAGCCAAAAGTTGGGATATAACAAAGGATACCAACCAAAAGTTGGTAGATAACAAGGTATACCAACCAAAAGTTGGGATTAAACAGAGGATACCAACTAAAAGTTGGGATACAACAAAGGATACCAACCAAAAGTTAGGATAAAACAGGGGATACCAACCAAAACTTGGGATACAAGAAAGGGTACAAACTAAAAAGTGGGAAACAACTAGGTACTAACCAAAAATTAGGATAAAATAGAGGACACCAACCAAAAGTTGGGATACAAAAAAGGCTATTAACCAAAAGTTGGAATACAACAAGGTATACCAACAAAAATTTGGGATGAAATAGTGGATACCAACCAAAAGTTGGGATAACAATTGAAGATACCAACCAAGAGTTGGGATAACCAAACATCGACCAAATGCGAGTTCAACACGAAGAATACTAACCAAAAGTTAGGATTAAACAAAAGGTACCAACCAAAAGTTGGGATATAACAACAAATATACAGGAAGTAGAATCAGCGGACTTACGACCTGAAGAGGATATGACTCCGTTGGGGGAAGAAGCTAAGTCTAAACAGACGACTCTTCGGGGACACAAGATAATTCCTTGGGAAGGAAAAACACAACCAAGAGTTTCCTGAGGGACAAAGTGACACAATATCTTCTGATGTATGCACTTTCTACTGGGGAAAGGCCTAGCGAGGGGAAATCAACCATGGCTTATACTTCAAATGCATATGTTTGAATATGGTGTAATGCTTCATACGAAATGGAAATGCCACACATTTAGAGGATGCAATGTAAAAATGCTTATGATATGCAAGAGACACTCCAGCAGAACGAGCGCCGAAAAGATCCAACAACAGAACCGCAGGGGAAAGCAAACCGACCTGCCTTCAAAATACAACCTCTGATGGAAAAATTTCAAAGTGAACCTCCATCATGCTAGGAAAACAAAAACAACAATCACCTGCTGGAGAGACGTCCCCAGAATCTGATGAAGAAGGGTGTTAATAACAATTGGGCTTTGAACCTGTGAGGAATACGCCAACCACTGCCAAGGAAATCATAAACGAATTCTGCTTGGGGAAAAGGAGTAGTGATGCCAACCCTGCTAGGGGTTAATACTGAGCTCACTCCTCTATTGGGGATCTGCCCTCTATCCTTACCCTGCTAGGGATAAGGGAACAATAACTAGAGGCATGAATATTCTTGGGAAGCACAAGCAATTCGCTATTATCCTGTCCGAGGTAGCCAACTTCTAGACACTCGTTGAGGAAGTAATAAATCGTATGCGACGCTGGCTGGGGAAGAGTAAACTCCTGAACTCTTGTTGGGAACTTCACTAGGGAAGACAACAAACAAATTCACAATACTCTGCTGAGGAAGGCAACACTTCCATGGCATCTGTCAGGAAGAGCAACTCTTGAGTTCTTGTTAGGGAAGGGTAATCACGCCATCCTGCAAACACAAACCAAACAAAATAACAATCTACATGCGGCATGCCAACCTCAGTTACCACCCAAGACATTTGCAGTTTAAGCAATTTCCATTATTTTTTAACCTGTTTCGCAAAGCTTCAATGTTTTCACATGCAATGTTTATCAAAATATCATTCATTTTGCAAATAAAACAGTAAAAGTAAAAACAACAACAGATAACTGAATGAAGTGAAATTTTATTAATTGAATGGGCATGTAAATAAGCAGTTACATAAGGAGGCAATTCCTGAAAAGAGGTAATTTCACAAAAGAAAAAGAGAAAATACACAAGTTGGCAATGTGGAAACAGATTTCCATCAAGTTGTGACTTAACTATGATCCATATATCTTCGACATTCTTGAATACTTTTGCCTTCGGAAGAGACTGATTGGGCTGATTCCTATCCTTTGGGATTCCCATGTATCAAGATGAACTCACAAATCAAACGCGGATCGCAGCCTCTTGCTTTCAAATCCCTAACTTTTGTCGGGATCGTCCTTTCGGGTTTTCAATCCACCGGGATACCCATTTTTGCCAAATTTTCCTTTGCAGGTTTTCAACTTTGCGGGTTATTCTATTCTTTTATTTTCTTTTATCCCTAATTTCTGCCCGAATCTTTTCTTTTTGTGATTCGTTGGGATGCCCTTTTTTGCTTGGACCTTTTCTTTTATGGTCTAGCGGGTCTTTTTATACAAAGTATTTTATGACTGCGTCTGCGTTCATAGGGGATGTAAAATCTTCGCCTTCCATAGTTGAAAGTAGCAAGGCTCTACTAGAGAAAACCTTTCTCACAACATATGGTCCTTCATAATTTGGAGTCCATTTGCCCCTATGATCTGTTTGAGGAGGGAAGATCCTTTTCAAAACCAATTCACCTGTTTGGAAACAACGAGGACGCACTTTCTGATCAAAGGCCTTCTTCATCCTGCTCTGATATAAACGATCATGTGCAATGGCTTCCAATATCTTCTCTTCGATGAGGTTCAGTTGGTCCAACCTGGTCCGTACCCATTCGGCTTCATCAAGCTTCACATCAGCCAAAACCCTTAAAGAAGGAATCTCAACTTCTAATGGTAGGACAACTTTAATACCATACAGCAGTGAGAAAGGAGCGGCCCCTGTCAATGTGCGTACCAAAGTAAGATAACCATGTAAAGCAAAGGGCAACATCTCATGCCAATCTTTGTATGTTACCATCATCATCTGCACAATCTTCTTGATATTATTATTTGCTACCTCAACAACACCATTCATCTTCGGACGATATGGGGATAAATTGTGATGTTCAATATTGAAGCTCTGGCATAGCTCTTTCATCATCTTGTTATTCAAGTTAGAACCATTATCAGTAATGATTCTCTCAGGGATACCGTAATGATAGATGATGTCCTTCTTTATAAACCGGGTGATTACCTGCTTTGTAATGTTGGCAAACGAGGTTGCCTCCACCCACTTGGTGAAATAATTAATGGTAACCAGAATGAAGCGATGCCCATTGGAAGCAGTAGGCTCAATCTTTCCGATCATGTCAATGCCCCACATAGCAAAGGGCCAAGGAGATGTCAACACATTAGAGGAGTCGGTGGTACATGCACCTTATCAGCATAATTATGGCATTTATGACATTTTCTGGCATATTTAAAATAATCAGACTCCATAGTCATCCAATAATACCCTGCTCTCAACAACTTTCTAGCCATAGCATGCCCACTAGCATGAGTACCGAAAGAGCCCTCGTGAACTTCCTCCATCAACAGGTTGGCTTCATGTTCGTCAACACAATGGAGAAAGACCATGTCAATTTTCCTTTTATACAACACATCGTCTTTGTTCAGAAAGAAATTACTAGCTAGCCTCCTCAGAGTCTTCTTGTCTTTGCTGGATGCCCCTGATGTGTATTCTTGACTTTTAAGAAAGCACTTGATATCATGAAATCGATATTTACCATCTGAAACGTCTTCGGCAGCAAACACAAAAGCAGGTCTATCAAGACGCATAATGTTGATTGTTAGAACCTCATTCCAGTAGTTCACCTTGTACATTGAAGCTAACGTTGCCAACGCATCTGCCATCTGATTCTCAGCTTGAGACACATGATGGAACTCAACCCTGTCAAAGAAAGGTAACAATCTTCTGGCATAATTCTTGTAAGGCACCAAGTTTTCCTAACGAGTATCCCATTCACTCTTAATCTGATTAACCACCAGCGTTGAATCGCCATATACATCAAGATTCTTGATCCTCATATCAATGGCCTCTTCTAAACCCACGATGCACACTTCATATTCTGCTTCATTATTGGTGCAAGTGAATGTCAATCGGGAAGTGAACAGTATGTGAGAACCATGAAGAGCAGTAATGATTGCCCCGATTCCGTTACCATATGAGTTAACAACACCATCGAAAATTAAACTCCACTGAGATCCAATTATAGGCCCCTCGTCAGGAAAAGGATCATCACATTCATTCCTTTTCAGAAACATGATATCTTTATCTGAAAATTCAAACTTCATCAGCTGATAGTCCTCAATAGGTTATTGAGCAGGATATTCTAACAGAACACTTCCCTTGATGGCTTTTTGGGAAACATGTTGAATATCGTATTCTGTCAAAACCATCTACCAACGGGAAATCCTTCCAGTGAGTGTTTGCTTCTCAAACACATACTTAATCAGATCCATCTTTGATATCAATAGGATTGTGTGGTTTAACATATACTGCCTCAAACGCTTAGTTTCCCAAGCGAGTGCACAACATGTTTTCTCCAGCATTTAGTACTTTGGCTCACAATCAGTAAATTTCTTACTCAGGTAGTAAATGGCATGCTCTTTTCTACCTATCTCGTCCTACTGACCAAGCACACACCCCATTGAATTCTCAAGAACCGTCAAATATATAATTAAAGGTCTTACTGCTACCGGAGGCATGAGAATGGAAGGCTCCTGCAAATATTCGTTTATCTTTTCAAATGCTTTTTCATAGTTTTCATTCCACCTGATCGCTTGGTCTTTTCTCAGCAATTTGAATATTGGTTCACATATGGCTATAAGATGAGAGATGAATCTAGCAATGTAGTTCAACCTCCCCAAGAAACCACGAACCTCTTTTTCTGTTCTCGGCTCAAGCATCTCTTGTATAACTTTTTTCTTGGCAGGATCAACCTCGATACCTCTTTCAATAACAATGAAACCTAGCAGTTTACCATACCTTACCCCGAAGGTGCACTTGTTTGGATTCAACCTCAGCTTTAATTTTCTTAACCTTTCAAATAGCTTCAATAGATTAACCAGATGTTCTTCCTCCGTTTGTGACTTCGCGATCATGTCATCAACATAGACCTTAATCTCTTTGTGAATCATATCATGAAAGAGAGTCACCATTGCCCGCTGATAAGTTGCCCCAACATTTTCAATCCAAAGAGCATCACTTTATAACAGAACGTCCCCCATGGTGTTATGAACATCTTTTTCTCTGTATCCTATGGTGCCATCTTAATTTGGTTGTACCCAGAGAAGCCATCCATGAAGGAAAACACAAAAAATTGAGCAGTATTATCTATTAACACGTCAATGTGAGGGAGAGGGAAATCGTCTTTCGGACTTGCTCTATTCAAATCTCTGTAGTCAACACACATCCTGACCTTTCCATCTTTCTTAGGTACAGGCACAATGTTAGCAATCCACAGAGGATAATTAGCACAACAAGAAACCCTGCGCCCAACTTTTTATGAACCTCTTCTTTGATTTTGATAGCCATATCTGGTCTTGTTCTTCTCAACTTCTGCTTGACCAGAGGATAATCCTATTTGAGAGGCAAACGGTGCACAACAATGTCCATATCAAGCCCAGGCATATCTTGGTAAGACCAAGCGAAGATATCCACATACTCTCGGAGCATTTCAACCAATCTTCTCTTGACATTATCTTCCAATGTGGCCCCAATTCTGACTTCCCTCTTAGTGTCCCCAGTACCCAGATTAATGATCTCGATATCCTCCTGATGAGGCTGAATAATCCTTTCCTCCTGTTTCAATGTTTCAACAGTTTGGCTAATTCCTCAGGAAGCTCAGTGTCTTCGTCTGTCTCCTCTTCAGCATGGTAAATAGGATTGTCAAAGTTATATTGGGTCATAGCTGAATCATTATTGATGGAATCTAAGGGAATGGATCTTCATGAGTGATGTTTTATGTTTTATTAAGGATGAAAATATGAACAAAACAAAACAAGAACACATTGCCATTTTTAAAGAAGCAAAAAGTAAAATGAAAAATAGGGAGTGAAACATTTGAATGCAAAACATCCTTTATTCATGATAACATTGGAAGTAAAACATGTGTGGCCCTACAAATGAGTCACTACACCTTGAGAAGAGCGCAGGACTTTCCAGATATAAAAAGAAGAAAAATTACTCTTCGCGAGTGACCAGGATGACTTCCTCAGAAGACTAGTTGCACAAATATTGGCCTAGGATGCAGGGGCAGATCCAGCTATCCATGTTGAAGTTTCTATCGACCTCGTCTTCCCGTATTGCATGAATATGATCAAAAATGACCCCAGCGCTTCTAAAATTGGCAGGACCCTTGAACCTTGGCGGAGCTTGCGACAACTTGTAACCCAATCCAAATTTATCATTCTTCATCGGCACTTCAAGAACTTGGCCCCATTCTTGGGAACTGCTAACCTCAAACGCAGCACGCGCTTCTTTCAAAGAAGACATTGAAACCACATGCATTTTATCCTCCACAGGAGGCTCTTTCTAAATATGAATTGTTTCAAAAGCTTGATAGAGGGTCTCATGTATTTCCCCATCGACCTCAACATACTTAAATGATGACAAATTGCTAACCATAATGTCTTCCTCTTTGTAGACCGTAACAACCCTTCCTTCAACCATGTACTTAAGCTTCTGATGTAGAGTTGAAGTAACTACTCCAGCAGAATGAATCCAAGGATGGCCCAACAAATAGTTGTAGGCAAGTTAGATGTCCATGATGTAGAAGGTTGTTTCGAAAACTTACAGCCCAACTTGAATAAGAAAAACCACCTTATCAAAAACATACCTTTTAGATCCATCAAAGGCCCACACTACCAAATAACTAGGCTTGCAAATCACACCTTGCGTATCCAATTTCATAAGAGCCTTCTTTGGCAACGTGTTTAATGACGACCTAGTATCTACCAACACATGGGACAACAAATAGCCCCTGCACTTGATGGAGATATGCAAAGCCTTATTATGATTCCTTCCCGCTGTCGTTAAATCTAAATTGGTAAACCCCAAACCGTTCCCTGCGTTAACATGGGAAACTACCCCTTTAAGATGATTTACCAAAATCTCCTGAGGAACATAGGCAGTGTTCAACACCTTCAGCAATGCATTTATGTGTGTCTCGGAACACATCAACAAAGATAGAATAGAAATCTTCGATGATGTATGATTCAACTGGTCGACAATATTGTAATCACTCTTATGAATCAACCTCATAAATTCCTCTATGTCTCTTGAGAAAGAAGCATCACCTGACTGTTGTTGCACGGAATCATCCACAACCAAATTTCCTTTACCCTTGTCCGATCTGCCAATATTAACATTTGGCGAAGAAAAGACCATACCACTGCGTGTGATACCTCCAGCACCCATAATGTTGCCCACGGTAGACCCAACATCTGAAGAACCGTACAACTCTTGTTTCTGTCCATTACAAAATACCTCATCTTCGTAGTTCCATAAAATTGCTTTAGTACTCTCATATGGTATCAGCTCCGGTGTAGTAATAATGACAGGTGTTTGTCGCAAGGGCGTCGAGATATAAACAGTCTTGTACAGAATTGATATCGTTTCAATGTCCTTACCATCATCATTAACCTCATCGTTTGTATCATTAACATCATCCACAACACTAGCTCTGTTAAACTATAACTGTTCATCGTCCATCAGTTTCTGTATACCATTCCTCAACAGGTCACAACCCTCGGGCTGGAATACACATCTCTGACAATCGAAAGGATAACTTGGGAAAACATCCTCCTTCAGCAAACACTCTTTAACAACCGACAAAGGAGTCTTCAACTCATCAACATTGGCGACCAAATTTAACCGTTCCCCATCTCCAATAGCATTGGCCCTGACTGCACCGTGATTTGACATAGGGTTTTGGATCACATTGGGTCCATCATTACTTAAGTTAATGGCCTTGGAGTCAAGAAAATCTTGCATTTTATGCTTGAAGACCTTACAATTATTGATATTGTGACCTGGTGCCCCAGAATGAAACTCACATTGAGCATTGGCATCATATCTTGGTGGAGGATTGCCAATCAGCGGTGCTAGTGTTCTTTTCTGAACCAACTGCAACTAAAGTAAATGTTTTAGCAATTAAGAATATGGTATAGGCAGAGTCTTGAACTTTCTATTCGCCATCCTTTGTCGATCTGGATATCGGCGAGGAGCATTATGTTATTGTTGAGGTGCAACTGGAATAGCTACAGTAGCAACCTCCTGTGCATAATTATGATTGGATCTTCCTTTACCCTGATAAGAAGAAATAGAATTAGTGTCCCCTTCTCTCTTCTTGGAACCTCCAGCATATGGCTTCTTACTTCCTCCAGATGAGGAACCATTTCCATTTTGAATCTTTCCAGCCCTGATTCCACTTTCCACTCTTTCTCCGGCCATTACCAGTCTGAAAACCCTTCTGATGCACACCCAACCAAATTCTCAAAATAAGGCCCCTGAAGAGTACCCATGAACATATCGATGAGCTCTCTGTCCATCATCGGAGGCTGAAATTTGGCTACTAACTCGCACCATCTCTGGGCATATTCCTTGAACTTTCATTCCCCTTCTGAACGATATTCGGCAATTGAGTTTTATTAGGCATCATATCACTGTTTTACTGATAATGCTTGACAAAAGCTTCAATAATATCTTTCCAAGTTCTTATGTAAGTCCTTTATAACCCCATATACCACTCCAAAGATGCCCCAGCCAAGCTATCTTAGAAGAAGTGCATGAGCAGCTTCTCATCCTCGGAGTAGGCAGAAATCTTCCGATAGTAGGCCCGAATGTGAGTTACGGGGCAAGTCGTTCCCATATACTTGTCAAAGTCTGGAATTTTGAATTTGGGTGGGATCCTTACACCCGAGACCAACCCAAGATCAGTCATGTCGAGACCAAAAGCATTCTGGTTCTCATAAGCACGCATTCTTTCTTCAATCATCTTGAATTTTTTATCCACTTCAGATGGGAGACCAGCGTCTAGGTCACGCATGTAAAACACGTCCTCTTATCTATCTTCCTCCCACTTATGGTTATGAGCTATGCCAGCTCCATGAACAACACAAACACTTCCACCACCAATACCACCAGGAATTCCACCAGTAACTCCTCCGCCTGGAGTAAGAACAACACCAGCATCGCCTCCACCAGGAGGGATAACAACATTACCACCTGAATAAACCACCCCACTGTCATCTACTCTGGGAGCATCAATCAGAGGCTGAACCAAAGTCCTCAACTGTTCTTTCCCTTGGGCCATATTCTGCATCAATTCCATGAACCGAGTCATGTGAGTCCGTACCTCCAACAGCTCTGCTTGAATCTGATCCATAATTCGCTTCCAATTTCCTCTTGTATGATACCTGTGAACACAAGGATTTGCTATTCTGCTGAAGAAAACTAGATAGACATGAGAAAAGCCAACCCAGAACACCTGCTATGCATATAAGCATGAGAACGCAAATGCAAATGTCATGTTTGAATATTTCCAGGGTGCTCTACACCTTGATTCGAGTTTAAATAACAATAAACAAGAGAGATGGATAGAACATTGGTAAAGCTGCTCATAGACTGAATAAGAAGACCAAGTCAATATAGGGTCAATACAGCAAAGATAACATCAAATACACAATCAATGACCCCAGTCAACAAGCCTGACGGTGATCAAGATAAACAAAATAAATACGACTACATCACCTCATCAATATCCACCAAGGACAAACCTCTCCAACCATTATGTTCCTTGCACCAGGCTTGAACTTCCTTGAATAGATTCTTGGTGTCAAGATGCTTCGGTCTCTGGATCAGCTCCTGAATGAGAGCATCCCTCCTGTGCATGATTCCCTCCAGATAGCGACAATGTTCCTCCCAAGCATCTTCTCCAAAGGCGTCTTTATGCTTAGGCTTATTCACCTCTGCCTGAACTTTGAGCTCCTCTAAGGATGACAAAGTCTCCTTAAGTTTCTTTTCACTTCTGTACATGTGAGACGACTCACTTCTGACCTTTCTCTCTTTGACTTCGAGTTGCAGCTTCAACTTCTCAATCTGGTCACGTAGTTCATCTTCTTTCATCTTGTGAGCCGTCACTGTAGCATTCCACTGGATATTGAATTTGGAAATCTCAAGGTGAGATCTATCCAAATCCCTCTTTCTCTGTTGTAGGATACTGTTGGGGCTCTTCAGATCTTGACCTATCATCTCTCTGCTCTTGATTTCATCTTCTAGTTCTTTCTCTCTCTTAGCTAGAAGTTTCGTCTTCACCTTGGATACATAGACTGCTTCACTTTGATCATGACGCAACTAAGAAACCTCCATCTTCAATTATTCATTCTCTTTGTGGATTTCTTCTTTTTCCTCCCAAAGCTTGTTATACCTCTCAATCTCCACCGTCGTGGGCTGCTCAATCTCTAGAGGATGCAGAAATCCTTCTATATGAAAAGGAAACCTGAAAATCTCAGCTCTGCTCTGCGCCCATTCCACATATGGAGGGTAGGCTCTAGAATTACTCTTGCCCAAGGATGGTCTCCCCCTCCTTTGAATAGTACTCCAAGCTCTCACGACTCTTCTTATTGTTTCAACATCCTCTGTTCCGCTGTAGTACAAGAATTCCTCCACTTCTTCGTCTATTAGAGGATCTCTCAGTGTGTACCCCAATTTTCTCCTAGCAAGGGAAGGATTGTAGTTAATCGCACCCCTTATTCCCATGAGAGGCGCGTTAGGAAACTCACCACAGCAGTATATCATCTCATCCCCTAACAACCACTTGTCAAACTAGTGGATGTCTTTAGCAGTAAGGCCTATCACTCTCTCTGACCACTTCAAACAGTCTTTAGTGTCTACAAAAGCACCCTCACGTGGCAGATGGCTCATGAACCAGTTATAAAGAAGAGGAGTACAACAGTAAACCAATCCACCTTTCTTCTTGTAGCTCCAGAAGTACACTGAATTATACAAATCCCTGAGAAGAGTCGGCACAGGATTTATTGTCATGAAGATCCTGATGGCATTCATATCCATAAAACCTGCTACATTAGGGAAGAGAGCAGTCTCATTGATGCACAAAGCAAGGATGACGTTGAAAGTAGTCCAACTATAAGTCTCAGCATACTTCAAAGCTTCACTCACCAAGGAACTTAATAGAAAGTCAGGCAAACCTCCCTTGGATTTCAGATTATCCTTCCCCACAGACGTGCTCAAATAAAAAGCCTTAGGAATAGCTTCGGGTGCAGGAACTTCCATAAATTCATGGAAGGGCACCTGATCTTTGACCATAATATCCAAGATAAGAGAAAACTCTTCCAAAGTAAGAGCCAATTGATAATTTCTGAATGTGAAACACCTTAATGAAGGATCATAGAATTGTAACAATGTGCGAATAGTCATCCTCTCATACTCTATAATTGTATGCAGCATACCTAAAATCTTCCCATAATCATCTTTGAACGTCTCCAAATTACTTTGAGTGGTCTAGGCAAGCAGACTACGGATTGGACCAAACTCTGGCGATTGAAACTTGTAACTGACAGTACCCTTCCTACCAGTGTCCATCTCTTCGAATCTTTAGCAACAAGAATGAAGATGCAAACCTTGGAAATACGCAAGCGTGAATGTTAGAATGTAAAATGATTATGCAAATGCAAACATGGGATCAAAGTTTCCATAAACTCTAGTCTTGGACAGAGGCATCCTGTGTAGGTCATCAGTATCATGGACTCTCAGCTCGAGAAATAATGATATGTTAACCATTTCTAGTTTGGAATTATCATCAATCAAGGAGGCTTCAACTGACTTCCTATGAACAGTCTCCAGAGTCGGAAGCCCTCAAAGGAACACCCTGGTTACTGTATAGGCATACAGGTCAGAGCATATCCCAAGAAAACCTCATATGAACGCGGATCTCATGTCAGCAATACGCATCAAGCATTACACATGCCAACACAAGCCCACTATAATCCTACATGTATACTCAAGCCTAGATACTGGGCTTATCTCTCATGAAACAATCCCACCCAACAACACAACAGCAGCAGAGCAATATGATAACATTAATCAAATGTAACAATATAATGAAAATGCAATAATATACAATAGATAATGTACATAAAAGTAAAAAATAAACACCCAATGAACACAAATAGGCAAGCGCTAGGAGTGACTCGCATTGGGAACTAGAGTCCCCAGCAGAGTTGCCAGTTGTTACAATTGTGAAAAACACCTGGCGAAAAAAATAGAAGAGTCTCCACCAAACGTTATTTATCCCTACGGATGGAAAGGGAAAGATTGAAGAAAACCTCAAAGAAGGGAGAAGACATGGTCATTGCAACCAAATTCGGGGTTTGGGATTCGATTACGCGAGAGGAAGACATTAGTACCCCTCGTGTTCGTTGTACTCAACGGGATCCATGTTTGTTGTCTAATCAAAGGTGTGTTATCTAATGCTCTACTTCTAAATGGAAACGAGAAAGGAAGAAAGAAAAAGATAAAGAAGACTCAGTAGGACTTCGTCGCCCCATGCCTACGTATTCCCTCGTACAATGGGAAAGTCAGAGTCAACGTTTTTCAGAAAACTACGGGTGAAAAGGGGGAAGGTTACTCGTCAAGACATCGTCGTCTTATGCCTACGTATCCTCATCTGGTATGAGAAATCAGAGCAGTCGTAGTTTGGCTCACCATGGGTTGCTTAGTTTTTTTATGAGCGATGTTAACTTCTCATTCCAGCAGTAGGTCGATGCTTGTTTGAAGTAGAATAGAAAAGATAACATACTCTTTCTAAAAATGATTTGACACGCAATCCCGAAGGATGAAAATGATTTACATTGGTTTGTGAGTTTTAACAGAAGTGGAATGAATTTGTTTGGAATATGCATCACACTAAAGTCTAAGACATAGGATCAAATACTTCGCGCTAACGATCCAAGCGTCTCGCACACAAAGTATCCTAAGATAAGGTTAGAAATTCATCCAATAACCTTTTCCCATGTACTTAAGTCTCGTGGCATATGATACACATTATCTTTATTAAGTGTTTTGATTTTGTTTTAAGAGATAAGAAGGGAAAGACACATAGAAGGTCTAAGAGGAAACTTGGTCCTAACGTTGTCATGCAAAATGACCCTAAGCTCGGGATGCGGAAGGAAATTCTATCTTAATGTTAGCATGCAAAAGTGAACTTCTGGTCGAGGTTAAAAGGGACTATCCTATCGTTATCATGTATGGATTAACTCCTAATGTTTATCTTACTCCAAGCTTAATCAAAATTAAGTTGGACTATGAGGCCCTAAGGGAGCATGCAAGAACAAACTAAAATAGAGAAAACAAAATAAAAACAGCAGCTACGATAGCGCTCCAGCTTCAGAACAGCAATAAAAACTCAGCAAATAAGCACAACAGTATTTAACAGCTCATGTTTCAGCACATAACATGTGTAAAAAGTAGCAGGCAGAATAGATGCACAATTAACAGAATGTGAAAATCCAACACAGCAGGTGTAAAAAGCTGTAGTAGCTTACATGCATTAACATTGCAACAAAAGCATATGACATGGTGAAGATCAAACATGAACATGTATTAAAATTTAAGCACAAACAAGTTCGATGCGCAACGAATCATTAATCAAGGATATCATGCATATCCAACACCAATCAATCAACTAAAAAAACATGTGTTTGCAGAACCAGAAACAAATATGAGCAAATGACATACATCCAGCAAGATGAGCATCAATAACCAGCAATCAAAATTATGCAAACAAATATGCAACATGATCATCATAACAAGAATGCGACACAATAATCAAAAGACATGCTTCATTGGAAATTATGAAACGCGTGTTGACGAAACTCAAGTATGTTATCAAGAATGATAAAACAAGTCAAAAACAGTCCACAAATATGCATCATATTAATCCATGAAGTTTAAAAGTGAAAAGGGATAAAAAAGAGCTTGAAAATACACAAAAAAACACATTCTACATCAGTGTTAATCGATTAACCATTCTCTAGGCAAAAGTTGTTAATCGATTAACCCCTTTTGAAAAGCCAAAAAAACTTGAAAATAACACTGGTTAATTAATTAACCAGTTTTGTACTGCAACTGGTTAATCAATTCACACTGAAGCAGTAGCAGAAAAACAGTAATTTAAAAGCACTTTTTAGCAATTAATCACTTATGTATCCATCCACATGCTTAAGCAATCAAATATGAATGAAATTTAAACCAAATCACAACAATCAAACATCAATTGGATCCAACAAACATCAAAATCATTGATCAAAATAAGCAATGGATCAAATATCACCAAAAAGTCAAGGATCTACATTGTAAAATGCAAGATTAAGCAAAATCAGAGCTAGATCTAGAATTTACCAACCTACAAAGCTCAGATTTTCTTTGGTGAGTGTTGTTAAGCTGCAATTAATAGATCCAAGCAAGAAATTCAAGGATCTATGAAGCTCTACCAAGAAAATTTGAAGATCCAAGCAATAATCCACAAATAAGGAAAAGCTCTTCAAGAAGTGATTCCAACAACTTAATTCAAGATCCAAATGAACTTCCATACCAGAATTGAACCAAGGATGATGATTAAATGAAGGTTTAGCTTAAGAATTCACAAATTTCAATGAACAATTTGTGAAGCTTTTGGCTATGGAGCTTTTTTGAGGGTTTTGGAATGAGAGAAAAGTTGAAAGAATTAGAATGAGATGTGTAGAAAAATCAGAAAATGAGTGAGAGTTATGAGCGGCTTGGAGCAAAATGATTTAAGTATGGTTTTGGTTTGGAATTAAATATGGCTTAGAGGTTGGGTTAGTGTGAGGAATGTAAATTAGGAGTGGAATTAGGAATGGAAATGTTTGAAATTTGGAGGGAATTTGAATTAATTGGAAAATAAATCAAATTTGGAACCACTTCTAGATCCTTCTACTGGTGTGAAAATTGAAATTGGGTGATTGAAATTGGGATCAAAAGCTGTAATGCTGGAAATGAAATAATCTGGGAAAATTTTGCATTGGTTAATCGATTAACACTTTGCTAGGAAAAATGTGTTAATCGATTAACACATGGAAATTTTGAATTTTCTTGGCGCCACAAGGAGGGAAGCCTGGGGAATCTCCTGTTGCCACTTGTTCTGAGCATAGTTTAACCTCTGAAACTTGTTATTTGACATTGAAGTTGTATAATGTCTTAAATAACCTGTGAATTGTCTCCTGCACTCAAAATAACCTGCTGAAAAATATAATCAGGTACTCGATCACTATGCAAAATAAATGTTGAAGCCTCTGATGCTTGTTGCTTAAAAACTTGCAATAAAAGAAAACCTTAAGCCATAGAAACAACTTGGTCACGTCTCTCAAGAGCCAATGCCATGATATGCACAATGATGATGCCAAAAATGAACAAAACATAAACCAATTACGGTTAGAAATGAGAAGGCAAATTCTGGGGTGTTACACAACCCAATTCATTTTATAGTCTTTTTAGTTAGTCTTTTAAAAAAAATTTAAAAACCACAGTTATGGAAACAAGATATACCGAAAAAATTCATAACATCTCACTAAGTGCACCTTGGCACAAAACGTAGAACTACTAAGCCACCTCTCGATTAGCCAAACTCTACTCGGCTAGCAAAGAAACATAATTATTAAAAAAAATAAAATTACGATTTCTCGCTTAGCTAGGTGGAACTTTCTTAGCAAGAGACCCATTAAAGAACATTAGTAAATGGAGTCAGACTTTAATTCACCCACTTCAAACACTTTCTAACATTCTCTCCATTACACCCATACACGAAAAAAACCTAAGAGAGG